>JAWZYU010000030.1:35373006-36573006 GCA_038380435.1 Ryuthela nishihirai
CCCCATTGGAAAGTGATCGAGTTCAGTTAAGTTATATTTACTTTGGATAGTAATGGTAAACCTGATATTTTAAAGAAAATGTTCATTAGATACAGCAAATAACTAAAATCTTAGCATTGGAGTAGTGTAAGTGGAAACTGGGGAGATTACGAGACTGTTTAGTTGATGCTTCTATCGCTCTCTTAGATCAAGAGACTTATCAATCACCAGCCAATCATCTTATGATCTGTGAGAACTGTTAAAGCACCTACTGCGCGGTCGCATGTTCCCTCCACTCTCACTCATGCCACTTTGCTTGTAATATTTTGTGTTTGGTCACGCTCTAATAACACGACACTAAAGAGAGTTGTCACTGGAGTTCTGCAGTGTCGTAAGAACTATCGTAGCCTCAACGGTATTATCTCAAATTCTCTCTATATTTGATTACACTGGATTACACCCAAGACTCTTATGAAGACAAACTTTCGACTTCAACCTACTCTGCCCTAGAAATACCAAGTGTTCGACCAAACAGAAAAAAGTAATATACCTATATTTCCTAATCTATCAAATTGAAAATTCTAAGGTTCGAATTCTTTGGGTTTCAATAAAAATATACAAAATCTAACAGAGTGAAATAAAATAATTAGAAGAAAATGTGCTTAGGAATTACTTCAAACCGTTGACGATTAGATAGAGTGGTAATTCGAAAAGGGTTTCTTGTATTGTTTCTATAACAAAACTCATTGTAAGTAAAATTTGTCAATTAGGTTGTTTTACCTCTGAGCGCCGTTTTTGTACACAGTAGGCTAAATTTCCAGGTCACAAGGACTCCAAGGGCTTAGAGAAGGTTGCGGAGACGGTACCCCTGGACAGCTGTTGGGAGACAGATGGAAGCCTGTCGTCAAGATCATCTAACAAACTCTTTAAGATGCACAGGTAACGCCTCTTCTGCACAATGGAAATAGGCTTAACGTCCCATCAGACGTATGGTGGCTTTTCGAAGTCCATCGGTGTCCGTTTTCGAATCGAGGGCAGAGACGGGGTTTAGCGGAGATAAATATTAACGCTGGAACAGGTGGGACTCGAACCTGCGAACTGCAGATTTAGAGCCTGGCCCGTTACCAGTTTAGATAACCCCGCCCCAAATTTCCCAGTACAAAGTGGATGGAGTATAACTGTTGGCAATTTAACGAGTATTGTTTGTACACGATAAAAAATTGTCGCTTGTAGTGACTTTTCTGTGACGCAGCTACATAGCAACACTCGTTGCTTTGAAAAACCTACAACAAATGTAAATTCTATCACTATTTTACAGGTTTGTCCACGTACTTACTTCCTATTATTGCACATCTGTAAGTTTTGTCATAATAAATGTTTCCTTTCCAAACTGTTCAATGTTGATCTTATCATTCATGAAAAGGCGCCGTTTTGACGTAATCTCATTTGTCAACATTTAAAAGAAGTTCCTTGTTGTCCTGTTTCCATTGCATGCAGGAGCCATTCCTCTGCTTGCCATTCCGCATAAGAGGACAGTTTCCGCTTATTAAACAGAAGAGAAATTCCAAATTTATTTCCTTTTTCGTTGCGGCGAAGGCGTGTTGTTTTTTGAGGAGTAAGTGGAAAAGAACTTCCAGTTTATTATAATGGACCTCTTTTACATTAGAGACGGCGACATTATTTACAAGGGACTTATTGCATTTGTCACGTGTCGCGCATTCCGGATTTTAATTCCAGCGATGTTTAGAAATCAACTTCGTGGATTTGTTGAAATCGAATGGAAAAAAAAAATGATGAAACGTTAGAGTTTTAAAATGTAACAAGGAATGAGGGTCCCAAAATGAAATAGTTCAGAGCTCCATTCGTCAGTTTTATTCATCACATTTATTTTGAAAATGCTTGAGGAAAATGAGTTATCTTGTTTACTTCTCTACAAGAAGCATGGAAGCTCGACAATGATTTCTCTTGTTTACTTGGTCGCAAGATGGAAAGTAAGAGAACTCGGAAGTGGTTTAATTGTTTACTGGTTCGTAAGACGAGGGAGAGGGGAAGCTCGCAGTTATTTCGTTTGCTTGATGGTTTACAAGAAGATAGAAAGTGAGACCTCGGCAATGATTTGATTTCTTTGGTGATAGAAGAGAGAGTTAAACAATGATTTGTTTTCTTTTATTGATACAGTAGAGAGTCAAACAATGATTGATTTTCTTTATTGACACAAGAGAGAGTTAAAGAATGATTTTATTTTCTTTTATTGACACAGGGCAGAGTTAAAAAAGATGTTGTAAGAAGAAAGAGAGTTAAACAATGATTTGATTTCTTTATTTATAGAAGAGAGAGAGAATTAACAATGATTTGATTTATTTATTTATAGAAGAAAGAGAGAGTTAAACAAAGATTTGATTTATTTATTTATAGAAGAAAGAAAGAGTTAAACAATGATTTGATTTCTTTATTTATAGAAGAGAAAAAGAGTTAAATAATGATTTGATTTCTTTATTTATAGAAGAGACTGAGAGCGTTAAATAATGATTTGATTTCTCTATTTATAGAAGAGAGAGAGAGAGTTAAACAATGATTTGATTTTTTATTTATAGAAGAGAGAGAGAGAGTTAAACAATGATTTGATTTCTTTATTTATAGAAGAGAAAAAGAGTTAAATAATGATTTGATTTCTTTATTTATAGAAGAGACTGAGAGCGTTAAACAATGATTTGATTTCTTTATTTATAGAAGAGACAGAGAGAGAGTTAACCAATGATTTGGTTTCTTTATTTATAGAAGAGCGAGAGAGAGTTAAACAATGATTTGATTTCTTTATTTATAGAAAAAGTGAGAGTTAAACAATGATTTGATATCTTTATTTATAGAAGAGAGAGAGAGAGTTAAACAATGATTAGAAGAGAGATAGAGTTAAACAATGATTTGATTTCTTTATTTATAGAAGAGAGCGAGAGAGTTAAACAATGATTTGATTTCTTTATTTATAGAAGAGAGCGAGAGAGTTAAACAATGATTAGAAGAGAGATAGAGTTAAACAATGATTTGATTTCTTTATTTATAGAAGAGAGCGAGAGAGTTAAACAATGATTTGATTTCTTTATTTATATAAGAGAGAGAGAGAGTTAAACAATGATTTCATTTTTTTATAGAAGAGAGATAGAGTTAAACAATGATTTGATTTCTTTATTTATAGAAGAGAGAGAGTTAAACAATGATTTGATATCTTTATTTATAGAAGAGAGAAAGAGTTAAATAATGATTTGATTTCTTTATTTATAGAAGAGAGATAGAGGTAAACAATGATTTGATTTCTTTATTTATAGAAGAAAGAGAGAGTTGAACAATGATTTGATTTCTTTTTTCAATCATTGTTTATTTTTCTTTATTCAAATATTATTTATATTTTTATAGAAGAAAAAGAGAGTTAAACAATGACTTTTTGTTACTTTTTATTGACATTTTTCTTGATACAGGAGAAAGAGTTAAGCAACGATTCATTTTATTTATTTGTTAGATAACGAAAACCGTGTGTTAAGCATGAAAAATATTTAATTTCGTTACTGGTTGACGCGTGAAAGAAAATAAGACAACCGAAACGATTATTCGCTTAATGGTTCAGAAGATGATAAGGAGGGTCTGATAATGATTTAATACTTTACTGTACACAAGATGAAAGAGAGTGAGAACTCGGCAATGATTTAATTTGTTTACTGTCCCACAATATGGTGAGTGAAAGATCGTCAGTGATTAAATTGTTTATTTGTTCACAAGATGAAAAAGAGAGCGTGTTCCACAGTTATTCAATTTGTTTCTCAATTCACATGAATAAGAAGAGAACCCAACAAATATTTAGCTAATTTTCTGGTCATAGTGAAAAAGAATGGAATCCCTGAAAATACCGATTTTGCTTGCTGATTTACATAGAAGAAAAATATTAGAAGCTTCTGAAAGATTTGCCTACTGGTTTACACAAGATGAAGTTTAGAATCTTGCAAAAGATTGCACTATTGGTATACACAAGACTTAGGAAAGATTTGTCTACTCCAGGCGTGTCCAACCTTTTGACTTCCCTGGGTCACACTGAGTGAAGATTTGACTTCCCTGGGCCACATTGAGTGAAGATGAATTGTTTTGGGCCGCGCATAAAATATATTACATAGTTAATGTATATGAATAATAAAACTTCATTTATTTTCTTATATTTTCTATTATAAAATTTAAAAAAGGGCAACATAAAACTATTGGGATGTCAAAAACTCGCTGAAAATCACATAATCATGTTGAAGGCTTATGTCGTAAACACGCAAACTTTACGAGTTTGTGGGCCGCATTACTAGCTGTCCAGGGTCGCATGCATACCGCGGGCCGCGGGCTGGACACACCTGGTGTACTGGTTTACAAGACTAATAAAAACTCGATTAAGCTTTTCTTCTGGTTACAAGATGAAAGAAATTCATTCTATCAAATTACATTTTGTCCATAACCAGAAACAACAATATAGTTTTCTACTTTGATAGTATATATGATTAACTACATGAATATATTTATTTGAGGCCGCTATTTTCGCTATCTTTCGCTTTCTCATTCTTCTATCACTGGGTATCGGATTCCTATATCCAGTGACAGCAAAATACAACAGCGAAGATGGCAGCTACAAATGAACCAAATGATTGTGGTGAATACAAAAGAAGACGTA
Organism: Ryuthela nishihirai; assembly: GCA_038380435.1. Lineage (NCBI taxonomy): Eukaryota > Metazoa > Arthropoda > Arachnida > Araneae > Heptathelidae > Ryuthela > Ryuthela nishihirai. The sequence continues at coordinate 35,377,682 of JAWZYU010000030.1, forward strand.
TGTATACATTTTTCGTGCCCAGAGCTGTAATGAGAAAACCAGGTCTTAATGTACTATTATCATTTAAGCATGTTCTCTATTGTTACCCAAGGATCCAATGTTATTATTGTTTAATCGATTAAAATGCAACAATATATTTTAACAATTATTGAGATGATTGCAGCCTTTTTAATTTTAATGACCATTTAAAGAATCACAAACCCATTTACTTTAGAAACCAACGAACTGTGAATAAAAAACTGTTCTCACGATGGATCGCATGTACAATGTAGGATTCATGCTCCAAGAGAAAAAGTTCCAAAAACGTATTACAAAGTATTACAAACACTGCACAGTTCACAGAAGGTTCGTTTGGTTTAACTCCGAGTGGCTTTTATTCTATAGACGTCCAAATAACAAGGACCCAAATGGTTCACGGAAGGTTAGAGAAGGAACCCACTGGATAGCTGTTAGAAGATAGAGGGAATCCTCCCATCAAGGTCATCTAGAATGTTCTTTGACGTGAAAAATGTATGGTTCTTCTACACGAAAGGCCATGGAGTAACGTTTCATCAGACGAAGGCTGACTTTTCAGTTCCATCAACATCTCATTTCTCGCACAGGGAAGAATGAAGGATAGCGGAGATGAATATCAACGCTGGAATAGTTGAGACTTGAACCTGTAAACCTCAGATTAGGAACCAATTCCCTCCCCCCAATTGAAAGAATGAATGTTAAAATGGCGAAGATCAGGTAAAGTTAAACAGCACACAGCATTTCCTTTAATATAATAAGCACTTTTTTTTCTTCCAATTTACGTTCTCAAAACGTAACTGCGCATTATAATCGGGCACTTCTAAATTTAAATTTTGGCTTTCTGAAAAAAATTTGAGTCAACGCTCTTGTGCTTTTAATAATTCATTTAATTTACAATTTTTCCTATTTTATTAAAGTCGAACACACACTTACAAAAGGTTTTCTACATAGTTTTGTCTGGTAAAATTGCAAAGAAAAATTTTACGACAAAAGTGTTGAACGAACCAAATATCGGATCCCTCACCAGAAAAATGTTTCTGTTGTCATTCCGTCAGTGAATACACCTATCGTCAAAGTAATGAAAAAACACTTTTAATATCTGTGAAACTGAAATGAACTAAAACTAGAAAAACAAATGAAAATGCATAAAAATTAGAAAGTCAAATGAACTGTGGTATATATGGAATACTCGCGCGGAATGAAATTTGCGATTATGCAACTTTAGAGCACTTTAACGATGCAAACTCGAAATAATCGATGATTCGCAAAATGGGAATGGTAGTATTTCATGATTTCCAATCGAAAAGGAATTTTTCACATATAACTGAAAATTGTTGCGTTTTACCCACCTTACCTTTGATAGGGGTGCGACTTAAGTTTTGAAGTATTGATCTCAGAAAAATCATTTATGAACGATGTTTTCGAATTTTAGGAGTCAGTTCACGCTGAAATTTTTAGTGTTAAATGTAACCCACCATTAGGTGACTCACTTCAAGAATCACTTTCTGAATCTGAGAATCTTACCACAACTCACTTGTATGAGAAACACGGGAAGTAATACCATAAATGCAAGACAAAAATTCAGATCATATTCTACGATCAAAGAGACGATAAAAACTCTTATAATCTGACAACTGGTAATGTTTTATTTAGAAGTTATCACACCCAAGTTGTTTTACAGCAGTGTAATATCGCTGTTATTGTATGACACAATCAAACAACTTAGAAAAGGGACGCTAAAGAACACACTGGATGGCCTTGATGGGAGGCTACTCCCATCTGTCTCCTAACAGCTATCCGGTGGGTTCCCTCCCCCAATCTTCTCTGAGCCCTCTGGGTCTTTGTAACCTCTTCGTTTAGTCCATCGTATAAATAAAGAGCTCTTAGAGGAAGAACAACTCAACATGACATACTTCGTTTTGACTTGTGCATTTCGTTTTTCCGGTGTTTTTTGTTTTCTTTTCCATTTACTTTTAGTTGTTTTGCTTCCCATTGTCGCCCATGAATCTAAGCCTTTTGGAACGATACCACATTTGGCAAATGCCTTCACCAAGTGAGTGGTATCCCACCCTTTGAGAACAATTGTAGTGACTAAATCCCAGAAGAGTCGTCCTTCGCACCTTCACTCCTCCAATCCGCACTTTTGTGTGTGTGTATTAACAGTCCATTTACGTGCTCTGTGCTTCTGCCAATAAACGACACGACTTAGGCCTCTTCTGTCATCTTCATTTATTGCTTTGGAGGGAGCTGACATTCGGCACCCATCTGTTGTTTGATAAAGTGTTGGCGACTGCGATTCGAGAATGAAAATGTATTTAATTTCCTTTCTTCCTCTAGTCCAGTAACCGCGATGATGATTAATGGCTTGCCGCACACCCTTGGCACACTGCCATGCCTAGTGGGAGTTTTAACTACCATCCTGAGGGAAATTTTTTTTATTTTGCTGATGGATTTTGTGGACCTTTCCTTAATAAAATACAGAAAAATAAAAATAAATATCAATAAAAAATGAGTTTTTTTTAAACTTATTAAAGTTGAATTTATGCTGCAATGAAAAAATATTTTGTAACTCGTGTAAAAAAATTACAAATCATCGAACTTTTTTGAGACTTGAAAACAAGAGACTCAAAGATAAATTTGTGGAATCTGATTTCTTTGAAAAATGTTTTTATTTGTTCATATTGACTTTGACATGTATTAAGTAAAGAGCTTTATGCCTTTCAGAAAAAAAAGTTTCAAGTTGGTCTTGTTTTTCAAGAACGTGATTCTTTATTTTCTTAGAGAAATAAAATCAATGGCAATTTATTTTTAATTATTAAAATTTCGTGTTTTTTAAAGAAAGAGCAAAGGTATTAATAGAAAAATGACACGTGGTAAATATAGATTAAACGTTCAATCCTCCAGGTGTTACAGTATTAATTTTTTGTTACCTCCGAATGTCAGTTTTTTGTATCACAATGGGCTAAATAGCCTAAATATTTCAGAAAGCTGGATTGCTCTTAACATAAATTCATAATACCTCTGTCTCTCATATTACGGGGATAATGCCACACTGTACTACAGTCAATGCTTTGACAGTTTTCCAGGATCATGTGTCAATAACCTAATGATAACTTGTTAAGCCATCCAATGATCTAATGATCACTTCTCACGCTATCCAATGGCAACTATCACTTGTAAAGCCATCCAAAAACCTAATGATAACTTGTTAAGCCATACAATGACTTAAGGACCACTTATCAAGCCATTTAATAGCTTAATGATCACTTGTCAAGCTATCCGATGACATAACGATCACTTATCAAGCCATCTAATGACCAAATGATCGCTGTCAAGCCATCCAATGACTTAATGATCGCTTGTAAAGCCATCCAATGGATAATGATCACTTGTCAAACCATCAAATGACTTAACGATCACTTGTCAAGCCAATAAATGATCTAATGATCACTTGTCAAACCATCAAATGACTTAACGATCACTTGTCAAGCCATTAAATGATCTAATGATCATTTGTCAAGCCATCAAATGACCTAATGATCACTTGTCAAACTATCCAATGACCTAACGATCACTTGCCAAGCCATCCAGTGGTCCAAAGGGACTATTGAAACGTTGAATGTCCAGTCTCAATTTCGCTACATTCGATTTACAATATGTATACAGCTGTTATTTATCCAAAATATTCATCTCTTTTCACATAGCTATCAGATGTTATACTGCGTTATTTAGTTATATGATAATTCATGAAATAACGTATGGATCATTTATGCCACTCAAAATCGAGGTGAATGTGTTTAGTGATGCTGCTTACTCAAAGGATCTAACCAATCCGAATTGTTTCCAGTTTCATATTCTTTCTCTCGATCTGCTAATCTATTCTTGCAAACCTCAACCCTCCTATTTCGGCAAACAGAATTCACTTTGACGAAGGAACATCCTCATGCCGGACTTGTTTAGCCCAACTCGAATCTCAGGAAATTAGTAGCCTCCATCCCAACGTCATTTCCGCGAGACCAACTTGATGCATGGATTCCGCTGCAGCACGTGGCGCGTTCTCTCTCCCTGTGTGTACTCAACAATTATTCTGCTGCAGATCGGCGACTACGTTTGGCTTCGCAGTCGGCTGATTTTCCACGTAAAGCCCCCTCTTTATTCATGAGGTAACAATCCGATGCACATTCAAGTGCTCCTCTCTATCACTTAGTGAGATCTTCCGGAGGATGCTGCAGACAAACAACCTCACACAATGACGATTCGTCGTCAACAAATTGTCTTCCTCCTTCTTTATCAGGAGAGAGAGAGATCTCGAGCGGATCACCTTTAACATTCAATAACATCGCTCGAGTTGCGCCGCTACATGACGTCATGGTTTCGATCACCATCGAGAGAATCGGAAAGATTTAGGTTTCGCGGGAAATTGTATCACGCAGAATGTGTTTAAAGGTTACCCTGACCGATTGGCAGTGCTTGCGAGAATGTAAACAGGAAGCATATGCACTCAGAAGAGTGGATGGATTCCGTTAAATGTCTCTAAGCGGTAATTTGCTTTCAAAATATTTGAGTGTTTTATGAGGGTGATAGGAAGTATCTAAGGGTTAATGTTATAGTGAGAAATTATTGCATATGAAGTATATATACACCTAAACTCTGTTCAAAGGAGATGAGGTTCTTTTTGAGTGGAAACAGAGGCTACCAAAGGAAGACAAGCAAGTGGCTGAACCAATTGTGTTCAAGTCCTCACATTTTGTTAGGATCTTATAATTCCCTTTTTCTATTAAGTTCCCAATTTCCATTTCCACTTTTTCAAGCGCATCTTTTATATTTTTTCAATTTCTCTCCCTATTCGCCTTTTTTCAATCAACCAGCTTGCCAACTTGTCTTGAGGGGGCAGGTGAGGGGGGGGGGTAGCTCAGTCGGTAGAGTGACAAGCTCGTGATCTTATGTTCCCAGACTCGAGTCATACCTGTGTTGGAGTTGAGTTTCACAATCCGCTAACCCCCCCCCCCCCACATTACATCCGAAAGGGCACTTAGATGGGCTAGAAGAGTCCACCGTCCATCGGATGGGAAGTAAATCCATGGTTCCATCTTCAGGAGACGTTGCTCACTCTACAGAACACGCTGGATGGTTTTAACACGAAGCTTTCATCTGTCTCCTAACAGCAGCCCAGTGGGTCCACTTCCCTAACCTTCTTGTTGAGCCTTTGGGGTGTTCTTGTGACCTGACCATTCAGCACATTGTGTGCACAAAATACAGCTCAGGGGTGAAACAATCCTTGCTTTTCTTCCATTTAGCTTTCTTACCCATTCTCCATTCTCAGCTCTTTTCTCCGCTGAATACACGCATTCTTCCGTTGCGTTTTTGAGTTGATTTTGCTCTAATACGATATTCATTATTTCCGTATCCTTTTTTCCTCTCTCCATAAATTTTCTTTCTCCTTCTCTCCTTCCCATTCTTTTGTCTTCTTTACCCTTCATTTTCTCCGTTGCCCATCATCTCCTTATTCATTGAGAATGAAGACAACTGGCCATGAAACGTCGGATGCACCTTTGTACCTTTGATCCGATGAGCTCTGAAAACACACGAGAATTGCTCGAAAGAACACTCTGGATGATTTTAACGAAAGTTTCCCATATCTCTTATTATCCGTCCAGGGTTTTCTTTCAATAGTTTTCTAATGAGTTTTGTGGTCTTTGAGACTTTACCAATTGGATAAGAAATTATTTTTACGTGGAAATATAGGCGAGCACAGCCATACTTCATTGTTGATGGCAATGTTGGGTATGAAAGTTAAATGAAGACGTAAAGAAGTAACTCTATGATGATTGCTGCTATTGCCCCATAAACAGGGCTGACATTCAATCGGTACGGCCGTAGCAGTTGTCAGAATATTGAAATACCTCCGTACCAGTTAAAATATTGAAATACCTCCTTACCGGTTGTTAAAATATTGAAACATCTCCGTACCGGTTGTTTAAGCATTGAAATACCTCCGTACCGTTTGTTAAAACATTAAAATACCTCCATATCGGTGTTAAAATATTGAAATACCTCTGTATCATTAAAATATTAAAATCTCTTCTACAGGTTAATACATTGAAATACTTCCGTACTGGTTGTTAAATCGTTTAATAATAACTACGAATTTGATGCAGGTCTTTAAGTCAAATGATGGCTAAGACAGGGGCGTCATTTAGCTAGTGACATCCGCTTCAAACAAAAGATCACACCAACAATTTCTAAAAAACAACAAATGATTTGTAAATTTTTAGAATGATTTGATGGAAAATTTGTACTTACAACTTATATCATTTGGTAAGCAGTTTTATAATATATATATAGTTTAATTTATTTAAAGAATGCAAGGGAAATTTCACGTGTGTACGTTGAAAGGAAGACTGGAACTTTTTTCAGGGATGCATTTATAGCAGGGGGCTCGGGCAGCGTTAAAAATCGGTCTCTTTTTCGAGATTTCAGTACTTATTCTGTTGCTGATTCGTACGTGATGCTTAAAATAGGTTTCCTCCAATTGTATGGAATTTGTGTAAGACAGCAATTCTTATTATTTTTAAATCCTGCTCCTATGAGGTCCCAGGGGCCACGGAACTATGAGGTCCAGGGGCCACTATAACTGTATTAGCAGGGCCTGAGGTCCCTGGGACCTCATAGGACATGTCCGCGCCGATACATGTTCGCGGCGATGTACATGTCCGCGCCGATACATGTTCGCGGCGATGTACATGTCCGCGCCGATGTACATGGAGAGGAGGTTTCTCAGTTGGTAGCGCGCCAGACTCGTAATCTGCAGTTCCCAGGTTCGAGCCCCAGCTGGGACAGCGTTGAGATTTATCTCCGTAAAATTTTATGCCTTGCTCTCAGTCAGTAGGGGATACCGATGGGCCTTGGAAAGGCCACCGTCCGTCGGATGGGACTTTAAGCCGAGGCTCCGTGTGCGGAAGAGCCTTGATGGGAGACTACCATCTGTCTTCCAACAGCTATCCAGTGGGTCCCTTTCCCCCAACCTTCTCTGAACTCTCGGGGTCCTTGTGACTTAGACATTTAGCCCACTGTGTGCAAATAAGTTCCGCTCAAAGTAAAACAGACCAACCCTATGTACATTTTTTACACACTCAGGGAGCCTCCCGTCAAGGCCATCCAGCATATTCTTAAACGTGCAGAAGGTATGGCTTTTCAGCACACGGGGCCACGACTTAACGTCCCTTCCGACGGATGGCGGCCTTTCCAATCCCATCGGTGCCCTTACTGACCGAGGGGAGGGAATTTTGCGGAGATAAATCTCAACGATGACCCAGATGCGTGTCGAACCTGGGAACTGCAGATTACGAGCCCTGGTGCGCTACCGACTGACTGTCCCTGTGATGTGTAACTACTGTCCCTGTACTCTGTACGACTGTCCCTGTGATGTGTACGACTGTCCCTGTGATGTGTAAAGAATTGATACTCCAAAGACTGTTTCTGCGTATTACAAAAACATTACATTTCTGGAATGAATGCGTAATTTTTCATTCTGATGACCATTGGAAAATACCGTATGGTGGCGTGGTTATCGTACTTGGCTGCATAGTCGAGTAATCTGGGTTCGATTGCAGGTTAAGGTCACGATCTTCAATGTTTATATTGTTATGAATTAAACGGATAGAAACTGAGCGTGAGTTCAAAAATAATAATTAGTATAATTATTTTTGAATAACTATTCTAAAATAATGCAATTTATTGCAAGAGTATGAATGAAAACATTTATATAAACTAAATTCAACCAACACAATCTTCATCAGTATAAAAATAAACCTTAAAAAATATAGCACCTTATTACTATTCCTTCAAAGAGTTCCTCTATAATTCTTACTACCTCCACGCAAATCATAAAATAATGCTTTTTACAATACTCGATAAGTGGCACAATTATATTTGTGAACAAACCTGCAATCTATCAAGAATAACCTTACCAATTCCTAAACAAACTAAATAACTATACACCGAATGACTTCCTTCTAAGGTTTTAGTCATCAAAAACTCTCAAATCACTCCAAAACTACGGCTAAGTATACTGGTTTATCAGAACCAATTCTTTTTCAGACATTGATCACTACGCACAAGACGATGAATTCTTCTTTTTCTTACTCATTGATTAACAAGATCCACACTAATAAACTTATTTAACCTCCCGCGCACGCACCAAATAAAAACTTTTCTTCTTTATGCTATAGTGCACAGACTGAAACAAACTACGTTTTCCTTCACACAAATTCTTCCTAATTAAATATAAATAAATACCCCCTCAAGCAGCTGCTTGCCACAGAGGTCTGACAGGAGCCTGTCAGTTTATATGCCATAGTAGAAGGTCTGAGAGGATGGCAGGATCTCAGCAGAAAAACGACACATGCACCGATGCCTTACCCGGGGCTCGAACCCAGGTCCCTTAGATCAGTAGCCAAGCGTACTAACCTCTCTTATTCTTTATTTCTAAGTTAAGTTCCTTCGAAGTGGTTAGTGACGTAATTCTCACGCTGAAGCACATGCGAGCATCAAAATGATACATCAAATCACAAGTTCATTGTAGCACGTTCATTTGTCGTAACAATATTGTCTTTCTGGTAAGGTTTCGCCTTCCTCACAAACAGATCCTCTCTATGAGGTAGCAAACTGATTTTAGCCACAAAACGATTTATTTACTTCTGTGTCAACAACAGGTAATCTTTATATTATTGATTTATTATTTCATTAATAACGTTTTGAGCGTGAGTGATTTTCTTATTTACATCTCATGACTAATTTGGGTAGATATATAAGTCACATTTGCGAACTGATGCTGGAGCCGGTCCTAGTTTAGAGGTCAGGCAAATTTTTTTTTCCTATTTTCTTTTTTTTTTGAGGGGGGGAGTCCCTTGAACTGGCAAAACTCAGTTTTCATGAAACTATTTATTCATGGCAAGCTGTTGCTTGAGGGGAAATATATACAGTCAACCCTCGTTTAACATCATTAATTCGTTCTGGGAAAAGTGATGTTAAACGAATTGCAAGTTCAATGGGATGTAGGTGATTCATTTCAGAGACCCAGAACTAAAAATTTAATGCCCCCAAAGCAATCTCCTTCAAACTAACTTAAGGCTTTGTAAATGTTTTTAAGTTCATAGCTAATGATTTATGTATATTAATTAACATATATTGCACATACAAATCGAAAATAAACAAATAAAAAAGCGTTATTTATCTTGGTCTTGTACATGCTAAGCTTGAGGTGCTGGAGAGGTAAGGTGAGGATGATTAGTGTTGGAAGGAAAAGTCTCCCGGAAAAGTGTCAGGGAGTTCTTCTATGTACTGTACTTCTTCTGCAGGAGGAATCTCTGGAGTGACGGTAAATTCTTCGTTTGAGTTTGAAGGAGAATCGTGACGGTAAATTCTTCGTTTGAGTTTGAAGGAGAATCGTGACGGTAAATTCTTCGTTTGAGTTTGAAGGAGAATCGTGACGGTAAATTCTTCGTTTGAGTTTGAAGGAGAATCGTGACGGTAAATTCTTCGTTTGAGTTTGAAGGAGAATCCTGACGGTGAACCATTAATGGAGTAGGTGACGAAGAACGAACGCATGTTTGCCAATGAAAGCTTTGACGCCTAAATGAAAAAGACGTAAACAGAGTGTGACGTTAAACGAGGTTCGACTGTATATTTCTTCACATTGCTTAGGTAATATTATATCTGGTAAATTAATATTACTTCTGTCTGGTAATCATTTGAAGTACTTCTAACTGTTCAGATTGAGCGATTTATGTAAAGTTGCCATATTACCATCTGATTAAATTTTATTTCGGACCTTCATTTTGTAAAACAAAAAAAACACATTATCCATGGTACAACAAATTCTGCATGAAACGCAAAATGCTTAGAAAATTGCTGTTGTTATTGCTTTGTTTATTCATCAGTAACATTTGACACAGATAGCTGATTCGACGTCTTCATAACTATTTAAACCTGTCTATTAATCAAAACACTCTCCACGACGTTGAAAAAACGATGACGTTAGTTTTACGAACTATTCTTTCTCGCTGAAATGGGGAATAAAGTAGGATTCAACTTCACTTTGGTAAAAAAAAAAAACTAAGAAAATTGTGACACCTGCACTCGTATGATTATGACGACGTCTCTCCCAGCGATGGAGAGACTTTCACGCCTGTTAAGCAACATGCCGCTCTCATCAAACTAAGCCAAATTACTAAGGAGAGACACGTGTTCGCAATAATTCTGGTGTCAGAACAAAAGTCTTTTTTTTATCTCTTTTGGGTGATTCTTGTTTCCGTCTGCTCCTCTAACAATCTTGACAATTGCAAAAAAAAATTCGCCCACTTAGGAAAGACGAAAGATATTTGGAGAAAAACATTTTAACAGTTGGACATTAGGTGTTACTTTAAGTTCTTTTAAAAGTTCATTACAAAAGAGTAAAAAAAAAATCGCTTTTTTTATTCTAGTCTTTCTCTTACGCCGTCTCAACTAACTAAATTCTCCGAACTTATTCACGTTTTGAACGGATGTTCTCTTAGATTCGGAAAGGAGAAATTATTTAAAAGAAATAAATATATACTTAGATAGAAATGGGCAAGGTCGAATTTAGGGAAGGAACAAACCCACCTCCTCCTCTTTTGAGGATTCTAATAACCGAAACGGAAAAATATTAAACATACACTATCCGCTATATACATATACTAAGTAATATATATATATTGCACGAACTTTTAAAGAAATTTGCCGAAAACCATTGAAACAGGAAAAGAAATTTTAAACAGGAACATAAGCTCAATGATTACAAAAACCGAACGAAACCTTCCAGACAAACTACGAAGTTGCACGGAATGTTAAACAAAAACCCACTACTGGTGGAAGTACGTGCGCTCTGCATGCGTCACAGAAAACGGCGCCGTTCAACTGATTTGTGGCATGCATTTGCGCATGCGTCACGTCTGCTAGACGCATGCGTCTAGCGCACGTAAAATGCACAAGTGGCCAGATGCAGCTCAGGACAGACTTGCTTGGAGAAGTAAATTGCATGGTCTGGTTGGACCTCCGTATCCCATGGCTGCTTGAGGATGATGATAATGGACATAGCTATCGACGAGTACTATTTTTTTAATATCGGTATAAATTCCTTTAAATTAATTATTGTCAAAGTGCGAGAATAATTCACCTTAATACGTTTATGCTTCTTGCAAGCGACTGAGCTATCAACAGTTTCCAAAAACGTTCTTTCTAAAAAACCCTTTTAAAGAAGAGCAAGAGACATGCTTTTCCAAATGAGAAAGTGACAGTTATTTAACTAAGTGTCCATTTTCGTTGTTGTTGTTCCTTTTGCGGAATGTGGTGTTTGTTCAAAGAGAATAAAAAAATCGATGCTTTTAATTAATATAAATAAAATAATAAATAAATACCCCCTCAAACAGCTGCTTGCCACAGAGGTCTGACAGTAGCCTGTCAGTTTATATGCCATAGTAGAAGTTCTGAGAGGATGGCTTACCCTCAGCAGGAAAACGACACAAACAGCAGTACTTTAACCGGGGCTCGAACCCAGGTCCCTTAGATCAGTAGCCAAGCGCGCTAACCACAATGTGCTATCTTGTATAAACCACGCTTAAGTAATGGCAGACATCAAGTATTCGTAACAGTTGACTGTTTTCCAAAAAAAAAAAAAGTTTCTAAAGCAATGATTTTTCCAAATATTTAAGTCACATCTCTCTGCTGTTCTCCCAAATAACAAATTCACCCTGTCCTAACATGAGGATCTCAACTTCTAAAACATTAACTGTAGCAACAATAATATCTTCTTAAATCTTCGACACGTTAAAATTCAATAAAACACTTCGTTAAAACAGCTAACACTACTCTACGACTGTTTTCCCATAAACACTATTACACTACAGACAAATGAAAGAACCACTTCGACTCTGTAAAGTTCCTTTTCTTCAGAGTGTTTTATTTATACGTAAAAATAGCTACAAATGATCAATCTTCAAATTCGTACGCATCACTAAAAAAATTAGAGTTTAAAAATATTAAACAGAAAAAGATATTGTAACTTCACATATTGCGTGATTAACAAATCAAAGAAAATTAGACTCGTGATCGTTATTAAACTTTTTTTCGGGATTAGCTGTACATGGAATAATATATTTTTTTTTTTCAATAGCGGTATAAACTCCTTATTACCCAACTGCGAGGGGCGGGGGTGGCTCAGTCGGTAGCGCGCCAGGCTCGTAATCTGTAGTTCCCAGGTTCGAGTCCCAGCTGGGTCAGCGTTGAGATTTATCTCCGCAAAATTTCCCCGCCCTGCCCACGGTCAGTAGGGGGACACCGATGGGCTTGGAAAGGCCGCCGTCCGTCGGATGGGACGTTAAGCCGTGGCCCCGTGTGCGGGAGAGCCATACCCTGTGCACGTTAAAGAACACGCTGGATGGCCTTGACGGGAGGCTACCATCTGTCTCCCAACAGCTGTTCCAGTGGGTCCCCTCCCCCAACCTTCTCTGAGCCTTCGGGGTCCATGTGACCTGGCCATTTAGCCCATGGTGTGCAAAAAAGTGCCGCTCAGAGGTAAAACAACCCAACCCAACTGCGACAAAAATTCACGTTAAAATGCTTCCCGTAAGCGACTGAGTTATCAACAGTTCTAGGGAACATTCCTTCTAAAAACTCCTTTTGAAGAATTGCAAGAGCCATGACATCTCTCGGATATTCTACCTATTATTTAAATCACTCCCACTCACTATTATCATTTAAATTTCATTAATAATTGAGTGTTAACTAAGATATCAAAAGTACCTCTCTATAAAGTTCTCGTCAATATTTAATTTACGTCTAATAGAGCCGTCCCATGGCCGAGTGGTTAGCATGCTTGGCTAACCACATCATCTACGGGACCTGGGTTCGAGCCCCGAGTAAGGCATGGATGTTCGTGTTGTTTTTCTGCTGAGGTCCTACCATCCTCACAGACCTTCTACTATGGCATATAAATTGACAGGTTCCTGTCAGACCTCTGTGGCAAGCAGCTGCTTGAGGGGGTATTTACTTTTACTTCCGTAAATCATAATTAGAGTACTACGATATTTACCATAAATCTCAGAAAAATGCATAGCAAAGATACAACCCTTATTTACTTTCTACAGTTTTTTTAATTTCACACAGTCGTTTTGCAAATCCATAACAGCTGAAAATAATGAAAATTCTTAGAATATACAAAAAAAAAAAAAAAATTAGTGCTTCAACAATTTTCAAATAAAAAAACTTTTCAAAATACATATTTGCTAACTGCACTGACGCTTTTAGTAGATTTTATCAGATGTTTAACTAAGTTTTCTTTTCCGTTGTTGTTTCTTTTGCGGGATGTGGGTGGTTGTTCAAAGAGAATAAAAAATTCAATCTTTTAAATTTCTCATCTTTATTTTCGATGCTTCCTAATGGGAGATTAATTATCCATGGTGTATCTACGTCTTTCGTAAGCGAATGAGTTCTCGACCGCTTCCGACGTGCTTTCTTGTATAAACCTCTTTTAAAGAATGGGAGACAAAAAGTATTCGATAACAGTTGATTGTTTTCCAAAAAAAACCTTTTAAAAGCAATGAGAAAAAGAAATCATTTTGCAAATACGAAAGTCACATGTCTCCGCTGTTCTACCAAATGACAAATTCACCCTCTCCAACTATGAAGATCTCAAACATAAGTGTAGCAACAACAGTATCTGACTATATTTTCGCACAATTTAGAATTCTATCAAAAAGTAAAAAATAAATAAATACCCCCTCAAGCAGCTGCTTGCCACAGAGGTCTGACAGGAGCCTGTCAGTTTATATGCCATAGTAGAAGGTCTGTGATGATGGCAGGACCTCAGCAGAAAAACTACACGAACATCCATGCCTTACCCGGGGTTCGAACCCAGGTCAGTAGCCAAGCGCGCTAACCACTCGGCCACGGGACGGACACTTCCTAAAGTAGCTAACAGTACTCTACGACTGTTTTCCCATAAATACTATTACACTGCAGATAAATGAAAGAACCACTTCGACCTTCTATAGTTCCTTGTCTTCAAACAGTTATATTTATATGTAAAAACAGTTACAAATGATCAAACTTGAAATTCGTACCTATCATTAAAAAAATTAGAGCTTAAAAAATTGCAATTTCAGACGTTGCATGATTAACATATCAAAGTTAAATTAGACTCGTGTTTGTCATTTAACCTTTTTTTCAAGGATTATCTGTATATGAACTAATACTTTTTTCGTTACCGATATGAACTCCTTATTCCTTTGTATATATTCCTTAAAGTTAATTATTGTTAAAGAGCGAGAATAATTCGTATTAATATGTTTCCTGTAAGCAACTAAGCTATCAACAGTTTCTGAGAATGCAACTTCTAAAAACCCCTTTAAAAGAATAGCAAGAAACAGCTTTTTGAAAAGGGAAAATGACATCTGTCGGGTATTCTACCAATTTTTTAATCCACTCCCACCCACTATGATCACCTAAATTTAGATAATAATTGAGTATTAACTAAGATATCAAAAGTACCTCTCTATAAAGTTCTCGTGAATATTCAATTTACGTCTAATACTTCCGTAAAACATAATTAGAGTACTACGATATTTACCATAAATTTCAGAAAAATGCATAACAAAGATACAACGCTTATTATTTTCTGCGGTTTTTTAATTTCACACAATCGTTTTGCAAATCCATAACAGCTGAAAATAATGAAAATTCGTAGAAAAACACCATTACTGCTTGACCAATTTCCAAATAAAAAAAAAATACATGGTGGTGACAATTATATGTCAGTTAACTAGACTTACGAATTTAGTAGATGTCATCATATATTTAACTACGTATCGTTTTTGTTGTTGTTTTTAGCGGATTGTGGTTAGTTGTTGAAAGAGAATAAAAAAAAACATTTTTTTAATTACTTGCTTTAATTTCGATACTTCCTAATGGGAGATTAATGTATCCACGGTGTGTGTACGTCTTATATAAGCGAATGAGTTCTCAATCGCTTCCGAGTGCTTTCTTGTATAAACCTCTTTTAAGGAATGGCAGACACCAAGTATTCCGTAACAGTTGATTGTTTCCAAAAAAAAAAAACCCCTTTTAAAAGCAATGAGAGAAGAAATCATTTTGCAAATATGAAAGTCACATGTCTTTGCTGTTCTACCAAATGACAAACTCACCCTCTCGAAATATGAGGATCTCAAATTCTAAAACATTAGGTGTAGCAAAATAATATCTTCTTAAATCTTCACACACGTTAAAATTCTATCAAACACTTCGCTAAAACAGCTAACACCACTCTACGACTGTTTTCCTACAGTGTTTATAGGAGAATCTTTCATTTGTCTGTAGTGTAATAGTGTTTATTACACTACAGACAAATGAAAGAAGAACTTCTATAGTTCCTTGTCTTCAAGGAGGTATATTTATAAGTTACAAATGATCAAACTTGAAACTCTTACGCATCACTAAAAATTAGAACTTAAAAATATGAACGAAAAAAAAGAAACCGCGCTAACTTCAGACTTTGCATGATTAACTTATCAAGGTAAATTAGACTCGTGATTGTCATTTAATTTTTCTTTTCGGGGTTATCTGTACATGGACTAATACTTTTTTTTTCGTTACCGGTATGAATTCTTTATTGCTTTGTACGAATTTTTTATTGCTTTAAGTTAATTATTGCTAAAGAGCGAGAATAATTGGCCTTGCTATGTTTCCTGCAAGCGACTAAGCTATCAACTTTTTCCGAAAACGCACCTTCTAAAAACCCCTTTAAAAGAGTAGCAAGAAACATGCTTTTTGCAAAGGGAAAATGACATCTCTCGGGGGGTCTACCTATTTTTTAATCCATTCCCACCCACTATGATCACCTAAATTTAATTAATAATTGAGTGTTAACTGAGATATCTAAAGTACCTCTCTATAAAGTTCTCGTGAATATTCAATTTACGTTTAATACTACCGTAAAACATAATTAGAGTACTACGATATTTACCATAAATTTAAGAAAAATCCATAACAAAGATACAACCCTTATTACTTTCTACTTTCTTTTAATTTCACACTATCGTTTTGCGAATCCATAACAGCTGAAAATAATGAAAATTCGTAGAAAAAACCATTACTGCTTGACCAATTTCCAAATAAAAAAAAAATACATGGTGGTGACAATTATATGTCAGCTAACTAGACTTACGAGTTTAGTAGATGTCATCATATATTTAACTACGTATCGTTTTTGTTGTTGTTTTTAGCGGATTGTGGTTAGTTGTTGAAAGAGAATAAAAAAAACAAACATTTTTTTAATTTCTTGCTTTAATTTCGATACTTCCTAATGGGAGATTAATGTATGCACGGTGTGTATACGTCTTATATAAGCGAATGAGTTCTCAATCGCTTCCGAGTGCTTTCTTGTATAAACCTCTTTTAAGGAATGGCAGACACCAAGTACTCCGTAACAGTTGATTGTTTCCAAAAAAAAAACCCTTTTAAAAGCAATGAGAGAAGAAATCATTTTGCAAATATGAAAGTCACATGTCTTTGCTGTTCTACCAAATGACAAACTCACCCTCTCGAAATATGAGGATCTCAAATTCTAAAACATTAGGTGTAGCAAAATAATATCTTCTTAAATCTTCACACACGTTAAAATTCTATCAAACACTTCGCTAAAACAGCTAACACCACTCTACGACTGTTTTCCTACAGTGTTTATAGGAGAATCTTTCATTTGTCTGTAGTGTAATAGTGTTTATTACACTACAGAGAAATGAAAGAAGAACTTCTATAGTTCCTTGTCTTCAAGGAGTTATATTTATAAGTAAAAGCAGTTACAAATGATCAAACTTGAAACTCGTACGCATCACTAAAAATTAGAACTTTAAAATATGAACGAAAAAAAAAGAAACCGCGCTAACTTCAGACTTTGCATGATTAACTTATCAAGGTAAATTAGACTCGTGATTGTCATTTAATTTTTTTTTTCGGGGTTATCTGTACATGGACTAATACTTTTTTTTCGTTACCGGTATGAATTCTTTATTGCTTTGTACGAATTTTTTATTGCTTTAAGTTAATTATTGCTAAAGAGCGAGAATAATTGGCCTTGCGATGTTTCCTGCAAGCGACTAAGCTATCAACGGTTTCCGAAAACGCATCTTCTAAAAACCCCTTTAAAAGAGTAGCAAGAAACATGCTTTTTTCAAAGGGAAAATGACATCTGTCGGTTATTCTAACTATTTTTTAATCCACTCCTACCCACTATGATCACCTAAATTAAATTAATAATTGAGTATTAACTGAGATATCAAAAGTACCTCTCTATAAAGTTCTCGTGAATATTCAATTTACGTCTAATACTTCCGTAAAACATAATTAGAGTACTACGATATTTACCATAAATTTCAGAAAAAATGCGTAACAAAAATACAACCCTTATCACTTTACGGTTTTTTAATTTCACACAATCGTTTTGCAAATCCATAACAGCTGAAAATAATGAAAATCCGTAGAAAACAAAAACAATTACTGCTTGACCAATTTCCAAATAAAAAGAAAAATACATGCAGTAGCAATCACATGCCAGCTAACTATACGTACGAGTTTAGCAGATGTCGTCACATATTTAACTACGTATCGTTTTTGTTGTTGTTTTTTGCGGAGTGTGGTTAGTTGTTGAAATAGATTAAAAAACAATAATTTTTTTTAATTTCTTGCTTTAATTTCGATACTTCCTAATGGGAGATTAATGTATCCACGGTGTGTGTACGTCTTATATAAGCGAATGAGTTCTCAATCGCTTCCGAGTGCTTTCTTGCATAAATCTCTTTTAAGGAATGGCAGAAACCAAGTATTCCGTAACAGTTGATTGTTTTCCAAAAAAATCCCTTTTAAAAGGAATGAGGGAAGAAATCATTTTACAAATATGAAAGTCACATGTCTTTGCTGTTCTACAAATGACAAATTTACCCTCTCCAAATATGAGGATCTCAAATTCTAAAACATTACGTGTAGCAAAATAATAACTTCTTAAATCTTCGCAGATGTTAAAATTCTATCAAACACTTCGCTAAAACAACTAACACATCTCTACGACTGTTTTCCTACAGTGCTTATAGGAGAATCTTTCATTTTTCTGTAGTGTAGTTGTGTTTATTAGACTACAGACAAATGAAAGAAGCTCTTTGAACTTCTATAGTTCCTTGTCTTCAAATAGTTATATTTATAAGTAAAAACAGTTATAAATGATCAAACTTGAAACTCGCAAGCATCGCTAAGAAATTATAACTTAAAAAAAAAGAATCCGTGGTAATTTTAAACTTTTCGTGATTAACATTTCGAGGTAAATTAGACTCGTGATTGTCATTTAATTTTTTTTCGGGGTTATCTGTACATGGACTAATACTTTTTTCGTTACCGGCATGAATTTCTTATTGCTTTAAGTTAATTATTGCTAAAGAGCGGGAATAATTGGCTTTAATATGTTTCCTGCAAGCGACTAAGCTATCAACAGTTTCAGTAAGTAAATAAAAAATAAATACCCCCTCAAGCAGCTGCTGGTCACAGAGGTCTGACTGGAGCCTGTCAGTTTATGTGCCATATTCGAATGTCTGAGAGGATACTTCTTCTAAAAACCCCTTTAAAAGAGTAGCAAGAGACATGCTATTTCCAAAAGGAAAATGACAGCGGGCGGGTCATTTTCCTTTTGGTCATTTTCCTTTTGGCGGGTCATTCTACCTATTTTTTAATCCACTCCCACCCACTCTGATCACCTAAATTTAATTGATAATTGAGTATTAACTAAGGTATCAAAAGTACCTGTCTATAAAGTTCTCGTGAATGTTCAATTTACGTCTAATACTTCCGTAAAACATAAATAGAGTACTACGATATTTACCATAAATCCCAGAAAAATACATAACAAAGGTAGAACCCTTATTACTTTCTACAGTTTTTTTTAATTTCACACAGTCGTTTTGCAAATCCATAACAGCTGAAAATAATGGAAATTTCGTAGAAAATGCTAAAAAAATTAGTGCTTCAACGATTTCCAAAAAAAAAAAACCTTTGAAGTATTAAATACAGATTTTCCAACTAGACTGCAATTTCAATAGATGTCATCATTTATTTAACTAAGTATCCTTTTTTATGGGAGTGTGGTTGGTTGTTCAAATAGAATATTCCATCTTTTTAATATCGATTCTTCCTAATGCGAGATTAATTATCCACGGTGTATATTGGTCTTACGTAAGGGACTGAGTTCTCAACCGCTTCTGACGTGCTTTCTTGTATAAACCTCTTTTAAAGAATGGCAGACACCAAGTACTCCGTTACAGCATTATTGTTTTCCAAAGAAACCGTTTCTAAAGCAATGAGAGAAGAAACGATTTTGCAAATCGAAGAAACGATTTCGCATCTCTCTGCTGTTCTGCTAAATGGCAAGTTCACTCTTTCCAAATTTGAGGATCTCAAATTCTAACACATTAATTGTAGCAACAAGAGTAAAATTCCTAAATTTTTGCACACAAGTTAGAATTCTATCAAACACTTCGCTAAAGTAGCTAACACTACTCTACGACTGTTTTCCCATAAATACTATTACACTACAGACAAATGAAAGGACCACTTCGACCTTCTATAGTTCCTTGTCTTCAAAGAGTTATAATTATATGTAAAAATAGCTACAAATGATTAAACTTCAAATTCGTACGTATCACTAAAATAATTACAGTTCAATAATATTAACCGTTTTAAATTCAGACTTTGCATGATTTACAGATCAAGGTAAATTAGATTCTTGGTTGTCTTTAATTATTTTTTTTCGGGTTATCTGTAAATTAGAGTTTTTCCACATCTGGGTCGAGAGTGCACTGGGGAGTGGGTTGGATAAGTCTGTAACACACCAGCTTCGTAATTTGTAATTTTCAGGTTCGGATCTCAATTATGGTTGTTTTGATTATTCATCTTCTGTTACCCCCCCCCCCTCCACCCCTACTCTGGTCTAGGTCAGGAAAGTGGACACTGATGTGCTTAAAATGGCCTCTCACCCTCGGATGGCATGTTAAAACGTGACTCCGTGTGCAGGAGATCCATACGTTAATGAACACGCTGGATGGCCTTGACGGGAGTCTACTCTATTGTCTAATAACTGCTGTTCAGTTGGCTCCCTTCCCCTAATCCTCTCTGAGCTCCTGAGGTCTTTGTGGTCTGACCATTTAGCACATTGTGGCAAAAAAAGTGCCGCTCAGAGGTAAAACAACCCAACCCGTATGTAGAAGAGCCATACGCTGTGCATGCTAAAGAACACGCTGGATGACCTTGACGAAAGGCTTGCAATCTATCTCCTGACAGTTGTCAAGTGAGTCTTCTTCCCCCGAGCTTCTCTCTGCCCTTTAAGTCCGTGCAGGTCTGAATCTAGAAAAGAATAAAGGCAATCGAGGCAATCGAGCAGGAAAATGATAAAATAAAAGTTGTAGGGGGGGAGAGACTGGATTTCCATGCAATGTAACATTTTCCTCTTCGTTTTAGAGTTTTTTAAAAAATTGCATGAAAAATGCATGAAATAGGCACAAGTTTAATAGTTTTTAGACTCCGTTACCTTTAATAGCAGTCTCAAAGAGGGGGGGGAATAATCACCTTGCCCCCCACTAGATTCGGCCCTACATCCTTGTGAACTGGTCACTTAACTCATTGTATGTCGTAATTTGCGGTGTAAAAGTGCCTGTCAGAAGTGAAAAAGGAACTGATCCACAACATTTTAAATAATATGCATAATATCCATCTCCCTTATTTCCTCTCCTCTTCGTCTCAGACTTTTTCCTCCCCACACCCTCGAAGCATCTGCCCCATCATTTTTTTAATATTTCTTTTAAAGATGAGTTTTGCCCAAAGAATGCCCAGATAAATCTCATCTGCGCACCCTGCTGACATTGAGACTGGAAAAGCGGCGAGCCGTTCTTAGTTAAGGAAGGAGACTTAAACGTGCTGGGGATATCGGGAACTCAGCGTGCGGACGGGAGTGAGCCTCTGACCCCCGGCAGGGAGAATGATTCATGTCCGTCATTGTAAAGCTGCAATTTGGAAGCAACAAATCTGTCGCGGTCTTCTTTTGCGAGGATGAACCATGTGCTGTGATAAACGAGCCAATCTAGCGCTGGACTCCCATTGTTCCTTTTACGTTGATGAAACTCGTTCTCTTCCTTGGGTCCTTCGACATGAAGAAGAGAAATCCACTTCGAAGCATTTCTTCTTTTTTTCCCTCTTCCCCCTCTTGTCCTTTGCTCGAGGATGATGCTTTCGTCTGTGTCGAGATACTTTCTGTTTTTCGGGATGTCGACATCGAAGAAAAAGTATTGTGTTTAGTCTGCCAGATTTACCTACATCTGCTTTTTCTTCTATTTCTTTCTCTTCTTCTTTTTTATATCGTAGAGCAGAGGTTATGTGAAATGTCCCTGTGATCGGAACGAAGTCAAGACTTTATTTGTTTTGGAGACTGAGTAAATGCTTCTAGTCAGGTCGTTGTTGTTGTTGAAATATTTCATGTAAACTAAATAAAAGTATGAAGGTGACTTTAAATAGTCTGTACCAAGGGTCGTTAACATAGTGCTTCGTACACCATGGAGCCACGAGGGATATATGTGAGAAAGATATGGTAAACAGTCGACTATGTATTTAGGAATAAACATAGGAGAAAGCTTTCGCTTAATACTAATGTATGAGCGTTTATTTTTTCTTATATCAGGAGATTCAAGATATTCTATAAAGTTGTTTGATATTCTATAAAAGTTGGAAATAAAGCATAAAGGATATATTTGTCTGCAAATATTGACAGTGGCTGTTGAGATACTTCTCCCAACATGAAGTTCGCAATATGATTTCCTGTTTGTAGAAAAACTTTGGTTGTTGTTTATGGAATTCTCTGACCATGCGCTGGACTTCTTATAGCCAGAATTTCGATCTTTTCAAGGCTTATATTTAGACCAGCGCTGTCCAACTAGCGGCCCGAACAAGGTTTTTTTGTGGCCCGCGAACAAAATCAAGTTTTTACTTGAAATTTTAAATAAATATCTGTAATCCACCTTATAATCTTTCGTCAACTTATATTACTTTACTTGATATGCAATCTTCAACTTACTCATTCCATTTGCCATTATTATTGCATTATTTCAACTTACTCATTCTATTCTTATTGCCCAACAACTACGGCCACAATGTTCCCATTAAATGTATTAATTATTTGGTAAGGTTTAGAAAATTTATATTGGTTTTTTATTACTTATCATTTTTGGTGTAAATAAAATAATTTTTTGAGGTGACATGTGTGATGACCCGTTGTTCGGATCCTTTCCGACTGGGCCAGATGTGATGACCCAATCCAAACAAGAGAGAGAGACGACGATGATATTACTGCTACTTAATTCACTTCGGTGAATTCACAGATTCGCGGGTTTTTACGCCCGTGCCACTGTATGCCTCAACCTTGCTGCGTTGAATGAAGAATAACAATGGTCCATCAATTACTGCGCGAGAGTTATATAGGGATGACACGATTTTTATTCACACTATGTACAGCTACGTGCTGGGAATGAACTCCACTCCGTGGGCCTTTGCTACTTCACACTGTGGTTCTTTCTGATTCCACAAAACTACTATCAAATTCACCGCTCAACTCCGTGAGCATTTGCTGCTTTGCTACTGCAAATATTATTAAAATGAGGTGGAGAATTGCACACTCTGCAATTTCTCACTTTACAGATCTCAAAAACTTGGCGAAAGGATTTTCCTTTGCCTACACTGTGGCTCCTCCTGAACCACAAAAATAAAAGATAAGATTCTCCAAGAATCTGGATTCCCTCTTGGAATCGCACCCTGATTTCAAGGGTTAATTTGAGAAAGGCAGCGTCCTTTTGACGCGTGTCAACGCGACCTCTTCGCTGGACAGCTAACGCACAGACTGATACTTCCAATTCCTTACCCTAGCCTCATGCGCGGACTTCACGCCGCAGGCTAGTTAGTCATATACGGCACAAACAACTTCTGGCATTGATTCTTTCCACAAGCAGCAAGCTTCAGACCCGAAAACAACAACAGTGAGTCCAGCACAAACATTTCAAAGAACACATAAAAATATATACAACAATATAATACAACAAAAATATACAATAAATAAATAAATATAGAATTCGAGGGACATGATAACATGAACTGACTTTCAATTACCTATCCTGTTCTATTTTTTTTTTGGCCCGCAAAATAAAAATTTTTATAGCCCCCGAAAATGTTTATTTTGCGGGCCAAAAAGAAAAAATGGCCCGCGGTCTTAGAGAAGTTCGACAGCACTGATTTAGACCATCGAAAACACAAAATTATAGGGAGTGGTAGATGTAGTGATTGTACTGAGGGTGTTCCAGGCACTCCCAAAGATACCTGCTCAATGTTATTACTATTGTTACGACAGAAGGAATCTGGCATTCGAAAGCAAAAAGTATCAGCCAACGAACAAGAACTTTGGGAGAATTTGAAGAAGAACAGTGGAGCGTATAACGGTCGTGTGTGTAACGGTCGAGAGTTCGAAAATGGACGGTTAGCTGTTCTGAGACAGTGCGCGTTAAGTATAAAGAATTATCTTTATGTGATGTGTACGCGGGAAGTATAAAAGTGGTATCTTTTATGTGATGTATACGCGGACGGTCGTATGGTTCTGCCAGTGTGAGTTAGCGAACTAGCACAGGGCGATTTTGTTTGTGTATGAAGATGTTCAAGCGACATGATAATCAAGTAAAAAGGTAATATTTAGTGGAATAGACAGAGCTAATGTTGTGTGCTCTGCGCAGGAAGGTTGATGACTTGTGTATGAATAATAGTTGATTTGTTTTTAAGATACTTCATCCATATTTTCTTTGTAACAATTTACCTTGTACTGAATTTGGTTTTAAAATATAGTTTTTAATACTCACACTCAGTGGCTATTCATTTTTGTAATCCGCAATATTTGGTGTCAGAAGAGGGATAATTTATTGAATGCCGTTAACTAGAAGTATGGATGAATTAGTAAAGTTGATGAATGACATTAAAAGTCAAAATAATGATTTGAAAGCCGATATGGCCGCACAAATTAATGAGTTGAGAACTGAGATAGTTTCTCAAAAAGATGACTTGAAAGGCGATATGGCCGCACAAAATACTGAGATGAGAGCTGAAGTGGCTTCTCAAATTGATAAGATTTCTGATAAGTGTAAGGACATTATGACCGAACTAAATAGTGTAAAAGATGATCTTGATAGTGTTAAGTTAGATTATAAACATGAAATTGAAATTGGAAAAACTGATTGTGAACGCCAGTTTCAGATTTTGAGAAATGAAATGTTACCTTCTGCTTGTGATAATAATAATTGTGATAATACAACTAAACCTTCTACATATGATGGTCAATCATCTTGGACAGTATTTAAAACACAATTCGAAGTTATCGCTACAGCCAATGAGTGGAATGAATTCCAAAAGGCCAGTTTTCTTGCAGCTTCCTTAAGAAATTCTGCTGCGGAAGTTTTGCAGTCTGTTCCAGAAGAAAAACGACTTGATTATCAAAGTCTAGTTTCTGCATTAGAACTAAGGTTTGGTGATAGTTATTTAAAACAATATTACGTGACTCAATTTAAACATCGCATGCAGAAATGTGGTGAAATTTTGCAAGAGCTTGCTAGTGATTTTGAGCGTCTAGCTAGATTGGCTTACAGTAATTGTCCACCAGAAATTCAAGATAACTTAGCTCAATTACAATTTATTGATGCTATTGCTGACCTTGACACTCAACAATCTCTGAGGATGTTTGAAGGTGAATCCTTCAAGTCAGCTGTGGTACATGCTATGAAATACGAGTGCTCCAGGCTTTCCTCCCGAGCGAAGAAACGCACAGTGAGATTTGTGAGTGCAGAAGAAACTGTAGAAAAGGATAATGAAATGAAAGAACTAACTAAAGCGATGCTATCCGTTTTGAAAGACATAAGAGGTTCTTCTTCAAAAACTACAACAGACCTTCAGTGTTGGAATTGTGGCAAGACCGGACACATTCGTACCAACTGTAATAGGAAACGAATGAGGAGTCCGAGTCCATCTACCAGAGAACAGGATCAGGAAAACAGAAAATTTGTCAATCTTGCGAGGCAAAGGCTGGCTGTTGATTGGTTGGGCCCCTAGGGAAGTCGCCCACGTTTCAACATTACATGGTGATAATAATGGATTAGTAGCTGATGGAGCCATAAATGGAATACCTTGCCGTATGATAGTCGACACTGGTGCAAATGTAACTTTACTCAGAACGGATATAATAAAGAAAATAATACCTCACCCAAACTTGAATACTACACAGTCTAAAATAAGCCTACAAACAGCCACTGGAGATCGTACAAAAGCCCATGGAAAAATAGAACTTAACATCCGAGTTGGTAGCTGTCTGGTACACCACCCTGTTTACATCGCTGATATCTACGATGAATGCATATTAGGCCTAGAGTTTCTTAAGAAACATGGATTCAACATTAGACCCAGTGATACCTACTCATCTATGAGACAGAAGAGATTCCTCTGCTTACCCGGACGTCTGATTTTTTATCAAGCATAACTTCAATATTAGTGACGGAAGACACAGAGATCCCAGCACAAAGTGAAGTTATAGTCCGTGGACATCGGGCGGAGACTTCTGGGGCCTTCCGATTGGCAGTTATTGATGCCTCTGGTAAAGGAGCCTTGGCTCATGATATCCTGGTTGCAAGGACTTTAGTCAGAATAGATAAAGAACAGATTCCTATCAGCGTGATGAACTGTAACAAATCCAATAGAATGTTAAAAAAAGATGAAGAATTAACAATATGTGAAGCTGTTACCTGTGTAACAAGTATAAATAAAATAGAAGTTACTGATTCAAATCAAAATCGTACAGACATCCCATCTCATCTTACTGAATTATGGAGAGAAACAAGACGAATATTAACTGAAAACCAAGCTGTTAAGGCCGAGAACCTATTAAAAGAATTTTCTGACATTTTTTCTGCCACATCAAATGATTATGGCCGTACTAACCTGACAGAACATAAAATTAACACTGGTGATTCTCCTCCAGTCCATCTGCCGGCAAGAAGTCTTCCATTGGCAAAAAGAGAGGAGACGGAACAACTCATAAAGGACATGGAAGTTCAGGGCATTATAGAACCATCACAGAGACCCTGGACATCACCAGTAGTTCTTGTCAAGAAAAAGGATGGATCTACACGATTTTGTGTAGATTATCGCAGATTAAATGACGTAACAAAGAAAGACTCCTTTCCTTTACCCAGGATTGATGATACACTAGACACTTTATCTGGGTCAGAATGGTTCTCAACATTAGACTTAAAGAGCGGCTATTGGCAAGTTGGTATACGTCCTGAAGACCGTGAGGAAACAGCTTTCAATACCCCTGTATTGAAAGCTGTTTCAATACAGGGGTATGGACTTTGGCAGTTTAAGGTGATGCGCCATTTGGACTTTGTAACGCACCTGCTACATTTGAACGATTAATGGAGTCGGTGCTCAAAGGTTTGTCTTTGGAGGTCTGTCTGGTTTATTTGGACGACATCATAGTTCTTGGAAGAACTTTTGAAGAACATTTGAGAAATCTTCGTCAAGTATTTGAAAAACTTAAGGCAGCCAAGTTAAAATTGGGACCGACAAGGTGTAAACTGTTCCAGCAAGAAGTTCATTACCTTGGTCATGTAATCACTATATCAGGGATTAAGACTGATCCTAGTAAGATAGAAGCTGTAAGAGACTGGCCTCCACCACAAGATGTTCATCAACTTCGTAGTTTTACTGGACTTTCCACCTACTATAGAAGATTTGTCAAAGGTTTCTC
Organism: Ryuthela nishihirai; assembly: GCA_038380435.1. Lineage (NCBI taxonomy): Eukaryota > Metazoa > Arthropoda > Arachnida > Araneae > Heptathelidae > Ryuthela > Ryuthela nishihirai. Next base: position 35,404,629 of record JAWZYU010000030.1, read on the forward strand.
CAACATCGCAAGGCCATTACATCGTCTGACAGAAGAGGGCCAGCGGTTTATGTGGACCACTGAATGCGATATAGCCTTTCAACAGCTAAAGAAAACTCTTTCCACAGCACCAGTGCTAGCGTACCCACAAACTAGAAAACAATTCGTAATAGATACTGACGCAAGTAACACAGGAGTTGGTGCTGTACTTTCACAAGAACAAGACGGACAAGAGAAAGTTATTGCATACTTTAGTAAAACTTTATCCAAACCCGAGCGGAATTATTGTGTAACACGCAAAGAACTGTTAGCAATAGTAAAAGCAATAGAACATTTTCATCATTATCTCTATGGCCAGAAATTCCTTATACGCACTGATCATGCTGCACTTAGATGGTTATTAAACTTCAAAAACATTGAAGGACAAATCGCTAGGTGGATACAACGGTTACAAGAATACGATTTCTCCATCGAACATCGAAGTGGTAAAATGCATAAGAATGCAGATGCTCTTTCCAGGCGCCCATGTATTGACAACTGTAAACATTGCTATAATGCAGAACTGAAATTTGGAACTAAAGAGATAATGCCCATAAGACAAATAGTATCGACACAAACAAACAGTGATACCCCTAACATCTGGAATCCAATTGAAATCACGAAGGCTCAACTAGATGATGAAGACATAAAACCAATATTAGAATTGATTGAAAAATCTGATGTAAGACCTAATTGGGAGCAAATCTCGAGGTATAGTCCAACTACTAAAAGTTACTGGGCACAGTGGGACTCCTTAAAAATGAAAGACGGTGTATTATACAGAAGATGAAAGAATCCCACTGGACGGCTGATCCGTTGGCAGATAATCCTTCCTCGCTCCCGAGTGGAACTTGTGATGAAAGATGTACATTATAGTGCCACTGGAGGACACTTCGGTGTTAATAAGACATTAGCCAAAGCCAGGGAACGATTTCATTGGTTGAAAAGTAGGGCAGACGTTGAAAGATGGTGTAGGCAATGTGAAGCCTGTGCAGCAAAGAAAGTCCCTAAGACTAGGAGTCGGGGTAAGCTGCAGACGTATAAAATTGGTGCTCCTTTTGAAAGAATAGCCATTGATGTAATGGGTCCGTTTCCTAGAACTGATGATGAAAATCGATATTTATTAGTGGTAATGGATTATTTCACAAAGTGGCCTGAGGTATATCCCATCCAAGCCCAGGAAGCAACAATAGTAGCGGAGATGATAGTTAATAACTTCATTAGTAGGTATGGAGTACCTTTACAACTCCACTCTGATCAAGGACGGAATTTTGAATCCAATGTGTTTAAAGGCTTCTGTCAACTATTAGGCATTCAGAAAACCAGAACAACTCCCTTACACCCTCAGTCGGATGGTATGGTTGAAAGATTCAATAGAACAATTGCTCAGCATTTAGCATTATTTGTGAACGACCACCAACGTGACTGGGATCGCCATGTACCACTCCTTTTGCTGGCATATAGGACGGCAGTGCATGAGACAACTGGACAGACACCTTCCATGATGCTTTTTGGAAGAGAGTTACGTCTTCCCTGTGACCTTTTATATGGTCGGCCCGAAGCAATGCCTGTGTCCACTCCACAATACGTACAAGAATTACAACAACGACTAGAAGAAATCCATCACTCCGTTAGACATAACATCGACATATCAAGTGACAGAACCAAAACAAGATATGACAGTAAAATAAATGGAACTGTTTTCAATCAAGGAGATCTTGTCTGGCTATACAGTCCACATAGAAAGAAAGGACTACCTCCAAAACTTCAGAAACCTTGGGAAGGTCCATATACAATAGTTAACAGGATTAATGACGTGGTATATCGCATTCGTCGACGTCCAGCTACAAAGTGCAAAGTGGTTCACGTGGATCGTTTGGGCCCGTTTCATCGAAGAACTGAAGAAGCTTTGGAATCCAGAATTGTTCACATGAAAAAGTCAGCACATAACTCATTCTTCAATTTCACTGAATTTGAATGAAATAATTCACTAAAAAAAGTCAGTACATAACACATTCTTCAAATTTGCATGCTAGGTTTGTCTGCAATTCACACAACGGCGATCAGGTTCAAGCAGATAGACTGATTCTAGTGTTGATGAATTCCTTTTATGCATATCCATTGCATTGGGTAATAAAAACTAAGTTCATTATCCAGATATAGGGTTTTCTCCTTTTAATTTCAACGACTCTTATACAAAGGAAGAAACCTATATTGCAGATTCGTTAAAAAAAGAAGTATGCGGCTTACAAAAGTTTAAAAGCTTCTGAATTAAAAAATATAATAATGGACCAAAAAACTCTATTAGTGTTGGATTCTTTTACTTCTGAGCAACACCTTCTTCACACAGTGAGGTAATGAACAAGTCACAAGAACCCCAAAGGCTCGGATTTTGGCTGGGGAAGAGTACCACAGGGAATGAATAGCAAGTTTTTAGGAGAGAGCTGGAAGCTCTATATCAAGGCCATCCTGTGGGTTTTTAACAGAATATGTCTCTCCTGCACACAGACCCAAGGATTAACATCCCATGCGACGGACGGCAGCATTTCCAAACCAGTCGATGCCTCCCACACTCCTCAAGGAGGGAAGAGCAACGAAAATATCAATGTAGGTACAGTCGCTCAAAAAAGTATCCGAACACTAAGGTTGATTACAGAATTCAGAAAAAATATCTGGCAACGTTTTTTTTTAGAAATTAATGATCTGGCAACCTTTGTGTCACGTGACGCGAAGGTTGCCAGATCACTAATTTCTAAAAAAATCGTTGCCAGATATTTTTTCTGAATTCTGTAATCAACCTTAGTGTTCGGATGCTTTATTGAGCGACTGTACAGCAGGGAATGAAACCTAGGAAAATAAGTTTACGAATCTGGAGAGCTACCAACTGAGCCACCACACGCGGAGTGGTTTAAAGCATAAAGCAAAAACGGACAGGAACAAGGAACTTTATTTTCATGCAGTGGATTGATCTTTCTTTCTAGGTCTTGTTCTAAAATATAAGGCAGATGCAACTGATCATAACGCCGAAGTGCCACGGATCTGTGCCAGTAACCATCGGATAACGAGGAGTCAAACAACAGCATCCTCAAGCCATCTGTGCTAGTGGGCCGGAAAGAAGACCCCTAACTGTGATGGCAACAACGTAAGTAAAAGTGTACCGCAGCAGGTGTCGAAAAAAAAACGAAATGTGCAAACGATCTAACATTAAGATTGCTAATCTTGATCGTGGTTGCCCGAAACATGCTTTCGCGGGTTGAAGAGAGATCAAACAGATATTTTACATGCTTTTTTTTACTTTTTAAATTTAATGAAATTGGCTTTAATGCTATTGCGATTTGGTTATTAGCAAATTAACTTTCGAGGAGAATTTTGAGAGGCAAAAAAAGTGGATCGTAAAAAAAGAAATATTCTCCGTAGAGGAACGTTGGAGGAAGAAAAAAAAAGATCAGAGCTGGAAGAACTGTTCAGCTTAGAGGAAACTTGTGTCTGTGAAAAGTGATCGCTGCAGAAAAAATAGAAGAATAACATGTCGCCTTTGAGAAACTTGGGGGACTAGTTTTCAAAGCGAAAGACGTTTTTAAGTTTGTTATAACAATGGAAAGTTGAACTAATGGATTACTGAGAAGATGAAAATAGTATATTTTATTACTACCTGCAGAACACAAAAGCAGTTTTCATTTTTCTCTTAAAAATAAAAATAATAAACGCGTTTATCCACTCCCTCTGGTGGTGGGAACGAATCATTGCTACCAATATAAATCTCTTGACCACGACATTATTACCAAAATATCACATTTGTAATTAAAATGGATCGCTAGCAGTTTCGTGTAGAGTTTTGCACATTTCAAAGTTTTATAGCGTTAGCGGACGATATGAAAGATTTTGGAAGATTGAAAAAATGAGAATCGTATTATTTCATCAATATATTTATGAAAACAAACCGAAAAATTATTTTTAAATTATCTCTAAAATATGTTGAATGTCTAGAAAGGGAGAGATGATAAAATTGAAGACATTAGCTCGTCAGTAGTGAGGAGAATGAGAGTTCTGGGCCAATGTTAAAGTATAGGGAAACCCATGAAACCCATGTTATCTACCATAGGTTGACATGGGTTTCCCTATACTTTAACATTGGCCCAGAACTCTCATTCTCCTAACTACTCTCGTCCTTTTTGAAAACGACCTAAAATTGCGTTAGAGCATTTTTTCAGGAAGGAAATGAAAAGAATATAAATCGCCAAAAGAAGACCAGTGACAGAAAAGCAGACCTCAGATTTAAAAAAAAAAATAAGTAACAGCCACTAATGCATGTTGGTAGGAATTTTTTCGGGGGAGGGGACAAACACAAAATTATTGTTTCAAGATTGAAATATTGGGTAGAACCATTCGTTATTGGGCGCAATTGCGAATGAAGGAATCACGAATATATAATACAACCCAGGATGTCCGAAAACGAAAAATAGGGCAGCTTGTTATAAGAAGTACTTGTAAAAAATGCTTTTCCATATTAATATATAAAATTAAATGATAAGCTTCCGAAAACAGAAGAAAACGTGAAAATTCAAATTTGCATTTTTTTAATAAAAAAAAATTCACGTTTGTTGCATTATTGAAGGAAAATATTTTTTTTGCGATCAATTTTTCCAGAGAGGAACATTCCCTCTTGCACCTCCTCCCACCCCACCCACCTTAAGTTCGAAATCCCCATCGAGTTTTTTTTAAGTTCAGAATACATTGGATGACAGTAATTTCTGAAACTTCTCATTGGCAGTTTTGGCCACGAAGGAAAAAAAATGCACAGTAACTCAACTCATGGTAATAGATAATATATATCTGCAATTTAAATCATCTTCTCTCTATTCAAAAACGAAAATCCCTCTAAATCAAAATATCTGGAAAAAAAAATAACAACTTTCCTTTGAAGTAGATAGACATTTTTGCGATGTTGCCTTCTTAGAAACTGTTACCTCCTCCAAAGGCCTTCTGGGAACTCTGGCCAGATGAAACAGATGGGGAAGTGGAAGTGATCTTCGAGCTTGCTGGAAATGTGTATTAGTGTCTCCCCCCCTGCTTCCCTTCAATAACAACGTCTCTCTAGGAGAAATACTTGAAAATGAGGTCTATTTTGGAGGCGGCCATACGTTTACGTCGTGGCAGTCACACTGGCTGTCCATTGATCGACTTCAACAGAGCGAAAATCCAGCTCGTTACATGTGCCATTGAAGTGGGATGCGCTAGATCAGTGATGGCATCATTCTTGGAGGAAATGAGGAGTGGAATTACGTGCGCGTTGCAAATGGACAATACAGAGTGGGATGCTGATCTTCATGACACGATATTCTTTGTAGTCCCTATTACTCCCTTTTTCACTTCTCTTTTCTGTTACTGTGTCTAGATTCCCCTATACGTCTAGATTCCCGTTGAGAAGATTTTCTGTCTGAGTTCAGATGGTTTTATCGCCACGGGTTAGAGAGATGTACAGGGAGGAAAGCATCAAATTTTCGCGGTAATTTTTGCTTTCGTAGTCATCAGCTTTTGCGAATCTTGATCCCGCCAAAGTTCACCCATGCAAATGACCATTTAAGAAATTTCGTGATTTTGAAAATGAGCACAGAATTAATTTGTTTTGCGATTGAAATATATTAAATTTCGTGAAAACAAATAGTCACTAAAAGTTTCACGTTTTTAAATATACACGATTTTGGGCAAATGGCAATAAAACAAATATCATCATTGCAAATTAGTACTGTCTCGTCTTTCACCCTTTTTTTTTTAATAATATTAATAATAATTTATTTCCATACCTATTTATAGAAACATTAAAAAAACAAAAATTTGCAATCAAATTTGGATGGAAACTGTAAAAGGAAATAATGTAAAATAAAATAAACGATTAAAAATAAATAAAAAAAACACAACTGATAGAAACATGCACTTAATAAGTATCTCCCTGTAACCTATGAGTTACAAAACAACTCTTACAGATTACAAAAGCAAAATTTTACTGTAAACGAAAATGTTTGGTAATGGAAAAAAATAACTAAGAAATTACATTAAAAGCTTCTACAATATCATCAGTATTTACCAAATAAAATTTGTGTTTTTTTTCTTAAAATTACATTCACTTTTTTCTTCTTTAATATTATTAGGTAAAGAATTATATAATTTTGGTGCAATAAAATTAAAATGCTTATGTATGATTTCTTTCTATGATTTCACAATATTAATATGTTTGTAGAATATCTGGTATCGTATGGGATGAACCGTTTTTCGATCCAATTGTTTTTATGTAGAAGCAAAATATTTCTATTTAAATGTAACTTTCTCAAGGGTAATATATCATTGCTTATGTAATGACAATTTCTTTTTGCAATTTCTCTAGAGGGAGTGAATTTGATATATAATCTCACCCCAACAAGTAATTCCATTGCTTAAAATTGAATGGCCCGAAGCGAAACAAACTAAAATTAACAACTTGTTATGAGAACATGATTTAAGATAATATAACTTATACAAAATGAATCTTAATTTTTTACACACTTTATCTACATGTTTCTTCCATTTTAGATTTTGTTCAACATAAATGCTTAGGTATTTAACACATTCAACCTGTTCAATAGTTTTACATACACATCCATTTACCAAATTACAACCAGAATTATGGTATTTTATGACAATATCTTTACTTTTATTCAATAAGCCGAAATAGATAAAATTAGTTTTATCCACATTAATTTCCAGTTTTTTGCTCCTAAACCAGTTACTTATGTTTTTTAAGTCATTGTTAGTCTTAAACAATAACTCAGTATTAGTTTCAGTCGAGTACACTATTGCTGTGTCATCCACATAAGTTGTGATTTTGTGGAAAAAATTTAAATTGCAAAAATCATTAATATATGTTAAAAACAATGTTGGCCCAAGAATAGAACCTTGTAGTACACCACCATTCAAAACAAGTATATTACTTTCCAGTTTATTTAGAGCCACATATTGTTTCCTGTTTTGCAAATATGTTTTAAGATAACTGAATGCAAGTCCTCGTATTCCTATTATACTTAATTTATGCATTAAAATTTCATGGTTTATTGTGTCAAAAGCTTTTTTTATGTCAATAAATAAGGCTAAAGTACCGGTAGGTTGTAACATAGCATATTCTGTACCCAATTGATCTCAAATCCAAACTGTTTATTTGATAAGAAGTTATATTTCGATAGAAATTTAATTAATCTCTTTTGCATTAGTTTTTCAATTATTTTTGAAAAGGTAGGGAGTGTGGAAATTGGTCTATAATTATTAAAATTTGTATTTTTATCTTTTTTTGGAAATTGACTTTACTTTAGCAATTTTTAAAGCATCTATGAACATTCCAGTAGAAAAAGATAAATTTACAATTTTTACAAAATTATGAGGTTTATATTTAAAAACAATTTTTAACATATGGACATTTATTTCATCATAACCAGAAGAATTATTATTGTTCAATTGTGATATTATATTTTTTATTCCAATGTGATCTGCTTCAAACATAACCATTGAGTTGTCGATATGGTTTACATATTTGTTAATTTCAGTATTAAAATTATTTGGAGTATATTGATACCCCTGCTTAACTTCTTTGAAATGTGTATTAGTTTTATTTACTACATATTTATGAATATCTTTTCAAGGATATACCTCAGGATTTTTTTCGATCCCTAAAATACTATTTATTGTTGCCCATTGATTTTTCACATCATTTTTACAATTATGGAACTCTTTTAAATAAATTTTTTGGCATATCTAGTTTATTTGTTACTTGAGTTCGTATTGATTTATATTGTTTTTTCAAGGGATTTGTCAAATGGGTGTTTTTTATATTTGTTGTGAAATTTTTGCTTTTCATTGGCTAAAATTATAATTTTATTTGTTATCAATTTTTTTTTATCAATTTTTCAATTAACTATTATTTTTGTATATTTTAGTTTGTGGCCAAGTTTTACTATGGAACATTCAACATTCAACCATTTATATTCTTTCAGAGAAATCCACGGATTATTTATTCCGATTCCTGTGAATAGAGTAAACAATCGAAGCATGTAAATAAGATAAACTTTAACAGAAACTGTTTAAAAATATGGTCGAATAATCATAGCACCTTTTTCAAACAATCAAAAGGCAAGTATGGGAGGAGTTTGATCAGACGAGATACCCCGTCAGTCTCGTAATCTGCTGTTCCCAGGTCCGAGTCTTACTTGTGTCAAGAGTTGAGATTTGTGTCCTCTAAACTCTCACCCTGACTTAGATAGTGGACACCGATGGGCTTGGAAAGGTAGCCGTCCATCGGATGGGACGTTAAGCATGGGCCTCGTAGGCAGGAGAGAGTCATATCCTGGGCATGTTAAAGAGCGCTGTGGATGATGGGCTTGTCGGGAGACTACTCTTTGTCTCCTAACATCTGCTCTTTAGATCCTCTTTATTAACCATCTCGGAGTATTTCAGATCATTGGCAACCCGGCCATTTGCCCATTGTGTGCAAAAAAAAAGTTCCGCTCATAGGTAAAAACAACAGCATCCAAAAAGTAAATAAGTCTGTGATGGCTCAACTAAGGTAGAGTGAAGGAAGGGAAGCCATGAATGGAATTGTTTAGCAAAATCATCGGAGGTAGTTCCGGTAAGGAGCAGGGATTGAGAAATGTGCCTAAAGAACTGTGCTCTGTACGTTTTGGCCGCGGGCAGAAGATGTGGATTTACCCCATTGGCCGATGGACCCTTTCGTGTCCAGTGGGCATCACGTGACCACGCTTGGCGATAGTCGAGTTCGAAACGGAAGACTTGCGACAGGCGACGAGGGGAGGGGAAGGGGATGTACGGCGGTGATTGCCTTTCCTCTCTCTTCTTGAGTGGTTCTTTTTCTATGGTATTAGAGGAAAAACTATGATTTAGAAGTTACTTGGAAAACAAAAATACAATTACAAAAATAATAAAGCTTATATCTCCAAATGTTCGTAAATTATGGAGTTCCTGAAGGATCAATTATAAGACCTCTTAATTTTAACCTATATCAAGGATGTTACAAACTTAAATTTAAAAAGTAAAATTTACCTGTATGCTTATAATATTGTTTTGACTTATCTCAATCAAAACCAAGAACTCGCAAAGCAACTAGCATAGGGAGACTATAACATTATTCGAAGCTGGCTCAACCAAAATGAACAAAATTTGTTTAAAGAGTAAGAAACAAAATGGATTCTTTTCCACTCACCAGGGTATAAGATCTATATTAATTCATAAATAGAAATACACAAATTAAACTGCACTAATAAATAAAATATCAACAATGAAAGGAATTGTAACTGGGAAAAAATTGATCGTGTAGACGAAATAAAATCTTAAGACTTATACTTCAACAATACGTTTCGCTGGAATACATATGCAAAAAAGGTAGGGGGAGGGCTCAGTCGGTAGCGCGCCAGGCTCGTAATCTGCAGTTACCAAGTTCGAGTCGCAACTGGAGTTTTATCTGTGCAAGACACTACACCCTTCCCGCAGTCAGTAGGAGACACCATTGTCAGTAGTAGGAGACCGCCGTTCGTCGGATGGGACGTTAAGCCGTGGCCTTTGTGTGGGAGAGCTATGCCTTGTGTATGTTAAAGAACACGTTGGATGGCCTTGATGGGGAGCTACCATCTGTCTCCCAACAGCTGTCAGTGAGTTCCCCCCCCAACCATATTTGGGGTTTTACGGCCTGGCCATTTAGCCCATTTTGTGCAAAAAATTGACGCTCAGAGGTAAAACAACCCAAAACAAAAGGTATTAAAGAAACTGAGCTACTCTGCAGCAAAATTGTACAAACTGAGATTCATAGTATATACGAAAACATGCCTACTATATTATAAAAGGGTCGTGAATCAATTATAAAACATTCAATAACAGTATATAGCACAAAAATTATGAAAAAAAACTTCAGAAGAATTTAATCTACAATAGCTAAACATATTCACCTTACAACAAACGTTTAGGGTTTATGACCCCTAAGGACAGATTCAATTACCTAAACAGTCTGTCCTTTACTAACTTATACAGATACAAATTGTTACTTTAAAATCTGTTTGATGGCACGCATAAAATAAATATCGAACATGAAAGAGAAACACAAGATCGGACCAAAAAATATATGAATTGCCATGTTTTATTAACAATTACAGAAAATGTAATGATAGTTACAAAACTTCCCATTTCTTTTATCGTTTGCCTAGCAATACGTATCGCTAAGCAGTTACCCTCTTTTACAGTTAGAGTTGGGTTGTTTTACCTCTGAGCGGCACTTTTTTGCACACCAAGGGCTAAATGGCCAGGTCACATGGACCCCGAAGGCTCAGAGAAGGTTGGGGGAGGGGACCAAATGGAACAGCTGTTGGGAGACAGATGGTAGTACTCCCGTCAAGGCCATCCAGCGTGTTCTTTAACGTGCACAGGGTATGGCTCTCCCACACACGGGGCCACCGCTTAACGTCCCATCCGACAACACTTTACTAGACGGCGGCCTTTCCAAGCCCATCGGTGTCCCCTACTGACCGTGGGCAGGGCGGGGAATTTTGCGGAGATAAATCTCAACGCTGACCCAGCTGGGACTCGAACCTGGGAACTACAGATTACTTTTACAATTAGAACTTAAAGAGTTATTTTTAATTTGATGCTGAATTAAAAAGGGAAATTTTTAAAGGAAAAACACTAACAATATTTTTATCATACTTACGTAGTTGCTAGCAATTAAAAAGTACCTATATATGTACATAATAAAATAATGATAGAAATGGATGAAAATACTCTATAACTAAAATTAATCTGTATCCTGCAGATAGGTTTTAAGCTTTGCAGTCGACCAGTAAGAGTTTAAAAGATTATTTTTAAGATTTATAAAGAAAGATTAATAAAATTTATATTAAGAAAATTCCTCTTTCCACCTTTGGAAGGTTACAGGTAAATTCTGAAAATGTAAATTGTAGAATTTCGTCAATATCTATCCAACGCTAAAAAAGGATCTTTAATTTTTCTCTATAAACAAAATTCTTGAAAGTCTACCGACTGACAGACCACTAGATAAAAACTTGGGATAATGTTTTGAAAACTGAGCTGAAAAGTGACTCTAGTAGTGGTATATACATAAAGGTTCGGAAAAAAACAGAGTTTAAATTTTCAACTGCCATTTGATTTTGTGCACTAAATTATTATCTGCAAAAAATGCAGAACAGTTTAGAAAAACATTTTATATTTTTTTGTATTATTAGTTAGAGTTCAACCGTCACCGTAATCTATTAATTAGCGTGTTTGGTTAGAAATCAAAAGCCAGTATCAATTCCTCGATCCGTATGTATATTTCTTGCGCTTTTTTTCCCATTGTAGTTACTGAGTATTATTGATATATTATTGCTGGCAGATCTTTCTATCAAACAGTTGCTTGGGAGATATTATTTCTGAAATATCAAGAATTCCAGATGCAGACGAAATTTTGAAAGGTAGATTGTGCAAATATGTCTTTAATTAAAACTCTTCAACGTTTATCTTTTTTTTGCCGATTTCTGTATGATTGTAAGGGAGGAAAGTTTAATTTTAATGTAAAGAAAGAATAGCACTCAGACGAAACCCGTAGTCCAATGCAGACGAACTAATACAATAACTAAACCATAATTAAATAACAGGGTAAGCTGAATATGCTGCAATATATTTCTTTATTCTTAAGAAAAGTTATGGAAACAAAAAAAAAATCGCATGTTTCTTTGAAACAGTTTCGAAACTCCAGTAGATGATTAAAATAAACTTTTTCCCGCAGTCGACAAGACTCAAAATTTTGCGAACTAATATTCCCTTTAAATTTCAATCTACGTCTCCAGTAAAGGACGAAAAAAAAGACTTCAAAATTTGCATTTCAGACGTCGTCTGCAGTTTTCGTAAATAGTAAAAACTTGCCAAGTAAGGAACGGTATCGTCATCTTGTAATGAAATTTATTTGCCTCACAGTTTAATTAAATTATTTGCTTTTAATTTATTGCATTCGTCTAAGATAACTTATATGAAACTTATAATTGGAAAAGAAAGTTATCACAGGAATTACATAGATTGCAATTCAAGCCTCTAATGCAACTCAAGTTGATTAATTACGTATTTGTATTTCGAGATCCTATATAAATGAATCTCCAAAAAAGCATAAAATGGAAACTAGGCATAAAATGTTCATTTCGACACATATTGGAAATATTTTCTCACTGAAAACTATATATACTAATATTAAATTGCAAACGTTGAAGAAGTAGGTGTTCACAGAGTTTTAATTAAACAAATTCTTGAGGCAACCTGGCAACAACATCTAACAGGATGTTAGAAAGCATTTAGTATTCGAATCTGGACTTTACCTGGCATAGTCACTTCGTTTTATTTTGCTTAGAGCCTCCCATTCCGCTCAACTTCCTGCCGATAGTCAAGACTCTACATTTAATCAAATCGGATTTAGAAAGAAAAAGTCTGTACTTAATGAAGGTCGACTATAAGACACGGTAATGTTTTTTTTTTTCGTTTTTAGATAAACGGTTGTAAAGGTTTAAAAATTCTGACAATATATATTGGTATTTTATTACGAAAAATTAAAAGTATTGTTTAACTAACAACTGAATTATTATAGAACTTTTTTTATTTTCTATTCGTTGCAAAAATAAAAATTGGAAAACACCTTATTCTCACATCCATACTTTATATGCAAACAAATAAATAGAAGAGAAATTGCAATCCCAGTAATACACATTTCATGAATCGTAAACAAATGTAAAAAACCTACAACCATATTCACCGCCATACCCACGGTGGGTAGGGGACACCGATGGGCTTGGAAAGGCCGCCGTCCTTCGGATGGGACGTTAACCCTGGCTCCGTGTGCGTGAGAGCCATACCCTGTGCACGTTAAAGAACACGCTGAATGCCTTGACGGGAGGCTACCATCTGTCTCCCAACAGCTGTTCCAGTGAGTCCCCTCCACCAACCTTCTCTGAGTCTTCGGGGTCCTTGTGACCTGGGTATTTAGCCCATGGTGTGCAAAATTATGCCACTCAAAGGTAAAACAACCCAACATACAACCATACATATATATTCACCACATTTTTTGCGAAATATTTATGAATGTTTTAAAATCTGCAGTCTTTATCAAAGAATTTGAATATTTCTAGGCAACGGGTGCTTTCTTACCATCATTTTAGAACATAAACCACACTTTAGATGAAATGATTTTTACTTATCACAAGTTTAAAGCCTCCCTGTACTGCCATCTATACAGTTGAATGAACAATTATAAAAGCAATGTGTTAAGATGGATAAGAACTGATGACCAAATTATCTATTACATTCCTTCTAACAAATGTTGCATGTAAGGTTTGAATCCTATGTCCTCCATATGATCACAGTTTCACTTTTCTAAACAAAACAATAATATTCGCAGTCAAACGTGTGGTGGAAAATGCCAAAGGATTTCTAGTCTATCGCCTTAACCACTCGGCCACGACTGCTTAGCGAACTGCTGGTCTTTGTTAGTGATACAATACAGCTCTAATGCAGATACAATTGCAAACATATGTTACTACAGCTGCTGATTAAACACACAACTGCCAAACACAACTACGATTGGCGAATGTACTCTCTCCCTTTGCTGTGACTTTCGCCGATATTTAATGCTGATTGCTTTGTGAAGTAACGTTGAGAGTAATTTCATTTCCTTCGCAGAAGATTGCTCAGTTTATGAGGCAATCATAATAAGGTTACAACATTGCCATCGAAACTAAGGTGCTGTGCTGGCTTATATTTCCACGCAAAAACTGTTTATTTCTTATAGAATTGGCGAAGTCTCAAGGATTACAAGACTCATTAGAAAGCTGTTGAAAGTGAACCCTGGACAGATAATAGGAAATATGGTAAACTATCATTAAGATCATCCAGCATGTTCTCCAGTAAGCTGAAATCATGATTATCTTATACACAGTTGATCAAGTACGACGTATATATGAAAGATGTTGTTCTTCATGAAAAGATCGTTTTCTCCATTCTCAGTGAAGATGAAGAAGAGGTTGGGTTGTTTTACCTCTGAGCGGCACTTTTTTGCACACCATGGGCTAAATGGCCAGGTCACATGGACCCGAAGGCTCAGAGAAGGTTAGGGGAGGGAACCCACTGGAACAGCTGTTGGGAGATAGATGGTAGTCTCCCGTCAAAGCCATCCAGCGTGTTCTTTAACGTGCACAGGGTATGTCTCTCTCGCACACGGGGCCACAGTAACGTCCCATCCGACGGACGGCGGCCTTTCCAAACCCATCGGTGTCCCCTACTGACCGTGGGCAGGACGGGGAATTTTGCGGAAAAAAAGGTGAAGAATGGGAAAGATGAGTAAAGCGTAACAGAAAGGAAAGGTAACAGAAGAGACTATCGGAAAAAGAAGGAGATCGATAGCGGAAAAGGAAAGGCAAAGTGAGAGTGAATGCGAAGATGATCGATGGAAAACAGGAACAGGGAAAGTAAAAGTTATTTTAGTGGTTAAGAAGCGATTATAGAAGTGTATGAAATTGAGATGAAGCTAACTAAGGAAGGGAACAAAATGGAGAGGAGTATGAAGAATACAAAAAAAAAAGGTTAAAGAGAAATGGTTGATGGAGGAATGAAAATAATACATTTCGAATGGTAAAGTGAAGATAATTTAATCTCAACGAATATCAGGATTCGAAACCGGAAACAAATGGTTTCGCCTTTGCTGAATCTCTTTCTATTAGAAGCCCATGTTAGATTGTTTTTCTTCTGAGCAGTACATTTGTTAACACAATGGGCTAAATGGCCAGTTCACAAGGACCCCGAGAAGGTTGGGGGAAGGGACTCACTGGACATCTGTTAGAGAAAAAATTGTAGCCTCCGTGAAGACCATCCAGAGCGTTTTGCGGAGATAAATCTCAACGCTGGCTCTCGAACGTGGTAACTGTAAATTACAAGCCTGACGCGCTATCGACTGAGCCACCCCCGCCCTTGCAAAGTCTACGATTCATTAAGGAAGACATTATATATTCGTCACATAGAAAAGAGGGTGGGGGTGGCTCAGTTGGCAGTGTGTCGGGCTCTTAATCTGCAGTTCCCAGATTCGATTTGAGATTCCAGATGCTAGCTTTGATATTTATGTCCCCAAAACACTCCGCCCTGCTTTCGTCTGAATCCCGATGGGCATGGAAAGGCCGACGTACATTGGATGGGACGTTTAGCTGTGGTATTGTACGCGGGAGAGCCTTACACTGCGCACGATAAAGAACGTGCTAGATGGCCTTGACTGGAAGCTGCAATATGCCTCCTAATAGATGTCTAGTGGGTCCTTTTCCCCCAAACTTATATTCTATTTATTTATCATTATAGGAACATTATTATAGGAACAATATTTATTATTATTATAAGAACATGGAGAGAACATGGAGAGGAGTATGAAGAACAGGAAGATACCTTAAAGGTATCTTCCTGTTCTTCATACTCCTCTCCATTTCGCCTTCGGGGTCTTTGTGACTTGGCCATTTAGCCCTAATATGCTAAAACAGTGTCGCTTAGAGGTAAAACAACCAATCCATAGAATAATTTCTCACTATAACATTAACCCTTAGATACTTCCTATCACCCTCATAAGACACTCAAATATTTTGAAAGCAAATTGCAGCTTAGAGCCATTTAACCGAATCCATCCACTCTTCTGAGTGCACATGCTTCCTGTTTACATTCCCGCAAGCACTGCCAATCGGTCAGGGTAACCTTTAAACACATTCTGCGTGATACAATTTTCCGCGAAACCTAAATCTTTCCGATTCTCTCGATGGTGATCGAAACCATGACGTCATGTAGCGGCGCAACTCGAGCGATGTTATTGAATGTTAAAGGTAATCCGCTCGAAATCTCTCTCTCTCCTGATAAAGAAGGAGGAAGACAATTTGTTGACGACGAATCGTCATTGTGTGAGGTTGTTTGTCTGCAGCATCCTCCGGAAGATCTCACTAAGTGATAGAGAGGAGCACTTGAATGTGCATCGGATTGTTACCTCATGAATAAAGAGGGGGCTTTACGTGGAAAATCAGCCGACTGCGAAGCCAAACGTAGTCGCCGATCTGCAGCAGAATAATTGTTGAGTACACACAGGGAGAGAGAACGCGCCACGTGCTGTAGCGGAATCCATGCATCAAGTTGGTCTCGCGGAAATGACGTATGGGACGGAGGCTACTAATTTCCTGAGATTCGAGTTGGGCTAAACAAGTCCGGAATGAGGATGTTCCTTCATCAAAGTGAATTCTGTTTGCCGAAATAGGAAGGTTGAGGTTTGCAAGAATGGATTAGCAGATCGAGAGAAAGAATATGAAACTGGAAAGCAATTCGGATTGGTTAGAACCTTTGAGTTAGCAGCATCATTAAACACATTCACCTCGATTTTGAGTGGCCTAAACGATTCATACGTTATTTCATGAATTAT
Organism: Ryuthela nishihirai; assembly: GCA_038380435.1. Classification (NCBI taxonomy): domain Eukaryota; kingdom Metazoa; phylum Arthropoda; class Arachnida; order Araneae; family Heptathelidae; genus Ryuthela; species Ryuthela nishihirai. The sequence goes on from JAWZYU010000030.1 coordinate 35,421,145, forward strand.
CATATAACTCATTAATGCACCGCAGCTTTGAATAGCTATGTGAGAGAAGATTGATATTTTGTGGGCATGAACATATATTCAAATTTCCATTAGTTTCGCGTTGTTTATGGAATTTGAGCTTCAGATAGTTATTGATAGATATGATTATCAAGTTCAGATGATTAATTATTATCCTCAATAATAAATAGCTGATGAGTTGTCATTGTAACCAAGTACCATGACTGAGAGGTTAACTCGCTTGGCTACTGATTTATGGGAGCCGGGTTCGAGCCCCGGATAAGGCATGGTTGTTTTTTCTGCTCAGATCCCGCCGTCCTCGCAGACCTTCTGCTATGGCGTATTAAACTGACAGGCTCTTGTTAGACCTCTGTGGCAAGCAGGTGCTTGAGGGAGTATTTTTTTATACATAGATGAAAACATTATCTGGAGCCGATTGCGACATTAAATTTTATGACATGCATAGTTTGGTATCCAGCCCTATTCAAGAAAGCATTTCCTCTGAACCTAATAAAGATATATATATATTAGTGATTATTTAATCTTTTAATTGCGAAAACAACCCCTAATTAATAACTCGATCTATTATCAAAGGTACAGTCGCTCAAAAAAGTATCCGAACGCTATGGTTGAATACAGAATTCAGAAAAAATATCTGGCAACGATTTTTTTAAAAATTATTGATCTGGCAACCTTCGTGTCACGTGACACGAAGGTTGCCAGATCACTAATTTCTAAAAAAATCGCTTCCAGATATATCTCTGAATTCTGTAATCAACCATAGCGTTCGGATACTTTTTTAAGCGACTGTACCCTTGGGGCACACATGTCTATTCCAATGCTAATTGAAAGCGAAAATATATCAGCTGTTTGTAAGCGAAGAATAAGTAGTAGCTATAATGAGAGTGAAAGTGTATTAAACATCATATTAAATAATAGCCGTAATTTCGGGCGAACGAACGGACGGACGGATGGACGGACACGTGTGACGTCATCGGTGGCAGAAATTGTCAGTTTTCTGTGGTTCCGAGGCTATTTGATCGATCGGTCCCAAATTTGACGCAGTGGTCCCTCTTAGTTGACGCCCTGTTGAGGTAACAGATCGGGTTTCTAGCTGTCGTGAGTTGGGAGCTGATCACTAGAAAAGTGTACGACATTTCTGTGGGCGTTGCCGTAGCAGTATTTCGTGAGCAGTATGTGTGGAAACCTGTGAATGAAGACTGGTTGTTGGTTGTTTGGTGTTTTATGGCGCAAGAGCGACGAGGGCTATATTGCGCAAAACAGAGACAAAAAAAAGGCTAAAAGACGTGGAACCCACAACCAAATTTAAAAGAAACACAAAAACGGTAAAAGTGTAAAGCAATAAAGAAAAAAGTACAAAGAGATAAAACTAACCTGGGTGTAAAAGACCCAGGATGATCAAAGTAAAAAGGATAAAGATATAAAATCACAGTCTGTTAAAATAACCTGTAAAACGTAAAAAGTCAAAAGACAGGTGATAAAAATGAGTTATCAGTTAAAAGATGGCCGAGTGTAAGAGGCTCGGCCGTAAAATTGTGGAAGGTAAAATATAAACGTCTGTCTAAGTTAAAAGCTGGATAATGAATTAAAATATTGTTGTGAATTTTAAAATGGATAGACACTGAGCGTGAGTATTAATAACTATATTTTCGAACCAATTACAATACAATGCAAATTGTTACAAAAATATAGATGAAGTATTTTATAAACAAATTAACTATTATCATACATAAGTCATTAACCTTTTTGTTCAGAGCATACAATATCAGCTCTGTCTGTTGTACTAAAATACTACCTCTTCACTTTGTTTGCTATGTCACTTGAATACCTTGAGGCGTAAACAATCTCTCTTCCTGTGCTAGTTCACTAAACTTTTATTACTAACAACAGAAAACAGACACCCGCGCACACACTAATAAATATACTTCTTAATTGCACTTATCGCGCACTGATTCAGACCATCTGAATGTCCTTTCAGATCTCACAACTTAACACACTGCACTTCTATCGTTTTCGAATCGTTCTAAGTTCTAATTCGTTGGGTAAAATGAATCTCACGTAGAAGCACACACGAGCGTTCATGTCACGTTGTCATGAAGTCACTACTGCTCGTTCATCTGTCGTAACAATATGCTTAATGGTTAAAATGGTGTGTGAATGAAGAAGAGTAAGAGTTATCAATAGATATGCGTTTCGCGCCAATCCTTTGTCATGGGCTTAACTAGTATATACGGGGTGTCCCAAAAGTCTGGATCCATAGGCAAAACTTTATTTAAAAGGTATATTACAGCAAATGCTCCAATTGACGGCCTTGCACTTCGCGACACTTTTCGATACGCTGAATATAAGAACGTTGAACATTTCTCAAAGTATCAGAGCCGATGTTGTTACATGCAGAGATGATTTCCTCCTTCAGCGCAGCGATTGTTTTTGGCCGATTCCGATAAACTACTGACTTCAGATGTCCCCAAAGGAAAAAATCAAGTGGTGTTATGTCTGGAGACCTAGGAGGCCATTCGACTGGACCTCGCCTTCCAATCCACCTGTTTGTGGAAAACTTCACATCAATTGCAAAATGTGGTGGGGCACCGTCTTGCTGAAACCACATTTTACGTAGTTCCAACAAAAGGAAGTCATCCAATTGAGGGACAAGATATGTTTGTAACATACGGAGATAAGTTTCCCGTGTTACGTTAAATAATAACATAAATAATAAATACTCCCTCAAGCAGCTGCTTGTCACAGAGGTCTGACAGGAGCCTGTCAGTTTATATGCCAAAGTAAAAGGTCTCAGAGGATACACATCCGATTCTTTGTTTGGGATAGCAGGAAGCCCATTGTTGAAGGGTTTCTAACCTTCCCATCACATTTTATCACATCACATCACATCTGAGAGGATGGCAGGACCTCAGCAGAAAAACGACACACACATCCATGCCTTACCGGGGCTCGAATCCAGGTCCCTTAGATCAGTAGCCAAGCGTGCTAACCACACGTTACCATAAAAAAATATGGCCCAATTAATCTATCACTAAATATCCCCGCCCTCACCGTAATTCGTGTATCTGTTTGGAAATGGCCTTCCTCCATCCAGTTTGGGTTGTCTTTAGACCAGTAACGTGCATTGTGCCGATTGACACTACCATTTAGATGAAATGAGGCTTTATCACTGTAAAACACCATCAATTCCCGCTCTTGTCAGAACCACTTACAAATTTCCACACTCCTGTCTGTATCATCGCAATGCAGTTCCTGGACCAGGTGCACTTTATAGGGATGGAAATGATGATTTCTAATAATTCGTTGAGTCGAGGTCCTTGTGACACCTGTTTCATCTGATAATCTGCGTATTGACTTTTTGGGCTTCTCAGCGGGTCATTTTTCAAATAAGGCCAGATCCAGACTTTTGAGACACCTTGTACAGTCGCTCAAAAAAGTATCCGAACACTGTGATTGATTACAGAATTCAGAAAAAATATCTGGCAACGATTTATTTTAGAAATTAGTGATTTCGCAACATTCGTGTCACGTGACACGAGGTTGTCAGATCACTAATTTCTAAAAAAATCGTTGCCAGATATTTTTTCTGAATTCTGTAATCAACCATAGTGTTCGGATACTTTTTTGAGCGACTGTACATTACAAGTATTTTTCAAAATTTTATTGTAAGACCACAAAAACAGGGGGCGGGGGAAAAATTCTTATACTGGAACATGGTTCCTGCTCAATCTTGCCCTTCCACTAATTTTTTCTAGATTCGGGACAGATTAAGAAAACCAATATTGTTTTTCTTTCAACTTCAAATTCTTCCCCGCTTGACACAAACATTAAAATTGATAACACCCGTGTTACAGTTTCTACTTTCATGAAGTACATAGGTATGACGAAAAATAATAATTTTGACTTTGGAATTCACATTAATAAAACCGTCGCTTCAACTTCTAAAAGAACTTATATATTGATGTACAGTCGCTCAAAAAAGTTTCCGAACACTACGGTTGATTACAGAATTCAGAAAAAATATCTGGCAGCGATTTTTTTAGAAATTATGATCTGGCAACCTTCGTGTCACGTGACACGAAGGTTGCCAGATCACTAATTTCTGAAAAAATCGTTACCAGATATTTTTTCTGAATTCTGTAATCAACCGTAATGTTCGGATACTTTTTTGAGCGACAGTACATTCGAAACTTATATCCTCTTATGCTCCAATGGTCTACAAAATTTACATCTGACTGAAACTCGAATACTGTGCTTCCACTCTTTTTGGTATTAATAAAAAGAACTCTTATAACTTAGCTAAAAACGAAGCTCTCAAAATCATCAACAAAATCTATTTTAACAAACGAGAATCTCTAACACTTATTGATATTCGTTGCAACTACCAAATTCCCACTCTTGAATCCAGAAGAAAGCTACGGTTCATTACCCTTATTCACGACACTATTTATAACAAGTCTCATCCCCTTCATTCGATTCTTACACCCTATATTCGATTACGACATCGCCATATCCTTCGCTCTGGTAATAAAATGTTTTCTGCTCCCAAGATTTTCAAAGCTAAGTATGATGAAATTTCTTTTGCCTTTCAAGCAACCTGAACTTGGAACTCTCTACCGAGTGATATCACTTCTTTAAATTCTAAAACAAAATTCAAAAACTGTATTAATCCACTCCTATTAGGATATTGAAAAGTTTGACCAACAACGTCTCCTCACCCCTATTTCCACTCTCCATCTTTGCCCTTTGTCTGGATTATCCGCAATCCTTTTTCTCCCCCTACTCATTCATTTAATATTACTCTCCATTGTCTTAAACCTTCCTTTTCTTCCCACTAAGTTTACTACTTTTTATAATATTTCGTATCGTATGTTTGTTTTCGTCTCTGCAACTTGTCATTTTGTTTATTTGAATCAAATAATTATGCAATTCCTGTAAATATGTTTGTATTTATGTACTATCATCAATATTTCTTTTTAATTTCTCAAATGTACTGGGGCATCATGCCACTTGAACGTTTAAATTAATATTCAAAATTCTTTGTACCTTGGTTTTACTGTAACCCCCTGCATGAAATAAATTATTATTATTATTGCAAACTGATATCTTGATGGTTGTAATTTGATAGTACTATAGTACTATGTAGAGGACGTCTTGATTGCCGGCAGGTAGAGTGGTAGAACATCTGGCATGTTACTTGGTGATCGTAGTTAATAATTAACTACGTTAAACCAGGTGGCATGACCATAATTAGGTAGAACATCTGGCATGTCACCTGGTGATCTTGAGTTTGTATCTTACTCAGCTAAACAGTAATTCATCTAAACGTGATAACGATGTACATCTGTGACTATTTGAAATCTGATGTTTATTTAGAGGCAACATTTATTTGCTACATTTGAATTAAATGCTGAATGATAGGCGCAACACAATTATGATAAAACCAGTCTCCAAAGTTGATGTTTACTTTCGTGTTGGAAGTTTTTGCCTCCAACGGATGGAATGTAAGTACAGAAGTCGTAGAGCAATGGAGGGAGATGGATGATGACGCCCTGGAACTGAACCACATATTGGAAAGAGATTCGATATTATCACTTGAAGCAGGGCAAAATGGTAAGCCAAAAGTTGCTCCGAGTTAGGTGATCCAATGAAAACTTCACTCCCTTGTATACCTTTCTCGTTTAGTGATTATCTGTTCAGCTCCTTTGATGTTTTATGTTTCAGAGGTGAGGCACAGAGTTTTCGCAATAAAATTTCCAATGATCTGATTTTGATCGAAGTCACCTATTGTCTTCTAGCAGTTGTTTAACGGAACTTTTTTTCTTCAAAGCCTGAAATGTGAGGCTACAGATCTTCGCATTTTTCAGAATTTAGTCGTGTTGATCTCAAAATGGGAAAGTGGCCCAACTCTGAGCATTTATTCAGGTTTTAATTTTTCCAATTTTCTAATGATTTTGATAGCTCTAATTCAGATGAACGAAACACGATTTTCCAGGAACCTGAATTTTTCAATACTTAACGTTTCTGGAACAAATAATTGAAAGCATTCTCTTCAAATTGACACGATATTTGAGATTCCGCTATTTTTGCACGTATATTTCATAAATCCTCTTTCAACTGTTGCGATAATAATCGTTTACATATCTCAATATAATTTTACTTTACCGAGACTTTTGAGAGCAATATTTCCCTGTCCCTCTCCACTAAAATGTTGAGTCTCATTATCGTTCTCACGAAATTATCAGAAGAATAAGATGCTAATCTAAAAATTGGCCTTTACTAGTCTTATTATAGTACTCGGTTTTCAATGCTTGGCATCTACTCGAAATCGCCTGCGCTATTCTAAAAAGTCCTGATCTTGAAGTAAATGATATTTCCAACTGCACAGAATAGTCGATCTTCCCGTTCGACTATTTGTTTCCGTTCGTCTATGATGTCACTTTTACTAAAAGTTCTCTACTAAACACAATAAATAGAAAAATCCACGAAACTAGTTAGAAATGTGTACTAATTCTAATTATGATGCAAAATTGTAGAGGTCTGAAGATTTTTATCTAGTGACAATTCAAGTCTTAGTGCTCAGAAAAACATCAAGTTTCAAGGTCAAAGAGAAGTCACATTTTCAAAGTCAAATTGAGGTAATTTTTTTCAAGTCAAGAGAAATTGAATTTCAAAATCATTTTAATTTAACCATTCTTCTTTCCCTGTCATCGTCATTGATTTGTGGTAACAAAATTTTCTCGAGCGTATCTAAATACGTGGTACCCGTAACTGTTTTTAAACTAGAAAAGAAAGGACTAGAAAGAAAGGACTATAAACTTTTCAGCCAGTGGAAAGCATAATATATTTGCGTTTAGTATTGACGTCATTGGTTTTCCCTTCATATGAAATATAAAGTAGTTACTTATAATTAACCTGCATTTAATGTGTGTTTATTTTTTCTAAATTTAAGATTTTTACTACAGTTGCATTCATGTGTTTTTTCGCTTCTTTATGACATTTTTTAACATTTGCCAGAAATCCCTAATATTGTATATATTTATATAGCGTATATTTTGAGAGCGATAAATGCACAATTCAGAATCCAACATGATCTAAATGTCACATATTCATATTTCGCATCCGGGAACCTGTTGGTGGGGAGTTTAATGAAAAGAGGAGATTTGAGAGCAGCAACTTATAAATATTTCATTTTAATTTTTTGCATACGGGCTCGTGAGCAAGATTTGCTTATATTTTATGCGTGGATGGGGAGAAATGTATTATCCATTTCACATAAAAAAGAGCTGCAAAATCTGAAGGTTAAAGAAGACAACACCTACGAAAAGATGCCACACCCACTTGAGTTTTAGCCAGGGTTCTCGCAAGAAAAAATTCTGTTGTAATAGTCCTCCACAGCAAATAGTTCAATGTTTTAAACAAGAAATAACTTTTTTTTGTATGACGTAAATTATTACTATCTACAGTTTATGGAAATGGACAATTGTAAATGTTGTTTTTAATTTCGGAAATAATCTAAAGTACACGATGAATGGTAACGTTTTTTTCACCATTGCAGTCGCTCAAAAAAGTATCCGAACACTAAGTTGATTATACAATTCAGAAAAAATATCTGGCAACGATTATTTTAGAAATTAGTGATCTGGCAACCTTCGTGTCACGTGACACGAAAGTTGCCAGATCACTAATTGCTAAAAAAATCGTTGCCAGATATTTTTTCTGAATTCTGTAATCAACCATAGTGTTCGGATACTTTTTTGAGCGACTGTACATCAGCAATGTAAAATACTTGTCACAGAAGTTCCCTAACGAGTTGAGGATTGAAACATTTTCAAGCTTGGAATCTTACTTTCATAGGCTTTCGTGGTTAAACGTCCCAACGGTAAACCACGATTGGACAAGAAACTCTTTGAGAGAGACTTACCTCTCCATTCTTTATGTGAAACATAGTACTGATGGCAACGTCATCTAAATGTAGCATTCTTTTTTTGTATCCCGACCCCTCATTTAAAGGAGTTCGATTTTTTCGATGTAAAGGACTTTCTCTTTCTTTGCGAGAGCATGGGGAAGAGCTTGAATGGGGAAAAAACCATCTAAATATGCATTTTAATCTTATATCCGAATACCTACTGAGTTTCTTTATTAATGAGGTTGTTCAGCCACGTAAATATCATAGTTTGATTCTTCGTATCCAGGAAATCGTCAAGAATTCCATATTGGGTTTCGGTGGGGGAAGACATATTGATTTGTAATCTAACTCTCCATAAGGGCTTTAGTCTTCAAGTTTTCTCATGCTTAAAATTGCCTAAATCAGGTCCCTGTGTTTATCACGACTCGAGACGTCTAAACTATTTGAATCACCAACTAATGTCATTATGTTGGCTACGAAGAGTTTGACATTTTGTGTCAAATTTGTATCATACATGACCAATATTATCTGCTATAAACACTTTGATAAGAAATACTTGAAAAAGGAAAAACAAAAAATCAGTAGACCCCGACAGGAATTGTTGGAAGATGGGGAGCAACCGGACGAATCGTTGGAAGAGAGAGTGAAAGATAATGATTTCACGCGCAGAACATCGTTGTTGATGATTGCTTTTATCAAGTTGCTAAAAAAATGGACAGAAATAACAAAAATGTTGAGCAGAAATAGCAATTTGCTCTACCAAAGCTTTCCTCTTCAGATCACGAGCATCTTTTTGGAGGTTATCACCTGCCTCTCCTAATCATCATTTCACGCAGGAAGGGAATTCTTCGGAGACAATATACTTCACGATTGAAGTTATTCCTTTGTTTTTGCACCAAATGGCCTCCTGTTAAGAAATATAACAAAACAGCAATTTTGCAATGATTTTTTTTCCTAAATCATTTTTAGAATGCTTCCGAATTATTCTGCCTTCCCCCCATCTACGATACTTTCGAATTATTCTTATTTTTTTATTTTCGTCATTTAAGCAAAAAGAAGAAGATAAATCATCCGTTCACTTACTTCATCAAACCCGTTAAATTTCGTTGCAGTGGAAATATCAAAATGTCAACTCTGATTGCCTATTGCCCCACCTCCATGAAGAAGAGGGATAAAAATAGAAATAATCGGAACCTATTACAGAGAAATCAGATGGGGGGAAGGAGAGGGGGATAAATAGGATGAGATAGTGATGAAGGAAAAAGGAAACACAAATGATAAAGCAAATGGGAATATCAGGAACAATAAATCTGGATCCGGAGAGGATGAACTAAAAAGTAAACTAGAGTGTTATGCTTGGGGACTGTTTTTCATATGGAATTACGTGCTAAGCACGCTATGGGGTGTAGGTTGGGGGGAGTAGTGTGATTGCCAGAGGCAGGGAGAGAGTGAAGAATGAAGAAAGGCATACATCATCAAAAGAGAAGGGCGAGGATTGATGCTGAGTTTCTGTGATCAATTCCGACTGATGCACTGTGAACAGTAAGCAGAAGAGGAGGAGGAAGAGACGGGAGAGGATGGTGAAGGGGAGGGGATGGACTACCGAATGATGGTCCTTGAGGCAGAGAGATTCGATTTGCTCTGAATGAATGTAAAGCAGAAGAGAGCGTGTGCTCTTGTTATAAGACGATCGATTCCATCCCCCTCTCACCCCATCCCCTTTCTTTCTCTCCTCCCCAAAGAAGACACAGAACGGAAAGCATGTAACAGACGACTTGCTTATTTCAATCACTTAACCATTGCTTTCTTTTTTCTTCTCTTCTTTCCTCTCTCGTCCTCCCCAGTCTCTTTCAACAGGCTCGCCATTTCATCAGGTAAAGTGGCTTAATCATGGAGGTAAAGCATCTCCAAAAACCCACATTACCAAAGCTGTCCCTAGATTAGATTTCTTCGCCGCTGAATGAGGAAGCTGACAGAAGAAATTTCAGTACTAACAAAGGAGTTTTTCTTTTTTTCAGACAAGTCTTTGTCGCAAATGACTGCGTGCTCCTTTTTTTTTACTTGTTATTACGTTTCCTTAGGCGTGCTGTTATTTCAATGGATGCGACGATTATTGATTGGGGTATAAGAGAAGGCAGATGTTTTCTCATAATTGTAGTTTTTATCCTTTATCAATATTTTGTTTTCATTTTGGAGAGCGTCAGCTATTGAAAGCATTTTTGCTTTTGATGTTAAATAGCAAAGCATTTTTGAAAGAGTTACACAAAAGAGTTATAAAATCGCCCATGAATCTGTATAATGTACACAATCAGATATAGGGGAGATGGGTCGGTTGGTTTGCCTCTAAGGGGCACTTTTTTCTCACGCAAGGTCACAAGGATCCCAAAGATTCAGAGAAGGTTGGAGAAGAGGATGACTGGGGAACCTGTTAAGGCCATCCAAAAAGAGTTCCTTAATATGCACATAGTATGGCTCTCCTGTACAGGGAGCCATGGCTTAATATCATATCTGATGGACGGCGGCCTTTCTAAGCCCATCGGTGTAACTCTCCTAAACACGGGTCTCGTCTTAACATCCCATCCGTTAGGGATTTAACGTTGATAAATCTCAATTCTGGCATAATTGGGACTTGAACCTTGGGAACTTCAGAATACGGGCCTGGCGCGCTACTGACTGCGTCAACCCCTCCCCAGGAAAAAAGCAGGAGTAGCTCACTAGAACGGCATTCCCCTATTTTGGCTTTCAAGTATTCACGGACAGAAGTTCAATATAAGTTTTCTTTTATTCCTTTTAATTAAAAAAAACTTCTTCGAATATGAACAATTTATATGAGTCACGTGGGTTCAGAACTCCCATTATTCTTTTCCAAAGCTTTCAAAATTAAAACTATGTCTAGTAAATGTAAAACTCGTATATTTTGACTTTAAGAAGAAAAGTTGTTTTTAATAGATTTTCAACGAAGCGATAGAACATCGTGACATTTGTTCAAATACTGAGCAAAATGATTTGCCTCTCTCCAATTTTCAGAAAATTATTTTTTATTGGATTTCTAATATAAACGATTTTTTTATCGTTTGGAAGAGTGAGGCCCTATTGAATGACAACGTCTTACCATACCTCCTAAATTCATCCCTTTTATATAGGAGACAGAGAAAAAAAATAAAAGTTCTCAGGCTTTATAACTAATAAGCACAAATATTATTAGTTTATAACGGTTTACATAATTTATATATGTAAATGCTGTTTGTAATTTTAATCTTTTTAAAGTAAAAAAAATGTAACATATATTAATTTAAAAATGTATATATAAATAAGCCATCACGTGGCCGAGTGGTTAGCGCGCTTGCTACTGATCTACGCCATCACGTAGCCGAGTGGTTAGCGCGCTTGCTACTGATCTACGCCATACCGTGGCCGAGTGGTTAGCGCGCTTGGCTACTGATCTATGGGACCTGGGTTCGAGCCCTGGATAAGGTATGGTTGTTTTTCTGCTGAGGTCCTGCCATCCTCACAGGCCTTCTGCTATGGCATATAAACTGACAGGTTTCTTTCAGACCTCTGTGGCAAGCAGCTGCTTGACAAGGTATTTATTTTCATATATAAATATATACAAATTCGCAAGAACTATGGAGCCCTTTTCTGGTTTGGATATTATTATATATTCAGGCTATTCTTATTGTGATCCCGTCCTCATAGTTGTATACTTTAATCCATGCCTGAATTGAAAGAAAAATGAAGAGAAGATCATTTAGTGTGTGCAAAGCAGGATTTCTTGATCTCCGTGTTCATTTTATCTATCCATAACGACGACAACACTTCGCAATGAAAGACACAAACAGGGGCAGTTCATTAATTATTAATGAGCGATAGCTTCGCACTCAATGCGTTGTTACACGAGGTACAATGTGTTGGCTCGAAAAGTGTTGTTTTAAAAGTGACTGACATGGTTCGTAATGCTTTATGAAATATCAAAGGCACGGAGATATTTGCATCTTTATTGTTACACGGAGTCTTCGAGATGTGAGGTTCGAGGATTTTCCTGTCTATACATTTTGTAGGCTGTTTCAATGTTTTTGAAAGTGTGTAACACGACTCATCGGAGGGCTGCGAAGCTTTTGTCTACGAACAACCTCAATGCTTTCAATTGAATTTGCTTGTTAATAAACAGTTAAATCTAATTTGTTTCATTAAACTTAGTTTGACTATACCACTAGGATTTATTTTTTGATCGTCTGTAGTTGTGATTGATTAGTTGCTTGTGTTACCTCTGAGCGGCACTTTTTTGCACACCATGGGCTAAATGGCCTAGTCATAAGGACCCCGAAGGCTCAGAGAAGGTTGGGGGAGGGGACCCACTGGAACAGCTGTTGGGAGACAGATGTTAGCCTCCCGTCAAGGCCATCCAGCGTGTTCTTTAACGTGCGCAGGGTATGGCTCTCCCGCACATGGGGCCACGGCTTAACGTCTCATCCGACGGACGGCGACCTTTTCAAGCCCGTCGGTGTCCCCTACTGACCGTGGGCAAGGCGGGAAGTTTTGCGGACCAGTTGACTTGGCACAGTTGGGACTCGAACCTGGGAACTGCAGATTACGAGCCTGGCGCGATACCGACTGGGCCTCCCCCCGCCCACCCCCTGTAGTTGCGATGCGATGCGAAACAAATCTCCAATTGAATATTCCTGCGAGGTTAAAGGGTCCCCGCAGACTCATTCAGTAAACTTTTTGATTATAATTTAGATGTTTTTTGATTTTGTTATAAAATGTTTAAAAATTTGATTTTTTTAAGATATGATATTAAAAGAGAATAGGAAATGGTCTTCAGCTTACTGTTATTAGGTTCTAGAATATTTTTTAAATTTATAGGTGTTATATTCAATATTTTGAGTTTATCATAGAATTCTTTTCTTTCTTTATTAAATTTGTTGCATTCAAATAAGATATGTGCAATATTATGAATAGAACTGCAGAAGTTACATTTAGGAGAGTCAATTTTTTTAATTTTGAATAAATATGAGTTAGTAAGGGCTTTGTTTACCTTAATTCTAAGGATTGCATTAATTTCATTCTTTTTTATACCAAAATTTTGAAATTTAGAGATTATAGTTTAGATTTTATATTGACGTGTGTGAGAAGCTGTGTTGGTATACCATTCTTGTAGTTCATTAAGACATTTAATTTTGTTGTTAGTTTTAAAAAAATAAACAAAAATGGAGATTCTATAGTATTATTTAATGATTTTGCCTGTTTCGCCAATTGATCTGCATGTTCGTTATGTTGAATACCACAATGAGCAGGTACCCATTGTAGATATATAATATTATTTAATTTCAAGTGGTCATATAGTAAGATATAAATGTCATTTAAAAATATTGAGAAATTAGAGTATGAGCGATTATTAAGTATAATTTCTAGTGAAGATTTACTATCAGTTATGATTACTATTTTTTTGCTTTTAAATTGTTTTGCCCAATCAATGGCTAATACAATTGCTGTGAGTTCGGTAATAATGACTGTTGTTCGGTATAATGAGTATATGTATTGAATTTGAATGAAAAGTTTTCAGATGGACAAATGTATGCTCCTGTTGATATTTTTTTTTGTCGTGGTCTACAGATCCGTCAGTGTAAATGTGTGTATGGTTTTGGCAAAAATTATTGATATGTGTTTCTGATAAGATTTTTAAGCTAGAGTTGTCATATAAATTTTTTGAGTCTATACCTTGAATATTTTTCGTAACTATGGGGGTGACAGATATCCCGAATGGGAAGTTTGGGATATAATTTCCACTGATTTGGTTATTTAGAAAGTTGATTACATTATTTTTATCATGAAATTCATTAATGGTGATATCTTGAAATTGTTTTTTAATTTTTCTATAATTGGATGTGTTTTATTTTTAGAAATGATTCTATATATTAAATTGGATAGTAGATATTTTTTATATAGTTCCAATGGTGGAATGGCTGTTTCTGCATATACATCTAAATTGAATGAACTTTGAAACAGTCCTAAACAGTATTTTAAGATTTTTGATTGAACACTTTCTAATGATTTTAGTTTGGTCTTTGAAATGTTATTTATAAGTTCTATTCCATAAAAAGATTTTGGTAAAATTATTGATTGGTAAATTAATAGTAATATTTTTCGGGAGCAACCCCATTTTGAATTTCCTAGATATCTCAAAAAGTTAAAAGTTTTGATGCTTTTTCTCTAGCAGATTTAACAAAATGTTCCCATGTTAATTTTGAATCTATATTTAACCCCAAGAATTTAGTATTGTTAACTATTGTAATAGATTTTTGATTAATTTTAAGATTAAATTCTTGTGGGAGTCTTTTTTTATAGAAATATAATATTTTAGTTTTTTCAGTTGAAATTTTTAAATTTAAATTATTTAAAAAATTGTTTAGTTTGTTTAATGTATGTTGTAATCTTTTTTGGATTATATTAATGTTTGAGTCAATACCCCCTGTAGTTGTGAAGTAGATAATGTGAGAGTAAGGGAAGTACGATGCGTCGTAGAGGACGTGAGAGAGATGTAAGCTTGATATGGTATAGAGAACTAGGAAACACGAGAAGCGGGATGTGATATAAAGATCGAGAGGGTTAGAGAAACGTAATGTGGCGTAGAGGATATTGAAGCGAGAAACGTAAATGTAATGCAGAGAACGTGAAAGGAAGAGAAGGGCGATGTGACGAATAGAGAACGAGAGAGCAAATAGAAACGTGATGTGACATAGAGAACGTGAAAGGGAGAAACATCATGTATTGTAGAGAACGTGAAAGCGAGAAACATGATATGTGGTAGAGAACTTGAAAGCGAGAATCGTTGTGTGACATAGAGAACATGATAGCGAGAGAAGCGTGATCTGACATAGAGAACGTAAGAGCGAGAGAAGTGTAATATGAAGTAAAGAAGTGAGAGCCAGAGAAGTGTAATATGAAGTAAAGAAGTGAGAGCGAGAGAAGTGTATTATGACATAGAGAATATGAGAGCGAAGAAGCATGACATGATGTAAAGAATGTGAGAGAGAACCATGATGTGAAGTACAGAACGTGAAAGTAGGAACGTGATGTGAAATAGAGAACGTGAAAACGATAAATGTAGAGACGTGACGTAGAGAACGTGAAAGGGAGAAACGGGATGTGACGTAGAGACGTGAGAGCGAGAGAAGCTTGATGTGAAGCAGGGAACGTAAACGTGAGAAACACGTGATGTGATATAGGGAAAAAATTACTAATTCTTAGAGAGGAGTACGGTAATCTTTCGAAAATTTCTTGATTTTATTCGATGTTGGCAAGGGATAGAGCCTTTGAAAATTCGAGGTTAGCTAAACTGGTTGTCATGTCCCTCTAATTTGTTTATTTTTTATTTATTATTGTATTTCATTGTATTTTTGTTATTGTAGATATTTTTGTGTATTAAGTGTGTTCTTTGAAGTGCTGGTGGATGGCCGACTCACTGATGTTGTTTTCGGGTCTAAAGCTGGCTGCTTGCATTGAGATCAGTTCCAGAAATCTTTTATAGCCGTTTACGACTAGCCTGGGGCGCGCAGTCGGTGCAGGAGGCTAGAGCGGAAGATTGAAACAACAGTTCGTGGCGTGGCTGTCGAGCGAAAGGTCGTTCCGACAAGCGTCAGAAGGACGCCCCCACTTACTCGAAGTAATCCTTGAAGGGAGAGTGCGATTCCAAGGGGAATCGAGATTCTTGATGAATCTGATTACAGTTTTGTGGATTCAGAGTGAACCACAGTGTAGGCAAAGGTTGATTATCCTTTCGCCGAGTTTGAGGTCCGTAAAGTGGGAACTTGCAGAGTGAGCGGTTCTCCACCTCATTGTTAATGTTTGCAGCAGCAAAGGCCCACGGAGTTGAGCGCATTCCCAGCACTTGATTGTATAAAGTGTAAATAAACTGTGTCGTTCCTTTACAACTCTCGTGCAGTTAATTGATGAACTATTTTCATTCATCATTCAACACAGCAAATCTGAGGCATACGGCGCTACGGGCGTAAAAACCCGCGAATCTGGCATTTCACCGAAGTGAGGGTGAAGTTTAATCGAGTAATAATCGCATCGTCCTCCGGCGGCCACGACATTTGGTCCAATCCAATCGCATTCCAAAAGGGAGTACATCACATTCGGCTCAGTGTCCCTAGATCGGGAAAGGGAGGTATTTGATATATGATTCTTTGATAGATATGGGAGTGTTAACAGTTAATAATTTTTGGAATCCAATCGCATTCCAAAAGGGAGTACATCACATTCGGCTCAGTGTCCCTAGATCGGGAAAGGGAGGTATTTGATATATGATTCTTTGATAGATGGGGGCGAGGGTGCTCAGTCGGTAGCACGCCAGGCTCGTAATCTGTAGTTCCCAGGTTCGAGTCCCAGCTGGGTCAGCGTTGAGATTTATCTCTGCAAAATTCCCCGCCCTGCCCACGGTCAGCAGGGGACACCGATGGGCTTGGAAAGGCCGCCGTCCGTCGGATGGGACGTTAAGCCGTGGCCCCGTGTACGGGAGAGCCATACCCTGTGCACGTTAAAGAACACGCTGGATGGCCTTGACGGGAGGCTACCATCTGTCTCCCAACAGCTGTTCCAGTGGGTCCCCTCCCCCAACCTTCTCTGAGCCTTCGGGGTCCATGTGACCTGGCCATTTAGCCCATGGTGTGCAAAAAAGTGCCGCTCAGAGGTAAAATAAATCAACCCAGCCTTGATAGATGTACTGAAAATCCTTTGAGAAATATTTTGGAATTAAAATAAGTATGTCATAGTTAGAAAAAACGTATCTGTTGTATAAAAGACACACTTCAAAATATTACTCTTAAAATATACTTGGGAAAATAAGTTAAAGACACCCAAGTACCTGAAACATATAGAGAGGCATTTTGCATTTCAATGGTTCTCAACCCAAAATGTTTTGTGAACCAGTCCACTTTATCAGCTTCCAAACATAGAACGGTAAGAACAAATTTGAAAATTTTTTAGATAATCAGTTTAGTTAAAGAAGATGAAATTCACATTGACCATCGAGAAGAATGTTCATAACGTGATAGGTTTTAAAAAGTAAAGAAGTTTATTATATTAAAAGTTTTTCGGACTGTTAACACTTCATTGTGGACTGGCGCTGATAAATAGTACCAGGGGCAAATCTACGGGTATAATCTGTTATCATCAAATTGTTATACGCCGAACAACAATGAATGTAACATGATGACAAAATAAAGCCTCCTTCTCCCCCTTGAGAATGAGGGTAAATGTAATGGACGCCAAAAAAGTATTAGGCTTACGCATACTTCACGCATTTTTCAAGAAACATTTTAAAACCCTTTTAAAAAAAGAGAAAATATCACACTACAAATTGTTATGTACTGTTCAAAATAAAATTATAAGATGTATAGCTTTTACAGAAGGTATCGAAACATGAAAGTACTTTATAAGGATTCACAAATGTTAAGTATTAGACATCTATATGTTTACACTATTTTGCTACATGTTTATAGAGCATAGGAGCGTGAAGTTTTAAATATAGGTTCTGTCTCTATTTTACCAGATCATCTAATCAGCTTGTACAGCGAACAATTTTGCCGAAAAAGGATGCAATCAAAAGGCATTATATATTGTTGCGGATCACAAAAATGGATAGCCGCTGAGCGTGAGTATTAAAAGCTATATTTCAAAACCAAATTCAATACAAGGTAAATTGTTACAAAGGAAATATGGATGAAGTATCTTATTAACAAATCAACTATTAACATGCACAAGTCATCAATCTTCCTGCGTGAGCACACAACATCAGCTCTGTGTATTTTACTAAATACTACCTTTTACTTGATTTACCAGGTCACCCGAAGATCTTCACTCGTAAACCAATTCTCGTCCTGTGCTAATAACTTTTCACACACTAGCCGAACAAAAAGACAGTCCGTGTAGACATTCGAAGTTAGCCATAAAAGTTCCCACTTTTATACTTCCGCGTATACACAACACATCAAGTTACTTCTTGATACTTAACGATAAAAGATCCCACTTTTATCCTTCCGCGTATACACAACACATCAAGTTACTTCTTGATACTTACGCGCACTGTCTCAGAACAGCTCACCGTCCATTTTCGAACTCTCCGACCGTTACAACACACAACGACCGTTACAATACAAAACGACGTTAACGCTCCACTCTTCTTCTCCAAATTCTCCCAACGTTCTTATTCGTTGGCTGAAACTTTTTGCTTTCGGTTGCCAGATTCCTTCTGTCGTAACACTGCCCCCTTCCTAGGTCTTGTTCGTCCCGAACAATTCTGGATTCCAAAGTTTCTTCAGTTCTTCGATGAAACGGGGCCAAACGATCCACGTGAACCACCTTGCACTTTGTAGCTGGACATCGACGAATGCGATATACCACGTCTGTGTCAAAATGAAAGCGAATCTCATTATGACGTAGATTTCTTTTCTGACTGAAGCCTCGTCCACAAACATAATACGTGTAAGGCCTATAGCCCTTGTGAACACGTTTATGTCTCTGCAGGGAGAAGAATCGACTAAGAGTTTTCGTGCAAAACCTGTAAAAAGTTTTCTTCTTTGTCGAAAGTTTTCTTCTTTGGATTTTTACTTCTATCAACAGTAACAAGGAATGAAAGTCATTAGTGACATAAAATCTAGGGAGAATTTTCATCCTGCAATCTGACCCTTTTGTCAGTTGACTTTCACTTAATTCAGAACTGTCGTGATGAACCTTCAGCCATATTTCACCTGATTCAATTTGATCCCCAAGGTGCTTCACAAATATAATATCAGCTCCATAATTCTTTTTAGCGCTTCGGTCCATCTCCTCCTTCCATACTCTTGCTAGAACTGCAGCTTCTAATCCGACAACCTTACCTGTTTCTCCTGTATAAGTGAAATCAGTGATGTGTCGGGCTGCTAGCAATATTTTTTCTGTTTTACCTTCACATAGCCAGCTTGCAACATCTTCAGATACTCCTTGTTCTATTAACATGTTACGAAACTTGTTCAAAGCATTGCCGTTATGCAGAACCTTGCAGACACGTGATGCTTCATCTACCCTATTATCCACAATGTTCACCAAACGCAGAAGTTCTCCTCCTAACTCTTGCAGTTCCAAGGATCCGTTACCAAGGAAACACTGAACAGCTTCCATCACTTCCAGAGAGTTGTCAACCGAGTTTTCAAGAGGTGAATCCATGTTGCTGATAACAGCTGAACTCTTCATTCCACGAGCTTGTGATGCTGCAACCATTTTCTTAACTAAATCAACAGCGTCTTCTGTACTGATGAGATCAATAGCTCCTTTTCCGAATTCAACATCATAAACCAAAGCGCACACTCCTTCAGCCAGCTTTTTGGACACAATTGAGCATCTCATTAGAGGAACGCTATCTACGGTAGCCGTCAGATCCTTGCAGCGGTAAATCTCCTTATCTGTTGGCACCAGCTCCACTGTCTGTCCTACGATGCAGCATCCGACGTCTTCCATCATCTGCTCGATTTTATCTTTAGTGCAGTCGACTGTGAAGCCAGGGATGGATTCCAGTTTGTCCAGAGTAATATCAGTCATGATTGCCAAATTGTCCATTCTGGAGATCAGCGACGAGTTCTGTAACATGATATTGTCCACTTTAGAGCTCTTGTAATCGTGATAAAACTTTTCTATATCCTTATAATCTAAATGGTTATAATGTCCAAATCTGCGCATCGACTGTTCAGAAAAGAAATTCAGCATGGTTTCGTTGAGATTGTCTGAGGGCTTTACTTCTCTCCGATCGTAACTCTGAGGCTTAATTTCATCCAGAAAGTTAGTCTTTGAAGTACCGTCTCTGCCTGAAGCTCTTTTACTAGCATCACCTGTTATGCTTCTAAGCCATTCTTCGGAATTCCTCTTCCTTAATTCCCCACTTTCTATAAACGATTCAAGTGTGGCTATATGCTTCGGAAAAATCTCTCCGACTTCCCGGGTAACGTCGAATGGCACTTTGTTTCTATGATGAATGGACGCCTCTTCTTTACTCGGACCACTCTGCAAAACGTAAACTCTGTTTCGTTCCCCCTCATTACCACTCGCTACTCTGCCTTTGCGATAATTGTCCATGACGCATTTTGCTGACAGCGAGGAATAGAATACCTTTCGTGTGGATCTCTCTTCAGATCGTGCCAGACTTGTATACCTAGGTATTTTGAAGTGCAAAGCGTACTGTATAGTCTCACAGCTCTCTGATCTGTGTGATTGTTCTTCACAGTTCCTAGACATGTCACCAGCGACATAGACACTCTGCCATGCATTACCAGTAGTTGCGTGGTCAAAGGCATTATCTGCGCTATCTCTACAATTCTTGATTTCCAGTAGCAGATCCACATTTTTATATGCGTTGCCTTTCCCTTTTTCTTTTCCATGTTTACAATCTAACTTAACACTATCAAGATCATCTTTTTCACTGACAAATTCAACATTTAAACTATTGCATTGTCTATTGAGTTCGGTTTTACTATCCTTGAACTGAGCAATAATCTTACCAACTTGAGGAGCCACTTCATCTCTCATCTCAGTATTTTGTGCGGCCATTTCGGCTTTCAAGTCACCTATTTTATCGCTTTGGGCAGCTAGATCACTTTTAATATCAGTCATCTGCGTAGCCATATCGGCTTTCATATCAGTCACCAGCGTAGCAATAACGGCTTTCCTATCAGTCATCAGCGTAGCAATAACGGCTTTCCTATCAGTCATCAGCGTAGCCATAATGGCTTTCCTATCAGTCATCAGCGCAGCCATATCGGCTTTCATATCAGTCATCAGCGTAGTCATATCGGCTTTCATATCAGTCATCAGCGTAGTCATATCGGCTTTCATATCAGTCATCAGCGTAGTCATATCGGCTTTGAAGCTATTTATCAACTTTACTAATTCATCCATACTTCAAGTTAACGGCATTCAATTAATTAATCCCACTTCTGACACCAAATGTTGCGGATCACAAAAATGGATAGCCGCTGAGCGTGAGTATTAAAAGCTATATTTCAAAACCAAATTCAATACAAGGTAAATTGTTACAAAGGAAATATGGATGAAGTATCTTATTAACAAATCAACTATTAACATGCACAAGTCATCAATCTTCCTGCGTGAGCACACAACATCAGCTCTGTGTATTTTACTAAATACTACCTTTTACTTGATTTACCAGGTCACCCGAAGATCTTCACTCGTAAACCAATTCTCGTCCTGTGCTAATAACTTTTCACACACTAGCCGAACAAAAAGACAGTCCGTGTAGACATTCGAAGTTAGCCATAAAAGTTCCCACTTTTATACTTCCGCGTATACACAACACATCAAGTTACTTCTTGATACTTAACGATAAAAGATCCCACTTTTATCCTTCCGCGTATACACAACACATCAAGTTACTTCTTGATACTTACGCGCACTGTCTCAGAACAGCTCACCGTCCATTTTCGAACTCTCCGACCGTTACAACACACAACGACCGTTACAATACAAAACGACGTTAACGCTCCACTCTTCTTCTCCAAATTCTCCCAACGTTCTTATTCGTTGGCTGAAACTTTTTGCTTTCGGTTGCCAGATTCCTTCTGTCGTAACAATATATATTTTGCTTCAAAGGTATTTAATGAATTGCCATTTAGAAATCAAAGTGCAGACTGTTTTAAATGATTTCAAAAGGGAACTGAAAATTGGCTGTTTCATTTGGTGAATTTCAAATTGCTTTTTTAATATTAATACTGACTGAAATTATTAACAAAAGTTAAGACTTTATTACATTCAATTTACATTGTTGACTGTATAAGAAGACCAAACGTTGTCATACGTATGTTAAAAATAATATGGACATAAGTTTATATCCAAGAAACGAATTATCTCATATGTGGATAATTAATTTCCAATTGGTATATGTAATAATCTGCGTTCAAATAGGGAAATAAATTTGACTTGTATTCCTACCTTCTATTAAACCATTTCTCTGCCTGCCTATCAATGTCTTCAGTGACTTTTCAATATGCAAATCTTTCTTTTTCTGCTTTGAATAATCTTTTATCACAAATTGTTATACGCCGGACAATGATGAACGTAACATGATGACATAATAAATAAACCGACAGTCAGACTGATAACCCACCAGGCCGGAAATCTCGTCACAGCTAAACCAAATGTGGGCATCGTAGAAACGTTCGAGAGTAAATTGCCACGTCAAGAGTAAGGCCAAAAATTTTAAGAAGTGATCCGTTAAAAATATGGCGACATGAATAATTATCAAGTTTAGTGCGTTAATCACTTTTCCAATAACTGATTTTAGGACCACATGAGATGTTTATGGATTCTCTCTTATAAAATATCCGATAGTGATTTGTTACACTTGTGCTCCATCGATTACCAGGCAAAAATAACTCACTTTACTCTTTTCCGGTGTATTCTTCGGGAATTCGTAATTAAGGGAGATTCATTTCTTTACGAAAGAGGGGTGGGGAGTGTTTTTCTTTCTTCTTTGTTTGCTTTTTTGAAAGTAAGTGAAATGTACGAGTGATAATTAAATCTGCAATTCGAGTATTTAATTACTTTATTATCACATGTTTCGTTGAGTTGCTTTGACTCTGCGCACAATGCACTAAATGATCAGGTCAGAAGGACTCCAAGGACTCAGAGAAAGTTGGGGTAAGGTGACCACTGGACAGCTGTTAGGAGACAGAAGTGAAGTCTTTCATCAAGGCCATCTAGACTGTTCTTTAACGTGCATAGAGTAACCACGGCTTCACGTCCCACCAGACAGACTTTTCAAACCCTTCGATATCCCATTTCTGACCGAGGATATCTTGTGGCAGGGGGACCCATTGGACAGCTGATAGGAAACAGATGGTAAGTCTCCCGTCAAGTCTACCCAGCATGATATATAATGTGCACAAAGTGCCCATCGGTGTCTTCTTTCTGACAGAGGGAAGTTTCTGATAAGGGGATCCAATGGACAGCTGTTAGGAGAGAGATGAGAAATCTTCCTCCAAGATCTCAATGCCAGCATGATTTTTAACGTGTATAGAGTAACCACTGCTTTACGTTCCATCAGACAGACTTTCGAAGCCCATCGTTGTTCCCTTTTTGACCGATAGTAGGTCTGGGGTTGAGGAGAAATAAATCTCAATGCCCACATAATTGGGACTCGAAACTTTTAACCGCATATTACGAGCTTGGCGAGCCACCGACTGAGCCAACTCCTGCTCCACAGTGGAGTGGAAAAGGCTCCATAATGTTGCAACAGGTTAGAGGATGTGTTAATTGTGGCCCTTTTGTGCACATAATTAATGTCTAGGTTACGAGAACCCTACGAGTTCAGATCGCGAGTGAATCACTGGACAATTCTTATGATGGACTCTCCGCATTGAAGCCATTCAGCGTGTTTTTCTAACATTTCACAAATTGGCTGTCTAGAGCACGACCTCCGGTTTATCATCGTATTCGACGGACGATAGCAGACTTTTCAGGTCGAGTAGCGCCCCCTTCCTTACCGAGGGATGAATGGTAGCCAACAGAGAAATTTCAACTCAGGCACAGCGGGAATTACAACTTAGTAATATCAAGTGGTGACACTGGTGGTGACCTTTGTAAGATGCAAGGTTCAGGCACAGCGGGAAATAGAACTTGGTAATATCAGGTGGTGACTCTGGTGGTGACCTTTGTAAGATGCAAGGTCGTGAGAGGGGTGGGTGAGGGAAGGAGTTTACCATTCTTTACATCGTATGTAGTGATTGTATCATCGTATGTAGTTGGTGGCGGTGGGGAGATGTCTTACGTAGTGGAGGGGAGCTCTAGTTCTCAGTTGAGATTTATATACGCAAAACCCACACTATGCCCTCGGTCAATAGGGGATACCATCGGACTTGGAAAGACCGCCGTCCGTCATAGGGATACTAAGCCATGTTCCGTGTACAGGAGATTCATACTCTGTGCACACTAAAGAACACGCTGGATGGCCTTGACGGGAGGCTACCATATGTCTCCTAACAGCCGTCTAGTGGGTCCCCTCCCCAAACCTTCTCTGAGCCTTTGGGATCCTTGTGACTTGACCATTTGCAAAAATGTGTCGCTCACAGGTAAAGCAACCTAGCTGTACATCAGTGCCTATGAAAAGACTGCTTATAAATGCGAAAATTCAATGGAGATCATTAGATACATTTTTTCGTAAATCTCTATTTTATAAAATATCTTCAGCATGCAAACATTTTGTGCATTATTAGAGCAAAAATAATTTCTAATGAAAAACATTCTGTAACGGTGTTCTGGTTTGTTCCGGTTTAGCCCAGTGACTGCGTCCCTTCTCTAAGTTTCTTTTTGGAAATTCAGATCAATAGAAAACACTCTCCCTCCCTATATTTTGAATTTTTCTCAGACAATTTTAGGACAGAACTTCACAAGCGGTAATAACGAAATTCGAACCGAAATCATTAAAGAACCAGTGCTGTTAGAAGCTACTTCAACTCCAATGAACTACCCAAATAACAAATCGCTTAATAATGAACTTAAATTGTGACGAATGATTGAATAACAATAAACTAAAAGGTTCAAGTTTTTGTTTGATAATCACCAATATCGCAACAATATTTAATGTCGGTTAACAATCATTGTTTGGGTGGTTTTTGTATGTAACACAATTTATAATGGTATTTGTATGTAACATAATAAACAACAATGCAATGAATATAAACAATACTTCCTCGGAAATTGCTTTGGCTTCAGGTTTGATTTTATTGTTGTAGCAACAACACTGAAGAAGGATTATTGTTAATCTCAGCTGATGTAGAAACGTTACGAGAAAAAAAGCTAAAATCCAATATTTGTGTCATTAGAGTGTCTGACCAAAAGTCTGAAAATAAATGTCTTCGATAATAACTCTTCGGATACCTCTCTCCACTAAACAAGATTTATGTTCCTTATAAAAACAAATTTCATGCTGCGTCGAGATCGATATATAGAACGATTTTTCTTTCTTAATTAACTGTAATATGCAGTTGAAGCAACAGCAAATGAAACCAAAAGAAAACTTCATAAACAGTAATAAATGGAGAGATTCAGTGGTAGCGAAATATTTTTTTCTAATCCATTTGTTACCATATACTGTTTTCTCAGGGGGTGCATTAATGAAGTTTCAAATTCTCAGTCTGAAAGTTTCTAGTTTCCGAATTTATCGATGTTGAGATTTTTCTCTGTAATGGTGAGAAAGATGACAACGACTTAATATATGCGATGATAATGAGGATGATAACTACCGTGACTACAATGATGGTGACAATAACGATGACTACCGTGACTACAGTGATGGTAAAAATAATGATGATGAAGCGGACGACAGCGACAATTATGATGATAACTACATTATCAAAGATGATGATGATGTCGACTACAATGATTGTAACAATAACAACGATTTTGTAGTACACGATAACAATGACTATGATGGTTAGAATGACAAATACGATAAAACCGTCGATACCGAAGATGATAGCGATGATAACTATGGTGGCTCCAATGATGGTGACAAATAACGATGATGATGTAGATGACGACGGGATGGCCATGGGGGAAATAGTTATGATGATAACGACTGTACCAAGGGCAGTGACGACAATTACTATGGTGATTACAATGAGGGTGATAATAACAATGATGATGACAATAAAAATGATGTTGTCAATGAATATGATGACAATAAAAATGATGATGTTGACAATTAAAATGTTGATGTTGACGACAGTGATGGCCACGATGGTAATAACGACAGTTACGATAATAACGACTATACCAAGGGAGACGACGATAATAACCATGACAATTAAAATAATGGTGACAATAGCAATACTGATGAAGTTAAAGATGATAATAGCGATTATCATGGCAGTGACATATATGATGATAACTATGATATCAAAGACGGCGACGACGATAACTACGGTGACTACAATAATAAGGGTAATAACGAAAATCATGAAGCTGATGACAGTGATGATCACCAAGGTAATAACGACAACTATGTTGATAATGGCAATACCAAGGAAGATGGCGATGATGACTTTGGCCACTGAAATGTTGGCGATCATAACAACGACGATTAGGTTGGCGATAACAACCAACATTACTTTGGCGATATAAATGGTGATTATGTTGGCTATAACAATGACGATGATGGTGACAATGAGAACTGTGAAGATAATGATAACTACTACAATGACAACTACTATACCAAAGATGATGATGATGACTATAATGATGGTGACAATAATAATGATGAAAAAGCTGATGACAACAACTACGATAATAATGATGATATCGAAAACGATGATGATGATAACTACGTGACTGCAGTGATTTTATGATGACAATAACAATGGTGAGACAAAACAGATAACATTGATGGCGACGATGGCACAACAACTATGATGATAACTACGGCAGTTACAGTGATAGTTACAACAACGATGAAAATAATTACAGTGATGACGACGATGATAATTACGAAAACGGCGACTGCAATAATGATGTCAAAGACGACAATGATGATAATGAAAAAGCTCATATTAGACTTAATAATGAACAAATGTAATAAGTGGAAAGTAACAGAGGAAAAAAAGGTTTGATTGTTTCTTGATCTATTTCGTACAAGAACACGTGAAAAAAAGCTTAAAGCAAAAGTTTGAAAGTTGTATAAATTCCATGTAATAGGTAATCAACACCGAAAAAATATCAGTGTAACATTTTATTTTGTGAAAGTGAAATATGAATTAAATTGGATCGCTCCAGCTAATGCATGGATCTTTTACCGTCCCGTGGCCGAGTGGTTAGCGCACTTGGCTACTGATCTAAGGGACCTGGGTTCGAGCCCCGGGTATGGCATGGATGTATGTGTCGTTTTTCTGCTGAGGTCCTGCCATCCTCTCAGATCTACTATGGTATATAAACTGACAGATGGCAACCTCTGTGGCTAGCAGCTGCTTGATGGTTTTTTTTTAATATATTTTTTTTAATTTTTCCCTGTTTCCTTTGCGCTTCGTTCTCTCACAGACATTCTCCAGAATATACGACACAGAGATCATACATGTATTATACCACCACAGAGGTCTGACAGGCTCCTGTCAGACCTCTGTGGCAAGGGGATGTTTGAGAAATAATTCGTATTTTAATTCTTAGAGTACTCTGTCATTTATAAAAATCTAAACTCTTAAATTCACCTTAAATCATAACGATTTCCCTTTCCCTATGTACATTAAAGTTGTCTTCATTACCTTTCAAATCTCTGAGGCATTAATTTGATTACCTGTAGATCAAAATTATCTTAATTATGTTGTCTTTCTGCTGAGGTCTCGCATTTCAAGGAGATCATCTCTTTGTTTTATTGCACAGAAAAAAACTGCTGCAGATTTGCGTTGCTTGAAGAGATATTTTTTTCCTCGTAAATCAACGTCACTACCAGCACTACCATCGACAACGTTTTACATTCTTAGCCGTGTTTATTCTCTTTTCTTCCAAATAGAGGAAAAAAGAACTTTCAGTGTTCCAATCTCTTTTTTAATTACCTGCTACTAAAATAAACATTGAAACATCGTCTTTTCTGAACGACGGAAAAAGATTTAGTCGAAATGGTCGTACATCGATTTAACCGCTTCGTTGACATCGCAGAGGAAGCTGCAAGGATGAGCAGTGATGAAAATGCTGATGGTTGGTCCATCCTCTTCCTCCTACTGCTCTTCTCCCATACACGTGACGAATTGCCCACACTCCATAAGCTAGGAGTGTGCGGGCAAGTGCGGTAATTGTGTTTGCCATCCCGTCCACTGTAGGCATGCATTATTTATTGACAAGCGCTTTCGTAAGTGGGGAGGGGTGGGGGGAAGATACATCCGTCATACGACCTTGCTACGGAATGAATGAGAGCTGCGAAGAGGAAGGAGCAGGAAGAGGATGGTGATTACGATGCTGAGGGATCAGTAAAGACTTCACTCCCAGAGGAGTGCATCATATTAAAGGATGAACGAGATAAGGAATCCGTCTTCAATCAAACAGGATGAGCATGTAGAATATCTTTCTTTGCAAGAAGGTTTCAGGCATCGAATAGGAGGGAGAATTTACTGCCAAATAAGACGGATTTGTGTATGTTACAATGCTCTTGAGTTATTATGACAGTGATGTAAAAGCGAAGCAATGTCAGTTTATCCCTTCTGTATCACAGTGAGCTTATTGTGTTTGTCAGGAAACTGGGTTGAATAACAGTGAATGAATCCGATTTGCTTCAATAATCCACAACAGCGAGTAGAGAGTATGTGCCCGTACTGCATTTCGTAACAATGAGACTCTATTCGTAAACAATGTCATTTACAGTTCAGGGTTGGGTTGGGTTGTTTTACCTCTGAGCGGCACTTTTTTGCACACCATGGGCTAAATGGCCAGGTCACATGGACCCCGAAGGCTCAGAGAAGGTTGGGGGAGGGGACCCACTGGAACAGCTGTTGGGAGACAGATGGTAGCCTCCCGTCAAGGCCATCCAGCGTGTTCTTTATCGTGCACAACGTATGACTCTCCCGCACACGGCTCCAAGGCTTAACGTCCCATCCGACGGACGGCGGCCTTTCCAAGCCCATCGGTGTCCCCTACTGACCGTGGGCAGGGCGGGGAATTTTGCGGAGATAAATCTCAACGCTGACCCAGCTGGGACTCGAACCTGAGAACTACAGATTACGAGCCTGGCGCGCTACCGACTGAGCCACCCCCGCCCCCGTACAGTTCAGGGTGTTGCTCGTGTAGGAATTGGGGATACTGTGAATGAGACTGCGTAGTTGAGGACACGACAGTTTCCATAGATTTTATAGATCAGCGTTTCCCAAACTTTAACGTCCCGCGAACCCCTTTCATGATAATATATAATCTCACGAACCATTCTCATGGTAATATATAATGTGGCGAATCTCTTTCATGGCAATATATATAATCTCGCTCACCCACTGACGAAAATATTTTTGAGTGATTGTGTCATTTTTGCGTACTGTGATTTAAGAAATGAATTTAAGTGATTACAAACTCTAATAAAGATGCTTTCGTATTCTGATCAGTAGGTAACTTAAGAACCAGAGGTGTGCTGCCAATTTGCTCTCAAATGTTCAAAGGTGTGTAAATCAAGGAGAAATATATTCATAAAATGAAAAATGAATTTTAAAATTGATATAACAAACATTTATTCAAAACAAAAAATAGAAACATGTAAAATTAGAAATAGGTAACAATTGCATTTTGAAATATATGTATGAACTACGTGTTTCCGTCGAGAAGATTTTTAACAAGGGGATGGCGAAAGCTTCTCCATCTCCACTACCCGACCCAATTGACCTGCTTAAGACTATTAAATTTAATTTGAAAACAGTAAAACTGCAGGGTTAATTTCTGCTTAAGCCTCCCCGCATGCCCTATTGACGGCCAGAATTACAACCGCTCTCATGGCACCAAGGTTAATATTCAACCTGAATTAATTAAGTAAAAAAGAGTGCTATGCTTTGGATATCAATAATATAATATCAGGATAATATGATCAGTGATAATATAATATCATGATTCCGTTAGTATAAATAATTCATTAATTTCATGCAGCTTACCAAAAATTTTTAAAAATGAGAGCAGTTTTCCAGCAAACATGGTGGATACCAACAATTGTCTCGTGCTTGACTTTGCCATAATTGAATTTAAGTCACCTTTTCCTTTTGGATTTGACAACCATGTTGAATATTTATTCACGTGTTGTGAAATTTTATCTGCTGAGTTCTGGCCTTCTTCACAGCAGATCTCTATGAAGTATTAAACTGACAGGCTGCTGTCAGATCTCTGGGCAAGCAATTGCTTGAGGGGTAGTGTTTTGAAGTATTTATTGTGGAAACCATGTAACACTGTTATTGAATTACCGCTTGAATAACTTAAAACTTTAAATATGTTATTACAGTTCAAGTGAGAGCACATGTAATGTCCGTTGAACGGGTTTCATTTCAGAATTATTTACAAACTCCCAAAGAGTTTTAATTCCAATATCGACCCTTCTTATGGGCGATGAGAACGGGACAGAAATTGCAGTTTAGTAGACACAGTGGAATTTCAGTGTGACGATTTTGCTTGCTTTGACAGACAATGCTTTAAAGTCAGGTACCATTAGAGAAAGATATACAAGCCCTAGACAGAAAAATGGAAAGAGTTCCATGTTATCTTAGTCGGAAATCGCATTCAGAACTTAACAACTTCTTCAACATCGTTTTTGATGAAAAATATCTTTGAAGATAAATTAATGATATCAATCAAATTTATCAAAATATCGATTTTAAATAATTTTTGTTCAGTAGTCGAAAAGTTATGAATGCTAGAATATTTAACCGTGGAGGTAGGGAGAGAGGGAGATGCCTATCACTTGAAAACTGTAATCGAAATCGCCATATTGCTCTTACTCGAAAGCGTGCGTTGTCTATGTTAACGAACGAGAGGGGGGCGGGGGTGGCTCAGTCGGTAGCGCGCCAGGCTCGTAATCTGTAGTTCCCAGGTTCGAGTCCCAGCTGGGTCAGCGTTGAGATTTATCTCCGCAAAATTCCCCGCCCTGCCCATGGTCAGTAGGGGACACCGATGGGCTTGGGAAGGCCGTCGTCCGTCGGATGGGACGTTAAGCCGTGGCCCCGTGTGCGGGAGAGTCATACCCTGTGCACGTTAAAGAACACGCTGGATGGCCTTGACGGGAGGCTACCATCTGTCTCCCAACAGCTGTTCCAGTGGGTCCCCTCCCCCAACCTTCTCTGAGCCTTCGGGGTCCATGTGATCTGGCCATTTAGCCCATGGTGTGCAAAAAAGTGCCGCTCAGAGGTAAAACAACCCAACCCAACCAACGAGAGATTGTGAAAACGTTGGCTCCTATATAGCATGTTCCTTCAGAAATTAATCTGAGAAATAGATAAAAGGAATGGCATTTCATTGGTATGAAGTTGAAATAAAGTTTTTCTTCCGAAATTTTTGAACTTTTCTTTATTTTAATTATATTGCAAAGTAGAGTAAACAACTGCTATATATTGCTAAAATTACTACTGGTTTGAAATGTCCCCTCGCCCGCTTTTTTCCTGGAGGGTATTATTGTTGAATTGTCTTTATTTGATATGCAATTTGTTACGATAGACGTCCAATATGGACCTTAACAATCGTTTTTAAAAATCACAGACAAATTTGATCATGGTGCTCAACTACAGTTTTTGGAAACACATTCAGATACAAAAAGGATTTAAAAAAGACTAAATTCCCATGTACCTAATGATAATACTACTGTTATTAGGAAACATTACAATTTAATTGTGCCAGTATTCGTAGAAAACATTCACACATACGTTGACAACTGACTTTCATCATGACTATCAGGGTAGGAGTAACATGGCAGTTTTGACTACACTAGCAAACTATGTTAACTGATAGTAAGGATATATCTTACCTCCATTATTCTTACCCCCATGTATTTAACAGGCTAAAAATAAAATAAAAAATAAATTCCCCCTCAAGCAGCTGCTTGCCACAGAGGTCTGACAGGAGCCTGCCAGTTTATATGCCATAGTAGAAGGTCTGAGAGGATGGCAGGACCTCAGCCGAAAAACGACACATACATCCATGCCTTATCCGGGGCTCGAACCCAGGTCCCGTAGATCAGTAGCCAAGCGTGCTAACCACTCGGTCACGGAGAACTCCAAAATTTGGTTAAAACGAAACAGGTTAAGGTATCAATACAGGTGCAATGCACCAGGTACGCTACTAAAGTACACTATGATTTCAGATCTCTTAACCTGTTTTGATGCTTTGATTAAATTTTAAAATAATTTTTTGTAACCTGTTAGCTGTCCCGTGGTCGAGTGGTTAGCGCGCTTTACTACTAATCTAAGGAATCTGGGTTCGTGTTGTTTTTCTGCTGAGGTCCTGCCATCCTCACGGACGTTCTACTATGGCATATGAACTTACAGGTTCCTCTAAGACCTCTGTAGCAAGCAGCGCTTGAGGAACTCCGTAAGAGATTTCGCGAATTGCAAGTTGGGTATCATTATTGTAGATAATTCACCTGTCGTCACAACTCTGGTATCCCTACCCTGTCCTTGGTGAGAAAAGGATACCTATATCCTTCGAAATCCCTTCATCAGTGAGATGAGACGCTAAGCCATGTCTCCTGTGCAGGAAATCAATACCCCGTGCATGTTAATGAACACACTGGATATACTTAATGGGAGACTTCCATCTGTCTGCTAACACCTGTCCAGTGGATCCATTTCGCAAACCGTCTCTCAGCCCTTGGAATCCTTGTGACTTCGCCATTTAAGACATTGCGTGCATAAAAGTGCCGCTCAGAAGTAAAGCAATTTTATCAGTCAGACTCTGAATGAGACCGTATAGTTGATTTTTCATAGATCACATAGATCAAAGACTTATCAATCACAATCGGATAACCTCCTCTCTACCCAGGGCGAGAAAGCGACATCAATGGCTTTGGAAAGACAGCCGTCGTCGAATGGTGCATTAAGCCGTGGCTCCCATTGAGGAGAGCCATTCCCATGTGCGCTAAAGAACACCCTGAATAGTCTCGACTGAATTCCACATGTCTTCTAACAGCCGTCCAAAGAATTCTCTTTACCAAACTTCTCTGAGACCTTAGAGTCTTTATTACTTAAAAAGGGTGCATTGGGTACATTAAAGTGCCGCTCAGAGGTAACCCAGCCCTATCAGTCACTGACAAGCAACCTATGATCTGCGAGAATTGCCCAAGTGCCAACTGCGAAGTTCATAGCTTCTATGGTTTCAATTCACGAGGCGTCACTGCTACAGACTGGGAAGTCGAGCGCGATTGCACAAAAGTTTAGAATGGAAACGAATTTCCTATAATACTGTCTGTAATTGATGGTATTGTTGCGGATTGCAAAAATGGATAGCCACTGAGCGTGAGTATTAAAAAAGTATATTTCAAAACCAAATTCAATACAAGGTAAATTGTTACAAAGAAAATATGGATGAAGTATCTTATTAACAAATCAGCTATTAACCATACACAAGTCATCAATCTTCCTGCGTAGAGCACACAACATTAGCTCTGTCTATTCCACTAAATATTACCTTTTTACTTGATTACCATGTCGCTTGAACATCTTCGTACACAAACTAAATCGTCCTGTGCTAGTTCGCTAACTCACACTAGCAGAACCATACGACCGTCCGCGTACACATCACATAAAATATACCACTTTTATACTTTCCGCGTACACAACACATAAAGATAATTCTTTATACTTAACGCGCACTGTCTCAGAACAGCTAACCGTCCATTTTCGAACTCCCGACCGTTGCACATACGACCGTTACACGCTCCACTGTTCTTCTTCAAATTCTCCCAAAGTTCTTATTCGTTGGTTGATACTTTTTGCTTTCGGATGCCAGATTCCTTCTGTCGTAACAGTATTGTAACGAAGGAAACACCTGCAACAATGAAGTCAGGATTGTGGTGACGTGTGACGCTCGAGATGTGCCTCGGAGTGAGAGTTGCGTTACTAGTCAGTTCGAATGATGAAGTTTTTTTTTAAAAAGCAGATAGATCAGCAGTATTTCGGAAGGTTCTGTGGGGAGCAGAAAGTTAATTCATTTTGGCTGTGCAGTTAGTCTAAAAAAGAAAATATCTATTGCAGTGTGCGCGAGAGTTGCGAAAATAGTTTAATGAGTTGTAAATAGATCATCAGATTGTCCCAAAATATGCAAGATGGGTAGTCCAAGGGAGAACATGTAAATGATTTAAAGCGCAGCACATACGCACATCATGTGTGACAGTAACTCCCCCTGGAAGTGGTATAATAGGAGATTACAAAGAGCCGGTGTAAAGCAGTGGAATTGTGTTTACTCGCAGTTCTTGCGCTCTAAAGGATCAAGTATGCCTGTCGAAGAACATGGCATCCATACCTCCAGGTTTCCGACTTTGATCAAGGTAGACGTGTGGGATTTCGGCAAGGC
The DNA here is from genome assembly GCA_038380435.1 of Ryuthela nishihirai. Lineage (NCBI taxonomy): Eukaryota > Metazoa > Arthropoda > Arachnida > Araneae > Heptathelidae > Ryuthela > Ryuthela nishihirai. Next base: position 35,455,124 of record JAWZYU010000030.1, read on the forward strand.
GGATTATCATACCAAGATATCGGTCTCGTATTGGGCGGAATACTGCTGCAGTGATAAGAATATAGTGTCAGTGGATAGAGGAGGAACGAGCTCACCGACGTGAGGGATCTCAACGTCTCTGTCACACAAATGAATGAGAGGACAGACAACTCGTGCACATGGCTTTGAATGATCGTACAGCCACATCAAACACCTTAGCTCAACAATTAGGGTGTGTTGCACATCAATCAGTGTCTGCCCATACAGTTCGACATCGTCTGCAGCATCGAGGCATCTTTGCTAGGCGACCATTGTTTCCGCTGTCATTGACTCTACAACACAGGTGTAAGCAACTGCAATGGTGCCAATAACATTGTGCATGGATGTGCGAATGGCATCGCATCGTCTTTTCTCAGACGAATCCCGCTTCAGTATGCTGCACCATGATGGACGAATCCATATTTGGCAGTACTGTGGCGATAGACCCAGTGGGACATGCATGATGCAGCACCATACAGGTTCGGCCCCTGGTGTTATGGTATTGGGTGTTATTGGACTGCACTCACACATGCGCCTCGTACACATTACCGGTACTTTGAACAGCCAGCGTTACATCACTGAGGTGTTGGAGTCTGTGGTCGTACCTTACCTTCAGGGGCGCTCTTGTGCCATTTGCCAACAGGACAATGCCCGACTACATGTGTCATGCATCATTCAACAATTCCTGGATAGCCACCATGTGACATTTTTGCCTTGGCCTGCATGTTCACCGGATCTGTCCCCAATTGAACATGTCTGGTCCATGATCTCACGACGACTAGCACACCAGACACCAGCAGCTGCTACAACAGATGAGTTTTGGCTACGTATCGAAACTGCATGGACTGACATTCCTCAAACATACATCCGATGTCTCATCCTCTCAATGCTGGACCGTGTTGCAGCGATGATTGCCGCTCATGGTGGCTACACAAGATACTGATTTCTTTGAATTATACAAGTATAACCGAGTTGTATTTGCAATCATTTGATCATTGTGACATGACTAAATATGGTTTTGATATCTCTTCTCTTTCCTGTGTTGCACTTTTAATGGCCAGCAGTGTACATTACCTTAGATATTAAATCAGTTCATTTACAGCTTGCTTACGTATATTGAATTCAAGCTCGGTTGATTAATATTCCGTTACAGCTAGAAATATGTAACAATGTGATTACATCATCTGTACTGATGATAACGAGATTTTCAATTCCTTTCTCCACACCTGCAAATTCTTTGATTAATGGCTATTCAGATAAATGAGATCATTAGACGAAACAGGATCAATCAGAATGGGAATTTCTAACAATGATTCACTAAGAAATATCTCTAAGCATGGAACAACAAGTAATTTTCTCTTAATCTGCAAAGTCTTCTAAATATCGGAATTAAAAATGTCATGTAATATTTAATCCCATTCCTCTCATTAATGAAATCACTTTGCTTTCCATTTACTCTATATTTTATTTAGTTGAACTGGAATTAATTATCAATTTCATTATTATCTGTTGACATTAATTCCATTGGTAGAATGTTTCACATCAGAATATTTTCTTCTGTATTTGATACTAGAATATTTAATAGGTGTTGCTCGGGTATGAAATTCTCTGAAATACATAACAGATAAGGGACAAATAAAAATATATAACAGAAATGGACAAAATAACAAAACTAGGGTAAGGATCTTTACAATGTGAAAATAAGTCTAGGTTCTCTTCAATGGATGCCGAAATGATTCGTTCAAAATGGGCACTCCCTAGTTAGCAAGATTTCATTTGGCATAGAAATCGTTATGATTGATAATATCTGTAACGTAAAAATTGCTTATAATACCGTGGAAATAAAATTCTATGGGTTTCTGAACGGTAAATTTAGTTGGGTGTTTATAGCATAGGAAAATTAGGAAAAGGAGGCTAGGGGATCGAGACACTTTGAATGGTTGCCAAAATGGTACAGAATCTTTAAACTGCTCTAAAAAAGGGTCGAGAAATTTTGAATAGATGTTAAAATGTATCGTTGTTCTTCGAATTGTTGACAAAATGAGTGGAAGTTCTTTCATTGATTTTAAAAATGGGGCGAGGATCTTTGAATGGCTGTGAAAAATTGATGTGAATCATTTTTGTACAAATGGGTTGATGACCTTTGTATATTTATTAGAATGGATTGAGACAATTTCACTTGTTGAAAAATTGGCGAAACTAGGGTGACGATTGATTCTTTGAATGGATGGGAAAATGAATCGAGAATCTCTGAATTTGTTGTCAAAATCAATCGAAGCTCTTTGAATGGTTCGGAAACGGGACGAAGAGCTTTAAAATTTTATCCAAATGAGTAGCATATAAGATGAATCGGCAGTCTGTAAATTTCTGTCAAAACCAATCGAGACCCTTTGGACGATGGTCGAAATGAGTCAGGCCATTTGAATCTTGTCAAAATATGTCGAAGCTCCTGGAATGGTTGTCGAAATGCATCGAAGCTCTTGGAATGGTTGACGAAATGCATCGAAACTCTTGGAATGGTTGCAGAAAAGAGTCGAAAATTTCTTAATGTTTGAAAAAATTCATCGAGACTCTTTGGACGACGGTCGAATGAGTAAAAGCTCTTTGAATGGTTGTCGAAATATGTCGAAGATCCTGGAATGCTTGTAGAAAAACTCGAAAATCTATGAGTAGTTGTAAAAATCCATCGAGATGTTTTGGACGAGGTTCAAAATGAATAAAAGCCTTTTGAAATGATTGTCGAAACACATCGAAGCTTTTGGAATGATTGCAGAAAAGGATCGAAAATATATGAATGGTTGTAAAAATCCATCAAGACCATTTAGACGAGGGTCGAAACGAGTAAAAGCCCTTTGAATGGTTGTCCAAATACATCGAAGTTCCTGGAATGGTTGAACAAAAGAGTCGAAAATCTATGAATGATTGTAAAAATCAATCTAGATGCTTTGGACAAGGGTCGAAACGTGTAAAAACCCTTTGAATAATTGTAAAAATCAGTCTAGATGATTTGGACAAGAGTCGAAATGAGTAATAGCCTTTCGAATGGTTGTCGAAATATGTCGAAGCTTCTGTAATGGTTGTCAAAATACATCGAAGTTCCTGGAATAGTTGCAGAAAAGGGTCGATAATCTATGAATGGTTGTAAAAATCCATCGAGATATTTGGACGGGGGTCGAAATGAGTAAAAGCCTTTTGAATGGTTGTCGAAATACATCGAATTTTATGGAATAGTTACAGAAAAGGGTCGAAAATCTATGAATGGTTGCAAAATTCCATCGAGACGCTTTGGATGAGACTCGAAACGAGTAAAAGCCTTTCGAATGATTGTCGAAATGCATTTAAACTCCTGGAATGGTTGCAGAAAGGGGTCGAAAATATATGAATGGTTGTAAAAAACATCAAGATCCTTTGGACGAGGGTCGAAATGAGTAAAAGCCCTTTGAATGATTGACGAAATATATCGAAGCTCCTGGAATGGTTGCAGAAAAGAATTTAAAATCTATGAATGGTTGTAAAACTTCATCAAGACGCTTTGGACGAGAGTGGAAATGAGTAAAAGCCCTTCGACTGGTTGTCGAAATATGTCGAAGCTTCTGGAATGGTTGTCAAAATACATCGAAGTTCCTGGAATGGTTGTCAAAATACATCGAAGTTCCTGGAATGGTTGCAGAAAAGAGTCGAAAATCTATGAATTGTTGTAAAAATCAATCGAGACATTTGGACGATGATCGAAATGAGTAAAAGACCTTTCAATGGAATGTCGAAATACATCGAAGCTCCTGAAATGGTTTCAGAAAAAAAGAGTCGAAAATTTATGAATAGTTGTAAAAATCCATTGAGGCGCTTTGGACGAGGATCGAAATGAATAAATGCCATTCGAATGGTTGTCGAAATATGTCGAAATTCCTGGAATGATTTGCAAAAAAGTGTCGAAAATCTATGAATGGTTGTAAAAATCCATCTAAACGCTTTCGACGAGGGTGGAAATGATTACAGGCCCTTTGAATGGTTGTCGAAATATGTCAAATCTCATGGAATGGATGCAGAAAAGAATCGAAAATCTATGAATGGTTGTCAAAACGTGTCGAGACTTTTAGGAATGTTGTCAAAATGGGTTGTCAGGTGATATGGATCTCAATGGGTCAGAGACGATTAGGAGAAGTAGACTGGGAAGCTGTTAGGAGACAAATTAAATCATCACTAAAAATACAAACTGGATGGCCTTCCATCCAGTTTGTATTTTTCTGCACACGTGTTCCGGCTTAGTGTCCATCCAATTGTTGAAGGCGTCCTTCCAAAGCCATTGGTGTCTCCTTTCTGACTGAAGACAGGGTAGGAGCTAGTGGAAATAAATCTCAACATTGGAACAGTTGGGTCTCGAACTTGGGACCTGAAGGAAAAATGTTGAAATGGTCAAAATGTGTCGAGACTTTTCAAATGATTATCGAAATGAGGCGATGGTGTTTGCATTGTAGAAATGGATCAAAGTTATTTAAATGAATGGTCAAATAGCTAAATAATTTCTGAGTTGTTGTGAAAAGGAGTAGAGGCTCATTAAATGGTTGTGAAAGCGAGTAGGAGACACTTAAGGTTTTGTTTAAAAGTGTCGAAAATATTTGTACAGTTCGAAAAAAAATTATCGAGGTTCTTTGAATGGTTACCAAAGTGTGTCGAGGCTTTTTAAATGGTTTTAAAACGTGTCGGAAGTTCTTAAATGGTTGTTAAAATGGTAAAGACTCTTTAAACGACAGTCAAAGTGGCTTAACGCTCTCTAAACAATTGTCGAAACTGCCCGGGTTCTCTAAATTAGGGTTTTCAGACTTTCTGAATTCACGGACTCTTAATATAATTACAACCTCCTGGAACCCTTACATTTATTCATGCCTTACCACTGAACCCATCCTTCGCTTGAATCCTTACTTACAATTAACACTTTTTCTTTCCTCTAAAGTTAGATTGTCAACCCCCGGCTCATTGCAAAAGAACTTGCTGCTCATAAAACAAATAATCAATACACTGAACCTGGCTCATTTCTCCCAATTATTTTGACCATTTTTAGAGGTATAACTAAATGATTTGTCCAATTCATAGTACTCATTAAAGAGTAAATTTATGTTTTTTAATCAAGATATATTCTTGATTGCTTAAAAATTTAGCTTTTTTTTAAATTTATTTCCTATTAGAATTGTATGTTTTTGATTTTAAGTAGAGAATTTTTTCTGCAACTCTTAAGAATAAAGTATTTTTCCTAGTGGCTCGTCAAGTTTGGGGTGAAAGGGTCAGCAATAAAGATACTATTTAAATTTTATATTTATCATATGCTATTTATTATTTACATTTATGCTGTAAGCAAGTTGGGCAAGTATTCTCAAAAAATGTTAAAACAAAAAGAAAAAAAAAAGTTTTACATCACGTGGTGCATCTGCTTTGCAGTGTTACGCAGCAAAAGCAGATATTTTATTAGTACCTAGGAAAAAATGTCTTAACCATACGCTTTTGTTGGAAAAACATACTCATCGTGAAGAAAACACTAATGCTTCAAATGAAAAATTTAATATCGCATTCCAAATAATAAGCATTCTAAAATAATAAAGTTTATACCACATTCCAGAATAATAAAGTTTATATCGCTTTCCAAAATAATAAAATTTATATTGCATTTCAAAATAATAAAAGTTTATATCGCTTTCCTAAATAATAAAGTTTATATTGCATTTGAAAATAATAAAAGTTTATATCGCCTTCCAAAATAATAAAGTTTATAGTATCGCATTTCAAAATAATAAAGTTTATATCATATTCCTATTAAGTCACGCATATTCGGGTTCTTTTCAAGTGATCTGTTACTCGAAGTATGTATGACTTTCTAATTTCTAAAATTTATGAATATTTGTCCTTCAACCACACCCTAATTTCTTACTTTTTTTTTTCACACACCTTACTAAATGATTTTGAACTTACTGCAGTGTTTTTAACATGAACAAATATTTCATCATATTATAAATAAAATATTGCAGCAAACAGAACTCTTTAAATACTGAAGAAATATTGCTGAATAGAGACAAGGTTTTTTATTGATTTATTTTTCTTTATAAAGGTAAAGAATATGGTACATTTAACCTTTGACCTACAAAGTTAAATATCATTTGACCCGCAAACCTAAATAACTTTTCTTCAAGAAAGTGAATAAATTAAATGAAACATAGATCGTTCATTCACAATAATGGTTTACATCATAAATATTTCACGAATTACCACTTATAATATTCAGCTAATTTGTTTTTCCTAAATAATTTTTCAATTCCGATTTGCGTCTGCTATATGTACCTATATTTAGTATTTCATTTCTAATAATGTTAATATAAATGGTACTTAATATTCTGTCGTACATTTTTCGTAATTGTTTCGAAAATCACGTACTATGTAATATTCTTGGTATTCAAGTCTTGGATTTTTATTATGTTGAATTTTTATTTTACATGTATTGCCACAAATGTTTAATTATTAAATTTTATAATATACTGCATTTATATAAGTTACTGTAGGATAAAAGGTTTAAGAATTTCAATCTATCTGTTGTTGTTTTACAATTTTCTTATAAACGTAAAAGAATAATATTTTTAGCTATTATAGGGTGCAATTTTTCGATTTTATTTATAATTTAAATTTAATGTTTCGTATACAATAACTCCATAATTTAAAATCGATTCGAATATTGCTTTGTAAAATATTGCACATGTTTCCATATTTAGTATGATACATAACTTAATTTTCGAATTTTTATCGCCCATATTCTGAAGCTCTCACAAATATGAGATATATCAGCATTCCATCTAAAATATTCATCAAAAACAATTCCTAGATATTTTATTTCATATTCACTTAGCTACCGCTGCTATTATAATAACAAGATGATTGCAGTAAACATTTTACTACCGCTGTCGTTATAATAATGAAATCAGTTAGTTACCACTGTCATTATTAATAAGGGAAAGAGAAACGTCTACAGAGATAGCCATAGACATTCGAGAAAATGGAAAATTCCATAAATGCTACATTTTTAGTCACGTAAGCATTACGATCTAAGTTAAATTTTTTGCATCTTGTGAGTTTTATAAAAAAAAGTGAAATTGTGCCTGGAGTCATGAAGGAGAAGAGGAGGATGATGAGCTCATGGAAGAAGTTTGAGATTACCTCAAGGATTGAAGCCATTAAAGGTGCGTGGGCCATAGGGCGTGGGCATTTGGAATTAACGAATCACGCTGCGCACCATAAATGCAAAGAAAGAAGCCAAAAAGGCATCTGTGCAGCAAATTAAGTCTGTGTGATAGTTTTTAAAACCATTTTAATTTTTTTATTTCTGCTCTATGTACATTTTACAAAAAAAGTAGTAGAATCATTTCTTCTAAAACAGTTTTTTTATCACTTTTTATTTGTATTGCTTTACGTAATTTAAATAAATTATTAGTTTAGTTAAAAGTATAAAGATGTAATTGCAAGCGATCCCGAAACCTAACCCTTTATTTTCTTTTGTTTCTTGAGCTCCATTTGCGTGAATTTAATGTGCACGCTTGGCTACTGATCTAAGGGACCTGGGTTCGAGCCCCGGATTAGGCATGGATGTGTGTTTCGTTTTTCTGCTGAGGTCCTGCCATCCTCTCAGATCTCCTACTGTGGCATATAAACTGACAGGCTCCTGTCAGACCTCTGTGGCAAGCAGCTGCTTGAGGGGGTATTTATTTATTTATTATTTATTTAATGTGCACGAGGTTTGTGGGGATTAAGTCTGTGGATAGTTTTTTTAAAAAAAATAATTATTTTATTTCTACTCTATGTACCTTTTACAAAAAAGTAGTTCCATTGATGCGAGGAACCTCCATGTATGCGAGGTTCCAACATACATGGAGGGTCGAGTGTATTTCTTTATTTCATTTTATATGTTTAATGCATACATTATCGTAATCAGGTGATTGATTTTCATCTAATGTTGCAATTATTCCATCAGCTTGTTTCACAGTAATTTCAGGCACATAAATAGAGTCTAAGTTTCTTTTTCTCGTGGATAGAACGCAATTTACATCGTCTTGGTGATTATATCTCTTATCTATAGAATTAGCGTATTATAAGTGTTGTTGCAACTGTTTGCTCTTTCAGACACAGATAAGTTCTCTTTGGACGAATTATTAATTATTACGTAATCAACTGACTTTTTTTCGTTTTTCTTTCAAATATTATACGCAATGTATAGTAATTCCCAAGCTGCCCTCATCTCTTTTTTTTTTATCTTGCTTTAAATTAATCTGCTGAGGTCCTGCCATCCTTATAGACCTTCTACTCTGGCATATAAACTGACAGGCTTCTGTTAGACCTCTGTGACAAGCAGCTGCTTGAGGAGGTATTTATTTATTTTTATTTATTTAAATGAAACGGAGATAATTATTTCGCTTTCTCGTCTGTCTCTTTATCTGTAGATATCGAACATTTTCGTTTATAGAGATAAATTAGAAGCATTTTGTGTTGGACAGGGATTGATAAAATACATATTACGATTTTCACTTTCTAAATCTCCCCAAAGCTATAATTGCGTCCTCTGACAGTGGAAATATTTGAAAATTCCACAATTTTTTGACGAATATTTAAAACGATATATTTATGCTAGAAATTTGAAATTTTGCTGGTGGAATGTGAAGATTACTACGAAGTTTCCATTGCCAACATTGAGCTGGTCAGATTCAGTTGGGTTGTTTTTCCTCTGAGCGGCACTTTTTTGCACACCAAGGCTAAATGGCCAGGTCAAATGGACCCCGAAGTCTCAGAGAAGGTTGGAGGAGGGGACCCACTGGAACAGCTGTTGGGAGACAGATGGTAGCCTCCCGTCAAGGCCATCCAGCGTGTTCTTTAACGTGCACAGGGTATGGCTCTCCCGCACACGGGGCCACGGCTTAACGTCCCATCCGACGGACGGCGACCTTTCCAAGCCCATCGGTGTCCCCTACTGACCGTGGGCAGGGCGGGGAATTTTGCGGAGATAAATCTCAACGCTGACCCAGCTGGGACTCGAACCTGGGAACTACAGATTACGAGCCTGACGCGCTACCGACTGAGCCACCCCCGCCCCAGGTCAGATTCAGCATAGATCCTTAGATCCAGGGGTGGTGGTGGAAAACACAACTCCCGTTTTTAAAGTGATAATTGGAAAGCTTTTTTTTAAGTTGGATTGATACTAACGAAATATTGTAATTCGCATTTTTTCAAATACTTACGTAGGTTTAATTTATAACGTTAGAGATCACTAAATACGGAAAGTGCAAACCTGAGCGAATTTTGGAAATAATTTTCATGTGGTAAAAGTTGAGATATCGGTGGTTGCTTCTCAAGAGACATTCGACTGACGGCAATAATCTACCCACTTTTCTCAGAGGGGTGAGGGAAATACAACTTTTAAATTTAAGAAATAAAAATCACATCCTTTCATGTTGTACTATTATTAATAAAATACTATTTTGATTTTTTCCATCATCCGTTAACTCAAATTAAAACTTTTAAGGAGTGAAAAAGTAGGTAAAGGAAAAACTTCATTCTCTTTAAAAACAATTTCCATATGTGCAAGGCGATATGCGTTCTTGTAGTTTCATTACAAGTTTATTTCTGTAGAAAATCTGCTACTGGTTCTCATCTGTATATTAACTGTGTTTATTAATTTTTTGTAGGTTGTTTTATAAACATAATTTTTATCATTGTTTTTGCATTTTATACATACTATATCTCTTTCCGTAATTAATTCTATCAAATTCGTTGTTATCCAATATTTGTTATGATTTCTTTTTGGCTTTACTATGCTCCTCCTATATACAGGGTGAATCTGAAAAAGTGGGCAAAACTTTACGGGATGGTAGAACGCAGCTATACGAGTAATATTCGTCATAGAATGTATGGTCGGAACGCAAACGGCGAGCCGCTAGGTGGCGTTAGAAATGGTATAAAAGGGTCGGTCCTCGCACCCAACGGCATAAAAATAACGTACACAAAATGCATATCCGCCATTTCGTAGTTAGTTTAACCAGCCATCCTCTCGGCAATCCACGGTAGAAATGCCGTTGGGTGCGAGGACCGACCCTTTTATACCATTTCCAACGCCACCTAGCGGCTCGCCGTTTGCGTTCCGACCATACATTCTATGGCGAATATTGCTCGTATAGCTGCGTTCTACCACCCCGTAAAGTTTTGCCCACTTTTTCAGATTCACCCTGTATATATATACTGTATTATTTTCCAAAATTCCATCATAAATATCTTTAAAAACTTTATGTAGATTTAATTCTTCCACTGAATTTTCTCTATAATTTTCTAAATTCCAATTCATTTTCGAGATATCTTTGTTTATATTATTATGGTTAAAAATCCTGTTTTGTTTCAGTAGAATTAGTTCTACTGAAATTATTTTTTGAATTGCTGATTAATGCTAAAATCATATAATGATCTGCTATTTTATTTGTTTGAACTATTGAAATTTCTGATATATTCTTCATTAGTTTCATGTTAATATGGTCCATACATGCTTTAGAAATTTCATCTTTTAATATTTCTTCTCTTGTAGCTTTTCCAGTTGGTTGGTCGTTTGGGGTTTTATAGCGCAAGTCAACTAAGGCCATGTAGCTTCCCTAATCAATCTTTCAAAATTTATTTCTGTCAATCACATGGTATAATTTTCTGTGCCATGCTTTTTAATGTTCATTTGCTAATATTGAAATCACTTATTAAAATTTGATTTTGACGTTTTTCTGTATTGTTTAATAAATTTCGTAAATTCAAATAAAAAATATCACGTTTGTACTAGGTGATCTATATAGTGCTAATACATGATATTACTAAATTACTCTTTTTTACTTTAAGATATATAGTTTCTGCTGCAAGTATTTCATGTGTTATCATGTATGGATTTCATGTTTCAAGTATTTCAATATCAAAATTTTCTCTAGTGTATTGATAAATCCGCAATATATTTATTTTTTTTATTATCATTTCTTATTTCATTAAACTTGTCAATATTATGTAAATAATTTTTAAAATTAATATGAAACGAATGTAAATAATTTTTAAAATTAGTTACGTTCGTTTCATTTAAAACCCACAAATTAATGTTTCATGTAATTGTCGGTGCATTTTTAATGTATGGTCATTTTTTTTGCATTGTGGTCATTTTTAATGCATCCCAATATTTTCTTTGACGTCTGATATTTACACGCAAAATTCCTCATTTATTTCCTTGACTAAATTTACTATAATTATTTTCGTACCAAGCGTCTACTTCTAAACCTGAGGTTACATAAAATATCATTATTGTTATTAAATTCTTCAAAATTCGCATCTAATATTGCCAAGAAAAAAATTCGCTATCATATTATGAAACTACAAAAAGAGTAGTGATACAAATATAAAACAAGCTAACTGAAGTAAAATGTATCGCTGATATCAATAAAGTTCATAAAACATCAAAAATGGTGTATATATCAAGATTGATGATTCTTTCACCATCTTGTTCTGCATTAGTACTTTTCCACTTTAGAACCATGCGAACTTGTGAACTTTTCTTTTGGAAGCAGGCTATCTATCCAGAAACGTTATCTATTAATCATAGTCATGTTTTCGTTGATATGGTGATTCTTTGTCATTTATGATGGCACTGGTAGTCGAAATATTTTTCTTCCTGTTTTGTATCCAAATATCTCTGTCCTTTCTTGTAACAAATTAGGCAATTATCTTTCAGTCTTTTGTTTCTTTCAGGGAGTTTATGAATTTTTCAAACATATTGTCTGTGTAATTTTCTATGTTCAATGACTGAGAAATTTTTTTCACGCTTTTTCGTTTTCATCTTCTCCTTCATTTATCGGTACACGATGTATTTCTATGCTTTTGTTTCGCCCATATTGTTCAATATCATTAAGATTTAGTTCCCTTAATCTTTTTTTCATTTATTTATTCAAAATGTTTTGCACTATGAATTTTTTGAGTTAATTCCTTTTGAGTTTTCTTATACGTTAGTATTTGTTGTAGCAGTTATCAGAAAAAAAATTCTATGCTTTTTTTTAATTAACACGGATCTCTACTATCAACAGGTTGATATCACTTGATGGATGTTGTTGTGAGGTTTTCTCTTTTTTGTTAATCATAATGGTTTTACGATTCATTGGACCAGAAAACTTCACATTCTCCTCTCTGTAGTCTGCAGAAGCTCCGACAGCTGCATGGATAGCCCTCTCCTTACGAACTTCTCTGGTAGGTAAAGGCAGCCTTAAGCCGGAGCTCAGCAAGGTTGTTTGTTGTCTGTCGCATGCACGGTATTTTCATCTGGTTGACTATCACACTGAGATTTTGTACTAATATTCTTACATTTGTATTTACAAGTTGGGCAACTGCAATTTTGACTTTTTGACTCTTTTCTTCAAACAATTTTTTGCACATCTTCCTTGAAATTCCCGTATATTTTCAAATGTAGCTTGCATTCGCAAAACACGTTTTGATATAGAAATAATATCTTATTTACATCTCACACATATATATCTTCTTTCTATATCCATAATTAGAATATGAAAAACTCAAATCGACTTAGTAAAAATGAGCAAAACTTAAATAAAGTTAGTACAAATGAGCATAACTGAAATTTGATTCAAATTCTTAAAAAAATTTCTAAGCCTAAGTATTTTGTACAATCATACTTAGTGGCTGACGGTTACGGTTTTCAGACACATTTGATAGAGATTTTTAATTTAGTATCCATGTCATTTCCATAGGAAGTTTATTCTTCAAAATATTAAATTTCAAAATTTTCATTCCCCTTGAATCATATATACAGGAACGACATTCAGTCATTCCTGTAAACTCTTTTTCCTTTACTTATCTATACTCGACAAATTCCAAAGTTTCTCGCTCACATAGCCTTACTTCGGCAGCCAAACAAATACCAACGAGAAAATCAGTACGCAAGAGGAGCGCATGCGCGACGAGAGAAAGCTCTAATGTGTTTGGCGATTGGGGTTGGCCTGACGGATGCTTGGCTGCACGAGCGCCACAAAGTCCGGCTGCGAGAGCAGCGAGAGAAGACAGTCAGTCCGTCTGTCGGATAGAGCCGTCAGCTAGAGGAGGCTGGCTGCTGCGCCAGGCTCTCGGAGAGACGGGGAAGAGAGGTGCCACTTTGCCTAGTGCTGCTACCAGCGGAGAAACGAGTTGATGCCCGACACTGTAGGAGGCAAAATAACGGAAAAAACGTATGTGAGAGATGGAACTTTTTTTTTTCGTCTTCCTGGATGACTCTCTAGGAAAGTGATCACTGTGTCGTGTGCGATATCAGACCTTTTACACTTCAGTATCAGTTTTTTTTATTCCTTACTTTGCATTTTTGTTTTCACGTATATCTCTTAAAAAGTGTTTGAAATCTGCAACAGTCAAGGAAAACATTTAAATTTATTTTCTTTATGGTTTCGTCTATATCGTGTGTGACCTATACGTGCGACGAGTGGTTCGTATTCAAACTCGTCCTCCTGACAACAGATGCGTTCGCACTGAGACGTGATAGGGAATAGTTCCTGCTTTTAGAAGATCTGATGATTTCTGTTTAGTTTTATTGATTTTTTTTCCTCTTCTGATAAATATATTTATATCTGTGCTGAGTCGCACCAGAAATCACGTCGTGATAATGACAAAAATTTCTCTTTCCCACTCCCGAAGATAGAACAGAACATTTACAGAGATACAGTTGAATATATGCAGCAGGAGCATCAGTAGGAAGAAGGAGTGTGAATATAGGGAAAATCAAGATCAAAGAGGAGGAAGAATCAGAAGGATTGAGAGTGGAATGCAGTAGAGAATTCCCGCGCTTCATCTCCCCTGTGGCTGGAGGAAGCCCCTGAGGCGGGACAAGGAAAAAAAAACCTCCCAGGAGAGCAGAAAGGAACTCAGTAGCAAACAAGGTAAGAACACCAAACGAAACTGAGGAAATAAAAATGAAAGGTTTAGATTGGGATTGCAGGAATTGTTTTGATAAAAAGACAGAAGGCTGAAATGCTTTTGGGACAGAATAAATAAGGGTTCTGGTTAAGACATAGTGATAGTTTGTTATTTATTTATGTATATACTCTCATGGATGATTCTTCTATATTTGTATGGGTGTATTAATGTGAACATAATCCAATGGTAGAAAACTGGTGGGACTATGAGCCTGCACACTGGACGCGTCGATAGTTATTGTGAATCACAGATGACGATAATTTCATAGATGGATGGACAGGTCATTGACCTACGATCTTTGGAAAATGTGTCTAGGCGTCAACTGCGCAGTCTCACAGTCTCCACAACTGCCACTCATTCTGTGATAAAATTGTTGAAAAGTTTTAATGCGAATATAGCAGCCACGTGTTCCTAAGATCAAGATGATGATAGAATTCGTGTATCACAAGCTGTAGCAAGTAACATTTTAAAATGCCTATTTAAATGAAAAGGTGAGAATAAACTTCGATACCTAGCACAAAAAAGTAGAATATGAATAAAAATTATTTAATAAAATGCAGAAATTTATTTAAGAACTTTGGTTCTATAGCTTCTTCCTTTCGTAAACAGCTCAACATAGAAAAATGTAATAGAAATTTCTTAACATATTTTTGGTATTGATGATAAAATATTAGTTAGCCTGATTGGGAAAATGTTTTTATATAAAAATAGCAATATATTAGACTTAATAGTAATGCTAACTCCATTTTACATATATAGGTGTGAAGGAAATGGTATTCGATAATTAACTTTGTCATCTATTTTATCATAAACGTCGTCATTATGGGTATAAGCATCGTATTTTTTGTCATAATTAAGCAACTGTTTGAAGAAGCATAGTATGGATTTTCATAACCGTTGTAATTAATGGTGACATCGCCTTAATTATTCACATATCCATCGTAAGTTTCGTGTAAGCACCGTAATATAACATATAAGCATCGTAATTATTCACAAAATCTTCGTAATGTTTCCTATAAGCTTCGTAATTACTGGTACAAGAATCGTAATAATAGCATCGTAATTATCCGTATAAGTGTCATAATTATTCACCCAATATTGTGTTTCTGCATAATTATATATATCATAATGATTCCCATTCCTATTTTAATTATACACTTAAACATAAAAATATTTGTTTAAGTGTCGTAATTATTTGCTCGAGAATCTTAGAACGAGTTTTTTCTCTTGAATATAAAGCACTTTACTGGCACACATAATTCAATTAAAACCCTTTTGAATTCTGAATATTTGGACGAAAACATATTTTTACCTCAATAAAATAGGACGAAATCTTTTTGTTGTGAATATTAGTAGAGCATGGCTGGAAGTCGAATTTCCAATAATTGCATCTTATGAAATCGTGGAGCAAACGAATTAAATTCTTTTTTCATCATATATAATTAATTTGGAGCAAAGGCGACCAATCGAAACTTAGAAAAGAGGTGCTAGAAAATTAAAACGAGTTTCTTAAAGAGCCGCAGGAAAAATTCTGTACTTAGAAACGAAACTGTGCTTTTCTAATGAACAACGAAGTGGAATAAAAGATAATGTTTTTAAGGAATCAAGAAAACGTCTTGATTAAAAATAAAACTTTTTTTGAATGAATGAATGAATGAATTATTGTCATTGTCAACATTTCCTAGATATAGCATTCATTTTTTACCACCAGTATTGGTAAAACAAAAGTCAATGCAATTTAATATTTTAAAGTGCAATAACAGTTTTGATTGTCCATATATTACATATAAATAAATAAATACCCCCTCAAGCAGCTGCTTGCCACAGAGGTCTGACAGGAGCCTGTCAGTTTATATGCCACAGTAGAAGGTCTGAGAGGATGGCAGGACCTCAGCAGAAAAACGACACACACATCCATGCCTTAGCCGGGGCTCGAACCCAGGTCCCTTAGATTTGCAGCCAAGCGCGCTAACCACTCGGCCACACATATTTATATATACGACGATAAATCAAACTCCACCAGAGTTAAAACTCGCTTGCGGAGGTAAAAAAATTAACATGTAAGCTTTTCAAAAGGACCATTATGCATTTAGTTTTACTACTTCCTTAATAAGCACCAAATTTATATTGAATAAATGAGCAATTCAAATTAGCATGGGAAACATGATAAAAATAACAAAAGGACAAAGTAAGATAAAATATGAAAAAGTAAATTTTCAAAACAAAATATTTATGTTCTCACTTTCTAATGACCATAATCTTAATTCTTTCATAAAATAGATTCAAATATACATACATGCATACATACCATAGCTATACAGTTTTAATGAGTACTAGGAATTGGCAAGCTCATTTTGTTATGCGCCTAAAAATATTTGGTCAAAAAAATTGAAAGAAATGAGTCAGATTCAGCATATTGAAGATTTGTTTATGAGTCTCAAAGTTCATTTACAATGTGTCGCGGGTTGGGATATAGTAATCGTACTATACGTTATTTCGAATTCATTCACAACCTAAACCTTTTCTTTTTAGATTCAATTTGAGTAAATCCCGTGAAAAGGTAATTCCTGTAACAACATTCCCTGGGAAACACCAAGAGTTGTTAGAATGTGCAACTGAACATTTTCCGACTGTAGTTTTATTTATTTATTTTGGTTACGATCATACAGGCAGGACGTTATTCAAATTGAAATAAAATCAACATATTGGAAATAACAAGTAATGCTTAAGCATTCTGAACCCATGGAGATAAGAATAAATGGATGCGCCCTTACTATCAGTTAGCATAGTTAGCTAGTGTAGTCGAAACTGCCATATTACTCCTACCCTGAAAATCGCGCTGAAAGGTTAGGTTCCATCGCATGTGTGAATGTTTTGTATGAATACTAGCAAAATTAAATCGCAATATTTTCTAATAACAGTGTGTTATTAGGCACTTAGGAATTTACTTCTTTAAAATTCCTTGTAGTTTCTCCGCAAAATTCCCCGCCCTGCCCACTGTCAGTAGGGGACACCGATGGGCTTGGAAAGGCCGCCGCCCGTCGGATGGGACGTTAAGCCGTGGTCCCGTGTGCGGGAGAGCCATACCCTGTGCCCGTTAAAGAACACGCTGGATGGCCTTGACGGGAGGCTACCAACCATCTGTTTCCCAACAGCTGTTCCAGTGGGTCCCCTACCCCAACCTTCTCTGAGTCTTCGGGGTCCATGTGACCTGGCCATTTAGCCCATGGTGTGCAAAAAAGTGCCGCTCAAAGGTAAAACAACCCAACAACCTTGTAGTTTCTTTTTTATGTTTGAAATGTGTTTGTGAAAAATGTAGTTGAACACTGCGATAAAATTTGGGAATTATTTCTACGAATACTGTCGAATACAATCGATTTTTTTTACAGTTTAAATAATTCCATTTCAATATATTATTAAAAATATCTTTTATTACTTTTTTTCTTCGATGGTTTTTTTTCTGCGCCTTTAAAAACTGTTGTTAAGGTCGAAATTGGACGTTTCATAATAAATTTCATGTCAAATAAAAGCAATGCAACAATAATTTCCTCCAGGCAAAAAAGGGGGTAACGGAACATTTCAAACCAGTATTATGTTAGCAATGTGCAATACACCTATCCCTCGATTTACACGGTACTCAGTTCACACAATTTTGGCTTTGCACGGTCAAAAAATGCAACCAGTTTCGATTTACACGGTACTGACTGAGACGTACATAGAAAGGAAATATCAGTCAGTACCGTGTTAATCGAAACTGGTTGCATTTTTTGACCGTGCAAAGCAAAAAATGTGTGAACTGAGTACCGTGTAAATCGAGGGATAGGTGTATAGTAGTAGTAACAGTTGTTTACATTACTTTCTAATAAAATTAAAATAAGGAAAATTTTAAAAATTCCAGAAGAAAATCTTTATTTTAACTTCTTGCCAATGAAATGTTATCCCTTTTATCTATTTCGCAGGTTAATTCCTGCAACAGTATGCTATAAAGCAATGGTTCTCAACCTTTCATGCTTCACGTACCCCCTGGAAATGTGTATGTAACTGGAATACCCCTTGAATAGATAGATAAAACTATAGTTATAGTATTACATTGGTTATTTTCACTTTGTTACTAGACCTAGCGACTTTTGAGCTCTCAAAGCGTACCCCAAAAATTTTACCGCGTACCCCACGTTGAGAACCCCTGCTATAGAGGAACCAACGTTTTTGCACAATCTCTCGTTCGTTAACATAGACAATGCACGCTTACGAGTAGGAGCAATATGGCGACGTTGTTACAGTTTTCAAGCGATAGGGTGTCTCCCTCTTTTCCTACTTCCATGCCCGAGTCCATCAAAATACTACGACTGAATACGTTAATATCTAACGATTTTTATCTTCAAAAAATATGCATTTAAATGAAGTAGAATAAGTTTGAATGCCTTCTTCAGAAGCCTAAAACTCTAAATCAAAAAGCCCATTTTAAAAAGTCTGTTTTGATTAACTTCTTACCGTCAGTCAACAAAGCATCAGAGATGTAAAGCAAAATTATGAAAAAAAAAAAGTAAAATACAATGTAAAAAAGTATCTACATGTGCCCCAAAGAGTAACAAATAAAACACGTTGAAATGATGCGATCACTTATTTAATTCATATTCAGTGTATTTAAAATTCTGCCGTTCGCTTTCGTCCTGAATACTTTTCTTCAAAAAAAAAAATATGAAAACTGAAAAATATATGTATACAAAAACTTTTAAAATTACATTTGTTGTAACAGTCATTATTTTGTTAGTTTTCTTATTAATAGCGGCTTTTGCTATTAAATGTTCGATCTTTAATAAATCTTTAAATATTAAAAGGATATTGTTAAGAATCGAGATTTAGAGAGATTTGATTGAGATCTTCTATCTACACCCCCCCCCCCCCGATGATATTTTCTCACCTAAAGCTTATTTTATAAGTTAGCAAACTTTTGATGTAGATTTTCGTTCTCTTAACATGGAAGTATCGGAACACCTTTTAACGAATGCAGTATGGATAATGAAAATGTTAACGTTAATTAAAAAAAAAGTTACAACAAAAATCTTAATGCTGAAATTAAAAACAATAAGGATATGAAACAGTAGAATTGAATTCTATCAACATTTGTAATTAAATTTAGTGTTCAAAGTCGTTTTTGTTTTAACGTTTTTCTCAAATATTTGAAATCGAAATTACTCAAAATATAATTTTCTAGGGAAAATTGTTTTCCCTAGAAATTGAATGAACGGGAATAGATATTGATCTGTGCTTCGGAAGCACAAGATATTTATGTCTACTTCAGAAGCATAAGATTCTGGAGTCTAATCTGGTTTATCTTTATTTACTTATTTATAATCTGATATGAATTTACATTATTAGAATGCAAACAATATAATAGCACAAGCTCGTTCAAATTGCTGCATAACGTAATAATTACTTAAAACAATTTCAGGTGTTATACATTTAAGCATAAAACAATTTAAGAAGATTATTTATTCTAGTTGAAAGTGTAATACACAATATCCGTTCTTGACCTGAAGAAATAGATATATATATATGATGTAGAATTAGCGAATGTTATTGTATTGTTGTTGTTGCTGTTGTTATTTTTTCTTATTTTTAAAAGAGTCAAGCAAAATATTTGAGAATTAGGTTATAACATAAAATTTAGATTCCAAAGGAGTTGGGCGTTTTGAAAGTACTTGTTCGTTTTTTCCCTTATAAATGTAATATTTTCCCTTGCAATTTTCAAGATCAGGTAAAGGAACGAATGTTTTAGGTACAACATACAAGGGTTGATCATTTAATCCGCGGACTGCCGTCGCCAGCAATTAATAGTTTTTCTCAGGAGTTAATACATGATATGTGACCACATAACGACTCTTCAAGGGCACGGAGCAGTGTGGCCAATTTGAAACAGATTGCGAAACGGTCGCAAGTAACAGCACGTCTCTGTCGTTTTCTCACTTTGGAAAGGTTTTTGCGTGAGCAACGGTATGCATTAGTGTTATCCTACTGTGTTCGGCGAGGCTTAAGTGGTGCACAGACAGTCACAGGAATGACTCAAGTGTGTGGAGAACAGTGCTTGGTTGCCCACATTTTTGGGTCGTCCTCCACAAAATCGCGAACTTCTGTAAAACGTTGTGTCATTTCAAAATCGTGCTTCGTTTCAAGCACTGTTCTTTACACACTCTGAGTAATTTATGCCACTGTCTGTGTACTACTTAAGCCTCGCTGAACACACACAGTAAAGTATCCCATAATGCAGCTCAGTTTCCAGATTAGCCATAGCATGCTAAAAAATCACAAACGAACACTTTCCCAAAGTTAGAAAACGACTGATCGACTGCGTACTGTTTACGGTTACTTGCGACCGTATTTCAAAGTGTCTCAACTTGAACACTCTACTCGGTACCTCGAAGAGTGACTGTGCTGCCACCTATCACGTAATAACTCTTACGAATAGCTACTAATTGTTGGCGATTGCAGTCCACGATTTAAATAATCCACCTTCTTATGTTAAGAGCTTGTGAACAAACAATCTACAAAGTAATCATGGAATAGTATCCCATTCGACGAAAGACAATTTTTTTCTCTATAAATGTATAAAAATAAATTCTTAATCACTTAAAAGGTGTTTTTTTTAAATTTTTACTTTAAATAGAAAACCACCCGAAAAGAGGTATAACACTTATAAGGTTGTCTCGATGGGAATATTTTAATTTATGTTGCCTACTATTACATCGAATAATTCGCTTGAAACAAATTAGAAATGAAAATTTCAAATACATTTTTTAAGAAATTGATAAGTTTAATCGTTGAAGGAAGACAAAAAAAGTAAAAATTATTTATGCTAGTATAAAAGTGATATGACCATTTGATTTAAAATAAGAAGTTACAAACTTTGCCTCATTGATTCAACCCTGATAAACACAGTTATGTAATCCAATTGGAGAATTTAATTAACTTATTAACGCCTTCCTTTAATAAAAATAATTATTTCGGACACGAGAGTTACAAGAAATCCAATAAACAATCACTTTGAAAATTTGATGAATGAATACAAAAGGCTGCATGTCCAGGTGCATTGGAAACATTACGCTTATCAACAAATGAATAAGTGAAAGATTTACAGTCAAAAATAAGAATAACTAAACAGAAACCGTGCAGTATCAAATCAAAAGATTTCGTTTGCTTTACCTAAGAGCTATTCTTCTTTTACATGCAGTGGGTGGGGCGGGGGTGGCTCAGTCGGTAGCGCGCCAGGCTCGTAATCTGTAGTTCCCACGTTCGAGTCCCAGCTGGGTGGGCGTTGAGACTTCTCTCCGCAGATCTCCCCGCCCTGCCCACGGTCAGTAGGGGACACCGATGGGCTTGGAAAGGCCGCCGTCCGTCGGATGGGACGTTAAGTCGTGGATCCGTGTTAGGGAGAGAGCTATACCCTGTGCACGTAAAAAAACACGCTGGATGGCTTTGACCGGAGGCTACCATCTGTCTCCCAACATCTGTTCCAGTGGGTCCCCTACCCCAACCATCTGAGCCTTCGGGGTCCATGTGACCTGGCCATTTAGCCCATTGTGTGCAAAAAAAGTGCCGCTCAGAGGTAAAACAACCCAACCCATGCAGTGGGATAAATTGTCAGGTCACAAACATTCCAAGAACTAAGAAAAGATTGAGGAAGGGGAACTGGACGGATGTTAGGAGAAAGATGGATGGCGACCATCAAGGCCATCCAGCGTTCATCCGGGTATGGATCTCCTGCACATGGTGCCACGGCTTAACGTCCCTTCAGGAAATCGAAGCTTTACAGTCCTAGACAAAGGGAAATATTAGAATCAGAAATCAGAAGAAATGAAAACATTTCAGTAAAAAATATATACAGAGATCTTTTTTTAAGGATATCCGAAAAAACTCAAAACTTTATAATCATAAAGAAAACTTCATAGTGATTTTAGAATAATAAACCAAAAGGAATTAGCAGGCTGCATAAGCAAATTAAACAAAAATTTATAATCATTTATGAAAAAAAAAAAAGTTACAATCATGGATCAAACAAAAATGAAAGGTTATATAATTATAAACGGAAATAAATGATAGCATCACAGTCTTAAGCAATACTTAAATGGAATTATTACAATCACAAAACAAACTTGATAAAGACACAGAAAGAGAAACAACTGATAGATTTATAACTAAAATGGAGAAAAGAGGATCCAAATGAAGACAAATGTAAAAATGCAAGGTTTAAAGTATCAAGAAGATAAATTAAAAGATAATTCCAGAAAGAAAGTATCTTTCTGTTGGTGCCTTTTCTTGTTTAAATCACTGAATCCAGCGGACCGCAATATATCGATGAAGGAGTCAATGATTTTAATGAAATCGTTTAGCTATTGATTGGTCAGGGAGAGAAAAGTATATTTTTCAACATCTTCATGCTCCTGATTATCCCTAGAGACAGGCAAGGAACTTTAATGAAATTCTCCTGCTGATAATTGGTCGCGATTAAAGTGGCAGCTCCTTAATGACATCCTACTCTTCATAATCATTCACCGGATAAAGCTCAAACGGTTGATGACGCTCTTCATCTTAACTGCACTTGAATGAATATGACAGTTGTTCTTAGTTAAGTACCACCTAGCAAGGACAGATTCTCCAGAGGAGGATGAGGGATTAATTTCCCAGATACATTTAACAACCGGAATATACGTAGACAACTATTGCAAACGTATGTATACTCATAGGTTGCAAAACATGTTTTCGTTAAAAAGATGTAGAATGAAAAAATAGCCGTCCCGTGGCCGAGTGGTTAGCACGCTTGGCTACTAATCTAAGGGACCTGGGTTCAAACCCCGGGGCTACTGATCTAAGGGACCTGGGTTCGAGCCCCGGGTAAGGCATGGCTGTTTGTGTCGTTTTTCTGCTGAGGTCCTGCCATCCTCTCAGACCTTCTACTATGGCATATAAACTGTCAGACCTCTGTGGCAAGCAGCTGCTTGAGGGGGTATTTATTTTTTTTTTATTTTAGAATGAAAAAGGAAAATCCGCACACATATTACACTACTCGGAGAGAATATTTTCTTAAAACTATCAGGAAGCACTCTAATCCATTTTTAACACTAACTTTTAAAGACATATCCTGCTAATGATTTGTTTGCAGCAAGAACCATTAGCAAAGTTTCTTCCTTCTCTTTAACAAAAAAGATTAAAGAAACTTCTACCTCTCCCAACAGATTGCGAAACGGTCGCAAGTAACAGCAAGTCTCTGTCGCATTATGTCTGTTATTTGGGCATTTAAGTTTTTGGGTTGGGTTGTTTTACCTCTGAGCGGAACTTTTTTTGCACACAATAGGCTAAATGGCCAGGTCACATGGACCCCGAAGGTTCAGAGAAGGATGGGGGAGGGGACCCACTGGAACAGCTCTTGGGAGACAGATGATAGCCTTCCGACAAAGCCTCCCAGCGTGTTTATAACGAAATCTTTTCGTTAAATAACATAATCATTGCGTTAAATACCGAAATCTTTTCGTTCCTCTTTAAAACGAACAAAAAACCTCTTCCTCTCTTTACAAAACGATTAAGTAAATTTCCTTCCATCAAAAAATTACTAAAACCTGACACTGAAGAAAACCACCCCACTCTGCAAAACGTTCATCCTAACCTTTTCTCTCACTAACTGAGACCTTCCCTTTTATTAAAAAAATGAAACCTCTCCCTGTCACCTCTCACTAAAAGAAGATTAATAAAACTTCTCTCACTCCCAATAACAAGATTAGCAATATTTGTTCGTAGTTACACTCACGAAAGAAAATCGATGTTTCTGAAACTTTTGATTCACAGTGACACATATATTCGAAATAATTTGATCCTTTGACATATCTCAGCTCTAAAATCTAAGAAAGACTAAATGAGATAGCTATGTATTTCCTGAAGACGAGGAACTTAGAAAATAATACTTAACATTTAATATATAAAGAAGAAAGTTTGTTTGTGTGTCTGTCCGCTTATGCACTCGGCCCCCAGAAGTGCTAGAAGCATCAGACTTTTCATGAACGTTTCCAGTGGTGAAACTAGGCAAGGGCATCGTCCCAGTACCCGAGACCCATGGGAGTCCGATGAGGGAGCCCTGATTAAATTTCGAAAAACAGTTTTCTTAACCGAAATTGTTAGGTGAATGTAAGTCAAACTGGACCAGAAATTATTAAATGCAAGACAGACAATTCCTAGTACTCACTCTCCGGATCCATTGATTATTATTTCTAGATCTATTTCCCGTATTCTTCCTCCTTCTTATATTCATATTCTTTCCTTTATACATTTAAATAGTGGAAAACGTCATTGTTAATTCTTTTGCATTGTTTACATATATGTGTTTCCGATTGTATGAAAGTATTTCCGATTTTTACTGTCGTATGAAGGACGTTGGTAGGAAAACAACACGAGAGTGTTATTGAGGACTTTTGACATTCAATCTACCCTATAAAGAGTAACATATTTTCCAACAAAATAAATCCTTAAAATCCTATTTTTATGGTATCTAATTTCTAATTCTTATCGTATTCTCGGTATATTTACTAACATTCATTAAAGTACCTGCTTCTAGACTGAAGAGGGTTTCAGCAGAAAATTTGCAAATAACCCCTGAAGCAGCTGTTTGCCACAGAGGTCTGACAGAAATCTGCTGGTTAATACAATCAAGGAAACTTTTAGAAATATTTCAAAATACGGAGTATACTATAGCTGACAACTTAGCGCTATAAAAAATTACTATTGTTATTGGTATTGAAATATTTGGAAGTTCAAAAAAGTGTCCTGTCCCAGGGTTTATGGCTTAATTGTTCGACCCCTGAGCGTTTCTTTCACCCAGGGGAAGAGTATAGGCTATGTGCGAACCGGCTGGGGTCAATCAAAATTGGGGTCAGTGGGTTTGAATTTCTGGAAATCCCCATAGACTTAACATTGACGATTAAAAACCAGTGTCTTTCATAGACATAGCATTAGAAGTTATTGAAAATCATGTGGTAGTGTCATCTACTACAACTTTAGAGACTTTCAGACTTCCCTAAAAGGAAAGGAGAAAAATTATACCGATGGAGGAGGACGAATTGATTGTAATGAGTTTTATTCCACATGAAAGCTTGCGAAGTGGGGAATTCTACCTACTACAACTTTAGAGAGTTTCAGACTTCAGTAAAGATGGCGATAAAAATTATACCAGGGGGGGGGGGGATTGTACGCGTTTTATGCCAAATGAAAGCTTGCGAGTTTGGGAGTGCCATTTACTTTGCACTTTAGAGTTTCAGACTTCCCCTAAAAAAAGGAAGATGAAATTTGAAAACTCATATAGCGACATAGGATGTGCCCATACACTACATACTTTAGAAGGTTTAAGATCTCCTTCAAAAGTGGGAGAGAGAATTTTTGCCATGGGAGAAGAGAGAAGGGGGGGGGGGCAGAGAATAGATTACAATATTCAAATGAGTTTTATGCCAATGAATGTTTGCTGCGTCAGGAATGTCATCTGCTATATACTTTAGAGAGTTTCAGACCAGAACAGCACCGGGTAAATCTACTATTTAAGAATAATCAGAAATTATTTTCCTCCTTTATTTTGTTGCGAGTGTTGTTGAGTTGGTGTTTTTCGTCCGTCTAATAACCTAAAAGCCAAAGTTTAGATCACTAAATGTCTCAGTGTTGATTAGTCGCATATTTTGGATTAAGAAAGTCTTTCCCAACCCTGTTCCGGGGTTTAGGGTCTTTGTGACCTCTTCATTTTGCCATCGCGCCTCAATAATAATAATTATATCCATAAACAAGCCAACACTCATCGGCAAATAATTGCTGTTGCAACAATATCATTGCACTGTTGCTGTTTTCCTCTTGTCCCGGCCATTATGGAAAAGACTAAATAAATAAATACCCCCTCAAGCAGCTGCTTGACACAGAGGTCTGACAGGAGCCTGTCAGTTTATATGCCATAGTAGAAGGTCTGTGAGGATGGCAGGACCTCAGCAGAAAAACAACACAAACGTCCATGCCTTACCCCGGGTTCGAACCCAGGTCCCTTAGTTCAGTAGCCAAGCGCACTAACCACTCGGCCACGGGACGGCCCGGGGCTCGAACCCAGGTACTTAGTTCAGTAGCAAAGCGCGCTAACCATTCGGCCACGGGACGGCAGGAAAAGACTAACACTCACGAAAACAAACACTAAAAACAAAGCCAAGCAACAAATCATTTTCATTGTACTTCTCCTCCTCCAAACAATAATGCAGCTATCAATGAAATCAATCCTCTTCACCATATTCAACTCGATTTGTTACGTCGGCAAAAGATCTTTTCCATTTCTTTTAACAACACCTAATTTTGAGTTTCGTTCAACACTTTAAGCGTCAACGAAATTCATCGTCTGTGGCCAAGCTCACATTACCATAGCTAACGATGCAGACAGAGACTTAGAAGCAAATTACATTAGCTGACATGGCAGTTGCCAGCTAGCGAGACAGGCGGCCGACAACAGCCTCCCTTGGTCCTGCAGCAAGAACAACAAATTGCGGACGCCTGAGCTCTTGTAACCTCTGGCGATCATCTGGCCAATGCCCCTTCGTTCTGTCTTAATGCCAGCGGTCACTCTGGCTATTCTCTCACTCTCTAGCCATTGGTTACCGCTACATCGCAAACATTGGCTATGATTATTTTTATCGTTGCTTGCGAAGAATGCGAGGTAGTTCTTGAACAGACATTGCTCACTACAGTTCTTGAACAGACATTGCTCGCTACAGTTCTTGATGGCAATGTATTTTTGTTAAGAAGAATGCCGCATATTCTGTGTTGTTGATTTTCCATCGACAATTTTATTTTTCTGACCTGATATTTTCTCGGTTTCTGCTAACATTTTTTTAGTATAAAAATTAAACCTCCATTAATATTTTGCGTCGTACATCAGATTTACCATGTTAAATTATAACCTGAACTGCGGTAATTCATTTTAAGAAGCATCGATCGCTTATTTGGGCATTTAAATTTTTGGGTTGAGTTGTTTTACCTCTGAGCGACACTTTTTTTGCACACAATGGGCTAAATGGCCAGGTCACATGGACCCCGAAGGCTCAGGGAAGGTTGGGGGAGGGGACCCACTGGAACAGATGTTGGGAGACAGATGGTAGCCTCCCGTCAAAGCCATCCAGCGTGTTTTTAACGTGCACAGGGTATGGCTCTCTCCCTAACACGGATCCACGACTTAACGTACCATCCGACGGACGGCGGCCTTTCCAAGCCTATCGGTGTCTCCTACTGACCGTGGGCAGGGCGTGGAGTTCTGCGGAGATAAGTCTCAACGCCCTCCCAGCTGGGACTCGAACGTGGGAACTTCAGATTACGAGCCTGGCGCGCTACCGACTGAGCCACCCCCGCCCCGAAATATTGCATACCATTTGACATGGTATGGCCGTGCGCACTAGACTGGAACGTACCTTTTTTAGTTTTTTTTTGGTATTTCACCATACCTCTCACAGAGTCCTACGAAAATGTTAATTTTTTCCGTATGTCAATGTAGAATTAAACAACAAAGCTTCATTAACTTCTAAAATATAATTATCTCGATCAAACCTTATTTACATCACGATTTACATTCGACTATTCTAAACTCGTATTTCCATTGGATGGGACGTTTAGACAGGGATCGTGGCGCGGTGGTTGGCTCAATTGGTAACGTGCCAGGCTCGCAATCGGCTGTTCCTAGGTTCGAGTTGGATATATCTCCTTTAAACCAGTTCTTCGGATGGAATTTAAAACCGTGATTCCCTGCTCAGGAGAGCACATGGTCATGTTAAAGAACACGCTGGATGGTCTTGACAAGATGGCTTTCATCTGTCACCCAATGGGTTCCTGCGCCAGTCTCGTAATCTGCAGTTCCCAGGTTCGAATCCCAGCTGGGTCAGCATTGCGATTTATCTCCTCAAAACTCCCCGCCCTGCACACGGTCAGTAAGAGGCACCGATGGGCTTGAAAAGGCCGCCGTTCGTCGGATGGGACGTTAAGCCGTGGCCCGTGTGCGGGAGAGCCATACCCTGTCCACGTTAAAGAACACGCTGGATGGTTTTGACGGGAGGCTACCATCTGTCTCCCAACAGTTGTTCCAGTGGGTCCCCTCCCCCAACCTTATCTGAGCCTTGGGGATTCTTGTGACCTGGCCATTTAGTTCATGGTGTGCAAAAAAAGTGCCGCTCAGAGGTAAAACAATCCAATCCAACCAATGGGTTCCCTTCCCCTAACCAACCGTGAGCCCTTCTGGCCATTGTGTGCACAAAAGGACCGCTCAAAGGAAAAACAATCCAATTTGTGGGCTTGTGGATATGAGAGGCACCCTGGATAGTCATGGTGGTAGGCTTCTCTCTGTCTACTGATACAGTGGGTTCTCTTCTTCAACTATCTTTGAGCCATTGTTCTCCTTGTGACCCAGTAACTTAGTCTATTGCATGCATGAAATTGCTTCCAGCCTTCTCTTGTGATAGCGGAATTCCTCTACTACAACGGTAATGTAATATTTTTATTTTAATTGCCGTACATTATCTTGGTTTAGCAATAAGAGCATACCATCCTATAAAGAAAACGCAAGTCTTTTGTTACAGCGTTCATGCAACTTGTGATAGAATCGTTTACTACTCTGGAAACAGAATTCCTGGTTGCAACTACAATGCAATCCTTTATTGCACCATCACTAAGATATTTTGTTTCGGTGCCAATGCGATCTCATATTACAAGGCTAATACAATCTGTTATTGCATATTATTCCCTTGGCAAGATTATCTTTTTGATTGCAACGTGGTTCGGTGTATTGCTATCATCGGAATGATACAATATATAAGTTTTTGCAACAGCATTGACGTTCTTGTTTATAGGTAAATTCAGTATGCTGTTGCATAAACAACACAAAACACTGCTACAATATCTTTTCACATTTCAGCATTTTTTGAAACAACTGCACAAATTCTATTCTCAAATATAATTTATTATTTTCTTCAACAGCAGCTTAACCTCTTCCATAATATATCTAAAGAATATAGTCTTATGATGAGATTGAACTCTCTTTTTGTAAGCTGACATGTAATTTCCTTTTGTATACAATGCAATTTCTCATTATAAAGAGCAATATGATCTCTCTTTACAAACAATAACACAATGTTTTATTATAAATAGAAAAATCACTCTTGTTAGAACGTAAACAACACATTCTCTTTGATATAAACGAAAAATAATATCTGGTTTTAAACACCATTCATTGCCATAAATAGCAATACACTATCTTCTTATGAATGACAAATACAATCTATTGTTAAAATAATACATTACCTTCTTATATATTTATTTAACATTACACGCCTCTGGGGTGTTTAGTTGAACACTACCCCAAAGCAATTAAAAAAAAGCTGATATACTTAGAAAATGTTAATACAATAACATTACAAAAGCACTTAGAAAACTATACAATGTAAAACAAAATCTTGTATATATGACAAAAATATACCAAGGAAGAAAATTCTTATATATACATATGAAAGAAAGTTAGAAAATTGTTCTTTGGCTGAATCAGTTATTTATATCCTTTAGACATAAAAAAAGAAATCGAAGTCCAAATTTATACTTATACTCTATTATATAGCATTGATTCCCGAAGAAAACCAATTAATAGTTGGAAAAAAACTAATTTAGAAGAATAATCGTGAATTCCCTTCTTATAAACGGCAATACAATATCTTCTTATGAACGACAATACAATATCTACTTACAAATGACAATACAATATTTTCTTATAAACTACTATGAAATATCGTCTTGTAAACTGCATTACAATATTTCCTTATAAAGTACAATATAATATCTTCTTATAAACTTAAATTCAAAATCTTCTTATAAACAAAAATTAAATCTTGATATAAGTTACAATAAGACCTCTGGTTTTAAACGACAATGTAATCTGTTGTCATAACAGACAATAATGAATCTCATTATAAACGATTGTAGTATGTTGTCTCAAAGGCAATAATACGGTCTCTTGTTAAAAACGGCAATATTATCTTTAATTTCAAATGCAATACAATTTATTGTTATAAATATCAATACAACAATTTGTTATAAAGAGCAACTTATTCTCTTGGCTTAAACGGCAATAAAATCTCTCTTTAAAGCGCCAATACAATGCGCTGTTACAAAAAGCAATAGAATCTTTAACTTCAAACGAAAATACCTTTTCTGTACACAAACAGCAATGCAACTTTTTGTTATAAACAAAAATGCAATCTCTTATTTTAAATTGCAATACCATCCCTCGTTAAAACGTCAATATAATCTCCCGTTTACAAGCTGCATTTTTTATTGTAAACAGTAATGAGATTCTTATTAGAAATGGTAATATAATGTTTGTTTTAAATACAATTTCAAATTAAGTTTTAACAAACAAATCTCTAGAATAAACACGACGTTCTCGTTTGAACTTCCGTTTATTTCAACAAACAGTCTCATTGTCACCTAAAGCAGTTAAAATATTCTGTGCCAAGCTAAAAGCAAGTTTCGTTTTTCATAAATCTTCGTCTCGACGCGTGAAGTTGTTTTGAGCATTTTTTCCAAAGACAGAAAAAAAACAACTTAATTCCTCTGTCTATCTTTGCGACGACTACAGAAGGCAAAAATTGTTACCTGTTAAAAGTTCGTCCTCTTGGACAAATTCCAGATGTGTTCGTTTCACAGACTTAACCATTCCTCAGATCGTGACAAATAGCTTCTTTAAAAAGCGATAAAAAAATGAGACCTTAAATGGAGCCGCTAGCTGGCTGCAGTCCAAAACAGCTGACTTAAATTAATGGCAAAATAATACAAGAGAAACAACAACTATGCAAAAGTGAATGTTAAATGTATAAATAATTATCGCCGTGGAACAGAGACAAATAGGTCGATTTGCAATAGGATTTTACGGATCTTTAAAACCGTGGTCTGCTTGTTCAAAAATTATTCTATAAAAGGAAAAATGAAGAAATTTTAATAGGCTTCGTTTGACCTGAACATTCAGGAGAAAATGTTTAAGGTAGGATAATACATAGATACAGAGTTGTGCTCTTTCAAATCAGAGCGACATTTTTTTTCTTGCTCTGTATTAAATGATCAGATAGATCCAAAAGGAAGAGAAATGTCTACATGAAGACACTGAACAGGTATAGGGAGACAGATGGAACGCCATGTAGCATGATCTTTGATATGAACGTTATATGATTCTTCTGAAGATATTGCCAAGACGGAATGTTCAATCAGATATCCGACAGAACATTTTAAACTTTTGAGGATAATCCTTTTCACTGAGAGGGGGGTGGAATTAGTGTAGAAAATGTCAATGTAGTGACAGTGGGAACATTTGGTTACGCTGTTTTACCTCTGAGTGATATTTTTGCAGACAATGGAATAAGTGACAAAGTCGCAAATACCAAGGACTAAGAGAAGGTTAGGAAAGGGAACCCACAGGAGAACTGTTGGGATGGAGATGGTAGCCTTCCGTCACTGCCATCCTGAGTGTTCTTTAAAGTGAACAGTGTGTGGCTCACCTTCACACGGTTTCGGGGCTTAACGTCCTATCCGACGGACGGCGGCCTTTCCAATCCCGTCGGTGTCCCAGTTGTGACAGAGGAAAATGTGAGGGATTAACAGGGATAAATCTCAACGCTAGACCAGGTGGGACTCGAATTTGGGAACAGCAGATTACGAGTTTGGCGTGTTATCGACTGAGTCAACCTCCGCCTTCGATGGCTCCTCGAACATGGTTTTGCGATAAAAATGGCTAAAATAAACTTCCCCTGCCTCTGTCATCATCTTTATAAATGTAATTTTAGGTACACAAGAACTTTGAGAAGAATTCAACAAATGTGGCACAAACTCTGCGTTATTTTCGAATTTTTGTATGAAACGAAACAGATTTATTCCTGGTCAGTCCATTTCCATGAATTTGAAAGCAGCAAGCAAAGACGAGACCTGAGAAAAAAGATTAGAATTTAATTTTGAATATTTCATGTAATTTTATGTTATCTTAAATTTAAAAACAAGTAGTAGCGTGATGAGTGATGATTTGATGTGATTAAATTTATGAAGCCAAAGTTTCCTTAGTTCTAAACTGTGGCTGTCCGGCAACTTCAAATGGGAAAATATATTCCTTTCCTTTGAGAGCTTAAATATTGAAGCTCTCTCGGATTGTGCTCTCGGAGTGTCATAGATTTAGAGTTGAGTTGAGTATGTGTGTGTGTGTGTGTGTGGGGGGGGGGTTATATCTCGAAACCCCCACCCGTATGTGTGGACGTCTGTTATGAGACAGCTGTAAATATCCCATGAAGATAATCCAGAATGCTCTTTAACGTGCACATGGTATGGCTCTCCTGCACATGGAGCCATGGTTTAACGCCTCATCTACTGGACGGCGGTCTTAGCCAGAAGGTAGCAGTGATTTTTTTTATCGAAAGCTGTGATGAGATTATGTTCTTTAATTTAGAAATGAATTGCTTCGGCAACTCACTTCTGCTCTGTGAACTAAAGCACTATTGGGAAAGTGAACACAATGGACAGCTTTTACGAATAAGACTTTCAGAGTCATCCAGCGTGTCCTATAGCGAAAACAAAGCATAGTTTACAAGCATACAACTATGTCATAAAGCTCACTTTGACTTCGTAAATATGTCGGTGTCTTTGCACTGAACGAGGCGAGAGCGTGGGAAATCACTGAAAATGTCAACTTTAAAAAAATTTAAGAAACGCACTTCAGAACACGAAATTGTAACGTGACACATTATTGATAAGGCAACCCAGTAAGAAGGTAGGACTAGGATCAGTAATGGAATACTTCACTTTTGAATACGGGAGCGTCAGCAGAATTTTGAGGTCAAGAACTGGGGGTGGGTGGGGTGGACTGTAAAGTTGGGTTGGGTTGTTTTACCTCTGAGCGGCACTTTTTTGCACACCATGGGCTAAATGGCCAGAAGACATGGACCCCGAAGGCTCAGAGAAGGTTGGGGGAGGGGACCCACTGGAACAGCTGTTGGGAGACAGATGGTAGCCTCCCGTCAAGGCCATTCAGCGTGTTCTTTAACGTGCACAGGGTATGGCTCTCCCGCACACGGGGCCACGGATGAACGTCCCATCCGACAGACGGCGGCCTTTCCAAGCCCATCGGTGTCCCCTACTGACCGTGGGCAGGGCGGGGAATTTTTGCGGAGATAAATCTCAACGCTGACCCAGATGGGACTCGAACCTGGGAACTACAGATTACGAGCCTGGCGCGCTACCGACTGAGCCACCCCCGCCCCAGGACTGTAAAGTAAAGGATTGCTTTTGAATTTGGAGCGGTTTTGCGTCGTTTTATTTCTGAGAGGAATTTATTTGTTTTGTACACAGTGAACTAAATGTCATAGATTTAGAGTTGAGTTGAGCACCCACTGAACAGCTGTTATGAGACAAATGGAAGCCTCCTATCAAGGCCATCCAGGGTGCTCTTTAACGTGTAAAGCATAACTTTTCCACACATGGGGAAACGGCTTAATGTCCTATCCGGCAGACGGCTGTGATTACAAATCTATCGGCATGCCCTTTCTGACCGAGGGCAGGGTGGGTATTTGGCAGGGATATATCTCAACTCAAAAGCACAATCAGAATTCAAAATTGGGAGCATCAGGCTATGAGACCGTTGCGCTATCTACTAGACCAACTTCGAAAACTATTATAGAGGTAGAAGCAATATAAGAGAAATGAATTTTCAGAGGAGGTGGAATGAAAAAGAAGAATGGATTTCGAACACTGATGGGAGAGGGATCAAAAATCGAAACAAGAAAATGGAAAAGAAAAGGGAGTCGAAGCCAATATGAGAATGGATTCTGAACAGAGGATGGAGAGGGTGGACAGACAGATCAAAATAAGAAAGCTGATTTTCAGGGAAGAGGTGGTATGCGAAATTTAAAAACTGGTTGTGTGCATAGAATCAAAGTGAACAAAAATGAAGCAGAACAAGAAAAAAAAAGGGATTTGGGAACTAAGGATGCCAAAAGAAGTAGTAAAAGATTAAGTTTTGAGTGTGGATTAATGGCAAAATAAAATGACTGATTTTGAGAGGGTGGGTA
The DNA here is from genome assembly GCA_038380435.1 of Ryuthela nishihirai. Classification (NCBI taxonomy): domain Eukaryota; kingdom Metazoa; phylum Arthropoda; class Arachnida; order Araneae; family Heptathelidae; genus Ryuthela; species Ryuthela nishihirai. The sequence continues at coordinate 35,489,284 of JAWZYU010000030.1, forward strand.
TCAAAAGGGGGAAAAACGGATTTTCAGAGAAAGGTGTAAAATAAAAGAACAAATACTGATAGGGAGCAAAAACAGAATTCTGGAACTAATTCTGAGCTTAGGAGAGAACAATTGATATCGGGGTACAAAAGCATTAAGTAATAAAAAAAATCTTGACATTTGCACTTTAAGTTTTCGCTTGAGTAATATAAGTTTCTAAAATAATTTTTCAAAATGTTGCGGATGTTCGAAATGTTGCCTTCTTCTCCCTTGCCTCCCCCCCCCCTTCCTCTGCCTTAGAACGCTCCTACTGTAAAGGTGCGTGAAAATATTCGCTTAATTATTCTAATTAGTGCTTTTTAAAAACACGTGCGAACATCGATTTCTACGTAATAATAGCATTTAAAAAAGGGGTTAGAAATTTAATTGTTCTGAGCGAATTATTTCCCAAAACAAAAAAAAGTTATCTTAATGACCTGGGAAGCACATGTAACTATTTCTCGACTTATTAACAAATTTTATTCGGTGTAATAAACTTAAAAGTGTTTCTTTTGCATATGTGTGTAAACGAGCATAATTTTCTGAATTTAAGACTTGAACGACAATTAATAATTGCAAAAAAAAAGTAAAATATGATAAATGACAATTAAGAGAATGAAAGACTGAGATGACACAGTGTGGGGGGAGGCTTCAGAAACGAAAGAAGGAACGAGATAATTATGGTACAAACCACGAGAGAACTGAAAAAAAAAGGAAAGATTAAGAAAACAATAAAATTGAAACTAATTAGTGCTTTAAGTGCCTCGTATTTATTTAAAAGTGGGGAGGAGTAATTTTCTTTTATAATCAGATGAACGTGCCAATAAAAGTAAAAGCAGCTAACCCCCCCTCCTCCTCCCCATCAGTCTTTAAAAATGAAATGTAAAGCTTTCGATTAGCTTAACGGAGACAAAAAGAGTTTCTTAATTATCCTCATTATCCTCGATTGAACTATGAGGAAAAGAGCTGAAAATGTTGCGGTGTTCTTCTCGATGTTAAATGCAATTTTTTTTTCAATCTTAAGATGTTTTGTCAGCTTCGATGACGCATTGATAAAGTTTCTGCCACTTTCTTAAAAGGGAAATATTTTATCATTTACGCGTCTTCCTTTTTATTTGATGTCCCCCACCACCACACACACATCATATGATTGCTTTAATTTTACTGCATCATTAGCTGGCAATTCTCCGAGTTATAATTACCAGGAGCCCTTTTAGGTGTTGAATGCCACCTCTTCAAAGAGACAGCAGAAGTATCTTTTCGACAGCAGAGGTATCTCTGCCAAGAGTGCACTCTTTTCCTCCCCTCCCCCCCAAAAAAAACGAAAAATTCCACAAAGCAATTAAAAGTCGTTGTCTTTGCCTTTGTTGTTGCTGTTGGTGGTGATTACTGCGATTTGTGCAGATTCTTCGAGAGCAATTATAAATGACGTTTTGTGTCATGTGAAATTCGCCTCATAATTGTCGTTTGAAACGGTGAAAAGCGCTACTTATGTGTTTGAAGTATCTAAACGTAATGGCAAAATACAATTAGGAGTTTGGTTTTATTCACTTTATCTTTAAATGTGCACTTAAAAGTGAATTAGTGACTTTCAAAAATGCTGGTTGAGTGCTTAACTTTGACGACAAAAAAGAATCACAATTCTTACCCGAAAACTAGAGATGAAGAAGATTGGCATCACAAGAGAATGTATAAACGATCGATGTGATTTTTAATTGGTCTCTGAAACGAAGTGAAGATGATGATAAAAAATATGTTGCAGTGTCATGCACAAACTTCGTAGACACGATTGGGAACAGACACAATATTGTGTAAAAAAAAAGTACACATGTTAAGTGCTCAGTAATAGATTAAGTAATAGATTAATAGATTAAGTGCTCAGTAATAGTACACATATTAAGTGCTCAGTAAATAAGATTTTTGTGCCAAAATGTGATCGAAAATAAAGGTCTCAGTAAAATTTACATAAATCTCTACTTTTAAAAGTAGTCGTTCACTTTAAACACATAGTCGATGGCATGCATGGATCGGAGGCCATCATGTTCACTTCAAAAGCATGATCGATGGCTTAGAACAGTTTCTGCCAACCTTTTTGAGAAAACGCATATTCCAAATATATTTTCTTGTATAAAATTAGTTGAAATAATATATACGATAAATATAAATATGCGGGATTTTTGCAACTATGAATTTCCAACATAGATTTGTAAAATATGAATACCTGTATTAATAAAAAACAAAACAAAACTGATAAATATTCCATTTGATCTATTTCTGCTGGGAAACTGAAGAAAATGACACTCTTAAACCCAAATTTCTAAAACGCATGGGAGTGATGGCGTCCCCGTTGCAAATCACTGGCCTAGACGAAGAGCTGTCATGTGCAGTTCAGAAACCTGATGAATGGTGAAAACTAGCGGTTCCTAACTGGGGCGTTTTAAAATTTAGTAGTTGGGGTGCTTTATCTCTGAGTGGCAACACCTCTGAGAGGCACTTTTATTTTAACGCAATGGACATGTCACAAAGACCCCGAGAGCTCAGAGAAGGTTCTGGGAAAGAGACCCACTGAACAACAGTTAGGATATAGATGGTAGCTACCTTTAGCGTAAATCAAGGCAATCCAGCGTGGTCCATCAACGCCAAGACCATCCAAGGTGTTCTTTAAGAGGCACAGGATATGGTTCTCCTGCACATGGAACAACGACTTAACGTCCCATCCGACAGACGATGGCCTTTCCAAGCCCATCGGTATTCCCTATCGACCGAGGGCAGGACGGAGAGTTCTGCGGAGATAAATCTCAACGCTGACACAGGTGGGACACGAACCTGGGAACTGCAGATTACGAGACTAGCGAGGTACAGACTGAACCACCCCAACCGTTCCCCGTTGGAAACCACTGGTCTAGATGAAGAGCTATCATGTGCAATTCAAAATCATAATGAATGGTGGAGACCAGCGGTTCCGAAGGGGAGTGTTTTCTTCAATTTTTCATAGAAAAATATTTGGAATATCGAATAGTTTTTAGATTAACATATCCCACTCACGACAAAACCAATTTTTTCAGCTTATTATTTTATAAGTAAAAATGTTTTATTTCGAGAGAAAAACCTTAGAAATTCATGGCTACAATAGCAAAATACTCGTGAATATGTCTGCAATATGAATATTACATCAACAGATTTTATACAGGAATAAGTAATAAAATATTAATCATGTTATACAAATATTGAGTTCAATCTGATGTATTGGATGGTATTACAAGTTGCGGGGACACGTACATTTATCATTAAGAGACCTAATTTCAATACAATATAAATTTATATATCAAATATTGGGAAATAAATACAAAACTCATACCATCTTTTGCAAGTACACCATTTTAGGTGTATTTCCATTAAGACACTTATTTGTCTATAGAACATTAAATTTCTTCTTTAGAAACGACAGCGCAGTGTTGCATTATGCAAATTATTCTATGCGAGATGATGGAAATAGTTTCTGCTGTCACTTACAAAAAAAAAGAAATTATGCCCAAACATTTTGATTATTTGGCCCTAAAATTTTAAATTATTTACAGATTGTATTCGAAAAACAATTTTTTTTCATTTCAGATCACTCACTGCTAAATATCTAAATGAGGGTTACGACAGCTGATAATCTGTTTTTAGTGTTAAAGGAAAAAAGGTTAATTTGTTGAGTTGGGTTGTGTTGGGTTGTTTTACCTCTGAGCGGCACTTTTTTGCACACCATGGGCTAAATGGCCAGGTCACAAGGACCCCGAAGGCTCAGAAGAAGGTTGGGGGAGGGGACCCACTGGAATAGCTGTTGGGAGACAGATGGTAGCCTCCCGTCAAGGCCATCCAGCGTGTTCTTTAACGTGCACAGGGTATGGCTCTCCCGCACACGGGGCCACGGCTTAACGTCCCATCCGACGGACGGCGGCCTTTCCAAGCCCATCGATGTCCCCTACTGACCGTGGGCAGGGCGGGGAATTTTGCCGAGATAAATCTCAACGCTGACTCAGCTGGGACTCTAACCTGGGAAGTACAGATTACGAGCCTGGCGCGCTACCGACTGAGCCCCCCCCCCCCCCAAAAAAAAAAAAAAAATATTGGGTGATATGGTAGATGAGCTAAATGAAGGTACGATTGTCGTATTTCTTGAACCGAATGCCTAAAAAATAGTTGTTAATCGTCGTTGCCATTGATTGTTAATTGTCATTGTTTCTATAGTCAGAATTAACGGTCGTTTTTCGTCGGCATTACAGAGATTGTGTTGTAACCACCCCTGAGTAGTTTTGAGATGGCACAACTTTAGGGACAAACTGACCACAACATAGGAGATACAATACAACTGTGTTGTGTTTTCACCAGGCCCAGCCTTCACTCGAGATTGATCCCGATACCGCAATAAGATTTGAAAGGAAGGGCGTTAGTGGCCGACTTCCTCTCCTGCAGTTTGTCGGCTGTCTTTCAAAGCAAACACAATAATGGCACACAAAAATAAACTTTTGAACAAAAATCATTTCCACATAAAACATACATTTATTTAACACACTTTCTCATTAAATTTTCTTTACAACAGCTCTTGGCGCTGTCCCTTCTTCCTGAGGGAGATTTTACTAATGGCATACAGTAAGCCAGTCCAAGCTTGTAATTACGAGAAAACGTTCAGAGGCTGGAAAAGTCAACAGCTTAGCATCTCTTAGAGGAGGGGGGGGGGGGGGGGGGGGGGGGGGGGGCGGGGGGGGGGGGGGCTCACTCGGTAGCGCGCCAGGCTCGTAATCTGCTCGTAGCCTCCCGTCAAGGCCATCCAGCGTGTTCTTTAACGTGCACAGGGTATGGCTCTCCCGCACACGGGGCCACGGCTTAACGTCCCATCCGACGGACGGCGGCCTTTCCAAGCCCATCGATGTCCCCTACTGACCGTGGGCAGGGCGGGGAATTTTGCCGAGATAAATCTCAACGCTGACTCAGCTGGGACTCTAACCTGGGAAGTACAGATTACGAGCCTGGCGCGCTACCGACTGAGTCCCCCCCAATTTGTTGAGTATCACAGGAGATATCCTGTAGACATGGAAAACATTAAGTAAGAAGCTGAGAAAGCCCACTGACGGCAAAACAGCTTATTATTTCACATTAATATGTTTTTATATTTTTTAATGTTTTCGGATATCTTATTTTTTCATTATGTAAATTTGAGTGTTCATGTTTCCAAAATTATGCTCTTCAATAACTTTTATGTTAGCTTACATGAGCTTAGATGCTCTTGGGTTAATAAGAATACTATAATATATGCTGTATGTAACATTATTAGTTAATAAACTAATGAAAAAATATTTAGAATGTCGAATAGTTTTTAGATTAACATATCCCATTCACGTAAAACCAATTTTTTTCAGCTTATTATATCATAAATATACATGTTTTATTTCGAGAGAAAAATCTTAGAAATAAGTTAGAAAAATACAGTATAATGACCATAAACATGGAGAAAAATGTGATTTACGGAGTTGGGTGACGGAACAAGAGACAATAGGCCTCATTTCTTCCCTTTGAGAATTTAAATAACCGGAACACGGAAAAAAAGTTAGTAAGTATTTAATTACTGATGATTATTATAATTATTGTTTAGATGAGCGCTTACAATGTTTTCAGAGCGCACATGGAACCTCTCATCTCGGCCATCCAGCGTGTCTTAAGTGCACATTATTGCTCTCTTAGGAACAATCCATCTTGTTTTTGGAAGTGACCTTGGTAGCCTCTAATTCAGTTATCCAGCAGGCTTTTGAAGTGCACATGATAGCCCATCGCCTAAGCCTTGACGAATCCCAGATTGGGATCTGTCAAGGTAGTAAAGGGAATTCCGCGAACTATTTTCAATATTTCAGAAAGCTCTAACGGAAATGGTACATTTAATCGCGCTTACCTAACCGCGTTAAATTTTATTGCTTTAATGGAATTATATTAATTCAGTATGACAACGCTGGCTACCTTCAACAACTAACTAACTAACTAATATGCCTATCAAAAGATGTACTTAGCTGTTGATGTCATAATGATTTCTCCAATACATTGTTTAGATTGAAGTTGCAAAATAGTCAATAATGAACAACAGATAAAGAACTTGAGATATAAATTAAATTCTTGAGACTTTTAGTAAATTCTCGTTGAAAGGATCTAAATTTTAGTTAAGACGTGTCAGGGAATGATGGGTAGAGGGTCTGCAGAAAGAGTTAGAATACGCGGGGGGGAGGTCTGTAGAAAGGGTGAGACGTCATAGGGGATCAGTGGCGCTAAAAAAGTTGGAAACCACTAATCTAAGCCATCAAGAATGTTTTTCGTGAGCAATAGACCTCACGTCCAGACCATCCAGTATGTGTATGGTGATGGCATGACATGGCATGATTCTTTTACACGCAACAGAACGGCTTAACGCCCCACCTGACGGATGTCGGAATTTGGAAACATTCGACTGCATTTCTTTACCAATATCAGAGTGTAGAAGCTTGTGGGAACTTTGCTAGTGCAACTGAGAATCGAATCTCGAACACAGTCGGTTAGATTCTGACGTCGAAAATTCCAGATTTGTTCATCTGTTGTTTTGTTTTGCCATAACATTGCACTTGGTCAGATGAGAGACACCATATGAAATATACAAAAGACGTTTGATCTGTCATCGATTAGATTATAACGGAATCTTACCCGACACTAGATTCTTCTCCCCTCGTTCCACAAATACTGAATTCTCCTCTCTTTTACATTCAGATATCTTCTACACTTCCATCACAAGCACCGATGTCTCCTTCACCTTTCGCAGCATTCGCAGAAAACTTCAAAAGTTTGTGCCTTATCCTATTTAGGTTTCCATGTAAGAGGGAGCATGTTTGAATAAAAGAGTTTTCCCCTTGTTGCTACATTTACATCCATTTATTCTCCTCCATAAGGAGACTAGAGAGAGAAAAATAAAATCTCCCCATAAAACAACTTTTTCTGCATACCCTTGCATCTCCATAACTGCAGTTTCCTTTCTCGCGTGAAGTGGAACGGAGAAGTTTTCTTTATTATTTGATAACCATTTCTTGCGGAATTTTCCAGTGCTGCTGGGAAGACATCCTCTCTAGTTCAGAAGTGGTAAGAGTAAATTGACTTTTTTTTTTGTGGTTGTACTCGTTGTGTGTTTAGTATTGTTTTTTTTTCTCCTCTTCTCTTCGCATTTCCGTGCAAGAGCAATTTACGGGAGTTCCAACTCTGGGTAGTGAGTTGGAAAGATGTCGTCAAACTGAATGCTTCAAGAATTCTTTTGGCCAGAGGTCACAAGATGAGTCTCGTGTGCTCGAGAACTAGTGGGATGGAGACAACAGAGGAGCGATGTTGCGATAATAATGATAGGAGCAACAGAGGAAGGTTGCTGCAATAAAAATGATGCAATAACAGGATAGTTGTTGCTAAAACAATAATGGAAGTAACAGAGGAGCGGTGTTGCAATATCAGTGATAGAAGCAACAGAGAATCGTTGTTGCAAGAACTTTGATAAAGTAATAGAAGGTCGTTGTTGCAAAGAGTAATGGATATACATTGGTTTCCATAAATTAAGGAAAATCCCTATGTTAAGTCAATGGGAAGCTAACGTTAATGCTCTATAACTTGTAAAATAAGTTTTTTTTTTGTTTTGAAAATGATTGCAGATAAAGATTACAATCAAATAAATCAATATCTCGATTTCAACAATATTCGTTCAGTATTTAATGAGTTATGGAAGTTTGAATATTTAGCGATAACAATGCCAGCCACGAAAATGGACTTCAGAAGTTAATTCAAACTTAGTAATAAGTATTGTATCAAAGTGTTTAATAAATACGTTTGTATTTTAGAACTTTGTGTAAAGAATTTATTCTTCAGTTTCGTATAAGTTTCTTAAGACATTACTATTGTTAAATATTTAAACTTCCATAACTCAGTAAATACTGAGCGAATATTGTTGAAAACCGAGATATTGAAAACCGAGATCTTTATCTGCAATCACAGTTTTTAAGAAACAAAAAACTTATTTTAGAAGTTATAGAGCTTTGACGTTAGCTTCCCATTGACTTAACATAGGGATTTTCCTTAATTTATGGAAAGCAATGTAATAGTGGATTATTGTTGCAATAACAATAATAGATGTGACAGTGGATAGTTATGAAAATTATGATATTAGGAGTAATAGAGGCTCGGTGTTGCAAGAACGTTGATAAAAATAACAGAGGATCATTGTTGAAATAACAATGACGGATCAGACAGTGGATCGTTGTTACAATAACGATGATAGAAGCAATAGAAAATCGGTGTTGAAAGAAAGTTGATAAAAGCAATAGAGATCGATGTTGCAAGAATGTTGATAAAAGTAACAGGGACCATTGTTGTAATAACAATAATGGATAAGACAGTGGATCATTGTTGCAAAAGAGCAATCTATGATGGCTGTCGATGTGACAGTGGATTGTTGTTCCAATAAAGCAATCTATGATGAATGTCGTCAAAAGGAGCCTGTCAGTACATTGTGTGAACCATTGAGAAAGTCTGTGAGGAGGGCAAGAACGTGTAACAGAAAGACAACAATCGAAACTGGGTCCTTTTGATCAGTAACCAAGTACGCTAAACAGTCAGCCACTGGGTTTAGCGTGCTTGGATCCTAGATGTAGCCCTGGAAAGTGCAGAAAATGTTTAAACGCACCCATCCCTTGGTTTACACGGTCAAGAAAATGCAACTAGTTTTACACGATTATAGAATCGGTTTTACATGATGCGGATGTAGGTTTTTTTTTAATGTAGATATGATACATATTATGAAGCAGAAATGGCATAGAGTCAACGGAGACTATTAGACTGACATCCCAAAAGTAAAAATCAACTAAATGGTTTTAATTAATATCATTTATTTTTGAGAAGAAATAAATAATAGTAAATTCTTATATTAATAAAATCGTCATCTGCGGCAAATTGTATTTATATTCTTTCGCCAAAATCGTAATTCTTTCCATTTTAATGCAGTCGGTCTTGCAACATATTATTGAAATGAAATCTGTTTTGAATCGTCAGAGAGATCTGATGTTTCTGTGCAGAATTCTTCCAAGCAAGTAAAAACATTGTTTATCTCATTTTTAGCCGAAGGCTTAATTTTATAGACTATTATATAGGTTGAATTCAGCTGATTCTTAAGTACACTCTTTCAAAAAATATATAACACTAATTTTGCAAAATAGAGTACTAAGTACATGTACAAATGCTTAATTCCTAATTTATATTCAGTTCTCAAATATCGTTCTTTCAAATTTCGTTTCTAAATTCCATAGTGTAAGTCTACATTAACAATAAACATTTTTGTGACCTAAAAGAAATATGTGAGATATTAAATTTATCTGAATAGACAGATAAACTGTAAAATAATGTTACATTAATGTTTATTATTAACTTATTACGGCTGAACTGAAATTTCAATTAAATACACTGCTGGCCATTAAACGTGCAACACCAGGAAAGACAAGAGATATCAAAGCCATATTTAGTGAATGCATAATTTATGTTACAAGGATCAAATGATTACAAATACAACTCGGTTAGACTTGTGGAATACAAAGAAATTAGTATCTTGTGTAGCCACCATGAGCGACAATCATCGCTATTACACCGTAAGGCATTGAGAGGATGAGACGTCGGATGTGTGTTTGGGGAATGTCAGTCCATGCAGTTTCGATACGTAGCCAAAACTCATCTGTTGTAGCAGCTGCTGGTGTCTGGTGTGCTAGTCGTCGGGAGATCATGGACTAGACTGTTCAATTGGGGACAGATCCGGTGAACGTGCAGGCCAAGGCAGAAGTGTCACATGATGGCTATCCAGGAATTGTTGGATGTCACATGTAGTCGGGCATTGTCCTGTTGGTAAATGGCACCAGAGCGCCCCTGAAGGTAAGGTACGACCACAGACTCCAACACCTCAGTGATGTAACGCTGGCTGTTCAAAGTACCGGTAATGTGTACGAGGCGCATGCGTGAGTGCAGTCCAATGGCACCCCATACCATAACACCAGTGGCCGAACCTGTATGGAGCTATATCATGCATGTCTCACTGAGCCTGTCGCTGCGATACTGCCAGATACGCATTCTTTCATCATCGTGCTGCATACTGAAGCGGGATTTGTCTGAGAAAAGACGATGCGATGCCATTCGCACATCCATGCACAATGTTCTTGGCACCATTGCAGTTGCATACACCTGTGTTGTAGAGTCAATGACAGCGGAAACAATGGTCGCCTAGCAAAGATGCCTCGATGCTGCAGACGATGTCGAACTGTATGGGCAGACACTGATTGATGTGCAACACACCCTAATTGTTGAGCTAAGGTGTTTGATGTGGCTGTACGATCATTCAAAGCCATGTGCACGAGTTGTCTGTCCTCTCATTCATTTGTGTGACAGAGCCGTTGAGATCCCTCACGTCGGTGAGTTCGTTCCTCCTCTACCCACTGACACTATATTCTTATCACTGCAGCAGTATTCCGTCCAATACGAGACCGATATCTTGGTTTGATAATCCGCCTTGCCGAAATCCCACACGTCTACCTTGATCAAAGTCGGAAACCTGGTGGTATGGATGCCAAGTTCTTCGACAGGTATACTTGATCCTTTAGTGCGCAAGAACTGCGAGTAAACACAATTCCACTCTTTGTAATCTCCTGTTATACCACTTCCAGGGGGAGTTACTGTCACACATGATGTGCGTATGTGCTGCGCTTTAAATCATTTACATGTTCTCCCTTGGACTACCCATCTTGCATATTTTGGGACAATCTGATGAGTTCTTCCTGGTATTGCACTTTTAATGGCCAGTAGTCTATATATAAATATAACCTTCGTTGTACATTTTATTAATGACAAGTATTTATTTGTAATCTATTCCCCCTTTTTTCCACAAGTTGTTGGTCTCTATTTGCAAAGTTTCGATTTACACTGTGATTTTTCGTAAAGTATCTACCATATAAATCGAAGGGTGAGTGTACATATACTGCAGATGCACGACATATATCTTATATTCAGCTAACAAGAAATCATTTAGGAAACTTTATCATGATGATCCTTTTAAATATTTAACCTGCGAAATGAAAGATGGTGCCGAGAATGAGTTCATCTGTGAGAGATTGTTTCGCTTCTGAGGCTCTCAGCTAGAGGGAGAGAAGTTCGCGTGACTCAATTTACCTTCGACTTACGATTTGATTGGATAAAGGTGATGCTGTTTGATGTGGGTGGGATGTCCAAGAGCAATTGTGAGCAAAAGTGAATGCAAATCTCGGTCAACTTTATCACACTTTCGCTGTGAGATCAGGATGACGAGGTGCAACAGCTTCCGGAGCATCACTTAATCGCAGTATCTTCGTATCGATTAATCGCCAGAAAGAATGACGTAAGTTTAATGGGTTTTTCTCTCTCTTTTTTTTTCTTTTTGGTGTTTCGTGTCTCAATCATTAGATCTGCTGAGGAAGTAAGTGTAGGTGTAGAGAAAATCTCATACTTAATTTCGGAATCCATAACACTAAGTTCATCGAAATATTTTTTCATTCTCTGTGTCGCAAAACATACTCAAAACGACTCACAAAGAATCGTCTGAAAAATTTCTCCAGAAACACTCAGTAAACTTGAATGGCCAGCACTACTCAGTAAATGGGACTGGTCAGCACTACTTAGTACACGTGACCGGCCAGTGCTAGCTCAGTAAATGTACTTAGTAAGCATAAAATTAACTTAGTAATATAATCAGAAGTACTCAGTAAATAGGGGCGGGTGTGGCACAGTCGGTAGCGCGCCAGGCTCGTAATCTGCAGTTCCCAGGTTCGAGTCCCAGCTGGGTCAGCGTTGAGATTTATCTCCGCAAAATTCCCCTGCCTACGGTCAGTAGGGGACACCGATGGGCTTGGAAAGGCCGCCGTCCGTCTGATGGGACGTTAATCCGCGGCCCCGTGTGCAGGAAAGCCATACAATGTGCATGTTAAAGAACACGCTGGACTTTGACGGGAGGCTACCACCTGTTTCCCAACAGCTGTTCCAGCTATTCCTGTCTCAGTAAATATGCCTGGTCAGTAGTTATTCAGTAAAGTTCCTGTCCGGCAGTACTCAGTAAACGTTCCTGGCAGGCAGTACTCTGTAACCTTTTCTAGCCAGAAATACTCAGTAAAAGTTTTTGGCAGGCAGTAAACGTTTTTGGCCAGCAGTACTCAGTAAACTTATTTGATCTGCAGTACTCAGTAAATTTATCTAAGCAACAATACTCAGCAAAATCACTGTCCAACAACGCTTGCAAATTGACTGGTCAGCACACTACCAGTAAATATGACTGGTAAACGTTCCTGGCCGGCAGTACTCAGTAAACGTTCCTGGCAGGCAATATTGAGTAAACTTTCCTGGCCAGAAATACTCAGTAAATTCTCCTGGTCAGAAATACTCAGTAAATGTTCTTGGCCAGCAGTACTCAGTAAATTTATCTAAGCAGCAGTACTCAGCAAAAGCACTGTCCAGCAACTCTGGCAAATTTGATTGGTCAGCACTAGCAGTAAATATGACTGGTAAACATTCCTGGCTGGCAGTACTCAGTAAACGTTCCTGGCAGGCAATACTCAGTAAACGTTCCTGGCCAGAAATACTCAGTAAACTTTCCTGGTCAGAAATACTCAGTAAACGTATTGGCCAGAAATACTCAGTAAACTTTCCTGACAGGCAATACTCAGTAAACGTTCCTGGCCAGAAAACTCAGTAAACTTTCCTGGTCAGAAATACTCAGTAAACGTTCTTGGCCAGAAATACTCAGTAAACTTTCCTGACAGGCAATACTCAGTAAACGTTCCTAGCCAGAAATATTCAGTAAACTTTCCTGGTCAGAAATACTCAGTAAACGTTCTTGGCCAGAAATACTCAGTAAACGTTCTTGGCCAGAAATACTCAGTAAACGTACCTGACAGGCAATACTCAGTAAACTTTCCTGCCAGAAATACTCAGTAAACGTTGCTAGCCAGCAGTACTCAGTAAACTTATTTGATCTGCAGTACTCAGTAAATTTATCTAACCAGCATTATTCAGCATAAGTACTGTCCAGCAACTCTGGAAAATTTGATTGGTCAACACCTGCTTTAAATATGATTGGCCAGTAGTAACTCAATAAATGTATAAGCAGTAATACTTTTAGTAATGTAATTAGCAGTATTCAATAAACGTGTCTGGACAACAGTATTTACAAATATACCTAGCCAGCAGTATTTAGTAAATGTACTTAGCCAGCAGTATTTAGTAAATGGATTTAGCTAGCAGTATTTAGTAAAAGTACCTGATCAGCAATATTAATAAACGTGTCTGGCCAGCAGTATACGCTAAAAACGTACCTGGACACAAGCATTTAGTAAATATGAAAAATAACTCAATCTCACCTTCCTGTAGCAATACCTGGTGCAAAATCCCTGTAGCAATACCTGCTGCTTGGGATTTGTTGATCTAAATTAACAAATCCCAAGCAGCTAGATAAGTAAAGGAGGCCTTTTCTTTAAGTATGGAATAAATTGCGGAGATAAATCTGGATTCATAATTTCCAAGTGGATTTCTTTCTTTACTGAGTAAGAAGTTACTAAGTCTAAAGTTGCTGGAGAGTTATTTGAGACGTTGCTGTGTGAGAAGTTTTGAGTACAAGTTTTTGGCACAGAGAGTGGAAAAATAATTTAATGAGTTAAGTGTTATTAATTCCGAAATTAAGAAAATGTGTTGCCTCAACACTTTCACTTGCTTCTTCAGCAGATCTAAGGACTGAGACACCAAAAGCCAAACAAAGAGAGATAGAAAATCCATTAGACAGTGTCACTCTTTCTGTGCGATTAATCGAAATGAACACACAGCAAAAAAAATCCCCTTGGAACCCTGTAAATCAAAGATATTTCAACAGAGTAGTTGATTTTTGACTAGCAGTAATGCGGCTGGGGGCGATACACTCCGATACTCTGACGAAAATTTCCTAAATCTCCTAACTAAGGAGTGAGTTGTTTTACCTCTGATAGGCACTTTTTTGCACACCATGGGCTAAATGGCCAGGTCACATGAACCCCGAAGACTCAGAGAAGTTTGGGAAGGGGACCCAGTGAAATATCTATTGGGAGACAGATGGTAGCCTCCCATCAAGGCCACCCAGTGTGTTCTTTAACGTGCACAGGGTATGGCTCTCCAGCACACGGAGCCACGCTTAACGTCCCATCCGAAGGACGGTGGCTTTTCCAAGCCCATTGGTGTCCTCTACTAAACGTGGGCAGAGCGGGGAATTTTGCGATGATAAATCTCAACGCTGACTCAGCTGGGACTCGAACCTGGGAACTGCAGATTACATGCCTGGCGCGCTACCGACTGAGCCACCCCCTTTCTAAAGGTGTTAGCGATAAAGTTTTCGTTATAAAAATGTTAGAGATAGTTCGTTTCAAAAGTGTGATGATAAAATGCTGGTTATAAAGTTGTTGGCGAAAATCGTTTCGGTAGTAAAAGCGTTTACCAATAATGCGTTGTTTTGAAATGGTGATAAAGTGTTCGTTCTAAAACTGTCAGTGATAAAGTGCTCTTTACGAAATTCTTCGTGATAAAGTTTTCGTTCCAAAAGTGTTAGAGAATGTTAGTTCTCGAAATGTTGATGATAAAATTTTGGTTTTAAAATTTTTGGTGAAAGTACTTTGGCGCGCGATAAAAGCGCTAGCGATAAAGTGCTATTTTAAAAGTGTTCGTGGAAAAGTCTTCCTTTTCGAAATGTAGTGATAAATTGTTCATTCAAAAAGTATTAGTGACTCCAATTCAGCCCCAGTAAAAAATATTGAAGCATACAAGAAATGAAAAAGTATTGCTAAAAAAAAAAGTAATGCGCAATTTACCAAAAGTTTGTTTTCTGGAAAAACACTCCACTGTAACACCGACTGAAAACACGGTAGGTTCAAATGAAGACACAAGTATTCTTAACTATGACAAAACAACTATTTTTATGACTTCCTTAGCAAACATTAATATAATATTCATCTTTTTAATTCCATTTGTTAACGAAAAAATAATGATGTTCTCTACTTTCCCTTATTTTTTTCGAGAAGAACAGAATTTTTGCTTGTAACCCTATGAGATTCACTAAATACTCATTATAAAATAACATAATTTCAAAGAATTCGAAATTAAGACATTTGCATAAATTAAATCAATAGCGCGATGTCTATATCTTCTTATGAAACTCTCCATGAACCTCGTGAAACATCTTTCAAATGGTCGAACTTTTCCTTCTTTTACGTGTGTGTTTCGAAAAGTATTAACTTCCACAATGCATCACGCCCTTTTGATGTTGTTCACTGTTTTGTGTAAAGGTTGCTCTGGGACACGAGACAACCAGAAACTGTTGAGCATCGAAAGAACTTTCTGACGTCTTACAAATCGCTGAACGGCTACGCATTGCTTGTTGTTAACAATGCTGGCTGGCAATAATGGAAGACTAACAATGGGAAGAGAGAATTGAACAAGATTTCGTTGCATTGTTAGTTCGAGATCAACGTTTCTCTGTTTTGCTTAAGGAACTGGCAAATTGGTTTCTGTGGTATTACGAAAATAATGGTATTATTCAGTGATTATTATTTTTTGTTGGTTTGTGATTTAGAATATTTATTTTTTCCTCCATAATTCTGAAATGATTGCTTATTTTTTTTTCACACAATGGGCTAAATGACAAGGTTAAAAGTTCGAATCAAGGTACATAAATGTGCACAAGGGACTCGGAATGGGTACATAAAGTTCCAGTATTATCTACTAGGTATAGATTAGGAGATAGGCGGAAGCCTTCCTATAAGAAATAAAGCGTATTCTTTAAAGTGAAAAATGGTCTTCATGCAGAAATGAATATGGCTCAAAGCCGCTTCATGCCCACAGGGCCGTAACTCAAAATCATTTCAAGCTCAAGGGGCTTCAATTACAATGGACTATGGCTCCAAGTCCCTTCATGCACAAAGGGGGTATTACTCAAGGTCTCTTCATGCACAAAAGGGCTATGGCTCAAAGTCCATTCATGAACAAAAGGGCTATGGCTCAAAGTCCATTCATGAACAAAGAGGCTATGGCTCAAAGTCCCTTCATGCACAAAGGGGCTGTGGCTCAAAGTCCCTTCATGCACAAAGGGGCTATGGCTCAAAGTCCCTTCATGCACAAAGGAGTTATGGCTCAAAATCCCTTCATGCATAAAGGGGCTATGTCTCAAAGTCCCTTCTTGTACAAAGGGGTTATGATCAGTTCCTTCATGCATAAAGGTGGTATTACTCCAAGTCTCTTTATGCACAAAGGGACTATGTCTCAAAGTCCCTTCATGCACAAATCTGGCTGAAAATCCCTTCAGTCACAAAGGGGCTATGTCTCAAAGTCCCTTCAGGAACAAGGAGGATAAAGCTCAAAGTCCCTTCATGCACAAAGGAACTATGGCTTAAAGTCCCATAGAAAGGATGATGGTGTTTGCAACCCTATCGGTGTTCTCTTTCTCATCAATATTAAGTTGAAAGTTAACGGAGATAACTTTCAATTCAGTCATATCGGAATTCGACCCTGAGAGCAGAAATATGGTATTTACAGAAATAAATCAATTTGCATGAGAATTAAAGCATCTAGAATACATTTCCTACCTTCGCGGAAGTGTTTATAAATGTATTTACTTAAGTCTACTCTAATAACAATTTCCTTTTCCTGCTGTAAAGCAGATCACTCTCGTACTCGTTTGTTATGATGGCTTAGATTTATTAATGCACGTTTGGAGATCAATTCACGCTACGCGATGAATGGATGTCAGGTCCAACTATTCCGTGTATGAATTAGGACGTAATATATCCGGGCGTTAATTGCGTAATGCTTCAGAGGGAATTACAATGACGGATCATTTGTGGCGCAGTTCCGACGTAATAATGATCACTGGATATGGAATAGGGAGAAAATTATCGGTCAAGGTTTTTTTTTTACTTTGAACGAAAGCGTGTGCCACTTAATTCTACGGGTTACTCGAATACGCACTGTTATAATCGATTCTTTTTTTGCTGGCGAGTACTTCGGTACCTTTGTGTTAAAGTTTCCTATTTTGAACAAATAAGACATACTGTTGTGCATGGGATTCGAATCTATTATTTAATAACGAGTAGCTCGATTACTTAAAGTTAAATGACTTGAACTGGGTAAATGGGTTGTTTTACCTCTGAGAGGAACTTTTTTGCACCCCATGGGCTAAATGGCCAGGTCACATGGACCCCGAAGGTTCAGAGAAGGTTGGGGGAGGGGACCCACTGGAACAGCTGTTGGGAACAGATGGTAGCCTCCCGTCAAGACCATCCAGCGTGTTCTTTAACATGCACAGGGTATGTCTCTCCCGCACACGGGGCCACGGCTTAACGTCCCATCCGACGGACGGCGGCCTTTCCAAGCCCATCGGTGTCCCCTACTGACCGTGGGCAGGGCGGGGAATTTTGCGGAGATAAATCTCAACGCTGACCCAGCTGGGACTCGAATCTGGGAACTACAGATTACGAGCCTGGCGCGCTACCGACTGAGCCACCCCCGCCCCCACTGGGTGAATGCAAGTGAAGTAATAACTCCATATTGGCTGGGGTTACGTAGCGAAAAAGTTATCGAGATTACGTAAAAGATTTTCTTAAAGTAAAGGCTTTTTTAAGTAGTAGTTTTGTCTTTGAGCGATTATTTTTATACACAATGGGTTTAATATCAAGGATCCCGAGAGTGGTATAGAGAAAGGAATCTGGTGGACAGCTATTGGAAGACAGATGGAAGTCTCCCTTCAAGGCCATTGCAGAGGGTATAACTCATCGAAACACGAGATCATGGTTTAAGTCCCTATCCGATGAACGGCGGCTTTTCCTTAGCAATAAAAATAACTTTTTTTTTGCCTGTACGAGTTTCCGCTTAAAAAGGTTTATGAAGCATATGTTGGAGTGTAGTTTATAAAGCATTCATCAAGGGGCACATGCCGAAATTTCCATGGTCGCAGGCAAGGTGCACCTGCATCGTTTTTCTACGAAACATTTGATCTCTCTCACCCCCCTATGAATTTATTGTGGGGCAAATCAGTTAGTGTAAAGTCCTTGACTATCACATTGTATAATCAAAGTTTCAGATCCGTGGCATAAAGTGATCGTTCAAAATATTTACTTAGATTTTGATATTTTCAAAATTTTTCACATTAGAAAGAGCTATTAAAACTTTCGGAATATTCTGAGAATGCGAAATCTAATATTTCATCAATGCCTAACCAATTGGCAAAAATTTTAATTTATCTCTTAAAAAAAAGGAATATATGAATATCGACAGACTGACAAGATAGACGACAAAGTGAAAATGTTACCTCGTTTTTGTTTCTTTGAAAGTGACTTAAAAATATTTAAGATCAGATAAAGATCGACTTTTTTTTTCATAAATGAATATATAATATGTTAAAGCCATATGGAATATGGATCATTTAATATTTATCTTTTCCTTGGAAGAATTTCTTCACCAATTTAGTTGGGCAGGGGTGCTCCTTGATAACGCGCCAAGCTCATCATCTGCAATCCCTAGGTTCGAGTCACAACTGCGCCTGCGTTCGTTGATAATTGTTTCAACTAAATCCTGTTTTGTCTTCGGTGAGAAAGGGGAAACACCGATGGGTTTGAAAAAGGCCACTCTCCGTTGTATGGGACATTAAGCCGTGACCCTGTGTACAGGAGAGCCATACCCTGTGCACGCTAAAGAACACTCTGGATGACCATGACGGAAGGTTTCCATCTGACGCACTGTTAGCAAGATAACTGTGTGAATCTTCTGGGATTTATTTTACAGGAATACATATTTTTCTTATTTTAAACCATCTAATCTTGAGTATGATATCAAGCTAGACTTGGAGAACGTCATATATATCTTGTAAGTAACATTTATTATAATCGATCTTGAATGGTAAGTCTGGTAAGAATGGAAAATCTGGTAATCTGTCTCCTAACAGCTGTCCAAAATCTGGTAATCTGTCTCCTAACAGCTGTCTGGTAATCTGTGTCCTAACAGCTCCTTCTTCAACCTTCTCTCGAGATCTTGGTTGCTCTTGTCACCTTACCATTTAACCCACTGCGTACAAAAATATACCTCTCAGAGGTAAAACTAGTCAGCTGAGCAATTAAGTGAGGATTTATGATACATAGGCTCACAAATTTGTAATTCATAGCTACCTCCGGAGCGGGAATTGACTCACGTCAGTAAAGGTTTGAGTCCTCAGTTTTCTGCGTTGAAATTTTCTCCGCTAACTTCCATTCTGCCATCGGTGAGAAAGGGAAAGCAAGTTGAGTTGAAAAGACCGTCGTCTCTCAGATGGAGCCACGGTTCAGTGTATAAGAGAGTGTTATGCCCAGTGTGTACCTTAATGAACACATCGGATGGCCTTAGAAGATACCTCCCATCGGATGGCCTTAGAAGATACCTCCCATTTATCTCTTAACAGCTATACAGTGATTCCATTTCCCCTACAGACCTTTCAGCCTTTCGGGTGCTTTTGATTTTGTAGTTTAATTAATCCTCTTCGCAAAAGTAACGTCCAGAGATAAAACAATCCAACACAACTCATATCTTCTTAAAATCGATTAATGAGTATTTCTACATTTGTTTTTCGAAATTCTATAATAGGAACGCAAATGACCATCCTTGTCTACCTCCTCCAAAGGCATTAATGTCTTACGGGTTAAAAAATGAATCCTTTTAAGAGAATATATCTCTAAACCTCATTTTCATAGGAAAACATCTGAAGATTCTACTGGAGCGATCAGTGGAATAAAAGAAATTGACTACGAAAAGTTATAGCTTTGGCTTCGCAGCATAATTCTCGAAACAGAAAATAGGTCAAAGCGTCATCTTTTCCAATACTAAAGCTACTATGCACAGAACGATCATATTCAATGCATCTGAGACGGTAGAACATTAGCCAGTCCATTAAAGATTCCGCATTGAAAACGCAAATCCGTGTTTCCTCTTAAGGGGTTGGCCAGAGGCCAGTCACAGTGATTCAGTCTAGAATTATAAAAACGATTTTTATCGAGATACCGCCAAAGGGAACTTCTCTCTGATCTCGAGACTTCATGC
This sequence comes from Ryuthela nishihirai, assembly GCA_038380435.1. Taxonomy (NCBI): domain Eukaryota; kingdom Metazoa; phylum Arthropoda; class Arachnida; order Araneae; family Heptathelidae; genus Ryuthela; species Ryuthela nishihirai. The sequence continues at coordinate 35,509,471 of JAWZYU010000030.1, forward strand.
ATTACTCAAGACAGATATACTCTTTTTGTTATTGTCGTTTTTTGTCTAGTCATCATCATCATCTTCCAGGAACTCTGCATCATTCTTTACGTCTTCAGAAGTCTTCCTGGTATGGATGTTGCATGCTTAATATAACACCCATCATTCAAAGAACGTAACATGATACAGTTAGATTGTTTTATCTGTGAGCGGCACTTTTTTTACATACAGCGGGTTACAAGTCCAGGTCACAAGGACCCCAAGTGCTCAGATATGTTTGGGGAAGGGGAACCATTGTATAGCTATTAGGAAACATATGGTAGCCTCCTGTCAAGACCATCCAGCCTATGTTTCAACGTATACATGACATGGGCTCTCTTGGACGTGGGTATCATGGCTTTAAATCCCTTCGGAAGAACGGATCCCTTTCCAAGCCCACCGATGTCCCCTTCCTGACCGAGGGCAGGGTGGAGTTGAACCGAGGTAAATATCAACTCTGGCGCAGCTGAAACTCGAACTTTGGAACTGAAGATTAGAAACTTGGCTCGGTACCGACTGAGCCAACCTCGGGCCCCAACAAGATATGAATTGGATAAATACTATATGCTAATCAACCTTGTTGGAAAATTCAGTTATATATGATGAGCGAGGCATAGTGCAATGTTAGGGAATAATGACGGAAAAAGCTTATAGATGAGGAAGATTTGTTGTTTCTTATAGTAACAGAGTAGTTGGTGTGCAAAGGGAACTGGGTTCGAGCCCCTCTCTGGGTATAGCTCATAAGCTATGGACATTTCTTCCATGATCTTTCTGCTGAAGTCACTTCCTCCTCACAGACCTTCTTCTCTTTACCGTCAGAGCTTTCTGGAAAATAGTTGCTTGGGATGAAGTCAGTTTTTCTGTTGTTCAGGATAGAGAGAAAAGTGTTTTTAAGCTTAGGACAGGATTACATCTCAATAAAATGGGAGGAAATATTTCAAATTTAGTGAATTTTTACTCCTGACTTATCCAGATATTATGGTTTTTCTTCTTCGTGAAAGGCAAGCTACAAAATGATATTCGCCATTCGTAAGAGGTGAGAGTTTTCACAGGTCGATTATTTCGTCGCATTCAGCGATATTCCTTTTTGTTCGGACATTGGAATTAATTACATTGTGACACTCGTCGGCAGATTCTCTTAGATGGAAGTTTGAATCCTGCAGAAAAAAGAGATAAATCCTATCTCCTCTTTCCAAGCAGAAAGAAGAGATAGGATTTTTTTCATCCAAGCTTCAAGGCAAGATAATCCTGTCGCGATACAAGCAGGAAGGAAAGGCAAACGTATTGGAATCGAAACGCAAAGGAAAGAAAATAGACCTATCTAAGAAGGAAGGATGAAAAGTCGCATTATGATCTAAGCAATAAGTAAGAAGATTCCCATTGGGATGCAAAACAAATAAAATAGGCAAAGCGATCAAATCTGAAAGAAAGGATAATTTCATTGTTGTCCAAGGACAAAAAGGAAGGGGAAGATATTGCATCCTAAATAAAAGGAGGAGAAGGGATATTGTGGTCGAAGATGAAGCAAAGAGTAAATTAGTGTGATTCAAGTGGAAAGGAAGTACTACCATATTGCGATTAAGTGGAAAGGAAGAACAGTCGCTCAAAAAAATATCCGAACACTATGGTTGATTACAGAATTCAGATGAAAATATCTGGCAACGATTTTTTAGAAATTAGTGATCCGGCAACCTTCGTGTACAGTACACGAAGGTTGCCAGATCACTAATTTCTAAAAAAAAAAAGTTGCCGGATATTTTTTCTGAATTCTGTAATCAACCATATTGTTCGGATATTTTTTTGAGCGACTGTACTGGAGATCCAAGGGGAAAGGAAGTATTAGCGTATTGTGATCAAAGAGGAAAGGCAATACTCGCCGTATTGCAATCCAAGTGGAAATGAAGTATTAGGTTATTGTGATCAGAGGCATAGCTATCATAGTTCCATTGGTTCAGATGAACCAAGGGCCGGTGCTCGATTGGGACATGCTCGACCTGTACTGTTTAGAAATGTTTCAACCGAATGAGAGGTGATTTCAATATGTTCGCCTTGGTTTTAAATCAACAAAACGATAAAAGAAAGGTTTTTCTATTTCATAAAACATGTCGTCTTATTTTTTTTCCCAAAAACATTTTCATATAGCTGAACAGGGGCCCGGTAAAGAAGTCTCGCATCAGGGACGTACGTTGGGTCCAGTGCGAGATTCCAAAATTCAATATTTAAAGAGTTTCTACAAAAGTTTTAACAATAGGAATGCCAGTCTTCAGATTTATCTTACTAATTTTAATTAATATTAATTAATATTAATAAGATAAAGCTAATAAGTTTCATTTCCTGTCACTTAATGAAATAAATATGCAGCTTAGAAGTTGATGTAAAAAAGGTTCCCCGATTTTCGTCCATATTTTGCTAGTTTAGTATTCATTATGAATTGAATAGGATGAGGTTTAGTGTTTTATGTTCTTTGCTTACTTCTTCCTGATAGTATCTACTCATTAATTATTTTTGTATTATTTTGAAGAAAAATTTCGCTTATTGAGCAAGTCTTAAATCATACGTTTTAAACTCTCAAAATACTTAGGTTGAAAGCTTTAAAGAACTATTAAAATACTTTATCTTGTTACGGTATATTCTGTGAGTTTACTTCTTTTTAGGTTTATGCTATAACCCAGTTTCAAATCCTTATCCGTCGACTATTAATTTTAGTAAACAGATTAAAGGTACTGCTACAAAAAAAAGAACTAAAGAACTAATTTAAATTTCCTGCAATATCCTTATTTGCATAAACAGAAATTAACTTTAGACAAAAATGAATCTGCTGAATTTTTTTATTATGACCATCGCCTGTATTAGAAGGTTTTTCTGTAAGTACAGTACTAATGCAGTGAAATCACTCAAATTTCAAGGTGTTTTTACTGGCTTTAAAAACACTTTTCAAAAATAAAGATTCTTCCCTTTGCAAAAGACTTGATTTATTTTATAATGCCAGTGTGCATCAGGGGACAATGCTACAGCAGTTTTTACAAAAGAAAATTATCGAGGAGAATTATTTAAGTGAACCAATGATCTTGTGAGTTTTTGCAATATGCTTAATTTTATAATCGAAGACAACCTGGGTTAACACTGATTCTGTTGAAATTTTTATTGCGACAAACATCTGTAACGGACTATTCTGTAGTTATCCCAATTAGTCTACACCGAAGAGCTAAAATATTATGACCAGCGCGTCTTTATGCAAATCGAAGCAACTGCAGGTAAACGACGGCGCATGTGAAGGTCATGAAACGGAATAAATAACACCTGATACTGAGCTCCGTTAATCAGTGTTATTCTCATTCTTCAGATGGGAAAGGAAGCGGACTTGAGTTTGACAAAGGCCAAATTATAATGGCTAGACGACTGGGTCAGAGCATTTCCGAGACCGAAAGGCTTGCGGGGTGCTTACGGTCATCCATGTTTAGTACCTTCAAAAAGTGGACCGAGGAGGGAAAAACCACGAAACACGGCAAGGTGTGGGACGACCATGGCTCATCGATGCTAGTAGTTAGCGAAGGCTATCCCGTATGGTACGAACCAACAGAAGAGATACTGTGCCGCAACTCGCCAGTAATTTGAATGCTGGTGATGGGAATAATGTGTCACAACACACAGAACATCGAACCCTGCTGAAAATGGGGCTGCGTTGTCGCAGTGTGCTCCGAGTGGCCATGCTAACATCGGTTCATCGTCGAAAGCGCCTACAATGGGTACGTGAGTATCAAAACTGGACTTTGAATGATTGGAAGAAGATCGTCTGGTCCGATGAATCTCGTTTCCTGTTGCACCATGTGGACGGCTCGGTACATGTGCTTCGTTTTACCAGGGGAAGCGTTGGCACCAGGATGCACCTTGGGACGAAGACAAAACGGTGGAGGAAGTGTAATGCTTTGGGCAGTATTCTGCTGGGAAATCCTGAGTCCAGTCATTCATGTGGAGGAAACTATGACGTTTGTCACCTACCTAAACGTCATTGCTTCGAGCAACATGAAAGGATATACGGCAACGATAATTCTCCTATTTTTGAGATTATAAAATTAAGCTTCAGCAGGACAGTGTGCCATGCCACACTGCCCGGATTGTTCGAGAATGGTTCGCGTAACATGAGAAAAGAACAAATTCTCCAGACATCAATCCAATCGAGCATCTGTGGTTTTTGTTGGAACAGCATATCTGATCTGTGGCGGCTCAACCACGTAACTTACAATAGTTAAAGGATCTGCTGGTAACGTTTTGGGACCAGATACCACAGGACACCTTTAGAAATCTTGTAGCGTCCATGACTCGCCGGGTAAGAGCTGTTTTGGTGGCACATGGAGAACCAACATCATATCAGGTAGGTGGTATAATGTTTTGGCTCTTCGGTGTATATTGAAGAGTAATAGCACATTCTGATAGTGATAGTAATGAAAATGTTAAATGTAAAGGAACAGGTATAATTGAAATATTTCGGGGGTGGGCAAATTTTTGCTGTGATGTGACCTGTTTGTTACCATTCTCTATATTTATAACTGTTACCACTATTACTTTACCTCTTTCTTTATCTATAGTAGGAGTTCTTAACCATGGGTTCTACAATCTTAGGTGATGCAGAAAGAGGGTACAGGAGGCAGAAATTGGGGTGTATGCATTTGTAGGAATGGATGTCCATGGGTTTGTGGTATGAGCATCTATGGAATTGTGGGAATGGGTGGTGGTGGGGGGGAGGCGAGAATGGAGATCTATGGTGTTGCAGGGATGGGTCTAGAGTTTCTGAGAATCTGGGTCTATGGGATTGCAGTAAGGTAAGTCCATGGTCGCAGGGAGGAACGTCCACGGGGTTGCACTAAAGGGAGGCCCATGGGATTGCAGTAAGGTAAGTCCTTTTTTGCAGGGAGGAACGTCCACGGGGTTGCACTAAAGGGAGGTCCATGGGATTGCAGTAAGAAAATTTTATGGGGTTACAGGAAGCGAGGGCCATGGAGCTGCATTAAGAGAGGAAGATCCATGGAGTTGCGGGAAGGGGGTTCCAGGAGTTGCTAGAAGAGAGCTCCAGGGGTGCGAGTTGAAGATATGGAAATAGTTTTTTTTTATTTTCAAAAATAAACTATGCAAAGAGACACATAATAGAGGTGAGTGAAAAATTAGGTGGGTGCGAGACTTCCCTATATCGCTGCAAAGGGTGCGGGACTTGAAAAGGGTTAAGAAATCCTGATGTTGTTGCCACTCTAATGAAGCAAAAACAGAGATAAAAGAGACTAAAATCCATCTAGTCTCCGAATAACTTGGAGATCCAACTGCGCAGTCTCATAGTCCCTTCAGCTGACCCTTGCGGGAATCGTGAAGACGAATTTTCGTCACTGAGGCAGGACCGAACATCAATTTGAATTCGACGAATGGCGGTTTTACGAAACCCACGGAGTGTAGGAATTTGTTGGGGATGGGCAGAGGAGGGATGAGCTGTGGTTGCAAAAATAAAAGTATTCTCATTTTCCTCTGTCTGTGACGCGTCAGAATTTTATTTTTATCATCCAGCTGACACTGACGAATGTTCCTCGAAATATTTAACAGACGTGAACGATGGGGAAAAAATAAATGAGGCTGCAAATCGTGCTCAGTGCGAAATTGGTTTTTATTTTGTTTATTTTTCTTTTTTCTTTTGGTTGTTTGTTCCGTTGTGTCCAATTTCCAGATGACTTTTTTTAGCGTGATGGGGGTGATGGGGGAGGGTAGGAAGTTGAAGTCGAAGACAAATTTCGGAGAACTTCGTTACTTCTTGGTTTTCTTTTTTTCCTGGTGGACTTCTTCCGATGAAATAATTATCTCCTTTCCGTTAATTGAGATAAATGGAATCGGGATTTTTCTCTCAACTAACGATGTCCCGGTTTTTCTTTCAGTCCTTTTTTTTCTCTCTTTTGGGTTTGATCAAATTTATCAATCGAACAACATATAGAGGCGCTAAATTACTATGTTTTTCAGCAAAAAAAGAGATGCTGTTATTTTTAAGGAATTCGGTTTAAATTTCTTTTTTTTTATTTTTGTTTGGAACTGTTAGATTGAAATTAACTGGGATATAAAGTTTCAGAGATCGAAACAAAACAATTCGGATTCCGCGAAGATTTGTTTTGTTTCGCCTTTTTTCGTTCAGGTGCAAGCAGAATCATTAATTAAACTAAAAGTTTCGGTGATGAGTTTCGTAGGGAGAGAAATCGAATTAAGACAGGGCAAAAGTGAAACATCGTTTTGTTGAACTGCAGGGAGAAGATGGAAAAAGGAAGAATATCGGTAATGATGCTTTTAATAACCATTCTAGAATAGCAACTTTCGAAAGGAAGTTTGGGTTTGACTGTTTCGTTGAAGCATAATGGCTATTGAAGCAAGATATTTTTTGCGTTGATTTAAATGGCGAGGTCACAAAGAACCCAAATGCTCAGAGACAGGTAGTGAAAACAGTGGAAAGCTCCTAGGAGCAGATTGTAATCAATACCATTAATCGTATTCTTTAACGTGCACATACTTTGTATTAATACGATCCTTTACATTTCTTTAAAAGGGATGGGTCATACCTTTCGTTGATGTGTCTCCCGCAATTGTTTAATGGAAAAGAACATGGCTCTCACAGGACAAGAAAAAAATGTTAAATTTCTAAGATACACTGCCTGGCCAAATTATTATGAACACTGCAACGTCTGCGAAATATCAAGAAGCATGGAAATGTATGCAAACTTTCTTACTAACATAAGTATTTTCTTACTAACATAAACTTTCTTACTACATAACTAAGAAGTCCTAAAAAGCCCTAAAGGTTTGTTGGAAATTAAAGTCAAGTGCGACGTGGGTAAAAAGGCTGATCTGACTGATTTCGAAAGTGCGTTGACTGTTGGAGCGCGATGAGGAGGAGCATCCTTAACGGAGGTGATGGAACGCAGTGGAAAATCACGGGGCACAATGAAATGGTATCAAAAAATGTTCCGCCAATCGTGGTGATGCGGGAGGAAAAGACTGATAAACAGGGGCGGGCATTTGCTGGCACGAACTGTACGGCAATACACAGAGCTGTTACAGTTCATTGGCTGAGAGAGATGACCGCTAACAGTACTTCAAAACCCATTTCAATGAGAACTCTGAGCGGAGAATTGAAAACTTTGAAATTTGGGGATTGTATCATAATGCTAAAGCTTTCATTTCAGAAAAGAAGAGGATTCGAAGACTCCAGTGGTGTATGGTATGGCAGACCTGATCAGTGGAAGAATGGGAAAGGATCATATGGTCAGACGAATCACTTTTTGCACGGTTTTCAACAGATGGCCAACTTAAAGTGTGGCGACAACTCTATGAAGCAATGGACCCATTATGTGTAGTTACTATTCTTTAAGGTGCTGGAGGCAATGTGATTGTGTGGGGAGCATTCTCTTGGTGTAAACTGGGTCACTGGTTTCTATTTAAGGCCTTATCATTTTATGGATGTATAAAAACATATTGGATGATCAGGTGCTGCCGATGATGCATCATTTTTACCCCAATGGAAGTGGCAAATTCCAGGATGATAATGCACCGATTCATCGCTCTCGAATCGTACAGGAGTGGTTTGAGAAACATGAAGCGAACTTTTATCACACATCTGCACAATTGCCTGATTCTTATCCGATCGAAAACATATAGGACAATTTGGAACGCGCTATTCGAATGAACAGATCTCTACTCTCTTCACTTCGAGATGTGCAAGCCATTTTTGCAGGAAGAGTGAATCAAAATCCTTTGTGTTGCATTTCGAAAGTTTGCGGAAAGCATTCAATTCAAAGTCCGGAGTGTCATCTCTGCGCGCGGAGGCCCGACGATGTAGGGGCGGGGGTGGCTCAGTCGGTAGCGCGCCAGGTTCGTAATCTGTAGTTCCCAGGTTCGAGTCCCAGCTGGGTCAGCGTTGAGATTTATCTCTGCAAAAATTCCCCGCCCTGCCCACGGTCAGTAGGGGACACCGATGGGCTTGGAAAGGCCGCCGTCCGTCGGATGGGACGTTAAGCCGTGGCCCCGTGTGCGGGAGAGACATACCCTGTGCACGCTAAAAAACACGCTGGATGGTCTTGACGGGAGGCTACCATCTGTCTTCCAACAGCTGTTCCAGTGGGTCCCCTCCCCCAACCTTCTCTGAGCCTTCGGGGTCCATGTGACCTGGCCATTTAGCCCATGGTGTGCAAAAAATTGCCGCTCAGAGGTAAAACAACCCAACCCAACCCGACGATGTATGGTGGATGGTCATAATAATTTGGCCCGGCAGTCTAGCTGTGTACGTTCTAAATATATACGTACAGTAAGGCGCAAAGAGAGAGTTGTCACACTTTAAAGTGAAGGGAGAAATCGTACTTCTCTAAAATCTGCTAAGTCACCCTTTAAATAAGAAGCAAAGGACTCATACTTTTGTCTTGTGTCTACTCGTTCTTTTCTAACAAGGAAAGGAAGGATTCGTGTTAAGGCATTCTTTCACAATCCTTTAAGAGATAAGGGTTCATACTTATTGTTAAGTGATCCGCCTGCCACTCCCTAAAGTGATAGGAGTGAATGTCTTCTCGCTGTGATCCCCCTTCCATTTCCTAAAGTGGTAAGAGTTCATACTTCTCAACAATGCATTCACCCTCCATTACCTAAAGGGGTCAGAGTTTATACTTCTCGTTGATGTATCCACCCTTTTCCATTCCCATGAAGCCATGAATTCTATGTACCATTTCCTAAAAGGGTAAGGTTCATACCTTTCACTAATACATCATCCACCATTTTCTGAAAAGATAAGGATTCACGCTTCTCGTCAATGCCATTCCCTAATGTAATGTTTCTTTTATTTCGTAGCCTTCCTGGAGTTTAGTAGACCCTAAATTAAAGTTGAGGAAAGGCTTCATGCTTCTCATCAAAGTATCGACCTGCCATTCCCTAAGGGGGGTAAGGGTTCATAAGTTTCTCTAATGCATCCACCCCATTCCCTTAAAATATTAAGTTTTAAACCTCTGGTCAATGTATCCGCCCACCATTCCCTAAAGAGGGAGGGAAAAATGATAATTCTGACCAATACTTCAACTCACAATAGATTTTCCTCTTCTCAAGTTTCGTGTTGCCCATTGTCTTTGAAGAAATATTTAAAACTAAAGGGAGAAGTAACAGCTGATATTTTCCCCTTTTTTAAACCTTGGATGTTATTTGACTCTGAACAGTATCAATCGAAAGGGCACTCTTATACCATCTTCTCAATTGTGTTGCTTGCCATTATGTTAGCGTCAACTTTATCAAGAGTTCTCTGGTAGAGTGCGATATTTCCTAACCTTTGCTACCAGATGTGATATAACTTTATAAAACTTCCACAGCGTTGTCACGTTCCCCGTCAGAATCGTTAGCTCACGGTGTTATTACCGTTATTGTTGTTACTGTGGAAAAGATTTACAGTAAAGAGTTAAATAAGGGGTGCAGCGGGAGAATAAAGACTTTTTATTTTTGTTCTTAGAAATTTTCGTGACCTTCAGGAAGGAACACAAGCTTCTCCTGTCCAATGCAGATTCGGCATAACGCGGTGTTAAAAAATTATTTTTCTATCTTGCTACGAAATAAAAGAAACATTTATTAGCAGGAGAATGTCTTCACACATCGTAAACGATACGTAGCTGACGAAGTTATCTATAATGCATTGTCATTTTTAGCGAGAGGTTTATTAAAGTGTTGACTATTGAAGTCATTGAAGAGACACTTCTTTACGTAATCAGTGCACGGCTTTGTCCGAGAGGCACAATTATGACTTGACACGAGGTAGTGGCACGAAACGTAGTTGTGAGATTCGCAGTCTGAGTGCTATAAACAAATATGTACCAAGAGAAACAATTACCAAATAATCAATCCAAGATCCCTTTTTCAGGAGTTAATCTGGTTAAACATCGAACTCCGAAAGATGTTTTTTGTTTATTTTTAATTTTTTAGTTTTTAATCTATTAGCAAAAATTATACTGCGCTTTATATATTTTTGGATTTTTTTTTTATTTTATGCGTCTGTGTTTACAATTTAAGAATTATAATTATTTACTTGGGGTTTGGGCCCACATCCTGTCTCATTGAAATATGTATAATACCACGGGCGATAAGCGGATTTTGCCAGAAAGCATCCTTCTCGTTATATGGAGTTTACTTGCATATAGGGTAAAGAAATTGATTGCTATTCCCCTAAAGGCCACTTCTCTGAGTGGAGAATACTTGAACAAAGTTGGAACAACAAGTTACCTTGTTTTACTGTTCTACATATATAATACCCAAAATAAATATCGAACAATTTTTGAGACATTTTATGTCAAATGAAGAATTAGTTGATAGTATCCCTGTCTGCAAAATTAACACATCTGATTTTTAATTAAGAATATTTCGAATCAGGGGCGCACCTAAAGGGGGGGGGGGACTACGGGGCAAAAAAACGCACTTTATTGCATGTAAGATGCGCGAACATATAAATACCATCCCCATTTCAGCAGATAGTTAGGAAAAAAAAAACTTACCGTAGAAATATATATCCTGGCAAAAAACCGATTGAATGAATTGGCATTTCTAAACCTACCTAGAGAGACTGGAGAAAATGCACATGAGGTTTAAATCAAATCCAACTGAAATCCAAGAAAACTGAAATTTAGATTTTAATGATTATTTTAAATTAAATTAATATATTAGTAAATTTTCTCAAATATTAGAATGTATGTTTTCCTAATTTTATGATACTATTTCAACTACTAATAACAAAATTATATTGTGGTCAGAAAATAAATAGTTTTGTACCTCCCTAGCAATTTTTCTAGACTGTTAATTTTTTATGCTTGTGTTTATATGAAACGAAAGCATTTATATATATATAAGAAAATACATGACTTGCACCTTAAATATCAAAATTATCATAAACTTGAATTTTGGGTGACATAATTTTGTAAAACTAGGGAGCCCTAACCAAACATTTTCATGGAGCACCTATTTTGAATTACTAACTAACATCAGCCGTCCCATCAGCCGTTAGCGCGCTTGGCTACTGATCTAAGGGACCTGGGTTCGAGCCCCGGGTAAGGCATGGCTGTTTGTATCGTTTTTCTGCTGAGGTCCTGCCATTCTCTCAGACCTTCTACTCTGGCATATAAACTGACAGGCTCCTGTCAGACCTCTGTGGCAAGCAGCTACTTGAGGGGGTATTTATTTATTTATTTAACTAACACCTTCTTTACTTCATTAATTATTAATCACCTTGTTTGCTTCATTAATTATTAATCACCTTGTTTACTTCATTAATTATTAACCCCCTTGTTTAGTTCATTAGTTATTAATTCCCTTGGTTTACTTCATTAATTATTAATCCCCTTGTTTACTTCATTAATTATTAATCCCCTTGTTTATTTCATTAATTATTAATCCCCTTGTTTACTTCATTAATTATTAATCCCCTTGTTTACTTCATTAATTATTAAGCCCCTTGTTTACTTCATTAATTATTAATCCCCTTGTTTACTTCATTAATTATTTATCACCTTGTTTACTTCATTAATTATTAATCCCCTTGTTTACTTCATTAATTATTAATCCCCTTGTTTACTTCATTAATTATTTATCACTTCGTTAACTTCATTAATGATATTTCCATTTAAAACAAACACATTGCCTATACAGCCTCACAACTAGTTAAAAGAAATATTTCAGAGATTTTATTACAACACAATCTACACATATTTAAGAATGCTTTAAAAAACTTTCATTCAAATCCACTTCTTCACTTCCCAAACGACTATCTGACAATGTCATATTCATTTTTCTTTCCTCTTTTTTGGTATCCAATAAGCTGGGAAAAAAATGCGAAAAATAAAGCAACGTAAAAATCACTCCATTCCACTGCGAAATGCATTAATAGTCAATTTTTCTCCCATTATTTTTTTTTTTCTTCTTTTAACACACTTAGCGTTAGCTCATTAATATTCCATCATTAAATATCTCATTTTTATTTCTAATCTTTTCTCCAGAAATAAGAAATTAATTACACGCAATAATGCTCCTGCTGTGGATGGCTGCGCTTGTAAATTAACCTATCAGAGCACGAAAAAGGTGGCTGGTTGTCTGGAGTACCGGGCAGGATCTTCTTTTTTCATCTTCGCAATTTTCCATTCTCTTTTTAACCTATCTGGGAGTAGATGAGATTTCCATTCTAGAAATTATGGTGTTGTAGCTTTGGGAAATTTATACGTTATTTGATTTGCAATTTTGGTTTTGTAATTTAATTTCAAAGTGTAATAATTTCGTAGTGTTTTAGACGTGAACGTTGATAAAGGGAGGCACCGATTGGCTTGGAAATGCTGCCGTCCGTCGCATGGGATGTTAAGCCTTGGTTCTATGTGCAGGAGAGACATATTCTTGTTAAAACCCCACACGATGGCCTTGACATAAATCTTCCAGTTCTCTCCTAAAAACCTGCTATTCATTCCCTGTGGTACTCTTTCCCAATCAAAATCCGAGCCTTTGGGGTTCTTGTGACTTGTTCATTAGCTCACTGTGTGAAGAAAGTGTTGCTCAGAAGTAAAAGAATCCAACACTAATAGAGTTTTCTGGTCCATTATTATATTTTTTAATTCAGAAGCTTTTAAACTTTTGTAAGCCGTATACTTCTTTTTTAACGAATCTGCAATATAGGTTTCTTCCTTTGTATAAGAGTCGTTGAAATTAAAAGGAGAAAACCCTATATCTGGATAATGAACTGAGTATTTATTACCCAATGCAATGGATATGCATAAAAGGAATTCATCAACACTAGAATCAGTCTATCTGCTTTAACCTGATCGACGTTGTGTGAATTGCAGACAAACCTAGCATGCAAATTTGAAGAATGTGTTATTATGCTGACTATTAGCATCCGTTGTTGGTTGAGTTTATAGATCGTGATGACGACATCAAATCGCAACGATATTGTGAAACTTTGGGCCGTTTAAGGAGAGCAAGAGAGCCGAAGCATCCATGACCCTTGAGCAGGAAGATTTGTTTCGTTGCGTGACAAAACCTTCTCCTAAACTGTCCGATTAAGAGTAATAACATTGAGCAGGTATCTTTGGGAGTGTCTGGATCACCCTTCTTGCAGTCCTGACCTCTCCTCACGTGATTTTAACATTTTCGTTCGTTTAAATAAAAGCCATGAAAGGAAGGAAGTTCGAGTCGGACGAAGTGGTGCAGATAATGGTCACAAAATTCCTCAAACAATAGTGAAAGTCGTTTTCTGTATAGGATATCATTGGGACAAATGTTTTATCATTTATGCACAATATGTAAACGTAAATGATCATTTACGCTTTGCATTCGACTTGTCCAACTTTGATCTCAACGATCTTTATATAACGATGGAATGAATATTAACGGCGAGAAATGAGGATACTTTTATGTATCTGTTGTCTCTCATCCAACAGAATAATGCAACATACAAGAGAGAAAATGAAAGCAAAAACAGAACCAGCAAGAAAAGCAACAAGAACGCTAAATTCAGTTTAATCGAATCGAAATGTATCAGCAAAGAACAAAGGAATGATTTATTTGCACAAATGTAGAGATCATTCTGTAGTCATAAGGACCTGACACTCAGATGATGAGAGAAGGATCAACATCTAAGGACGAGCAGTTGGAATGGATTTCTGGAGAAGATATGCACAGAAGATAAAAATGGATTTGGGTTTGTTTGCTTTACCTCTGAGTAGCACTTCTTTTGCACACAATGGAATAAATGGCCAGGTCACAAGGACCCCAGTAGTTCAGAGAAGGTTGGGGGGAGGCACCCACTGAACATCTGTTAGGAGAAGGATTTGAGCCTCCCGTCAAGGCCATCCAATGTGTTCTTTCGCACACGGGGCCACGGCTTCAAGTCCCCACCCGACGGACGGTAGCCTCTCTAAGGTAATCAGTTTCTCATATTGCACGAGGATAGGGCGGGGAATTTTGGGGAGGTAAATCTCAATACTGGCCCAGGTGGGACTCCAATCTGGGAAAAGAACAATATGAAGGCCTTGAAAGAAATAAAGAGACGGTGCGGAGATGTTATAAAAGATGATTTTGAGAAGAGGATTTGGTGGATAGAAGGAGATGGTGATCGGTTTTACTAAAGGCAAGCTAAAGGCAAGCAACCCAAAAGTCTCGCGACAATCCAATAATAACAACGGAACACTTTAATGTATTCAGAAACAGTGGGTGAAAGGACAACATATTCCGAGTGCCCTATATTATGATATTATTTATAATGACCTTGATATCCTTATAGACATTATAAATAATTGATGACCTATGATAGATAGTGGAAAAAAGATACCTACACACAAGTCAAAGCATTACAATGCAAATAGAAAACGCAGGCTTATTATAACGAAATAAAAGAAGCAAAATGATTTAGTAGTAAATTATTACAAAATATGTTCTGTAGACGTGGGACTCATTAAATAGTTAACTAAAAGAAAAAAAAAATGTTTTGTTAAAAAAGTTACATCTTCTAGGGATACTAACTACTACACTATCAGCGGATAAATTTTCAACCAGCTAATGTGACTTATAGATTTCCCCCCATATTATTTGATTAAGTCATCTGTGTCGGAAAATGGACATCCGAGTCCCAATTATTAAATTTCATCATATGAGGCAACTTGGTTGTCCGTTTCCCGACATAGATGGCATCACATGCGAATCAAATAATATGCGAGAGGGTCTATGGGTCACATTCGCTGAAAAAAAATATTGGCCGCTGATGGTGTAGGTATTAGCACGTCTGCCATGTTATTGGGAGGCGTAGGTGTGAATTCCACTCAAAGCGAAACTAAAGTTTTTTCGGCTAACTCTTTCATGGATAAAATGTTTTGTTTTCGCTGAAATAACATTACATCATCATCATCCTCAAGCAGCCATGAGCTACGGAGGTTCAACCAGACCGTGCAATTTAGTTCTCCAAGCAAGTCTATCCTGAGCTACATCTACTGCATCTGGCCACTGCACACCAATTCTAATAAGGTTCTGTTTGGCATTGTCTGCCCGCTGCATCCTAGGTCATCCCCTCTTTCTGAGACCTTTAGGCACACCGTTCATAACCCTATTCGCCAATCTATAATTATCCATACGGGGAACATGGTCAAACCAACGGAGTCTCTCTCTGTACAATATGTTGCTTAAAGGAGGTTGCCGACTCCTTTGCCTAACCTCATCATTAGTTACAAAGTTGAACCACCTAATGCCCAAGATACTGCGTAAGCCTCTAGAATCAAAAGTATCTAGTTCCCTCTTTTCTTGTTTACAAAGTGTCGAAGTTTCACTACCATAACTAATCCTAGAAAGAACCAAACTATTATACAGTCTAATTTTAGTCTTTAGGTGTATACGCCTATTTCTCCACACTCTCCATAGATTCTTAAAAGTCCCGGCAGCAATCCCTATTCGTCTGTTAATCTCATGCCGCACATCACCATTATCTGTTACATAGCTCCCAAGATAATTAAACTGTGAATCCTGCTCAAGACTGCAACCATTCAGATTACCTGAATCACAGCCTGCCTGACCAATTTTCATCACTTTACTTTCCTCTCTGTTTATAACCAAACCTATTCTACTACCAGTTTCATCAACAGCTCGAATGAAAGATTTCATCTCATCAACATCATTTGCCAAAAGGGCTAAATCATCAGCATAATCTAAATCAGACATTTTCGTATCTCCAATCCATTTAAGGCCAAAATCTTTCCCTTGAAGTGAATTTCGGATAACATAATCAATTACCAGGCTAAAGAGAAAAGGAGACAAAATGCACCCTTGTCGAACACCCGAAGTAATGCTAAACCAATTGCTTCAAACCCTACCAACTCTCACACACGACTCAGTGTTATTATAGAGAGCTTTCATTATGTTAACTAACTTGTCTGGTATCCCATATGATCTCACAATCAACCACAGATTATGACGATCAACAGAGTCAAAAGCCTTTTTGAAATCAACAAAGCTAGCAACCAAAGGTTTCTGAAACTCTAAACATTTCTTAAGAATCTGCCTAAGTGAAAATATCTAATCCACACATCCCCTACCACTTCTGAATCCACATTGCTCATCACGCAATTGACTGTCAAACAGATTTGTAATTCTATTAAGCACCATCATGGGAAGAACTTTACCTGGAACAGAGAATAGGCTGATACCCCTATAGTTATCACAAGAACTGCGATCACCTTTTTTGAAAATAGGGATAATAATAGCTCTGGTAAAATCCTCAGAAACCATGCCTTTATCATGAAAGATATTCAAATTTTCAGTCATCCAAGCGGTAACAGACACATTCCCAGCTCTAAGCATTTCCGTAGTAATTTCTTCGACCCCTGGGGATTTATGATGTTTAGCTTCAGAAATAGTGAAAATAACTTCTGGTTGTGTTATAGGGTCAATATTAAAGCCACCAATATCATCATTGCAAACAATGGAAGTTTATTACGCTCTCTGTAATACTTTCTAAAAGGACTAGTAGGGTATTGAATAAGGACATTCCTGCAGTTCCTTCTTTCTGAAATAAGCTCAAGTGCCTTATCACTCAGATAATTTTGCCTCCTCTGCTCCTTTTTTCCTAAAAGAATACTGTTAATTTCCAAAAAAGCCTGTTTAAAATGGTCCCATTCTTCCTTAACTTCAGTAGTAAGCAAACCATGACTGTCATAATGACTAAGTAACCTATCATGGTAAGCTTTAGCTATAACTGGGTCTTTCAGAGCTTCAGTATTAAAGGTAAATTTTTTAACTCTAGCACAACACTTTTTAAGTTTAAGTTGCAAGACACTTTTAACAAGGTAATGGTCAGATCCAATTTCAGCTCCCCTATATGACTTGGTATTCCTAACAGAACAAGCCCATTTTCTGTTAATTAATATATAATCATATTCTTATGCAGTCCATCGGGTAAAACCCATGTGTACTTATGTATGTCGCGGTGTTTGTAATAAGTGTTAGTTATTCTGAATCCATTGAGTTTACTTACTTGTAGGAGACGTTGCCCATTGTCATTGCAGCTACCAATAACAAAAGGGCCTATCACCCCTTCCCAAAGGTCAGAGTCAGTACCAACTTTGGCATTGAAGTCACCTAGAACAAGGGTAATATCTCCTTTCTTGACAGAATTCAAAATATCCTGAAGTTGTTCATAAAACCTATCCTTCTCATCCTCATCGGTATCCTCAGTGGGGGCATAACAGCAGATAACATTCAGGTCTTTAACACTTGTCTGAAATTTTGCTGTAAGAAACCTTTCATTAATGCACTCATATCCTAGAAGAGCATCGCTAGCGTGTCTGCTGAGAAGCAGACCCACGCCTTGGTGATGCTTATTGTCGTCCCTCCCTGAAAAGAGAAATTTATGATTATTTTTAAGAATCTGACCTTTATCTGTCCATCTGGTCTCTTGCAAGCCGAGAATATCTAAATTATAATGGTGGAATTCATGTGTGAGGACATCAAGAGAAAAATCTCTGTGCAGAGTCCTCACATTCCAACTACCTATGGAGAGAAAATGGTTAGTGGGATGTTTAAAGAAACTATGTTTATTGAGAGAGGGAATGCCGACAATATCAACAGCCCCCTAATCGCAGACATGGGGCAAAGACCCGTTCCCTCACCACTAAAGGCTGAAGCTATCTACACTGGAAGACTTCCCCCAATGTATAATTTGACGATGCCAATAGAAGCAAAGAGTTCAGGTACCTGCGATGACCTGTACTCAGGATTATCCATCAGCTGATAAACATATGTTGTGAATCTATTCACTTGGGGCTGTCAACCCACAAACAAACAGAAAACACAGCGGAAGATTATCCCTCCACAGAAGCCCGCCAGTGCAGCAAAATCAGGATCCGTAATCAAGCTCAGAGTCATAATTCCATTCAGGTTGGTATATATGGTCAACTCCTCAGCAGGGTAGGAAAAATATTTGTGAAAAGCAGGCTTGATCACTCCTCAGCAGGGTAGGGAAAAAACTGAAAAGTTGGCAGACTTGTCCAGATCAGTAGGCCACACTAATCTGGCAGCCCTCCGCTACCGTTCACTTCCACAAGAGAGTATCTCTTTTGAAAGGTACAAACGGTACAGCTAGGCCTGCCTGGTACTATGCATCAATCACAGGGGATTGGTGCATAGCTCTCCTTCCAGTGACTACCTATCTACCATTTACAGACCGTAACATTACAGTTACAGTAAATAAAAAAAATTATAAAAAAGATATGTATTAAAAATACATTTTAGAAAGTTCGAAATGAAAATCCGAGACGTTTCTGTCGATTAATCGTTAATTTATAGCAAATTTCCTTAATTTTGGTTACTTTTCACAAATAGCATAAACTCTGCAATAAACCATTATCGCAGGGCTTCTTGACCCCTTTCTGATCCATCCCTTTCGAAACGATTGTATGGAAGCCTCGCACCCTAATTTACAGGTCCCCATTTTTGGTTTAATTTTAAAAATAATGAAAAAATCCGATTTTCAAAGTTTCCTCTCGCATCCCCTGGTCACCCTTTTCGCATTCCCTGGTCACCCTTTTCGCATCCCCTGGGGTTGTGGACATTCCAGGTTAAGAACCCCTGGACTGACACGATTTCAAATTATCAAAGGGGTGAAGGTTAGCTTTTTCAGTTGAACATCAGGCTTTCAAAACTGATGTTTCCAGGTTCGAGAATTCCACTATGCCCGGATGGAGATTTTCTCCTATAACCTCCATTTAGCCCTCAGTGATAAAGGAGACATCAGCGGGCTTCAAAAACCACTGTCCTTTGGATGTAACGTTAAACCGTGACTCCTTCTACAGGAGAGTTATACCCAATCGGGTATAACTGTCGGGTAAATAGTCCATCAGAACTTTAAAGAAAACGTCTGATGGACTTGATGGAAGGCTACCCTATGTCTCGTATAGGTATCCATGGATAACCTTTCTAAATATAGATCTGATCCCTTGGGGTCCTTGTGACTTGACTACCTATTCCATTGTTTGCTCTAAAGAGTCGCTCTTAGCAAAATCAACCCAATCTAAATCAACCAAAAACGAGACGCATTAACTGAAATCATCAAAGGAATCTTGAAATTTTTTAAATTCTTATTCTAACGCTCTAGGTAGAATGAAATTATATTACTTATTTTCTACAGGAAAAAGCATAAAGAGTAAGAAAATATAGTCGCATATTGCACTTGCGGATTATCTATCGCCAAAGCTGTTGGTCTGCGTCGAAAATTACGACATGGTTTCATTTCCTCCAGTTCCTTGCGCCAGCATGAAACACAATGGAAGAAAAGCGTCGGCGAAAGATTTTATTAATCCCGAATGAATTAAAAGTTGCAGGCGGAAGGAATTAACTTAGCGGCGAAGTGGAAGGGAGGTAAAAATAAATCCTCTTCAGATGAAACCTTGGCTCCGAAGTGGATAGAAAACACGGTCCTTGGAAGATGTTGCGAGATAGGTTCCAGCTGCGTTTGGGATTATGTTTTGAGCAGGAAGGAAAAAAATAAAGGTGTAATTATCTCTGTTTGGTGAATAAAAGCGAAAACTTTCAAGCCGACCTTTCCTTCATCAGATGGGAATGGCGACGTTTCCAATCAGTTGATGAGATTAAGCTGAGTTGATCTTGAAGTTGGCCGAAACGAGAGGAGAATTTGTTTATCTGAGAGCATAAGTAGGAAAGTAAAGTTTCCAGTTAGAGCCTCGCCTGACTGACAAATATCTGGAGCTGTCTCCACGCATGATAACTTTGTCTCTACTCAATCTGTCGCGCGCTAGGATCGTAATCTACAGTTCCCCGGGGGCGGGGGTGGCTCAGTCGGTAGCGCGCCAGGCTCGTAATCTGTAGTTCCCAAGTTCGAGTCCCAGCTGGGTCAGCGTTGAGATTTATTTCCGCAAAATTCCCCGCCCTGCCCACGGTCAGTAGGGGACACCGATGGATTTGGAAAGGCCGCCGTCCGTCGGATGGGACGTTAAGCCGTGGCTCCGTGTGCGGGAGAACCCTGTGCACGTTAAAGAACACGCTGGATGGCCTTGACGGGAGGCTACCATCTGTCTCCCAACAGTTGTTCCAGTGGGTCCCCTCCCCCAACCTTCTCTGAGCCTTCGGGGTCCATGTGACCTGGCCATTTAGCCCATGGTGTGCAAAAAAGTGTCGCTCAGAGGTAAAACAACCCAACCCAACAACTACAGTTCCCAGGTTCGAGTCCCAGCTGGGAAATCGTTGAGATTTATCTCCCCAAAACTTTCCGCCATGCCCTCGGTCAATACGGGACTCCGATGGGCTTGGAAATGTTACCGTCCATCGGAACCCATTAACTGATTAGCCATGGCCCCATATGCAGGAGAGCCATACCATAATGCACGTTAAAGAACACGCCGGATGTCCTTGATGGGAGGCTACCATCTGTACTTCTACGGTAGCACGGTCAATCTACTGCGAATTTTGTAACACCATTTTAACAATTCATAATATCCTAATTTACAATATTGTTCTTAATAATGAACGTCGAATCTATTTTAGCTCTCTTCACTTACTGTCCGAGCCTCTTATACTCGAACATCATTCATCTGATGATTCGTTTTTAGAATGTGACTTTGGATTTTCAAAATACATTGGTTATTTTAATTCTGTTTAATCTTTTACCTTCGGATCTTTATATTTCAGACCACGCCATCCAACCCAACTTAGTCAAGAGCGACTAGGATATAATGTTTTCTTAAGGAGCCGAAGGAAAAATTATCTACTTAAAAACGAAAACATACATTTCTAAAGAGTAATGACGTATTGAAAAAAAAACTATGTTTTAAGGAATCAAAAACTACCATAATTAAAAAACAAAAAAAATATTTTTAATATGGACTAGGAATTGGTAAAATCATTTATTTATAAAAATAAACATTTGTAGTATAAAAATCGGAAGAAGTAATCCAGATAAGTATATTATTTGTTTTATCAGCCTCAAGTTCTTCCTCAATGACCACGACAGGCCCGTTTTAGACCTTTTCAGTTTTGCTTTATACACGGATCCTTAAACGCATTGTTGTTATTTTTATATACTCTTATTGATATTGTCGTTGTAGCATTCACTATTTCCGTCTTTTGTTTTATAACTTTGGTTATGAGGTCAGTTGCTTTTTCATTGAACTTTATATCATGTTTGGCGCAATATAACCTTAGTTACTATAACCGTAATCTCTTTTATGCCCCACTTTAGTTGCGACATAAAATCCTAACAACCAACCAACCAGAAGGAAAGCCCTCCCCTGTGAGCATTAAAAAAAAGGTAGTGGTCTTAACGGAAGGTTTTTGTCTTTTAAAAAGTCTCCACTGAATTTTCGTTCAACTCTGAACCATTGGATCCTTATGACCTACAACTATGCCAGCCTTGAGATTTATCGGCTCTTATCCCCACCATGCATTCTGTCAGGGCTTAGGAAGGCCGCCGTCCGTTTGGTGGGTAATGAAGCCATGTCCCGTGTGCATAAGATTCATATCCTGTGCGATTTAAAGAACATGCCAGATGATTTTAATGGGAGGTTTCCATATGTCTCCTAATATTTTTATAATAATATTTTTTTGGTAATACATATAAAATAATATCGCTATATGATAAAAAAATACTAGATTAAAAAAAGTACTACGGATTGCCATCTTTCATGAACAATCATGCTAAATGTTTGAGCAACTATGTATAAATTTCCCCATCGTTCCACTTTGCCCAATTTCAATTTTTACAGAGATCTGACATGAACCTGTAATTATAAAATATAGAACATTAACATTTTTCCCAAAGGAGTTGTTTTTCCACCTAAGCATAAGTAGCGTAAAAGTGGCTAAGTCGTTAGCACGGCAGACCCTTAAGCTGCAATTCTCAAGTACGAGATCCAATTGCGCCTGCATTGAGATATATCTTAGATTAGTCCCACCTGATTTTGGGAGAAAACAAACAATCAATGGTTTGTAAAAGGTATCCGTCGGGTGGCATGTTAAGCCGTGTCGCAGAGGGCAGGAGTCCTCAAACGGATTCTCCACACTTTGTTTCAGCCGTTGGTTTCTTGTGTCACATGACCCATTAGTCCATTTTGTGTAAGAAAAAATATCATAATTTTCTGCTACTGTAGCAACCGAAAAGGTAAATTAAATATATACATACACACGACCAGCCAATGAAATGATGCTTTTACCGAACCCAGCTGGAAATTCACTACGAGTTGTAGCAGAATCTCTGTCAGAACTCCTTTTTATTGTGTATTCAAGAGGTACTTTACAGAGGTACTTTAGAGAGAGAATTATTTTCTGTATCTTCACATAGTAAAATAGCAACTGAACTTTAAAAACGGTTTAAATAACTGAACTAACACATCAAAATGTAGCATTATCCTTAACAAAATGTGTCACGTTTCTTTGAATAATAAAAATAACATATACGTAAAATTTTGATTTTTTTGCTCTAAAACTGCCTGTAAATGTAATCAGACAAGTAGAAGAAATATAAGAAGGCTTAAAAATTAAGAAAATATAACTTTATCTCCTGTAGATAAGTTTTAGCATTGCGGGTCTCCATCAACTCTAAATGTACTAATTACACAACGATTGTCTGGATAAAGCATGTTAAAAAAAATCTACTGTCCAGTGGATCTCCTTCCCCCAACCTTCTATGAACATTTCTAGGGGTCCTTGTGACCTGGCCATTTAATCCGCTGTGTGGAAAAAGTGACAGTCAGAGATAAAACAACACATCCCTTATAACCTGCCCATTTAGTCCACTTTCGAAAAAAAAATAAACAACCCTCAGAGGTAAAAAGTTATCGGGAAAAATATATTTTTAACGGACACTCACGATTTGTATATAAGAAATTAGCATATATTGGGGATTTCATTATTTGATACTTCTTACGAATAGCAATCGAATAGCATTCCTTTTTGAAACAAACCAATATTTTTATTCCTCTGAACGACCTCGAAAAACAATCGAAGGAAAAAAAAAAGAAAGTTATTCTACAATTTCGACTTTCCGTGTGCTCTCTTCTTCAGGTGAGTCATGCGTATCTGCCTTCCGTAGAAAGATGAAATATAGAGAGGAGACAAAGGGCAGCTATTTGTGACAGATCTTGTGGCGAAGGGAAGACAAAGTAGGGGAAAGATGTGGGAGGGGAGAGCGACATCCCCCTTTCCTCCTACCTCCTACAAAATGTGTTATGGCAGCAACCAATTTCCCATCATCGGCCCTTCTGTTTTAAGCTATTCTTCGTCTTCGAGTCGAGGAAAAGTGCTATCAGACCTCAGGGTGATTCTTTGTCAATAATCCGTCCCTTGGGATGCGAAGAACTTGTTTGAGCACCATGGAGACAGGAGGAGATAAAATCAGATTCCTGCGCACGGAACTCCAGCATCTCTGATTACACGTGGGGGAGAGAGAAGTGGGATTTCTGGGAAGTTGATCCTTGTGTTCCCCCAACAAAAGATAGATAGATGGGGGTGCGCTCCGTGACCTGATGAAAGAATGGGATAAACTGGGAGGAGGAGGAGAAATGTTCTTTAGATCATTTCATTGCTCATCTTTTAACCGTTTTCAAGATTTCTACCCTCTGACCTTTGATAAAAATGATGACTGTGCATACTTTTTTTGTTAAGAACAGGATAAAATAATCATATACGGAATTATTATCAGTTTGATTCGCTGTTAATTATTATAGCAACGTTTCTAGGAGACATTGTTTAGTTTCGCTTTTCTACGATGACAATGATTCTCAGGCGGAAATCGGAGATCCTCAGAATTGGGTCAGACAGATCACTACAGAGCATTTTCCTGTTTGCAAAAATTGTGAACCTAAGAACTGATTTTGACACCGACAATTTAAAACCAAGAACTTGCTACTGTTTCTACCGTTTAGCGACTACCAATTTTTGCCACTCATTTTCATGTTTTTCAGTTCAATATTTCTCTGCATTTCATACTAGAAATTAATCAGTATGTTCGGCATCCCTTGATTTCTAGCTCATCATTACGATCCCTATTTGACCTTGAATGCAACACCGAATCTGAAATTTTCTCGCATTTCTGATTCCTGTTCCCTGAAATAATCCTATTCATCAATTTTTACCTGTCCAGCAGGGGTGTATTAAAAATTTACTTTTGACCTCAGAGGACCCTTCGCATCCAAAATATGACAAAACTACTGAGATCTACGACTCGAATTTCCCCAAGGCACTAAATTTTAACCCTCTAGCACTGGTAGATTTATATTCGACCTTTGGCCTCAAAGGATCCGTTGTAATCAAAAGTCAATATCATTTCCGAGACATACGTCCCAAAATACCCCCCAGAACCAATTTTCAGTTTTTTAGAACAGATAGATCTAAATTTAACCTTTGACGTCGAAAGACCCTCCGGATCAGAAATTTCGTAACGTTTCCAACATCTACAGCCCGAAACACCCTAAGACTATAATTTTCACATTTCTAGCCCTCATAGATCAAGGTTTGACCTCTATGTGATATCCATTTGACCCTGAAGGTCACATCGGAGATCAAATTTCGTATTTTTCCCGAGATCTACGACCCGGATTACTCCTAGGTGCAACTTTTCAGAGTTCTACTATTTCTGCATCATAGTTAGAATTATCATGATTCTCTGTCAGTCAGTTAGTCAGTCAGCTGTAAGCCGTCAATCATTCACAATCATCTATATAAATAATATCTGTCTATATAAGCTCAACGGACAAAACAATTTGTCATCATCCGCTGTAAGAGGTTTACATCCGTTCGACAACAACAGAGGGCGCACCAGTAATAAACACGTCCTACACAGAGCTGTGCCGTGCACTACCGGGTTCATACAGTGGTTGTGTGCCACGTGTATGTTAGTCGCTCCGTGAAACATGGGTCGCGCCAAAGATGTGAATGAATGGCAAAAAGGTTTAATTCCTTTGGCCGAGCCAAAGGTCACAGTGTACAAGAAGTTGCTGCCTTTGCAGGTCAAACATATTGTCCAAAGGTCTTCCAGCAGTTCGTACATCGCAGTCCACTACTAATCGTCATCATAACTGCGGCAAAAAGACCAAAAGCCGAGTCAA
This sequence comes from Ryuthela nishihirai, assembly GCA_038380435.1. NCBI lineage: Eukaryota > Metazoa > Arthropoda > Arachnida > Araneae > Heptathelidae > Ryuthela > Ryuthela nishihirai. The sequence goes on from JAWZYU010000030.1 coordinate 35,534,604, forward strand.
AGGACACAGTGTACAAGAAGTTGCTGCCTTTGCAGGTCAAACGTATTGTCCAAAGGTCTTCCAGTAATGGCGTACATCGGAGTCCACTACTAATCGTCGCCATAACTGCGGCAAAAAGACCAAAAGCCGAGCCAAAGGACACAATGTACAAGAAGTTGCTGCCTTTGCAGGTGTGTCAAAACGTATTGTCCAAAGGTCTTCCAGCAGTGGCGTACATCGCAGTCCACCATTAATCGTCGCCACAACTGTGGCAAAAAGACTGCGCTCACCAATAGGGACCTCCTCAGTATGTCACACATACTGTTAGGGCAAACCGCTTTGCAATGAGACCTACAACAAGCTGTTTCCGAACGAATACTTCGAAGGGAACTACCATGGAAGAGACTCATGTTAACAGCTCTGCACAAGGCTGCACGGCTACAGTGGGCGAGGCGCCACAAAGACTGGACTGTCGATTCTTGGAAGCGTGTGATCTAGCCGGATGAATCTCGTTTTTGCTTGTACTCGAATGATCCGAGGCGACGGGTACATCGTAAGCCACATGAAGCCTTCCATGCGGACTGTGTGCAAAGTTCTGTTCAAGCTGGAGGAGGCTATGCGATGTTCTAGGGATGTTTCACGTGCGAGGAAATGGGTCCTTTGGTTGCGGTGACGTCACAGTCGAACCAGAAGGGCTATATGGAGCTACTGGATGACCACATGTTGCCTTTTGTGCAGCATTTCCACAGTAAACACCAGAAGGATACCCCAGTCATCCAAGACGTCAATTTTCCCATGCACATGCTCAAAGTGTGTCGGATTGGCACGACGAGCTTTCTGAAGCCTTCGAACATCTCGACTGGCCCGTTAAATCTCCGGATTTGAATCCCATAGAATATTTGTGGGACTATTTGGAGAAACGAGTGAAGCGCCTTCCCAGCCATCTGGCTAATCTGGCCGAATTGCGGCATTTGCTGCTGGAAGAGTGGATGAATATTGATGTGCACTACATCAGCACACTGGTGGCATCCATGTCAGACAGAATTTCAGCTTTTCTTCGTTCGCACGGAGGCGTTACCGTTCTGTTAGGTGGCATTCAGCCAAGGGTGACTAATTTTTGTCCGTCGAGCTTATATATGTATATCACAATCGTCTACATATATTAGAATACCTACTACCGCCTAACCTATTTTCCCCATTCAATCGATGCGATTTGTCGATAACGCGGTATTCTTCAGGAGCTTAACCATCACCTTATATACTGCCGTACCAAAATATTAGTGACTTTTCATGTTATGTCAATGGGAATCTAACTTCGAAGCTCTTTAACTTCTAAAATATGCATTTAATAATAAAACGTGACTGTGATGGTAAATTAAAGATCATAATCAAATCTATCTAAATCTCGATTATCAGATTGATTGATTCATTGATTACATTACGGGTATATCGTTTGTTTTTTCTGCTGAGGTCCTGCCATCCTCTCAGATCTTCCACCGTGGCATATAAACTGACAGGCTCCTGTCAGAGCTCTGTGGCAAGCAGCTGCTTGAGGGGATGCTTTTTTCATATATTTGGAATTCCTTGTTGTTTCCCACAAGAGCAGTTTGTTGAAATATGTATTACTATTATTGTTTTATTTGTTTATTTCATTTTTTTTCTTTTTTTTCTTCTTATCAGAAATATTCTTTCAGTATTTAAAGAGTTATGACAGCTGAAATATTTAACAATAAACTATAATGTTGTATAAAAATCATTCATAATTGTCTAATATTAAAATATTGAGTACTCATGCGTCTAAAATGCATATTTATGTTATTAAATGGCTTGATGGCCCTCGCGAGTCGAGGTACGAATCCTCGACACATCTGGCACAACAACAGGTCACGTAGGCCGTGCCATCTGGAGCCTACTGTACCATGCTGTAGAGTCTCTGTGTCGGCGGCGGTGTTCTTTCTCGTGGCTGGACTGGACACCAAAAATGGGGGAAATGAAAAAGGCACTAGTGGCTGAAGATAATGGCGGCCGAGACTTTCTGCTCCAAACCGTCGTGTCCACATTTTGAAACAAATATGAGCACACACTTTCCAATCTGAGGAAGAGTTGTGATGAAACTTTTCCTTTTTTCGTGAAAAAGCAGAAACAAAAAAAAAACCCTTCATATTTTAGTGTAAAACCAAAGTTTCCCTTTTTTGTACAAATTCCCTCTTTTTCTGCAAACGGATATTTTTCTGCAAAAAGTGTTCAAATTGAAACTTTCCCTCTGTTTGTACAAATGGAAACTTTTTCCTCCCTTTTTGCATTCAAATGAAAATTTTCGTTTTGTACAAATAAAAAATTCCTTCCCCTTATTTTATCCAAAAATTTAAATTTTCTCTTTTGAACAAATGGTAAATTTCTCTCCTTTCTTTGTGTTCAGATGAAAACTTTCCCTCTTTTTTGCACAAATGAAAACTTCGAAGAAAGAAAGAGAGAAGCCCCTGCTGCAACTACTCTCTACCAAATACACTAATCCCAGTTTGGTTGGGAGGTCGGGGATGATACAAGGCAGCGTCATCTTGCAAAGCCGCCGTTTTATCCTCATGTTAATTACCCCACCACTTGGTGGCGCTGGCAGGTCTACGCCATCACCCTAAATCATGTTAAATGGAGCGACCGAGGAGCAAGCTCGGTTCCCCTTCCCAACACGAGGAAGCTGAAAGCACGGTTCGTAGGTTATGTGATTGAAAGGGTTGGGTCGACTCGTTATTGCCGAGGGGGCCACAGACAGAACTCTGAGCCAACGTTTCAGCGCTGTAGATTGTGGTTGAGAATTATCGTGATCCCCTGCCCCCTCTTCACCCCTCCTTGTGAGCTCGGATTGATACTGAACTATCGCACTGCAACGGCAATGATTAGCTCCATCGAGAGAGTTATCACCCACTCTAAGTTCCGAGAAGATCATGGGTGATTTCCGTTCTCCTGTTCAGCCGGTGATTAGTTTTCTTGAATTACTTCTACATCTTCACCCTCAGAATGGAATTAACTCTTTTTTTTTCTGCGAAGATCTATATCTTTTTCTTATTCCTGTTCTAATTTTTTAGCCGTCTTCGAAAATAAGATGTTCGTTCAAAGTAAATTGAGGCGTTGTGCAATCCCTTTCACTCTCCCAACGAAAAGAAAGTTTTAATAGTCAGGAAAACAAAGTCTTATCAGATATATTGCTTTATACTTTGTTTCACATGAAGAATGGAGCGGTAATTACTTCTCAAAGTGGCTAAGTCGGTAGAGCTCCAGGCTTGTAATCTGCTGTTCCAAAATTCGAGTACCAGTTGGGCCAGTATTGAGATTTATGTCCGCTAAACCCCAACCTGCCCTCGGTAAAAAAAGGAACACCGATGGGATGGTGAGAAAAAGGGACACCGATGGGATGGGGAAAAAACGGACACAAATGGGATGGGGGAAAGGGACACCGATGGGATGGGGGGAAAAGGGACACCAACGGGATGGGGGGAAAGGGACACCGATGGGATGGGGGGAAAAGGGACACCAACGGGATGGGGGGAAAGGGACACCGATGGGATGGGGGGGGGAAAGGGACACCGATGGATTCCCGTTGCAGGAGTCTATTGTCTCGAGTTAAGGGCAGCCATTCCCTAATGACTTTAAGGAACATGCTTGAATTCCTTGAAGAGAGGCTACCATCTGTCTCATAGCAGCTGTCCAATGGAGCCCCTTTCCCCAACCATCTCTTCCTCGAAGTCTTTGTGACCTGGCTACTTAGCTCATTGTGTCCAAAATAGTGCCGCCCACAGGTAAAACAATCCAACCCCTCAAAGACTTTCTTGTCCGATTGTCTCTTTGTACTCTTAACCGCGAGAACCAGTGAAAATGCATCAATCCTCGACTCTTTAGGTGAGCTTCTACGGCAAGTGTTTTACATCGCGAATGTGCCGGTGTAAAAGAAATGCTTCTTCGTGTACTTTACAGTATTTCGAATTTGAAAACAACATTTTAAATTGCTCACTTGCATGAACTATACATAATAATTTACGTTATAAAAAGTACTTATATTTTGCATAAAACATGGAACACTTTGCTGTGGAGGAGTATTACATTTGCGAGATGTTCTTTCCAGAACTCGTGTGGGAGTGGCATCGTTTCATCGGCTGTTACTTCTTTTATCATCAGACTTTGGCGCATTATTCTTTATGTGAAATGGAGTATACGTAATCCTTGTAACAGTCAGTAGTTTATCCACTATAACGAAACACACATTTTAATTAATCTTCAAGTAAACGATATCGCATAAAAATATTTTAGATGTCCGTTTCCCAAAGTGCGGCTCGGTAGTTGTCATTGGTAAGAAAAAATACTGGTCCTTAGAAAATATCAAATAAATTGCAAGATCCTATTAATATGCGGCAACATAAGATTAGTTCCCACAACATTCGAATTTTCTTCTTTGTTTTTTCTTCCTAGTTATTTAAAAATTATACAGTGATACTAATAGATGACTTATTGTTATAAGTTAAATAAAGTTGGGTTGTATTACTTCAGAGCAGCACTTTTTCTGTACACAATGGGCTAAAAGGTCCTGTTATAGGGTTCCCGAAGGGTCAAAGAAGGTTGGGGGAGGGAACCCACTGGATATCTGCTGGCAGACAGATGGTAGCCTCCTGTCAAGTCCATCAAGCGTGTTCTTTAACGTGCACAAGGTATCGCTCTCTCCCACATACGGTCCACGGTCCACGGTTTAACATCCCATCCGATTGACGGCGGCCTTTCCAAGCTCATCAGTGTCCCCTACTGACCGTAGGCAGGGCTGGGAGTTTTGCAGAGATAAATCTCACCGCTTTCCCAAGCGGAACTTGAACCTGGGAACTGAATCTGGGAACTGAACTTGAACCTGGGAACCTGGGAATAACATTATTTAATTGTGGGGCTGAGTCGGTAGAGTTGGCGCACTACCGACTCAGCCCCACAATTAAATAAAGCGTATTAATATAAAATTAAATACGAGTAAAAAAGTATTTGATTTTAATTGCTTTTTCATATGTATATTTTGGGACGCAAAAAAGGTACAGAAAGTAAAGGTTCCCAGTTATGTAAAGTTTGGGAAATCCAGCAATAGACGATTGTGAATGACTGAGTGATACAGAGTAGATTATTCTCCAAAAAATCAGAAATTTGACCTCTAACGTGTCCTCCAACACGTTGGATATTCTACTACTTGACACACGCTGAATTGAAGAACACGCTGAATATTCTACTACTTGACGCTGAATATTCTACTATTTGACACACGCTGAATTGAAGAACACGTTGAATATTCTACTGTTTGATGATGAATATTCAACTACATGACAGATGCTGAATTGAAGAACACGCTGAATATTCTACTACTTGATGATGAATATTCTACTACTTGACACACACTGAATTGAAGAACACGCTGAATATTCTACTACTTGACACGTGCTGAATTGAAGAACACGCTGAATATTCTACTACTTGACACACGCTGAAATGAAGAACACGCTGAATATTCTACTACTTGACACACGCTGAATATTCTACTACTTGACGATGAATATTCTACTACTTACTACGTGAAGTCAAGTAGTAGAAGTGCGACGAACGTGAAAATCTATGACTGGAACATCCTTAGAATGATTTTCTCCGTTAATCCCTATGCCTCTATAAGAAATGAGGTTCTTCTAAAGGGTTTCGAAGGACATAAGTTCATCCGATGACATCTTAATTAATAATCCTGTGCCCAGGAGATAATTATTCACCGTATGTTAAGAAAACGCGCATGCGTGTTAATAAAACTGTCAAAGATTGTTTTAATAGTATCCCCATCTTTATTTACTAACAACTGTTCAGTGGATCCCTTCCCCAATTAAGTTACCTTCCGAGTCTTTGGGGTCATTTCGTTCATTATATGCAGAAAATGCCGTTTAAAGGTTAAAAGGACCAAATATACACACTTTTCAGTTTTGTTAAAATTTCTATTTCCCAAAGTACAAAATCTGTAAAAGTGGTCGCTGAACATATCGTCAAGATAAATAAATAAATAAATATCCTCTCAAGCAGTTGGGTTGGCTTGTTTTACGTCTGAGTTGCACTCTTTTTGCACATAATGGGAGAGGGGACCCGCTGGACAACTGTTAAGAGACAAATGGTAGCCTCCCGTCAAGGCCATCCAGCAGAAGGTCTTTCCTCTCAAGGCGGCCTTTGTTCTCAAGCAGTCCACTTGCAACATATGTACGTTGCATTGAGTTGTTGTAACTCTGAAAGGCACTTTTTGCACACAATGGACAGGTTATGAGGACCGCAAGGGCTCAGAGTAGCGTAGAGAAAGGAGACTCACTGAGAAGCTGTTAGGAGAGAAGTTAAAGCCGACTTCTGTCTGTTAGTGATTAAACTTTCAGTGATTGAGAATTTGTGTTCAGTCGTTCACTGTTTGAAGAACAAGCTTCACATTGAATAACTGCAGCCTATTCTTTAACGTGCATAGGATATGGCTCTCCTAAAAATAGACCAACGGCTTAGTGTTTCATTCGGCAGATGGTGGACTTCCCAGGTGCATCGGTATCTCTTTTCTCACCAAGGACAGGGGCAATAACCGAGATAATTCTTAATGCATTCACAATTAGGATCCAAACCTAGGGACTGCATATTGCGAGCCAGCGCCCTACCTTCTTAACCAATCCCGACCTGGAAAGAGGTACGACAAGGATCAGCGAGCATCATACGCCACTGTGAAGAAGATAGAAATACAATATGTTCTTTCAAATCTTTTCTACAATCAGAACTCTGCTCTTTGCTCTACAAGCAAAAGCAACAAAGAGTCGGTCACTGACGGGTTTTGTCTGTTAATATCTGAGCGTTTGTTTTTTTTCGTTCACTCACGCAATTGTCATTAGAAATTTTTTCTCAAGAGATCCAGCTTTCGTGAGACGTTTTATGCAAAGTTTTTTCACTCATAATGACGATCGATGAAATAATGACGATCAATGAAAGTGATGAGTATAATACTGGTCACTTTCATCGATCGTCATTATGAGTAAAAAGAACTCACAAAAGAAACACACAACAAATGAAATGCAAACATATATATTTAGAATCTGTTGTAGGTCAATTGATCTTTTAATTGTTGAATATTAAGCACTTCTGCTGAACTCTAAGCATCGGTGTTAAATATAGTGTTATTGTTGAATATCGAAAATTGCTGTTGAACACTGACATTATTGCTGAATGCTGAAACTTACCATTGAACAATGGGTTGTTATTTTTGAACATTATGCGCTAATGTATATTGGGCATTATTATTGTTGAAAATTGACTTTGTTAGGTATTAATCATTATCATAGTTGATCATTATGCATTGCTGAATATTTAGATTATTATAGTTGAATACGCTGTTGAATACTGAGCCTTATTATTGTTGAAAATTGCGCATTGGTGGATATTGACCATTATTCTGCTGGATATTGTTAGTTATCAAGGGATATTCAGCATTATTCTTGAATATTAGGCGTTTTTGTTAACACTAACCATCACTATTGAGCACATATTACGGAATATCAAGTGTTATCGTTGAGATTATAAATCCTGTAAAGCAACTGAGCTCGTCTGGTTTAGGAGAAGATGACAGCGCATTAATTTGTCAGCAATGAGACAGTCGGATAATTTTCTTCGGCCTATTGCGCACTTAAGATTTGTTCACATATGTACACATTACATAAGAATCAACAAATTTCGAAGTTCCAACCAGACAGTGAAATTTAATTCTCCATATATGTCTATAGTGAGCAGCAAATACTGCATTTAGCCATTATAGCCCATTACTAACAGGATGGTGGGGTTCATGGATTGAAGAAATTCACATATTCCACCAGGGAGGAAAAATTGGCGAATAGGGTTATGAACAGTGTGCCTAGAGACCCCAGAAGGAAGGGGAGACCTAGGATGCGGTGGGCAGACAATGTCAAACAGGACCTTGTTAGAATTGGTGTGCAGTGGCTGGGTTTGATGAGGTTAGGCAAAGGAGTTTTGCAACCTCCTTTAAGCAGCATATTGTGCAGAGAGAGACTCCGTTGGTTTGGCCATGTTGCCCGTATGAATAATTATAGATTGGCGAACAGGGTTATGAACAATGTGCCTAAAGTCCTCAGAAAGAAGGGGAGACCTAGGATGCGGTGGGCAGACAATGTCAAACAGGACCTTGTTGGAATTGGTGTGCAGTGGCCAGATGCAGTAGATGTAGCTCAGGAGAGACTTGCTTGGAGAACTAAATTGCACGGTCTGGTTGGACCTCCGTAGCCCATGGCTGCTTGATGATGATGATGATGATGATGATGATGATGATGATGATGATGATGATGATGATGATGATGATGATGATGATGAAGAAGAAGAAGGGGATCGGTCGTTATTTAGCAGTATTTTACGCAAGGTTTCTGAATACTGACTCAATGCGTGTTATTTTTGTAGCGATATCCTAATAAATGATATTCTAAAATAACTAAACTCTTAACAACAGCAATATTTTAATCAACTTAATAATTAATTCCCACTCACTGTTTCGACGAGAACTGAGGTTAGATGCTGACGTGGCTTCGGACTCAGACTTCTACAAGAGACAAGATTGCACACGTCCCTTGTTATAGGCGCCTTAACGAATGACAAAAGGTGTATTGCTGACCTTATGCCCTTATCAGGAGAACTCTTGATGCGACTTCGCAATTATGAAATTCACTGAGTCGGATCGATTCAGGTCTGTACCTTTTGCCATCAACACCAGAATCGTCATTTCGTACAATAAAAGTCATTTCGTCCATTCATCTTCTGCTCCCAAGAATGAAAGAATCGCCGACAACACCGTACTCTATCACCAACGATTAGAGATAATGAAAAAGGCAGCAAAGACACATTTCCCATAAAATGAGATACATTAGCCATAAACCGAACTTTTCCCTGATATTTATCAGGGAAAAGCTCGATTAGCTTGGAGACATCGGCAGAAAAAAATCGTTCCATTTTTTCTTAGGGATAAGCATCAGATTTAATACAGTATTCTTTTTTTTCTTTAAATGGGGGAAGCAGGTATTTCCCCCTCACAAAGGACGGAGATAACCTAGAAGCTCTCGTGGACTTGATCTTCCCATTCAAAAGTGGAAGTCATTCATTCTTGTTTTCCCATTCAAAAGCATAGACATGCTCGCTGGTTTAGTAACCGGATACAATTACCATTAGATCAGGTGTAAGCATATATGAGCACATATATGACATTAAACCTGAAAAGTATGGTGTTCGGTATTTTCAGCAACAGGTTAAATAAGCTTGACTCTTTTCACGAAGCCCAGGGATAAGTGGCGACTCGTCCATTATGCCACTTGGGGCACTTCTCCATCATAAAAAATAGTCAATTTCAAATTTAGTATTCATTAATTGCATAGAAAACTCAACATATCATTTTTATATTCGTTTTATAATCATCATTTGCCGTGTTACGTAAACAATCACGCATCTACCTTGCAAATCAGGGCTACGTCGGCTGCTTTTCTATTGGCCATATGAATCTTAACATTACGGCCATCATCCGGAATCTTATGATCATCTGTTATAACGATGACAGAAATGCCCATGTGCTGAACTGTAGGAGACAGGTCGTCATTTTGTAGTGGCCTGTGACATTTGATTGGCTGATTCTGCAAACACAACCAACAGGCGAAGATCTTGTTACTTAGCTTATAATTATAGATCTTATATTTAGTTATCTTCGTTTGACTGTGGCAGACTCAACAAGCCTAATCTTTCCTGACAAGATGTGTTTCAACTGGGTTGCCAACTTTTTATTTTGCCAAGGAAGAATACTTACATATGAAGAATTTAAGAACAACATTAGTTATGAAAATGTAAAACATGTTGAACATTTGATCTACAATAGAATATTAATAATATATTTTAACATAACACCTCACGAATAATTCAGTTAAAAATAATAATTGTAAATTTATAATCGGAACGGAGTCAAAAATATGGTAATTATTAGACATAATTTCCAAAAATAGGTTTTTAAATACCACTAGAGCGAAGAGGAAAAATTCATACATATACATATAGATAATTATCACATTGAAGTAGAAAGGACTAGAACACATTATTGAATTTTTTTTCCCGAAATGTTTTGTTAAATAATGTGTTTTGAGAATAACTGACTCAATATCAGGAATTTTCCCATTTCTTTCCTAATATTCGATCTCTGCCTGTAGTTGTCAAAGTGCCCTACCAAAACTTTTAGTCACGAACCTCTACTGCTAGAGTCAATGTTAATAACTCTATTCGCTAATCTGTGGTACTGCGTACAAAGATAATGGGAAAACCAACATGTTCAAGCAGTGCGCAAGATGCTTCTTAGAGACTAACGATGACTTCTGCAACTTTTATTCTTTTCCATTTGATTTCAATGCACTTCTTCCTTTGAATGGTCTCTCAGGTTTCAAACTGTTATTGCTTGTAGAATGAGCTTATGATGGGGAAAGACAGATAATAAGACAGGCCCTTCCCAAAAAATTTCAACTTCACCAGATTGGAACGTGTAGTTCAATAGGCCTATGCAGGGCAGGATCTAAGAGCGGTTATTCAAGGAGGCTTACCCTACCCCACCTAAGAATGCTAGAAACGAAAAAGTAATCGAAAAAATTATTAAGCATATATATTACCTATATGTTTCAAGAAATATATTAAAAAACATTAAAAGGACAGGGGGAAATGTATTATATCGACAGGCGTTACTGTTAATTTCGACTCAGTCCTAACCCTGCCTTTCCTTTATTTTTCCTAACTTCTAGTCTGGGCTTTCTGTTGAGGTCTTGACATCCTCAAAGACTTTCTACTATGGCGCATAAACTGCCCGAGAGGGTATTTATTTGTTTTTTAACCCATGAAGTCGGAATTTCCAGGGTCAAAATCAATTATTATAACTCTTCTCTTCAACCACAACCCCTGCACAAGTTAATTCTGAACCTCAATTCATTTATTTTGTTTGATAACACTAATTTTATTTTAAAGGTAAAGTTATACAATCTTTTAATATCACAGATTTCGTGATAGACAGAAATCCAGGATACGAAACACGTGAAGATGAAAAAAATATAGATAAATAAATGAATAAATAAAATAAAATAAATCCCGTCATCGTAAAAGAAAATGACAAATTTTCGTTTGGCGTTTTGCAAATGCATTAAATCGTTTCACAGTCGCATACTTTTGTTGTTTGTTTTAAATTCTACCAATATTTAACTAGCAGCGAAACCTCAGCGGCAACTGATTGCTGAACATTGTTCTAAGCTTTGGTGCTCCGGAGTTGTGCGGTGATGAATGTCTTTAAAAGGGAACTGGAAACGTTCATCTCCAACTAACGCTCGCTATCGGTGGTGTTGCTGTGCATTTAGATACCGTGGCGCGTGCCCCTTTTCCTCCTCCTCCGCTGCTCCCACGGAGTGAATGTGAGGCAGGCGGAAGTGCTCGGGCGCATGTAGACACTGATCGATTCCGGCACCTCTGCGCAGTACGGCCAGATAGCAGGCGCTCCTATATGGGGGAGATATTTATCCTCATGCTACAAAAGGAAGGATGCTCACCCTCAATTTCTCGATAATCCAGTGCGTTGTGTGGAACCAGCAATTCTGTTGCTCCTTTTAACTTTCCCAAACACAGCGACGATATCAGGATGAACGTTTTTTTTTTGTAGGTGTTCTTAGGAAAAAGAAAACAGAGAAAGAGAAAGAAAGACAGAGAAGAAAAGACAAATGTAAAAAGAAAAAAAGAGAAAGAAGAAGCAGGAGGAATGAAAAATATAAGAGAAAGGGAGACAGAGAAGGAAAAAAAGATAAAGGAAAGGAGAAGACAGAGAAGGAAAGAGGGACAAAGAAAGGAAAGAAAGAAAAAGGGGAAAGGAAGACAAAGAAGGAAAGAAAGAGAAAAAAAAAAGAAAAAAGAGAATGTAAGAAAGAAAAAGGGAAGATAGAGATAGAAGGAAAAGAAGGAAAGAAAGAGAAAGAAAAGACATAAAAGGAAAGAAAGAGAAAGAAAAGACATAAAAGGAAAGAAAGAGAAAGAAAAGACATAAAAGGAAGGAAAGAGAAAATAAATCAATAAATAAGACAAAGAAAGAAAGCGACAGATAACAAAAGACAAAAAAGAAAGAAAAAATGTGTCTGGATGAATTGTGGTTCAATTCGGTATTGTAGACGTAGAGGTAGGTTGCTTTTAGGGATAGATGGCGTTTCTCTACTACGCCTTGCACCAGAAGTTCTCAACCCATGTGTTACATCCAAGGTCTAAATATGTCATGAAAAATTAAAAAAAAAAGCACTACATAAATATTTGCACTTTAGTACTTTTTGCAATTTTTTTATAATTATTTTGTTTTATGTGAAATTTTGAAATTAATGAATTTTTGTCTGAATAAATTGAATTTTAAATTATACTAGCAGATTTACCCGGTATTGCTCGGGTCTGAAACTCATTAAAATATATAGTAAGTGGCACTTCGCACGGGGGCGGGAGTCGTAATCTGAAGTTATCCGGTTCGAGTCCAGCAGGGTCAGCGTTGAGATTTATCCCCGCATTTATCTCTTCGGTCAGTAGTGGACACCGATGGGCTTGGAAAGACTATCGTCCATCGGATGGGATGTTAAGCCGTGGCTCCGTGTGTGGGAGAGCCATATCCTCTTCACTTTAAAGAACACGCTGGACGGGCTGGACGGCAGGCTATCATCTGTCTCTCAAAAGCTGTTCCAGTAGATCCCCAACCTTCTCTGAGTCTTCGGGGTCCTTGTGGCCAGACCATTTAGTCCATTGTGTGCAAAAAATTACCGTTCAGATCTCTCCTCATGTCGCAAGCCCACATTTGGCATACAAATCATTACCATTGAGCAGCTCCAGTTGAAAATTTCTCCCTCTCTTTTAGGGGAGGAAAGAAATGGACATTTTTCGAGGTACCGTATGATTCTTCACCAAGTCAGAAGTTTCTAAACCGAAGAACCGTATAACCTCGCTCAGATAATAGAACTTTTCAGATCATTTCGTACCCACCAGAGTTCCTCAAATACAGTTTACCAGGCATATGTAACTTTATAGTAAATGAAAATTAAATGTGGTCTAAGTTGCACAGAAAATGCATAGGTAGTATGAAAAATATTTTATTATTAAAATCATTATTCATTACAACACAATATTTAAAATATTTATTAATTAACGTATCTTATGAGATATACGTGTATTAACTTTAACATATTTTCTCAAATTAAGTTTGATTTTAATTACCGATATGAATTCTTTTCATAGCTTTCATTTCAATAAAGAATCTCGTGCTCCGCTTGTGCTTAATAAGGACGAGTTCAATGTCCCCAGAAAAACTGAACGATAATTTTACCATGCAAAATCAGAAAGAAATTAGTTTCATGCATTTCTTCGTTCAAATTTATTGGTGGCAACATTTATTTAAGTAACTTTTAATCATTAATGTTAAGTCGATGGGAATTTTGATAAATCCAAACCCATCCACCCCTAATTTTGGTTGACCACAGAGGATTCGCACATTGCCGCACACCCCTGAGTGAAAGGAATGTGTGCAAGGAGTGAAAGGAAAACATGCAAAGTTTGGTGTGTCTAGCTTTTCTGAGGGCCGAGTGCATAAGCGGACAAACACACAAACACACAAATTATCGAACACAGAAACAAACAAACACACAAGCAAACAAAAAAATCGAAAAAAAAAAAACACAAAGGAACAAAATTTATTCTTTACGTATTAGATAATAAAATAAAACCAGCAAATTGACTTTTTATCACAGGTGTGTCGAGGTAAATGGACTGTTTCAGAAGTGTATCGCAAACAAACAAACATTGAGAAATACTGCCTTGGAAAATTATTTTGAGAAAGGAATCCGGATGGTCGATACTTAAAGGAGTGAAATTTTCACGTCACAAAAGAAATATCGCAATTCTATACAACCATCTGTGGAATTCTACAAATATTGTAAGAAATGATGTCCCCTGATCCCGTGAGTCCCGAACTTTTGAAACAGATACTGTATATACAGTACAAATAGATGTTTCCGTTAGGAAGTTGGCGATCTCAATGGTGGCAAAATTCGCAAACAACTGCATAAATTATGTAGAACTTGATTTATTGATATAACGATTAATATTTACAGAAAACACACAGATGCGGTGTTCTACTAAGGCCTCGCTCTAAATATAAGATAACTTCTCCAAAACACTGTTCCATGTTGGAAAAACCCTTCTTGCCGCAGTATAGTGGTATTGAACCCTGGAAATTGCTCTTGAAACTTGGGTGCTGAAAGAAATAGTTGTTTGAGATCTTGATGTAAAAAGGATTAGTATTTTTCAACATTGGTTGTGAAAAGAACAGTAATTTCGAACTCTATGTAGAAATCTCTGCACTCTCTGAAATGGAGACACCTTGAGTACGAATTAATTATACGCTACAAAATGAACTTTCATAAATCCTGAACAGCCATTTTTTGCACACAATCAACAGAAGGACTAGACAACACCCCTGTATATTGACATCCCATGTGAAAGAAGAAATATCAGATACCATTTTTTTGCTTGGAGTAGGAAGAGTATGAAACGGTGTTCCGGAGGACGTTTTTTAAGAAGCTTTTATGAGATTCTTAAGAAGTCCAAAAGATTCATTTTTCTGTAGTCTATTTGTTATATGTGATGTTGTACGTAATCATTCAATTCACTTTATGTTTGTAATGCTACATCTGTTTATGAATTCTACCAAATGAAGTCAGTATAAACAATATATTATTTTCCAGTCATCTCTATTAAATTAAATTAAAGAAGGAACGGTTTGAAAGCTTGACCCGCCCTGCCCACGGTCAGTAGGGGACACCGATGGGCTTGGAAAGGCCGCCGTCCGTCGGATGGGACGTTAAGCCGTCTTACCGTGTGCGGGAGAGCCATACCCTGTGCACGTTAAAGAACACGCTGCATGGCCTTGACGGGAGGATACCATCTGTCTCCTAACAGGTGTTCCAGTGGGTTCCCTCCCCCAACCTTCTCTGAGCCTTCGGGGTCCTTGTGACCTGGCCATTTAGTCCATGGTGTGCAAAAAAGTGCCGCTCAGAGGCAAAACAACCCATCCCAACTGAAAGCTTCGTAAGGAAAGAAGAATCGTTTTTCAATCCCGGATGCCCAAAGAAATAAAGTGTTTAAACCCCTGATGTGGAAAGAAGTATTGGTTTTAAATTCCATGTTCGGAGAGAATTGATCTTAAATCTTAGGTATAGAAGAAAGTAGTTTCGAAACTTGGGTATAAAAAGAAGTTCTTTTTTTAACCCTAGGCGTGAAAAGAAATACCAAATTCGAAACCTGTAGGGAAAGAAGTAAATGTTTCGGACAATGAGTACGAAAAGGGAGCTTTATTCGACCGTGGGTGAGAACGGAAATTAGTAAGTTCAAATCTTTGATGTGAAAAGAAAGGCACTAGTTGTGAATATGGTGTGGGGAAAGAAGTAGTGGTCTTATACCTGAAATATGGAAATGCGTAGTGGTTTTAAACCTTGGTAGGTTAAGGAAGTTGTGATTTTGAAACATCCGTACCGAAAGAAGTGATGGTAAAGAGTGACAGTTGGAAAGACCAGATATAGGGGGGGGGGGCAATGTGGATATACCTTCCCCTAGAGTTTTACCAGCATCCCCCCTTAGGAATGCTCGTAAGGGTAAAAAAAAAGCAAAACAAAATAAAAACTTATGAATTTTTCATGCATTTTTCAAGAAATGTTTTAAAGATATCTAAAAAGGAGGAGGAAATGTTCTTAATCCAGTCCCCCCCCCTTAATTTGTTTTTAGCTCCGGACCTGACCGTGAGGTTGGAAAGAAGTAGTGATACTGAACTTTGAATTAAAAAAAAGAAATAGAATAGACTCCTGATCCCGAAAAGAAATATTTTACTGAAACTTGGATGCGGACAGAAGTAGTACTGAATCCTAATGAGACGTGAGACAGAATTCAACAAGGAGAAAATTAATAGTGTCCATCGCCTGACCAGTGGTTTCAAGATCGACCTCCTAAAGTGAGGCTTCTTATATCTCAAGAAACAAGCGCAACGGGGACTCGAACCAAACTTCCCGAGTTTAAGAGCGCTGAAGCTCTACAGAATTCCATTTGTAGTCTATTAAAAGTAAAGCCGCAACAACAACCGACGAAGGATGACTTGTAGAGATATTGGGGAACAGCTAACCAATAAATAATTTATCGCCTTTATTTCCGGCTAAGTCGTAAACAACTTCCACCAAGGTCATCAATTCATTACTTCTGGTTAGCGAAGCGATTGATGTGAGAGCCAGAGAGACTCCAACTGCTCTGGGATTTCCCTCTTCACTAAACATCCCTCGAAGCACCGACAGTAAGTTTTCATCGGCGTGTCAACTTCCTACTGAATGAAGGAAGAGAATGAGAGCGGCGCCTTGTTAGGATAAATTTCCTTGGGGAATGTTTTCCTCTGAAACCAATTACTCCTATTACTTAGGAAGTGATAGAAAGAAGCTCCACGTGGAGGTACGAAGTGGCTTGCATCGGTTTCAAACACACAGAAGAAGATTCTGGTTAAGTGTAGTTTCTTTGGGTTGCATTGTTTTGCTGGTAGAGGATCACCTTTTCTGTTATTGCACTATTTGCTAAATGGCCATCTAGATGAAAGTAATCCAAAGGGCTAATTGCTTTACTTGTTAGCGACAGTTTTCTTTACACAAGGGGTAAACAGGTCAGGTTATCCCAAGAGCTCAGCGCTGGGTAGTGGAAGTAATAAGTAGTAAAGGAAAGAAAAGTTGACGTCAAATTTGGAGAGTTGAAAGAAGGATTAGTATGGAATGCTGACTGTGAAAAGAGAAAAAAACTGTGATGAAGCGCTGGAGCATAAAGAATTAACTTCATTGAACCATGCGAAAAGGAGAAGTAATTATCTATGTGTGCATTATCTGCAGAAAGAATTAATGACAGTGAACCGTGGATGTGAAAAGAAATGTTAGCGTAGGTAGAGCCCGGAGTGGATAATTTAATAACCGACAAGGTTTTGCAAACGTTTCAGATGATTCTTAGCGAGAAAAGGAAATCGATTTAATGGTTTATTAATGACTAATAATTAGCTGGAAAAAATATACTGTGATAAAAAATAAGCCTGTATTTCAGGAAAATATGCCTTATTAAAGAAAATTTATTTAAATGTAATTTTGCTCATTTAAATATAATTATCTGCGATTATGGGAAGCCATTCCCTTTTATTACTCAGTAAGACTCCACTTTCATTATGCAAAACTTGTGATATTCAGGAGTGAAATTTTTACAGATTTAATTCCGTAAAATAGAACCGCGAATATTTGCATCAGGGGTAAGGGTCTAAGCATAGGTTTTTGTTTATGCAAAGGAATAGTGACTTTGAGCCCTGTCGCGAAATGAAGTAGTGGCAGTGAATATTGTCAGTCAATCGAAGTAGCAGTTTTGACGCTTCTCTGTGAAAAGTAATGGTTTTAAACCCTCGTCACAGAAAGAAATGATCACAATGAAGCCTGAAGTACGGAAAGGGTATTAGTATCGAATACTGTTGTTGGAAAACGCAGTGTGTTGAAGCGTGGAAGCGAAAAGAATTTACTTCATTAAACTACGAACGAGAAAAGAAGTAGTAATTATTTGAGACCGTCTCCCTCGCCCTTCTCCGAGTTCTAAAATAAAACAAATTTTATTTTTCCTTATTATCAACATCTGAAAAGGTTGATGGTGTCAGTATTAACTAAAGCTTCTTAGTTTGCAACACCGGCATAACAAGCATGCTAAGAAGCTTTAGTTAATTAAAAAATTATTGATTCTGATGAAAAGGTAGGCCATCATTGTTGGGACAGGGGTTGGAACAGTCGATAGCGTGCCAGGCTTGTAATCTGCAGCTCCAGATCGAGTCGCAGCTGGTCAAGCATTGAGATTTATCTCCTCAAACCCACCCGACCATCGGTCAGTGGGGACACCGATGGGTTTGGAAAATCCCTGTGTGCAGCAGAGACTTACCCTGTACATGTTAAAGAACACTCTGGATCATTTTGATGGGAGGCTTACCATCTGTCTCCTAACAGATGTCCAGCGAGAACCCTTCTCCAGACTTCTCTGAGACCTTGGGGACGTTATGACCTGGTCATTTAACCCATTGTGCATACACAAGTGTCCTCAACAACGTATCATTATTTTTTGCATCGTTTAACACGTAGAATATTTTCTGCCTGATCATTTAACCCATTGTGTATACAAAAGTGCCCTCAACAACGAACCATCATTTTGTTTTGCATCGTTTTGGATGCAAAATGTTTTCTGCCCTAGGGACTCTGTTAGTTCCTCTAACCATAGTGCAGAAATGGGATTTTATCTAGTGTGATATAATACACAGAGAAATCAATCCCGAACACTTTTCCAAAAAAAAAAAAACAAGCAAACCATAGTTGACTAAGTTTTGTGTGAGCAACGGATGCGCATGTGAATACTTGTCATTTTCGACACCAAGGCAGAGTCATATTAATGTGAATCTGAGCCAATGCTACAGTTTAAAATTTGGGGGTTGGTTGTTTTACCTCTGAGCGTCACTTCTTGTACACAATGGGCTAAATGACCAGGTCACAAGGACCCCGAGGGCTTTGAGAAGTCTGGGGGAGGGGACCCACTGGACAGCTACTAGGGGACAGCTTCCCATCAAGGCTATCCAGCTTGCTATTTAACGTGCACAGGATATGGCTCTCCCGCACATGGGAAATAGTCTCGGTTTCAAGTTCCCACCGAAGGACGGTGTCCTACGGCAAGACGGGGAGTTTTTGCGGAGATAACGGAACTGCAGATCACGAGACTGGTGCGCTACGACTGAGCATCCCCACTCCATTTGAAATTTAGAGAACGATATTAAGACGAAGTAACGTTAAACGATACGAAATTAATCGAGTTTAAACTCCATGAACATTCTCCCAGAAACGCAAAAGTATCTTTCTTTAACTCTTTTTGTTTTGGATTAGTTTCGTGAAAGTTGATGAACTCCTCCATAGAATTATCTCTCCCAGGTAAAAGGTTTCCGAAGCGTCTCTTTTTCTAACAACAGGTACTATTAGGTCTGTCTTAATTCTCTTCTATCTGAAGTTGTACCCGCCGCTATCAGTTTCGTCTTCGCTTCCTTCCATTAGAGAGAAGAGTTCGCAACTCCCATTAGTGTCCATCACGTCTCTTCCATTACATCATCTACAAAACCGCTCTTAGTGTGGATCACTTCTTTTCCATTAGTTTCGCTTTCAGACTCCGTTCGTCTCAGACCTCTTCGATTAAATCAAATCGCCCACGTTCTTTTGCGATCTTTAACATCCGTGCCCTAGCGGCTTGACCGTCTGTAAACCACTATTATTCAAACGACGATACCAGCCAGCATCCTTTCGCTTTTCCTCTTAAATCATCATTAACAGAATTTGAGGCTCTTCTCTTAATTCGCTCATGGAATGATGACCAATCCAGGACGTATTTTTATTTTTACTTCTAAAGGTTACTTTTGCTTACATGATGGGTTAAATTGCTAGGTTACGAGGAACTCAAGGGTTCAGAGTAGGGTAAGGGAAAGAAGATCATGGACTGCTGTTAGGCGAAATAGAATCTTCCCTTCATGACTGCTAAAGGGTATGGCTCTCTTGCACTGGTAGATCACGGATTAAAGTCTCTTTCAACGGAGAGATGACTTTCCAAGCCCAGTCTCTATCTTCTAGAGCACAGATAATCTTCCCGAGGTCTTTTCTATCTCCTAAAGGACATGTGTCATCTCGAAGCCTTCCGTATCTCATCGAAGATAAATGTTTTTCCGAGATATTCTCTATCTCCTAGAAGATAGATGTCTTCCCTAGGTATTCCTCTGTCATCGAGGACAGATGTCTTCTCTAAGTATTCCTTTGTCATCGAGGACAGATGTTTTCCTGAGATATTCCCTGTCTCCCAGAGCTGTGCTGTAGGTCTTTCTCTAGGTCTTATATCCTAGACTACAGGTAAATTCTCGAGTTCTTCCAGCTGTCATCGAAGACATGTATATTCCAGAAATCTTCCCTATCTCATCAAAGGTAGATGTCTTCTCGAGATCTTCTCTATCTCCGAGAGGACAGATGTCTTCCTTATATCCTAGAAGACAGATGCCTTCCCGATGTTTTCTCCATATCCTAGAGGACAGAAGTCTTCCCAGGGTCTTCCTTATCTCCTACAGAACAGATATTTTCCCGAGGTCTTTCCTCTCTCCTACAGGACAGATGTCGTCCGTATATCATCGAGGACAGATGTCGTCCCTATATCATTGAGGACAGATATTTCCCTATCCCCTAGAGCACAGATGTCGTCCCGTGGTCTTTCCTTCTACAGGACAGGTGTCTTTCCGAGATGTTCCATATCTCATCGAGAATAGATGTCTTCCCAAGACCTTCCCTTTCTTGTAACAGAAGACAAACCTTGAAATATCAGATTACTAATATGACGTTCTATCGATTGGGGAAACTGGAGCCTCTTCGGCTCATCGAGTTCCTGAGGGAATATTGTCATGTTCTAGTTCAGTCTCTGACGTTTCGAGATTTTTATTCGCATTGTTCGTATGTTAATTTTATTTCAGAAAACTGGAGCAATTGTTTCTCAAATGTGATGGGCGCGAAATGGTGAAAATAATTAAGCTAAAATATGAGAAGGAAAGGATTTGTTGGCCACCCAAAAGTCTATATACTCCTTCTTCTAGGATTCGAGTTAATCTCCCCTATTATAAGCCATGATACTTGAGGGAAGGGGAAGGAATCTGTACGATCTTTGAAACAAATACTTAATATAATTGTGATCTTTGAAACAAAACTTAAATAATCTTTGAAACAAATACTTAAATAATCTTTGAAACAAATACTTAATATAATATAACTCGGAACCCAATTGTCAATTCAATTATCAATACACACACAATTTAATAAATTAGCATATTGCAGCACAAGTTTAAGGATAAAAATACATTAATTACCATGATTATCGAGTAGTGACTAGCTTAAATTTATCAGCGTACAGGCGTCACAAGACTACACTCGCTTCTAGAATGTCGTGCGACCGGAAATAGGTTTTAGGCCACGCTTTTCTCATTAATAACAGTATTCATAATTAATCTTCCCAACGTCAACAAATCCGGTGAAATGATTTCGAAGGGAGGGGTTTATAGCAGTTTTCCTGCTGATGTTTCGATTGGACACTAATCACGCCTAACCCAAAAAACTTTCGACAATTAACCATTAATTTAATTATCATTTTGTTAGTATTCATTTAATTAATTACTCTTTACTCTTATTTTAACGAATTAACAATTAATTATTTAAATTTTAACTCAAACTTGGGCGCGGGAGAGAATGGGGTGATAGTGGTGATTGTTATACGTTTTTTTTTTTCAGAAATTATTCTCGTAAAATATATGAGCTAATCCTCTGTTCTAGTTGTGTTTCAAAAAATATTCTTGCAGAATGTTTCAAATATTTATACTGTGTATGTTTACCATTTTTTCCAATTAGTCTCGATTTAATATTTCTATAGGGTTCTTCTACCCCATTATCTAGTCCTCTCTAGAACTTCTTAATGAAACAAAGGATCATTATAAAATAATATCCATATTTTATTAAATAATTAAGTATCAAGAGTAATTGTGTGTACAAAATGCCAAGAAATCTTTCAAAGTTTCCTTGCTATGAGGGCGTTGAGTTAGCAAATCATATGGCGGCGCAAGTATCACATGTAATGTCTTACAGGCCAAATGACCAAATCCTGGATTTTGTAAAGGTCATTTGGACTTGTAGCCCTCAAGAAATACAGATTTGAGACCATCGGATTTCTTTTTTTTAGGATACATTTAACACAACATTTATTCCGAAATTTTTTTCCTTTTAAAGGTTTAACCTTTAAAATTAAGATTTACACCTTTTAAAGGAAAGAATCACATCAGCTGTCGCTGCTAAAATGTTACAGTGGACCTGCTGAGTCGAGTGTGACAGGAAATTGAATATCACACCACCAATGGTGTTGTCATTGAAGTCTGTTGAGCATAAAATGAATCTTTGAGAATTTCTTCACATTTTGTACACTTAACACCTTTTGTTACTTAATTATTTAATGCAATAGAACACTTTAAATTAATTTTTTTCCTACAATATGACCTTCATTTTAAAATAAATACATTTATCAAGATTTTTCTCCTCAGTAACCTTAAAGAGTCAGTACAAAGAATCCCTTTCTCTGTGATAACAGTACAAGTGATGGAACTGTTTGATAATCCACTGAAAGATTTTCTATCTGTTGGAATATTACTATGTTTTCGTAGGAGAGAGTAAATATTATCTTAAAATTCCTTTTTCAGATGATCATTGCTTTCAGGAAAATATTTTCTCACTGCAAGTGCTTCTCTCTAAACAAGGTAGGAAAGCTCAAACTATTGGAAGATTATGAAAAGACGAATCCCAGTATTTCATTAGTATATATCTAAGTTGAATATCTATAGAAGGATAGATAGATGCACAAATGACAAACTGAAAAAAATTTTTTTTAGTAAAATAAAATGTGTGATGCTTATGTTTTTATCCTTCAACATATTTAAATAATCCTACTAAAGGTGCAACTACAACTCTTTATTTAACGATGCAACTTAAAGTCGAGTTAACTATGCACCTCCAACTCTTTAGTTAAAGATACAACTCCAGTTCTTTATTAATAATTCAACTAGAATTTCTTTGTTAACAATTTAACTCCAACTGTTTACTTAACGATGCAATTGTAGTTAACTATATAAATCCAACTCTTTATTAACAATTCAACTCCAACTGTTCAATTAACAATGCAACTGAAACTCTAGTTAACTATGCAACTCCAAATCTTTAATCAACAATGCAACTCCGACTCTTTAGTTAATGATGCAATTTTAACTCTTTAGCTAATGATGCAATTCCAACTCTTTAATCAACAATGCAACTCCAATTCTAATTGATTATGCAACTCCAACTCTTTAGTTAACGATGTAAATCAAACTCTAATTAGCTATGTGACTCCAAATCTTTAATTAACATTGCAACTTAAACTCTACTTAATAGTGCAACTCCACCTATTTAGTTAACTATGCAAATCGAACTCTTTAATTAACGATGTAACTCAAACACTTAAGATAACGATGCAATTTAAACTCTTTAGTTAAATATAAAACTTAAACTCTAAATAACTATGCGATTCCAACTCCTTAGCTATGATGCAACTTAAATTTTAATTAACTGTGCAACTCTAGCCTTTTAGTTAGCGATGTAACTGGGACTCTTTAATTAACGATGCAACTGAAACTCTTAAGTTAACAACGCAACTTATAATCTGTTAACTGTGCAACTTCAGCTTTTTAGCTAACGATTCAACTCGACTCTCTAATTAACGATGCAACTCAAACACTTAAGATAATGATGCAACTTAAACTCTTTAGTTAACAATGCAATTTAAACTCTAGTTAACTATGCAACTCCAACTCTTTTGTTAATGATGCAATTTCAACTCTTTAATCAACAATGCAATTTAAATTCTAGTTGACTATGCAACTCAAACTCTAATTAGTTATGTGACTCAAATTCTTTAATTAACAATGCAACTTAGACTCTTCAGTTAATGATGGAACTTAAATTCTTTAGTTAACGATGCAACTTAAAGTAGTGAATTCTTTTCCTTTTCCAGTCCAAGACCCTTCACTTAGGATTCAGCATTTCCTAAGAATCCTGCTGCAGACATAAATTTTCTTCTTAACAGTATTTTGCAGAAAATGTGCTCTGCTTTTATGCGCGGATATCTGTGATCATCATTAATATTAGACTTGACGTTGAATAATATCCACGAGGAAATAATTACCTTTTTTTTTTCTTCATCACGACACTTGTACGTCGGCGTTGAGTACAGAGAAGGCAAAACAAGTATTTTAAGATTAACCTAAATACTATTGATTAGGAAAACGGAACAGGCTTAATTCTTCCTCTTCTTCTTTCTAGTAGATGATCTTGCCAAGAAGAAGCTGGAAACTTCTGGATTTTCGTTCTCAGGATTAACATCCTCGACCCATCGATCATCACTTTACAGAGAGAAAGAGGAAGTTACTTTTTGTTTAAAAAGCATCACAAGAAACGATAACGCGAAGTTATTAATGAGTCGACAATCTTTTCGACTTTCCATTAAAGTAATAACAAATATTCGTGCAAGCTGTTTTGCTAGTAATTAGTTAAAGTAACTTTTGGTGGTGCTTGGTAATGAGATATGCTCTTCGTATGCAGTGGGATAATCTTGATCTTATTTTTTGAAGCTGAAGAAAATAAATGTGTTTGCAAACTTTAAATCTGATACCAAAAGCAGTGCAATGCAATTAAGAGGTTCATTTTTTTGACTAATAGATTTAAGATAGTTTTTACTCTTTCTTCTGATATTTTCTCTGGAAAAGCTTTTTTAATTTATTTCTGTCGTAGTGTTTATACTACCTCCTACCCCAACCCATGGCTCATGAGATGCATGCTCCTCATTTGAAAAGAACTTAAACCAAGTAATTAATATGCTTAATCTGGCTCATTTCTTCTAATATTTTTGATGCAAAATTAAACGATTTTGTCAATTCATAGTACTCATTAAAAATTACCGTATTTCCCGGCGCATAGGACGCACCGGCGTATAAGACGCACCCCCTTTTTTAGACACATTTTTAAGGAAAAAAAATTTCCACATTGTTTCATGAATTTCCATAAAGTTTTAATGTACTCATTTCAGAGTTATTTATGTATACAAAAAATGTAACTAGGGAACATTGTAGTTAGGTACCTTTTAATGTTCATCCTCAAAACCCAGAAATTCATCTCCAGAACTAAATGAAAAACCACTTGAAACCTCTTTTTCAGAAACTGAGTCTTCGTATAACAAATTATCCCCTGTGCCATCAAGTGAGTTACTAATACCACATTTCTTAAATGACTTTACAACTGTCTCATGTTTCACAGCATTCCATGAAGTTTTGACCCATTCACAAATCTGCAAAATGCTAGGTCTCTTCCTTCTTCCTGATGGTGTCACTTCAAAATCTGTAGACTGCATCCAACTGTTCCATTTCTCCTTCATGAATCCTTTAAATGGTTTATTAATGCAGACATCTAAAGGTTGAAGCTGGCTCGTTAGTCCACCTGGAATTACAGCTAACTGAGTTTTCAATTGGTTGATTTTATTTTTTACATCTTCTGTTCTATGACTCCGAAACTGATCCCATACTAGCAAGGTAGGTTTCTTTAACAGTCCACCAGGACGCCTAGACCACACATTATCTATCCACAACTTCATCCCCCCTTCATCCATCCAGCCCTTAGGATGAACGTGCGCAAACACACCTTTAGGCAGTTTTTCCTTGGGCAAGGTTTTCCTTTTGAAAATCAAAAGAGGCGGCAATTTTGTTCCATTGGCACAAGACAACACGACTGTGCAGTGCGTTTTCTCATGTCCACAAGTTTTAACAATAACACTTCTTGCACCTTTGGAATCTACTGTTTTGTTTGAGGGTACATCGAACGTCAGTGGGACCTCATCCATGTTTCCTATTTGTGAAAGTTCAAAATTTCCACTTTTTCTTGCATTAATGACAATTTTATGAAACTCGATAATCTTGTCTTCGTATTCTGTTGGCATCTTTTGTGCTATTTTTGTTTTAGTCCGCATAAATAAGTCATTTCTCTTCATGAATCTAGAACACCATGATGTCGATCCTGTAAAATCAGCGATGCCTCTGTTAGTAGCTATCACTCTTGCTTGTTGAATAGTCATTTTTGCGGAAACTGAAAATCCCGAGCTTCGGTGGACTAATAACCAAGTTTCTAATTCTTCTTCTAGTTCCAGCCATTTTGCAATTCCATGTCGCAGATTATGTTTACTACGCATAGCTTTTTTTAGGTCTTCTTCCTGTCTTCTCCAAGTTCTTATCATCTTTTCTGTTGGCGATGATCCGAAATTCCTCTCTGCTGCCCTGTTTCCGTGTTCTTTGGCCTACTCAATCACTCGTAGCTTGAATGCAATATCATAGCAGAATCTGCGTTGTTTTTGAGCCATGTTTCGCAGCAAAAACATGAGAAAGCTTCTTCGGTACTAAAAATTTACGTTTTGGTTGCCTTGAGGCGCTGTAATCGGTAACGACGCGCCATGCTCGCGCTTTTCGAAAACATATGCCAGTGAAATGTGATCACACATGCGCACATTGGATGAATCGTAACTTTGAGGTGTCAGTGGATCTGAACTCTATTTTACTGGAATGCTCACTCTATCAGTAGTGAAACATAAAATACATCACGCAACTTATTATTTTTACAGAACAAAAAAAAAATATGGAAACGATTTATTTGAAACCACTCTTTCACAAAAGGACAAAATGCAAAAGAATACTTATATATGTATATTGATATAGACCAAAAGTTTTAGGCTGAAATTTCAACTCATAATTTTGATTACCGGCGCATAAGACGCACCCCATATTTTAGGCGTATTTTGAGGGGGGGAAAGTGCGTCTATACGCCGGCAAATACGGTATATAGTTTTGTTATTTAATCAAAATATTTTCTTAATTCATTAAAATTATAGTTTTTTTTAATTTATTACTCATTGTAAATGAATATTTTCGTTTTTAAGCAGATAGTTTTTTTTCTGCCGGTCTTTAATAATATATGTATTTTTCCCTAGTGGCTCTTCACTAAGTTTGGGTTGAATGTTGTCTGGTTTAGACCGATGTTTTCCATCCTTATTTTAGTTGGAAAAATCTGTAACATGTTGCAAAGTCTTGAGGAAGTAATTCAGAGACCGATATTGAAGACGAGAAGACTTCAGAAACCGTTTTTGGGTAAGAGACAACTTCAGAAACGGAATTAGATAAGAGGCGGCTTCATAGACGGATATTTGAATCGTAACGGATTCAGAGATATATGTTGAAGTCAAGACGCCCTTAGCGACCAATATTAGGGTAGAGACAGCTCAAAGACAGAAATTGGGGTCGAGACTGCTTCAGAGACAGATTTGGATTTCAGACGACCTCAGACGAGACTGCTTGAAACCGATATTTAGGTCAAGACGGTCTCAGACAGAAATTGAGGTGTAACTTGAGAAAGGTATGGAAACGATTGAGAGATCCGAGAGATCTTTCACAACGAAGCGCTGATAAATCATTCATTTTTTGTTCAAGTCGATTTACTGTGAAATGAAACTTCAATGTCAAAAGACGTAGGGAAAGAGGAAGAAGAAAATAAAGAATTGGAATTTAAATAAACATAAAGAATTGGACAGGAGGGAGTACTGAAGAAATAATTTACATATATAAGGAATGATAATTTTGGTACTTTTTTGGTCGTTAGACTCCGACATGGAGATGACACATAATGATAATTTTTAACGTAACTTTCATAATTCCAATCGACTCATCGGCTAATAGGTTTTGACTGTTTTACCTATGCGCGATACTTCTGCACCCACAATGGACTAATTGGTCCATTAAAGACAGCAGAAGCTGAGAGTTGGGTACAGAAAGAGCAGTCACTCTTAGTTAGGAGACAGATGGATTCCTCCCGTAGGTAGATGATATGGAATATTCTCATTAGTCTGAATTTTTCCTATTAGAGGATATTTCATTAGAGGTCGAAAACCTTCTCGGAGGTCCAAGTTCTTTTATGTGGACCAAGTCCCTATATTAGAGGTCCAAGTTCTTATTATCGGTGCCCAAATCCTTATATTCGAGTTCCAAGTTCTTCAGTTAGATATTCAAGTTCCTCTACAGTAAAGGTTTAATTGTTTTGTATTGGAGGTCCAATTATTTTTATTAGAGATCCAATTATTTTTCTTTCTATTACAGGTCCAAGACCTTTATTACAGGTCCTAGTCCTTTTATTAGAAGTCCAAGCCATTCTATTAAAGGTCTCCAAGTCTCTTCAATTTCGAGGTCCAAATTCTCCTATTTAGAGCTCCAAATCCTGCTTTTTAAATGTCCAAGTCCTTCTATGTGAGTCTAAGTCCTTCTACAATAGGTCCGATTATTTTCTTTTAGACGTTCAATTCCTTATCTTTGAGGTTCGATTCTCTTAGAGGACCAAGTTCTTCTATTAGATGTCAGTGGGCCATGGCATAATGTCACATTCACGACAGAGACTTTTCCAAGTCTATCAGAATAATATTTCTCAGGTTTTCATACTGTCGCACTACCGACCGATTCAGCTTCCCCTTCTTCTCCCCCTCCTTTTCTTTCGACTAGCAGGGTTTTTTTTTAAAGGAATACATCACGTAATTCCCAGGTTCGAGTCCCAGCTGCGTCAGCATTGAGATTTATCTCCGCAAAATTCCCCGCCCTGCTCACGGTCAGTAGGGGACACCTATGGGCTTGGAAAGGTCGCCGTCCATCGGATGGGACGTAAAGCCGTGCTCGTTAAAGAACACAGTCGATGGTCTTGACGGAAGGCTACCATCTGTCTCCCAGCAGCCGTTTCAGCGAGTCTCCTCCTCCAACCTTCTCTGAGCTTCGGAATCCTTGTGACCTGGCCATTTAGCCCATTGTGTGCAAAAAAGTGACGCTCAGAGGTAAAAAAAACAAACCAAACCAAAAACGTCACGTCTTTAATTATATATCAGCTCTTATCTACAGCTGTCGCATAGTGAGAATCTACGGAGAGCTATTTCTGCTGCCAATCAATGAATATTTTGATTGACTGCCGAGGGACCAAAATAAAAAGAGAAAGCCTGAGAAATGGGGGCTGTCCTCGAGACTATTTGAGCTCCAGATGAGGAATGAATCGTTTGCCTTCGAAATCTTACACAGATAACGTGGTTAATAAAACAAATGGAAAAGGAAAAAAAATGCATAAATCCAGATTGGTTGAAATGTTATTTATTCATCGTTCTGTTATAATTGCCTTTTATTTTTCATTTAATTTTTAAAACGTGTTTTGTCTTTTTTTTTTTTGCATTCTAAAATATTTCTTTAATGGGATTTATTTTTCTAAAGGATATTGTTTTAACTTCGGAAAGAGCATTACTTTTCTCTGTTAGGTTTTAAGTTTGAAAGAAATTATGTTTTTCGAAATTCGGCGCTGCAAATATTTCTACAAATTTGATTTTTAGGAAGAGAATTGAACTAAGTCATGTTGAAGAAGTGAAATCGGAGGATTCCGAATGTAGAGGAAAGAAGTTTTTTGCTTTTGAAAGAGGTGAGCAAAGATAACTCGAAGATTCAGTCACCAATTTAGAATGATAGTTTTTAAAAAGAAAAATATCTTTTAAGTCGTATTTCGTAGCTTTAATGGAGGAAATTCAAACAAATGGGAAATTTTGAAAAATGCGAAAAGTAAAATTTCATTACTCTCTATCAAACAGAGAATGAATTTTTGATACATCTCCTGAAAAACAAAGCAACAAACTTTTGTATTTATCCCTCCTCCACCCTCAGGGCTAAGAAGAAAAATTACGCGTGCCAATTTAAAACTCAACCACAAAAAGAAATTTTTACTTTTTTTCAAAGCTAAAAAGTTGAATGTCTACAAACGGACGAAAGTCAGAAGGATGACAATTGATGCCAATAACTTTTTTTTTATGTTAAACGAGCTAAAACGACAATTGAAAACACTTCATGCAATTTCTGAATGGTTGGGTGGATGTTAAAATAATTTTTTGCCAGTGGGTGTAAGGGAATTTTCTGGAATGTAGTTGTTTCTTATTCCTGAATATTCAATATTTGGAGAATAGTTTTGTTACATTTACGAAGAAGTTTTATGGCAATGTGATATTATATGTTGTCGACGTTGAATCAACAGAAGATGAGAAAGACAATCATCCTTCCTTGTATTAGAAAGCATTGAAAGAAAATTTTACAATACCGATAAATTGAAACCTAACCCATTAGTTAATAATTACTTGGGATTTCTTGGTCTAAATCAAGTGTCAATCATAATATGTCAAATTTTAGTACTTTTGTACTTTCATAGATGGAGAAGACAAAATTTTCTACTTCATTAAATTATATCTTTGGTTTTAATAAGAATAAAACTGATAAGTTTTAAACACACTATACAAATTATATTCATTCTTTCTTTCTTTTTTTCTTGTACATTTTCTCTCAGGCTGGCAAATATATATATATAGCCATATATATATACAGCCATACAATTAATAGAAAGAAGGCAGTAATTTAAAAAGAAAGTATACAGAAAACAGACTCTTAAACAAAGAGAAAGACAGACTTAGCGAAAAAGATAGGCCGAAATTATGTATCAGTGAGATAGGTTAGAATAAAAACAGACAAATATTCCCACATTTATAAAGCCAGACAAATAAACTGAGATTTTTAAAGACAGTCTGATAGACAGAAAAGTACGAAGAGAGAAAAACGAACTGTAGAATACCGACACATAGATCTACTACTATAACTGTCTACAGACACACCGGCCATATTATACATAACTGTCTGTAGACAGCTATCGTGAATAATATATCTACAGACAGTTATCGTGAATAATATATCTACAGACAGTTATCGTGAATAATATATAATCTGCCTACAGATAGTGATATATACACCGGCCACTGAATTAGAAACCTTTATTCAATACCGAGTTAGGCCTCCTTTAGCCCGAATTACAGCACGTATTCCTTTGGCATAGATTGCACAAGGTGTTGGAGTGCCTTCACATCTCCAGCATATAGGCGTTCACCAGACAGTCCTTTAACTGGCTCAGATTTGACGGAAGAGGACTTTATCCCCTGATCTGTTTTCTAACATGTCCCATACATTCTCAATGGGGTTCAGATCCGGGCTTTTTGGTGGCCAGGGAAGATGGTGGAAGTCGCTGTCATGCTCGCTGAACCACTCGTAAACACATCTTGCGCGATGGACATTAGCATTGTCGTCCATAAAAGACCCATCACCTGCTCAGCATTGCAGGATGGACTTGATCAGCAACAATGTTCAGATAATCCTTGGGAGATACTCGACCTTCCAGCAATACCAGGGGACCCATTCCGTACCAACAGAACGTGCCTCACACCATGACACCGCCTCCAGAACCTTGAGTTCTGTTTACAACGCAAGCTGGGTCCATTACTTCATGGGGCTCCCGCCAAACTCTCTGCTTACCGTTGGTACCGAACAAGGTGTATCGCGACTCGTCGGACCACATGACTTTTTATAGTCTTCCAGTGTCCAGTCACGGTGTTCCTGACACCACTGTAGACGAACTTTCCGGTTCTTTACAGAAATCAGTTGTTTCCGTATAGGCATGCGACTGATAATACTCTTCAATTCCCTGCGCATAGTTCGCTGAGATGTGGGTCGGGAACAGCCTTCATTGAATGCTTCGGTTAATTGCTGCACACAGGAAGTCCTGTTTCTCCGTAGAAGCCTTCTCGGAGGACGGAGATCGCGTTCTTGACAGATTATCGTCGCGCCACACTTACGCCTCTTAGAGAAGCAATGTGGGTTATTTTCCACTGATTAAAATCCCGAGATATCTCATCTTTTGAGAAACCAGTCAGCTCTGCTGTTTTTGAAATCGTCGTTCCAGCCAGATGGGCATCCACAATAAGCCCTTTATCGAACCTCGAAAGAGCCTTTGTTTTTTCCATCATGATCAACACTACTGACGATTACTAATCACCGGCAGTCTTAAATAGTTGCCTAGTTCACGTGGTGATGCGCATGATCACGTATTTTGTTTGCACCTACTCTGAGCAAGTGGCGTTTACGTATATCTGTATAAAGGTTTCTAATTCAGTGGTCCCTGTGTGTAGTAGTTTCGTCTTTTTCTGTATACAGACAGTTTTAGTAGTTCGTCGTTATAGTAGTTTTGTCTTTTTCTTCGTGTCTTTAGGTTAGTCGGTCTAACCGTCTAGACGATTAGACCGACTAACATAAATGCAGACAAACAGACAGAGTATCGTAAATATGGAGAAAAAGAGAGATTATTTTGAAGACAAGTAGATCAACTAAAGATAAACAGAGACATAACATAGCATTGAAAGAATAACAGGTTTCTTGGGCAAACCTTTTAACTGAAGATTCGCAATGAAGACTGAATGAGACGGTGAACTGCCAAAGGAATGTATTATTCGATAAAACGTTTGTATCATCATCATCATCATCCTCAAGCAGCCATGAGCTACGGAGGTCCAACCAGACCGTGCAATTTAGTTCTCCAAGCAAGTCTATCCTGAGCTTTAAAACGTTTGTATCACCATAGAAAAAAAAATCTAAAGCGAAATATAGGCAGTATAATTTTATTAAATTTTATATTTTATGAGAATTCGCTCGTTAAAGTTCGACTGCTTGTCCACTATACGTTCTTTTTCCCTTTTACAAATTTATTTGTTATCAATAGTAGCTCGCTGGCGCAGAAAAAGGTGACGGACCATAATCTGCCTAGGTCTGCGCTGGCATAAAGACAGATAAATAGGCCTAACTAATATAGATACAGATAAACAGACTAACCTAATATAAAGACAGAGGAATAGAAAGAGTTGTGTAAAGACAAATGTGTAGAAAGAGTTGTATAAGACAGATGGATAGAAAGTGTTGTATAAGACAGGTGGATAGAAAGTGTTGTATAAAGAGAGATAGATGGACATATAGTTGAAGAAAAATACTAGACAGACTAGTATAAAAATAAACGCAAAATGCTAGACAGACAAGTATACAGAGAAACAAAATGACAGACTAGTATTAAGTACTCCAGAGTAATATAAAGAAAAGGCGCTGGGTAGTCTGATATAGAAACAGATAGACTACACTAGAATAAAAATAAGATAGATAAAAAACAGACTACCATAAAGATATACATAGAGAGATTGGTATAAATAAAGGTGAATTGAAAGAATATTTGAATGATAGACTAGTATGAAGACAGACAAAAAAATCCAGAACAGTGTAAACAGACAGAATGTCAGGCAGTATTTGAAGAGAGACAAACTAGCAGACAGTGGAGGAAAAAAGGTCAGAGAGACGTTCAATGATATACTTTTACATAGAGAGATTAAGAGTCAATATCAGTATTAGATTCAAATGCATATAATGATCCCTCCTATTCACCTCCAGGACACAATCGTTATCATTTTGCTCCAAGATATTTCTTTTTTGTGAAAGAAAAAAGTTGGGGAGAGGGGAGAGCAGTGGATAGGATTAAAATTACTGAAAGAGCAAAAACTCAAAGTGAGGGTTAAAAAAAAAGCTTGCATTTTTCTCTTTCTTCTCACAACTCAGCATCTAGTTTTGTGCCAGAGAGAGGTACGTGCAGTTTGTTCCCAGCATCCGGCGCCAGCTCCCCATCCTCCTTCGTTCCCGGCGTGGGATAACAGGGGACTCATTTGCCTTTTCCCTTACGAAATCGATAAGGCATAACACGCACGGGCATACCCGCTACAGAAAGAGAAAGGATGCAAAAAAAAGAAGTTGAAAAGAAACTCCTCTCGCAAGTGAAGAGCTTTGGCGGGAGGATTCTTCAAGTAAAGAAGCCTGTTACTCTCTCGTAATGTATAAGTAGTAGTAGCGACAGACAGGAGCACACTCCGACACAATGTAAAAGGACGAGGCAAAAATGCAGTGGTAAAGATCGCCTTCAGTCCTATTAGGGTTAATCAGATCTTCTTCACTCTATTGGGGCTCTTGATCACGAACTGAAGAAGACACTGGCGGACAAAAGAAGTAACACAAAAGAGTCGGTTTGAAGAAAAAGGCTAAAAAAAGTCGATTGAAACAAGAAAGCCGTTAGAAGTTTATTTTTCTCCTGCTTTTAGGGTAAAGGAAGTTTTTCTTCTTGTTTTCTTTTAGAAGACAATGATAAGAGAGACCAATATCCGTTGTAATACGATAACGTTTTTTTTTTTAGTGTGTGTTGTTGTTGTTTCTGTTTTTTTTTCAAGTCATCATTTAAGTTGCTTTGGCATTTTATATTTTTTTCGTTAATGTTTTGAATGAGTTCCCAGAAGCAAAATTAACTATAGAAAAATAAAAAAAAGAAGAAGAATTTGCTGAAATAAAAGGATGAAACGACAAAAAAGAATAAAAGAATACAGAAGAGTCAGATAATTCTCCCCCGCCCCCCTCTGTGGTTTCTTTTATTGAATCAGTTGTGGTCGTTAGCTTTCAGAAACTATTTAGGTGATTTGTATCGGAATGGCTGCTTTGTGCTCTTAATCCTCTCTTTGAGCTCGTTTGGAATTCTTGTACTCTTGATTTAATTCGTGATGAAGTTTAATAAAATAAGGACGATAAAAAAAATGTTTTACTGTTACAAAGGTAAAGTTATTCTCAAGAGCTGAAAATATTATGTTTCAGATATGTAGCACTCGATTGCATTTTCTGATAATAATTTTGGCATGGTCTAGGCCAGTGTCTCGCAAACTGTGTGCCTCGGGAGATTCCAAGTGTGCCGCGAGAGATTTTCAAATTGACACTAGATATTCGAAAGATTTCATTTTGGCTTGACTTGTGTTATCGACGTGCTTTATTATCGACCTGCTATCGACGTACTTTAATAAAAATCTTTCAGATTTTATCAACTGGGATCTTGTAAGTATTTATCAAGCTTTTTCCAAATTTTGGTTTAATTTTTGATTATTTCAAGCTATAGAATGGACAAATATTTAAAACAAACACCGAGTTATGAATTAAAGAACGATAGCAAATCTTCAAGTAAAACCAGGCTGATGACTTCAACAAAGCGCAAATATAATGACGATTATATAGAGTTTGCTTTTATTCTTATTTTAGGTGTGCCGCGGAAAAAAAATTTAGATTCAGTGTGCCGCGGAAAAAAATTAGATTCAGTGTGCCGCAGAGTAAAAAAATTTGCGAGACACTGGTCTAGGCATTCACAATAGACTCTTCATTCTATCTGGGCAAAGTCGACGACAATCAATCGTTCATTTTATCTAGACAACGCCGACGACAATCAATCGTTCATTTTATCTAGACAACGCCGACGACAATCGATCATTGGTCGTGATTATTTTGATTATGTCGACCATTGTTGTTAATTATTTTGTTTGACAATCGACCATTATTGTTAATTATTTTGATAACATCGACCATTCCTATTGATTGTTATGAAACGTCGACGACATTCAATCGTTCATTTATATCTACATGATGCCGAAAACAATTGAAAATTATTGTTAATTATTTTGATAATGTCGACCATTCCTCTTGATTATCTCTATAATGTCGACGACGATCGAGCATACAACAAACTCTATAACACCATATAACAATGAGCATACAACATCTCTATAACAGCATACAGAAACTCCATAACAGCATACAGAAACTCTATAACAACAATCGAGCATACGACAATTATTGTGCTCACATTTGTTTTAAAATGTGAACAGACGGATTCAAATGGAAAGCCGCGGTTGCCATTATCACCAGACATTTGTGCCTTTTCTTTTCTGTGATGGACTGTCGTAAGGGGACGATAAATTAGTCCCTTGATTACCTTCACCTTTATTTCGGTGAAATAACAGGTACCCGTACCGACGTATGCCTCAGACTTGTGAAATACAGGTAACCCGTACCGACGTATGCCTCAGACTTGCTGTGCCAAGTGATGTACAGAAATATGTCCAGCAATTCACACACGAGAGTTGTATAGATAGGGACGACACAGTTTATTCATATTATATACAATCACGTGCTGGGGATGCACTCGACTCCATAGGCCTTTGCTGCTTTGCTGCTGCAAACAATTTTGCAATGAGGTGGAGAACCGCACTTTGCAGATACTCGCTTCGCCGACCTCAAACTCGGCGAAAGGATATTTTAACCTTTGCGTACACTGTGGTTCACACATAACCCACTTCAGTTCCACAGAACTGTATTTGATTCACCAAGAACCTTGATTCTTACATAGAATTGAACCCTCTCCTTAAAGGTTTTGTTGAATAAGAGCAGTGTCTCTTGAAGCTTGTTAAAACATCCTTCCTGTTTGACAGCGACGTTCAAGACAGTTCTTTCCTTATTTCCCGGCTTGTCTCTGGCGCTCACACTCGCATCCCAGGCTAGTTGTAAATGGCCATAAAAGGGCTTTTTGAACTCTGCACGTGCAGGCAGTCAGCTCAGACCCGAAAACAGCATCTATGAGTCACACCTACACAATAACACTTCCAAGAACACACTTAATACATAAAAATATTTACAACAACAAAAATACAATAAAATGCAACAATAAATAAAAATAAATAAATTAGAGGGACATGACAATTTTCCCCACTTTTGTGTCCAGTTCAACAACAAGGAAGAACTGCGCCATCGGCACAGAGACTCTGCAACATGGCACAGGTAGGTCTGCCAGATTGCAGGGGGCCTACGTGACCTGAAGATGTAAACAACCACGTCAGATGGGTCGGGGATTCGTACCTCGACCCATGCGGACCAATGGACAGCATCCACGAGCATCCAGATGGTGAAATTCTACCAAGGGTTGATCGAAGGTGAGTGAAAAAGGTGCGCAAGCAAGACAATTTGTTTCTGGACAGAAAGGCAGGAGGACGTGCGTATTTTGAACAACTCTATTCGATCTTGAGCTCCTGTTCAGACCCAACGACATTCCTCCATTCTATTCAGTCAACGACAATCGGTCGCCCATTTCGCTCTATCCGACCCAGTTTTGATTCCATTAATGCCACTTAATCGACACCGTTCCAGCACCTGCTATTGTGTTGATTATCAGTATACTCGAACCTCAGGGCAGATCAGTGAAACGCTTAAACACCGAGTAAATGTCACTCCGAATCAAGTCCTTTTTGCGAGTTGAAAGAGTGAACGTGGAAAAGCACATGTATGCGAAGTGTAGCAGATGACCGATCAACGAGGGCGGCAAGCTGCCTGCTGCGCATGAGCTAACTACAGCAGGACGATCGACGAGCTGCAGTGCACCCCACAAGGAAAAGGAACGCATCCTCTTTTTGCCCACATGAGTAAAGCGAGGTAAGGGTCGAATTTCTCTGACCTGGTCCCCTCATATGGGTGTAGTGTTATTTGTCGCCGCCACGCTGCCCCTCTAAGAGTTGGGTTGGGTTGTTTTACCTCTGAGCGGCACTTTTTTGCACACCATGGGCTAAATGGCCAGGTCACATGGACCCCGAAGGCTCAGAGAAGACCCACT
The DNA here is from genome assembly GCA_038380435.1 of Ryuthela nishihirai. Taxonomy (NCBI): domain Eukaryota; kingdom Metazoa; phylum Arthropoda; class Arachnida; order Araneae; family Heptathelidae; genus Ryuthela; species Ryuthela nishihirai. The sequence goes on from JAWZYU010000030.1 coordinate 35,571,842, forward strand.
GGAAGAGGGGGTCTTCTCTTGAGAGAGGGGTCTTCTCTTGGGGGAGGGGACCCACTGGAACAGCTGTTGGGAGACAGATGGTAGCCTCCCGTCAAGGCCAACCAGCGTGTTCTTTAACGTGCACAGGGTATGGCTCTCCCGCACACGGGGCCACGGCTTAAAGTCCCATCCGACGGACGGCGGCCTTTAAAGGCCCATCGGTGTCCCCTACTGACCGTGGGCAGGGCGGGGAATTTTGCAGAGATAAATCTCAACGCTGACCCAACTGGGACTCGAACCTGGGAACTGCAGATTACGAGCCTGGCGCGCTACCGAGTGAGCCCCCCCCGCCCCCCCCTCCTCTAAGAGATGCTAAGCTGTTGACTTTTCCAGCCTCTGAACGTTTTCCCGTAATTACAAGCTTGGACTGGCTTACTGTATGCCATTAGTAAAATCTCCCTCAGGAAGAAGGGACAGCGCCAAGAGCTGTTGTAAAGAAAATTTAATGAGAAAGTGTGTTAAATAAATGTATGTTTTATGTGGAAATGATTTTTGTTCAAAAGTTTATTTTTGTGTGCCATTATTGTGTTTGCTTTGAAAGACAGCCGACAAACTGCAGGAGAGGAAGTCGGCCACTAACGCCCTTCCTTTCAAATCTTATTGCGGTATCGGGATCAATCTCGAGTGAAGGCTGGGCCTGGTGAAAACACAACACAGTTGTATTGTATCTCCTATGTTGTGGTCAGTTTGTCCCTAAAGTTGTGCCATCTCAAAACTACTCAGGGGTGGTTACAACACAATCTCTGTAATGCCGACGAAAAACGACCGTTAATTCTGACTATAGAAACAATGACAATTAACAATCAATGGCAACGACGATTAACAACTATTTTTTAGGCATTCGGTTCAAGAAATACGACAATCGTACCTTCATTTAGCTCATCTACCATATCACCCAATATTTTTTTTTTGGGGGGGGGGGCTCAGTCGGTAGCGCGCCAGGCTCCTAATCTGTAGTTCCCAGGTTCTAGTCCCAGCTGAGTCAGCGTTGAGATTTATCTCCGCAAAATTCTCCGCCCTGCCCACGGTCAGTAGGAGACACCGATGGGCTTGGAAAGGCCGCCGTCCGTCGTATGGGACGTTAAGCCGTGGCTCCGTGTGCGGGAGAGCCATACCCTGTGCACGTTAAAGAACACGCTGGATGGCCTTGACGGGAGGATACCATCTGTCTCCCAACAGCTTTTCCAGTGGGTCCCCTCCCCCAACCTTCTCTGAGCCTTTGGGGTCCATGTGACCTGGCCATTTAGCCCATGGTGTGCAAAAAAAGTGCCGCCCAGAGGTAAAACAACCCAACCCAACCTAATATTTTTTAACGACTCTTAGATTCGGGACCCACTTAAGGAGGATTAAGAATGTCTGGTCTTTGATTCTTGATCGTGCCAGTCGCCCTCTCTTACTCTTCTCTTTCTACCCTTTTACCTAAATCACATTTCAACTGATGAAGAATGTTTGGCTTCATAGTTTGGCTGACAAAGCAGAGGAGGCAGCTAGAAATACACACGAGCAGAATTCTATTAGATAATAAATGCCTTGTGTGGGAAAAGTCAGAATGGCACACAGGGATTGAGGGATTAAACGTCGAAGACGAGAATTTTTGCAATAGCAAGGTGGGATCAGCATTTCAGCGATGTCCTGAGCAATGTAGTTAGTTCTACTCTCATTGTTTGTAATGAGGATAGATGCATTACTGGCTTTAATGTTGACTCTACTTCACAATTTGAATGTATTTTAGCTGTCTCAAAACTTAAACTACATAAATCCCCAAGAGTAAATGAAATTACTGCTTCAAACACTATCCAATGAAGACTTGCGATATTGTTTTCTCCTTTTGCAAGAAAATGGGGAGAAAAAATTGGGGAAATGGATTCAACCCTTCTTCCGTCTCGTCATGTTTTACAGCACGGTCACTATTTCATCTGAGTTTTATTTGGGAATAAAAAGCAAATTGCTATATACTAAATAAATGCTTTGTAAAGAGACTTAATTTAGAATTTTTTGTTTTATCTATGAGTGGCAAATAAGTTGCCACTCAGAAGCAGATATTGTTATTAATATTATTTTTCATTATAGATGTTATATTTCAGATACATCGTAGTGTCTGTGGTTTTCTGTCAAAGACACTTTATCTTAATTATATTTCGGAAGTCAGTGATTTTCGAGTTGGGTTGGGTTGTTTTACCTCTGAGCGGCACTTTTTTGCACACCATGGGCTAAATGGCCAGGTCACAAGGACCCCGAAGGCTCAGAGAAGGTTGGGGGGGGGGGACCCATTGGAACAGCTATTGGGAGATAGATGGTAGCCTCCCTTCAAGGCCATCTAGCGTGTTCTTTAACGTGCACAGGGTATGGCTCTCTCGTACACGGAGCCACGACTTAACGTTCCATCCGACGGACGGCGGCCTTTCCAAGCCCATCGGGTCCCTACTGACCGTGGGCAGGGCGGGAAGTTTTGCGGAGATAAACCTCAACGCTGACCCAGCTGGGACTCGAACTGGGAACTACAGCGTACTCAGTTGGTAAGCCTGGCGCGCTACCGACTGAGCCACCCCCGCCCCTCACAGACAAAGAGACAAACTTTCTAAAATATACAGAGTGACCTGGAACTCCAGGTTACTCACCTGGGAACTACAGGTTACGAGCCAGCCTAGCGCGCAACCGACTGAGTCCCCTCCCACTGATTTTCGAATTTGGTCACTCAATAGCAAAACATCGCCGATCTAGAATATTTTTTGACTGAGTGATGAGTAATGTCCACGATTTTACGGAACATATTAATATATATAGCATGTCTTTGTTAGTTTGTGTGATGGCCCCCCTATATACTCGAATGGCCACAAAAATAATCATTTTTAATTAATATTCTTGCTTTCAGAAAAGCACGTCTCGAGTCCGAAGACGAAATAAACATCCCTTCCGATACAGAAAACGGACACCGTCGTTCATTGGTTTCGGCAACTTGATTGAAAACAACCACAATTGAACATTAAATAATTTTGGGTATAGGACACATCGCGGGCATTCCTTTTGATTATCAAGTCCAAGTGGGCGACACTCACCCATTTATAACGATAATCTAATCGACGCTAATGACAATCGGTCATTCTTGTCGAACATTCGATACGGGAGAAACAACAATCGGTCGTTAGCGTCGAACAGCGTATCCAAGGGCAACGGTAATCTGATTTTGTGTCGAACACATACGAGAGTGACGACAATCGACGATTCGCATTGGCATTCTCTACAAGAGTGACATCAGTCGACCATTCATGTTGGATATTCGATCCAAGATTAACAACAATCGATCATTTGAGTTGAACTTTGGATCCAAGAGCAAGCGGCAATTGACTATTCGTTACTCTGTACCACTGCACGGAAACGAAAATGGGTCATCCATTTAATCCCCGGGTAGTGATAATCGGTCATCCATTTAATCCCCGGGTAGTGATAATTGGTCATCCATTTAATCCCCGGGTAGTGATAATCGATCATCCATTTAATCCCCGGGTAGTGATAATCGGTCATCCATTTTGTCTACCTGACCCATGGCGTCGATAATCGACCCTTCATTTTTCAGCATCTAACCCAGGCCAACGATGGTCTCCCATTCGATTTCGATCTGTTTGAGCCATACTTCAGAAGAATTGTCCTAGATAGTCACTCAGAACTCTATTTGATCTTGAGCTCCTGTTCAGACCCAACGACATTCCTCCATTCTATTCAGTCAACGACAATCGCTCGCCCATTTCTCTCTATCCGACCCAGTTTTGGTTCCGTTAATGCCACTTAATCGACACCGTTCCAGCACTTGCTTTTGTGTTGATTATCAGTATACTCGAACCTCAGGACCGATCAGTGAAACGCTTAAACACCGAGTAAATGTCGCTCCTGCGTTACTCCCGAGCTGAGTACAATCGAAAAGAGTCCATTTACCATTAATCAACACCATATTAATCGCAGTCCTTGTTTGTCACCGTCACCTGTGTACATTGATAACTGGAAGAGTCATCAGTTACTATAGTTAACAACGAAGCCATTCATTTAAGGTCGAGTGTTGTGACAGCTCTTCATTCTCACCATTACGGCTGACAGATCCGAAACCCAATTGCATCTATTTCCTTCGTCATTAGAGTGAGTCGAGCAGATGTATGTAAATGGTCTCTCTTCTCCTAACAGATACTCGGGATTAAGGTGCTTAATGATTGCATTCGCCATTGTTTTTTCGTTCTGTGTACATCTTGGAGGATTACAGAGATTTTGCTGCGTTTGAATGGATATTGATGAGAGTGCTTAAATTCATCAGAAGTGCTCTGCAGTTTCTAAGTATAGCTCAAGAAAACAGATTTTTATTTACAGTATCAAATTGTTGATAATTATTGGTCTTCATCTCTATGTCTGAATATAGACAGTGGTGTAGCGCGAATGTGGAAAGTGGGCAGATTATGAGACTGAACATTCCTCAAAAATAATGAATTGCTTTGTAAGTGATTAATAAATATTTTACCGATGATCAATGAGAACTGTCGAAGCTTCCACTGCGCAGTCTCATAGTCTTCCTAACTGGCAATCATATTACGCCAAAGAGAAAAAGATGGGTGGCTTTTGGAGTTCTTATCCTCCTCCCTTGTTGGTTGAATAACATATATATATACTGGAAATCAATCGTTGACTTTGGCACCTCTTTATTTCTAAACAGCCACTCCGAACCCTATTTGATCTTTAACGCGGCATAGGATCTGACAGTTTTCAACATTTCTCAGATCTACGACTCCAATTAACTTTAGGCACCATTTTTAGCTCTCTTGTACCAGATGATTGAAATTTCATCTTTGACCTTGCTTTCATCTTCGATCCATCAGATATAAAAATTCGCAACATTGCTGAGACCTAAGACCCAAACTACCCCCATGTATCAATTTAAATTTTAGCTATCTAGCACAAGTAGATAGAAATTTGATCTTGGACCTCGAAGCAATCTTCTCCCCAAGATCCGAAATTTGGTAAAGTTTCCGTGACCTACGTCTCGATTGCTCCTAGACACCGATTTTCAAGTTTCTAGCACTCGTAGACGTGGCATACTGATAGTTTTATCACATCTCTGTGGAAAAACTGCTGCTTGACGATTAATTTATTTTATAATGCAAGGCTAAATGCAGCAGTTCGTGTTCAGAATAGACACATTTGGATATCTAAATTATTAAGACTTGTATTATCAGAGGCTTTTAGTTGATTGTATGCCTGCCTAAGTATATCAATTTAGTACCGGAATTGGGAGAAACATTTCTGGGAGTTAGTATGGGGTGGTGGAAAGGGGAATGCTGTATTACAGAGAAGTTGGTATATCTTATGATACCCAGAGAAGGAGGAAATGCTATATGATGATGTCTTGATATCGATAATGTATGATATGCATGATGTCCTGATAATTATAGCTTATGATTTTCACTGGAGAGGGCGGCTATTTGCAGTGTGAGGCTAGTTTACCAGGATGCATAATAGCTTATGATTTCCACTAGGGAAGAGAGTTATTTCCAGTGAGAAAGCTAATTTATTAGGGGGAATGGTAGCTTGTGGTTTCCAGCAGGAGAGCTGTTCCAATGTGAAGCCAATTTAATAGGGGGAGTGTTAGCTTATAATTTCTGGTGGGTAGGATATATATTTTCAGTGTGAAAGCTACTTTGCCTGGCATAGTGAGGAAAGGAGGCAATGTAGCTTACGATTTCCAGCTGGGGGAAAAGAGCTGTTTCCTGTGCGAAAACTAATTTATCAGTGGGAATGTCAGGGAGAATGGTACTTTGTGATTATTTCCAACAGGAGAGGGCAGATATTTCATGTGTGAAAGCTAATTTACCAGGGAGATTGACAAGGAGAATTAGCTTATAATTTCTAGTGACGGAGGACAGCTGTTTGCATTGTGGAAGATAATTTACCAGGGGGATTGTAAGATGGAAAATTAAGGAAATACAGCTATTTCTAATAAGAAGCTAATTTACGATTTCCAGAGGGAAGGCTAGCTTACAATATCCATAGAGTGAATTCTAGTACTTTTTTATTTTTTCAAAGGGAGCAAGGGAGGATGCTACTTTGCTTATTTCAAAGGAAGACAAACATGAAATCGACGTGTTCAAATGTGTTGTAAGTTTTTAAGAGGCGATGTTTGCACTCGTTATCTGCTGGCACCCATTTATGTCAGAATCAGTCGTGCATTCTTTCCAGTTGTGCGATATACGAAGAACTGTGCTAAGAATTCTTTCATTGTCTCAATAATTGTGTTTATGGGGATTATGATATTCCTGTTGATTAGGAAATGATGTTTAGGAATTGTGCAGCTTCTCCTATAAACTTTCTTTATGAACAAAAAGGAAAAGGTAAGTTTTGTTGCATCCTTTATTATCGCCGCCACGTGGTCTTATGCAGATTTTCACCTTTTAGATTAGATGAGATCATCCAAACTCAATTAGTCGTCGATATTCATGGGAACGAAAAAACAGAGCACCTCTTTTATATCTGCAGGTCGGAGCAATAGTTAGGTGAACAGCAGCACATAACGTTAATTGTATTGCTCGAGAATAAGCTGAAACATAATTAGATAATATAATCACAAACATATTAAGAAAGCGGAAAGAGAAAATATCAAATTATTGAAATTAGAACTTATTTTTCCTTCTATTTTCGATGGGTTTAACGACGGGCTGTTCGCGTTAACTTCATGAAGATTAAGGTTACGGAAGTTACTCTGTCAGGCAAGTTGATGTTGCATACATTTAGCGGGAAAAATAATCATCATTAAGATAATAAGGAAAAAGAAAAAAGATCATCAGTAAAGTTTCCTCTTTTTTAGAAGGCTGTAATTGCACACACGTTTAGGAACTATTGAGTAGAAATTTCTGGCAGTTTCGCATTCTTTATTTAACGATCCTAAGGCGAATTAAACTGCGCTTAGAGCAGCGTTTTTTGAGTTATCTGAATGGTTGAGGTGTTTTACCTCTGAGCGTGCTTTTCTTTTACATATATTCGGATTAATTGTCAGATCATAAGGACCCCAAGGGCTCCAATTTCAGTAGGGGAAGGAGGATAGCTGTTAAGAGACAGATGGATGTCTCCCGTCAAGGACGTCCAGCGCGTTCTTTAACGTGCGCAAAATGTGATATTCCTGCACATGGAATCAGGGCTTAAAATCTCATCGTACGGATGGTGCCTTTCGAAGTCAATCGGTGACCATTTTTCACAGTCGGCAGAGTGGAAGCTAGAAGTTTCAATACAGTCACAAATGGGAAATTGAACCTGAGAAAGATGGGTAATGAGACACTCTCCTAATAGCCACATCGCCGTATTGGATTTGCATAGCTTTGAACGTAGTAATAAGGGAAAGTATAAACTCCATTGCGTCAGTCCATAAGTATTACAAGTTTTGTAGTTTTGGATTTCATTGTTAGTAACGTTATACAATGAGTGAGTTAAGTATTGAAATTCGAGTAATTTTACGTCATTAGTGAAAAAAAAAAGATTAAAAGCTATAGAAGCGGCCCAAGAAATATGCGAAGTGGAAGGTGAGGGGGAATCTCCATTCGTGATGATCAAGCTTGGTTCAAGAAGTTCAAAGGTGATGGATGACACGAGCCGCAAAAGTCCCTAAGCTATCGGTAATCGCAATATTCTATGCTACGCTGTTGAAACTGATCCATCGACAAACACCCACAGGATCTCATCTGAACTTGGTTGCTCACAAGCAACTAGTGAGGCATCTGCAACGGTAAGGTACCCAGGAGTTGCCGAAGAGTTCCACATGAGCTGACTACTGAACAAATAAACCGTCGTATCGAAATCTGCAAGAAATTCCTCGCTAATCTGTGCGATCACCGTTTCATCAAGCGACTTAAAAATTGATCTTTTTTAACAATTCGAACACCTAAAAGCAGTGGGTTGAGTCAGGTCAGCCCGCATTTCCTGTGCCAAAATGATGTAGGGTAGAAACGAAGGTAATATTTATTTGGTAGAATTTTGAGGATATAGTGAACTTCAAATTGATTCTCGATGGACGCCGTCAATGCCGACACACACCAGAGTGCTCTCAATCTGTGATGCTTCAAGGCTATCCAGGATTGGTAAACAGATATCATCTAATCCTCCAACAAGACAATGTAAAATCGCACACGGCACTTCGAACCAAAGAAAAACTTCGAGAATTGGCATTTGAGCTTCTTCCTCAACCGGCTTGTAGTCGAGACTTAACTTATCCCGACTACCACCTCTTTCGCTCCATGGCTCATTTTCTTGGAGGTGGCTGAGAGCGTACGATGGATATCAAAGTCGAAAACGGATGTCCGTAGCTTAGAGTAACCTCTAAGGTATATACGTATCGAAGAGGAATCGAAAAACTTGCCGACAGATGGCTACGGAAGATTGAAAATGACGGTTTATATTTTGCTGAGTAAGGTTCGTTATTCATATTGTAATAATTATTTCTCAAGTAGATGATGAAAGGCACAGACTTATGAATCATCCTAATATTTTGAATAATATTAAAAAGAGCCGATTAGATTCGGAACAGGGAGAACAAAAATATACGGAATGATTACAAATGAATACACCGTTTTTTAAACGTTCCTTATGAAGAAGTTTAAAAGCTCAAGTTGAACAAATCAGGTATATTTTAAAAGAAGAAATAGAAAGTTTTTTAATACCATAACAGGTTTTAGTAGAAATATTTAATGAGCTTCTCCATACTTCTGTAACGCCGTAAGGGCCTTAATCAAAAAATTGAATGATCACGATTTAACTTCACTAGATTTTATCTTTTGAGGTTGCCATTAACTGTAAATGAAATAAAGGGGCGCATATGCAGTGGAGTGTCCAGGAACCACTTTTAATTTCTTTTTTTTTTTTTGAGGGGGGGGGGGGGCAGTGAGTAGCAACTCTCAAAAGCGGATCTCATTAGAACCTTAGGGGCGGGGGTGGCTCAGTCGGTAGCGCGCCAGGCTCGTAATCTGTAGTTACCAGGTTCGAATCCCAGCTGGGTCAGCGTTGAGATTTATCTCCACAAAACTCCCCGCCCTGCCCACGGTTAGTAGGGGACACCGATGGGCTTGGAAAGACCGCCGTCCGTCGGATGGGACGTTAAGCCGTGGCCCCGTGTGCGGGAGAGCCATATCATGTGCACGTTAAAGAACACACTGGATGGCCTTGACGGGAGGCTACCATCAGCTGCTGTTCCAGTGGGTCCCCTCCCCCAACCTTCTCTGAGCCTTCGAGGTCCATGTGACCTGGCCATTTAGCCCATGGTGTGCAAAAAAGTGCCGCTCAGAGGTAAAACAATCCAACCCATTAGAACCTCATAATAGTTTTCTCTGACTCTTTCTCTTAACTTTTTTTCTCATTCTTGAGGGGACCACCGCCCCCTACTGCCTCCCCCCGCCACTGCGCATATGTGTAATCTTTCAACATGGTGGGCACAAAAAGGAAATTATGGGATGAACTGTAATATAAAGTGAATGTACAGTCGCTCAAAAAAGTCCGAACATTATGGTTGATTACAGAATTCAGAAAAAATATCTGGCAACGATTTTTTTAGAAATTAGTGATCTGGCAACCTTCGTGTCACGTGACACTTTAAAAATTTAAAAGCATAATATGCAAATTCTGTTATGATATTTGGAGTGGCAATGGATTGTTTAATAACGCAATGAACAGTGAGGCCTAGAGAAAACGAAACACATGATTTTGTATAGGTCATATAAATGAATGCAGTAGCATAAATATCTAAAGGCCCAGTTACAATAGAACGGAGAGGTTAATACGGAAGTATGATAACTCAGAACAGCTATACAAGCATCAACTCATGTTATTTGCCAGGCTGGTCATGAGGTGTGGTGGAGATTCTTCGCGGAGAGTAGATAAGAGCTTGTGGAGGGTTCTTAGAGGAGGAGGATGACTTCCAACATCCCTTCCCAGAAAATTACACACATAATGATCGGGTCTGGAGATTAAGCAGGACCCTCCATCCGATGAAAATACTCACCTTTTTGGCTGTCTGAGCCCTATGACGGAGAGCATTAGATCATTATCTTTCATTAAAATAAACTAGGGGCCAAGAGCACTTCTGAAAAGCCTCACATAAGGCGATAGCAGAAGGCTATCATATCTATACATCCGATCAGTCAGAGTGCCCCTGGCGAAGAAAAGAATGGTGTACATTCATTTGACATAACTACCGCCCCGGATTATCACACCACCACCACCATATTGATATCATTCTTTAATGTTAGGATATTGGTAATCAGTTTCTTACTTTCTCCAGTTTCGGTAGAGTCCGAGAATTGTTTTTATTTATTTATTTATTTTTATTTTTTTTGGGGGGGGGGGCGTGTGAGAATTCAGTGTTGGAAGCTCCTCCCAGAATTTAGTTTCTGAGGGGGGAGGGGTGTCCGTGAATTCAGTGTTAGAGGCTCCTCAAAAAATTTAGTTTTTTTTGGGGGGAGGGGGATCTGGGAATAAGGCTTGAATATGATTTCCCAATTTCCCAATTACTAAAATATTCCACGGAGCACGAAAGTTTAAAATGATATTCTATATGGAATACATTTTTTGGTTATTTTTTAAATATATTTTTAGTGTCGAACGTAAAATGTGGGGCTAAAATAAAATTGTACGAAACAACTGATTTGGATTTCAAAACCCAGGACAACATTTGCTGAGAGCGTACGATAGATATCGCTCATGCTACTGAACTGGCTGACCGACCACGAGAAGAATATATATCAATTATATTGTTCAGTACTGTAATGAATTTATATACACATATAGTTAAATACAAAAATATATCTGAGACGAACAGTGCTCTAACGAATCAGTCTCATTGTCCTCTTCCTCCACTAATATTTTAAGATTCAATCTTCTCTTATTCGGCGTTGTTCTTGATGCTTAAAATTCTTTAATTAATAAACAGACGCAATGATGCTTTTCGGTGTTGTTCTTGAGACATTGTTCTTGAGCACAATGACATCGGCAAACAACACTCGAGATGCCTTAACAACGACAACTCTGTGCATTGTTTGTCACTTCAGCATTGTTTTGTTCGTCTAACTCGTTTCTCTCTTGATCTGAAGCATCCTTTCTTGTCGTCTCTGTGACAACAAGATCTACAAGCAACCTCTTCCGCCATAGCGCGCCATTCATCCAGATAACACTACTCCATACACACACACAGACATAACACTTTTCCGAAGAAAAATCCATTTCTATACGAGGCGTTACTTGGTGGTGAGGTACCCAGTTTAAAAAACTTTGGTTTATAAGCAAGACTTTTTTCCCGTTTCGAATTGTGTTGAGAACGCACTTTTTTTTTGTGGCGTGGTACTTTTTCTGAATTCCATTTCGTCTAAAGTTTTTTTTTAGTATTGCTGTATAGATAACGCATTCTATTCAACTATGTCGTTAGTGTTCTTCATCCCGGGGCGGAATGAGGACTTGGAAGAAGATGCCAGAGAGCATCTTAAGATTGCTGGATGGAGTGTCAAGATGAAGTCTTCAAGAGCATGCAACACGTAAGAGATGCCGCTGTCCTCATCATAAGATGATTGGATGCCTGCAGCAGTTCAGATAAAGGAAGCGAAAAAATAGTAACCACTCAGAAATGAATCAGAAAGTTAAATTGTTAATTAATTACAAGACAGATTTTTTTTTATTGATTTATTCTCTAAATCATTGCGTCTGTTTATTAATTAAAGAATTTTAAGCATCATCCTCTTAAGATTTCCTTATTTATTTCGTTTTTTTTTTAAATTTTGCTTTTTCTTTTTTTTTTTTGTACAAAAAGCTTGAAATGTGCTTTTTGTTTAAATCATCCTCTTCATACCGATTTTCCTTTACATCAGAATTTTTTCGCATTTTTTTTAGGGGGGTGGGGATTTAGAAATTTTTGTTATCTAGATTATCTTTGTTATCACCCATTATTAAAACCTCAAAAATGACGTGTTTATAGCTTTATTGCAAAAATTAGAGAAACTTTTACAAATGAACTGCATTTTTATTTTAGAGTTCTGTGAGTTAAAAAACTGATACACAAAAACTTTACACATATTTTCCCAATAAGAAATTAATGTTGGATCTTATCAGAAATACCCAAGTTCAGGAGTATATTATTAGGTATACATAGGGTAATATCTCATAAGTCCTTATACATAGGCAAAGTAATAATATTGAACTGTTACACATATTAAACTTTTATATTCATTTTATTCAAATGTACCGAATCCATACGAAGACATTAAATGCTCAAGCTGAGCACCCTGTGTGGCTTACACATGTCAATCTTATCTCTGAGTGACCGACACACGTTACGAATTTAGGTTCTTTTACCTCTGAGCAGTACTATTTTGCACAGAAAGGGCTAAATGACCAGGTCAAAAGGAGTCTGAGGGCTCAGAGGAGATTGGGGGAAGGGGACCCACTGGAGAGATGTTAGGATGCAGATGCTAGCATCCCGTCAAGCTCCTGGCACAAGGGGTCACAGCTTAACGTCCCTTCCAACGGATGACGTTTCTTTTGAGTTGTTTTACCTCTGAGAGGTGGGGCGGGTGTGGCTGAGTCGGTAGCGCGTCAGGCTCGTAATCTGCAGTTCCCAGGTTCGAGTCCCAGCTGGGTCAGCGTTGAGACTTATCTCCGAAAAACTCCCCGCCCTGCCCACAGTCAGTAGGGAACACCGATGGGCTTGGAAAGGCCGACGTCCGTAGGATGGGACGTTAAGCCGTGGCCCCGTGTGCGGGAGATCTATACCCTGTGTACGTTAAAGAACAACGCTGGAAGGTCTTAACGGGAGACTACCATCTGTCCCCCAACAGCTGTTCCAGTGGTCTCCTCTGAGCCTTCGGGGTGCTTGTGACCTGAACGTTTAGCCCATGGTGTGCAAAAAAACCGTTCAGAGGTAAAACAACCCAACCTACTGAGAGACACTTTTCTTTTTTTTTTTTGAAGACAATGGCCAGGTCTCAAAGATCCCAAGATCTGAGGGAAGGTTGGGGCAAGGAGACAGACTCGACGGCTGTTAGGAGACAGATGGAAGGTCTCCCGTCAAAGCCACCCAGAGTGTTATTTAACGAGAAAAAGGTATTAGCTCTCCCGTACACCGGACCACGGCTTAAAGTTTTCTCCAAAGGCCGGCAGGTATCCAAGCACATTAGTGTCCCCTTTCTGACCAAGGACAGGGTTTTTGTGGAGATAAATATCAACGCTGGCCCTGGTGGGCCCAACGGATTTCGGCTGTAAATGGAAGCGTGATGAATCAGAGTTGAGAATCGAAGTAGCCTGTGATAAACAAATGAACCATTTCTTGTTCAACAAAGTTGCATTTCTATTAACAAAAGTTTCATTTATTAATTTTCATATTAATAAAAATTTCGTTCATTGATTTTCCTAATAACTGAATATTTTCATTAATTTTCCTATTAATAGAAAGTTTGTTTATTAATTTTTCTGCTAAGAGAAATTTCCAATAATCGACTAGCTATTTCCTCTGTTTTTTCGTAAATAATCCAGTAACGTATTATTAACTACGGAGAGTATAAGAATATACACTTGGAGTAAAGTTTTATGGCTTGGCTGGCGAATTTTTTTTTAGTTTGCTGTCAGATTCGCAAAGTTCATATTACACATATCTGCAGTTCATAACAGACAAAGAACTATACCATCAATAGGAGACTCGAACCCAAACTCCGAAGTTTGTAGTTCAAGGAAAATCGATGGAATCTTATGTGCCACTGAGGCGGCATTGTTAAATCATCTAGAGTAAGGATTCTCAACGTGGAGTACGCGGTAAAAATTTTTGGGGTACGCCGTGAGAGCTCAAAAGGTGCTAGATCTAGTAACAAAGTCAGTGTTTTATTTTATTCCCATTGTTATACTATAACTATAGTTTTATCTCTCTATACAAGGGTACGCCAGTTACATACACATTTCCAAGGGGTATGTGAAGCATAAAAGGTTGAGAACCACAGATCTATAGGGAAAGGGAACCATTGGTAGGTCATTAACTGAATCGAATATAAGAAGAAAGTGGCCGTATCGTCCGGTCACCGAAGTATTTTTATATAGAAACAGAATATAGGAATCACGTATTGCATTACTTAGAGTGAAAAATGTTCAACAAAGGAAACAAATAACGGAATGGTATTTCCTATTGAATCCATCCTCTTAGTCTCCTCCAACGAAATTTTGTGTTCTACGTTCGTGTATGATCGTTGATCAAGAGAAATGCCCAAGCTTCAACTGCGCAGTCTCAAAGTCTCTCTAGTGACCAATGATGAATATATGTCTCTCTCTCTTTCATAACATTTTCCACCCTTTCATAAATGATATTAAGAATGAAAATAATACCTTTTCTTAAATGCTGATTGAAGCATGCACGGAACAGATAAAAATCAAACAAACGCAAAACGAACCTCCCATTATTTTCATTATCTACGTAATACAATCCCCACACTTCCCTCTCAAACACACATTCCCCTAAACTCTATAAAAAATTTCATTTTGCTCCTCAGCTAATCAAACATTTATCACACGTGGCTCACCCTCATCTAAAAAGCCGACAATGCAGCAGAAATCGAAAAAAAAAAACCTCTATCATTTATCTTCAAACATTACGAATTACGTTCCTTCTTCATTCTCCTCAAACATGAATCTTGCTCCAGATGTTCCCCATCAGGATTGACGAAGAATTGAAAGCTTCCTTTACACTTATTAGAGCACTGAGTTGTAAAAAAACTGACTTTTTTTGGTTTTTTAATGCTCCCTCTCGATCAAATTTTTACTTCCCTTTGCACATCACTCTCCAAGCATCTCGACCCCCCCATCTCCCTCTCCCCCATTTCCTCGTGCTTTAGAACATTTATCGAAGAGCCCCAGGCGAGCAGGCGGAGCCCCGCTTACTGGCAACTGAGATAATACAATACCTCGATAGCTAATCAATACCACATTCAACCCATCGCGCCCAATTATCTGTCCTCCGTTGCCCTGGCTGGGTGTTCCTACCTGATAGCAGATGCCTCCTTCTAATTGATTTTTGTTTTACTGGCAGTGCATGATCCCTTCGGAAACAAGAATGGCTCACTCACCCTTCTTTCCTTCCTTCCTTCCTTAGAGCGTACGAAGGGATGGGCTAGGATGGGGAGGGGGGGATCTGGAGATGGCAGAGAGGGAGAGATTCATCTCTCTTGGGTGGGAAAGAACAAAACCAATCTAGGGTGTAACGTTTTGCCGCAGTAATGCGTTATGAGCCGCAATAACAAATTCTAGGTGAGCCAAAAGCCGTAATTTGATAAATTGCGATTGTTAGTGTATTCTCATTCTTTTTTGGGGGCTGGGATTGGCTCAACCTGTAGCGCCCTGGGCCAAGGCTATCTCGACACTTAAGGCCACGATAACGATCCCGTGACGTCACGGACGGATTGAATGAGGCCGATTGAACGAATATATCCAAAACTATTCCTCACTGTTAGTTCTAATGAAATATGCTAAAATATATATAGTTTTTTAAATCCATTACGAACACTACTACGAAATGTATATATTCGTCACTTTGACGCTGAACATATTTTCTGCTAATGATTTAAAACATTTTTTTAAATTGAGATTATTCAATCAGTACCTATCTAGAGTCCCTATATCTCCATCTTCAAAACGTAAATTATGCCATAGATATACATTATTTCTTTGCAGCAAACATTCCAATTTTAGAGAAATTGAAATCTTATATTCCTGTAACTAATTGTGTTTCATGAAAAAATTTTTAATGTGCCTAACATTATAAACATTTTTGTAATGAATATATTTTGCACTAAGGCTCAGAACATACAGTATATCTAAATTACGATAAATTGAATCAATAATTACCCATCCGGTTTTATTTCATTTCATTTTCAAGAAAGAGAGAATTCATGATCTAAGCATACAGTCGCTCAAATAAATATCCGAACACTATGGTTGATTACAGAATTCAGAAAAAATGTCTGGCAACGATTTTTTTTTAGAAATTAGTGATCTGGCAACCTTCGTGTCACGTGATTACAGAATTCAGGAAAAATATCTGGAGCGTGTACAGCAACTGTACACGCTCCAGTTACCGTTCACAGCAAACTGGAGCGTGTGCAGTTACTGCACACGCTCCAGTTTGCTGTGAACGGTAGCTGCACACGCTCAATATTTCCGTGAGTGAGAACACACGATCTAATATCAAAATAATATGACCACCTACAGTCGCTCAAATAAATATCCGAACACTATGGTTGATTACAGAATTCAGAAAAAATGTCTGGCAACGATTTTTTTTTAGAAATTAGGGATCTGGCAACCTTCGTGTCACGTGACACGAAGGTTGCCAGATCACTAATTTCTAAAAAAAATCGTTGCCAGATTTTTTCCCTTAATTCTGTAATCAACCTTAGTGTTCGAATATTTATTTGAGCGACTGTACTTCTATTTCCTTTCGAAAATAAGCTACCCCACCGAGATAGAAACTAGACCACTTCATAAGAGTAATCCGTTATCAGGTGTTACCTCAGAAATTGATTAAAATTTATTAACTATTGTTTCAGACTATTTAATAAAATAAATATACATTTTAGAAGGAAGTTTACGTAAATGATTATTTCAATATTAGGCAATTATGAAAGAAATTTGTGTTTAAATATTCCAGCTTCCATAAATCTTTAAATGCTACGCGAATAATGTTGAAAGATTGAGATTTAAACAGATTTTATTACGATCTTCAATTTCATTTCGGCAACATTTCTTCATTTAATGCATACAGTAAAAGTTCTACAACTTCGAAGTTAGATTCCCGTTGACATGACGTTGAAACCCTGTCATATTGTGATAGCGCAGGGTGTATCCGTTAGAAATGTGAGTGTGATAATCATATATTAATAAAATAATAAATACCCCCTCAAGCAGCTGCTTGCCACAGAGGTCTGATAGGAGCCTGTCAGTTTATATGCCATGGTAGAAGATCTGTGAGGATGGCAGGACCTCAGCAGAAAAACGACACACAGATCCATGCCTTAACCCGGGGCAGAACCCGGTCCTATAGATCAAATAGCCAAGCGTGCTAACTACTTGTAAAACTTAATCTATTGAAAGGAAGAAATCGCCATTTCAACTTTTCATTAATAACTGATTCAAGTTTATTTCATTGAACATTGCGTATTTGACAGTCTTAAGCATTTTAAGAATTTCACTGGCTGAACTTGTTATTGATTTCATTAATTTGGTAAATTGTTAATCGTTGGTTAAATGGTTAATTGTAATCAATTGGTTGAATGTTATCAATTTGGTAAATTGTTTACAGAAATTAATGCTTTTGATAAAATATTGTTAAGAAAGAAAAATGTTCAAGAATGAAGCCTGCGACTGTGATATCGTCTGACGCTGGAGATGTGCCACGTAGTGCGAATTACATCATTTACTTGCTCGAAAGAAGAATTAACTATGAAAAAAAAAAAGAATTCCAATAGTTTTGTTCTCAGCTTAGTTGAGATAGTTGATTGAGTTGTTATTTTCGGAAGAAATAGTGTCGAGTAGAATGTTCATTATATTTGACTTTGTGTGTGTTTATTATTTATTTAGTGTGGGCGAGAATATTAAAAGTGTTTAATAATTTAGTCCTCATTAGTGAACTGGTAAGAAAATGTAACTAAAATATAAAGCAATGTTCCTGTATCGCTGACTCCATTTCTCGTGGAAAGGCCGCCGTCCGTCGGATGGGACGTTATAAGCCGTGGCCCTGTGCACGTTAAAGAACATAGCTGGATGCCCTTGACGGGAGGCTACCATCTGTCCCCTCCAGCAGCTGTTCCAGTGGGTCTCCTCCCCCAATCTTCTCTGTGCTTTCGAGGTCCTTGTGGTCTGACCATTTAGCCCATGGTGTGCAAAAAAAGTGCCACTCAGAGGTAAAACAACCCAACCCAATTCTCGTTCTTGATTTTGATAAAAAGATCAGTTTTTTTTTAATGTGTTTGGTTAAACAATTAGTCGGGCAATTGTGATTATCAGAATCATTTTATACTAATAGAGGTTGGGTTGGGTTGTTTTACCTCTGAGCGGCACTTTTTTGCACACCATGGGCTAAATGGCCAGATCACATGGACCCCGAAGGCTCAGAGAAGGTTGGGGGAGGGGACCCACTGGAACAGCTGTTGGGAGACAGATGGTAGCCTCCCGTCAAGGCCATCCAGCGTGTTCTTTAACGGCACAGGGTATGGCTCTCCCGCACACGGGGCCACGGCTTAACGTCCCATCCGACGGACGGCGGCCTTTCCAAGTCCATCGGTGTCCCCTACTGTTAATAGAGGTTACCTCTGAGCGGCACTTTTTTGCACACCATGGGCTAAATGGCCAGATCACATGGACCCCGAAGGCTCAGAGAAGGTTGGAGGAGGGGACCCACTGGAACAGCTGTTGGGAGACAGATGGTAGCCTCCCGTCAAGGCCATCCAGCGTGTTCTTTAACGTGCACAGGGTATGGCTCTCCCGCACACGGGGCCACGGCTTAACGTCCCATCCGACGGACGGCGGCCTTTCCAAGTCCATCGGTGTCCCCTACTGTTAATACAGGTTATATTGGTGTTTAGTTGAAATTGTTATTTATTCAATTTCATCATTTTTGCAATTAATTTGTTCATTTATAATTTGATTGTTCATTTTTAATTCACACTCGGTTAGCCACTATAAATTTGTAACAATATGCTAAATATTGAGTAACATATAAATATGAAATTCTGTCATAATATGATATTTTAATAGTAACATTTTTTCGAATTTCCAGCTTTCGATATTATTGTTCAGTTCATTATGTGGGAGAATGTTATTCAGAAATTTACACTACAACGCTAAAAATATTAGTGCCCTTATAGTTTGTCATATCTAACCTAAAAAAATAAGCGTTTTTAGGAAAAATGCCATTGAAGATCGCAATAGCATTTTTCAAAATATCAATTTCCAATATTTTATTAAAATTTTATTTATTTACGTAAATAATTTTAAAATGTGTGAGCAATGATTCTTTCAGTTTGTAAATTTTGGGAAAAATGTTCAATAACTGTCCAGTAAAATCTTCTATTAAATATTTTAGCTTAAAAAATTTTTAAATAATATTTATAAATTTTGAAATACAATTCAATTCGTTGATTATGTAATTCTCAAGCAGAAGTATACGCAAGCGTTCATTACACGTTTATCATAAATTCACTGTTGCACGTTCATTTGTCGTAACAATGTTAAACAATGATATATTTTTCGACAGTAATTTAATAAATGAGTTATTTTAACTTTGTCGTCTGGAAGAACAGTAAAGTATTCTGCACAGATAGATTTGATAAAGTTACATTTCTTAACTACTGAAATAATTTTAAAAATAGTCTAATGTTAAATAACAAAGAAATTGCACATTCCTGCAATCGCGCATCTCTTGAACTTTAAATATTCGACATGTACAGTCGCTCAAAAAAAATCCGAACACTATGGTTGATTAGAGAATTCAGAAAAAACATCTGGCAACTTTTTTTTAGAAATTAGTGATCTGGCAACCTACGTGTACAGTACACGAAGGCTAGATCACTAATTTCTAAAAAAAACTTTGCCAGATATTTTTTCTCAATTCTGTAATCAACTATAGTGTTCGAATATTTTTTTGAGCGACTGTAAATATCACTACTTGTATAAGAGTACAATGGTCGTTACTATGAGCAACTACCAGAAAGAACAAAGAGTTTCGTCTACCTTCCACGTTTGACGTCACTAATCACGTGACTGCAAGCTGTCACGGCCTTCTTGGCTGGGCTAATAATCTGCGATTCCAGGTTCGAGTCCCATCTGTGCCTGAGTCGTAATTTGTCCTCACTATTCTCCCACCTCACCATCAGTGAGAAAGGGGACACCGATGGTTTGGAAAGGCCACCGTCCGTCGAATAGGATGTTAAGCTACGGTACCGTGTGCAGGAAAATCATGTTCTGTGCACGTTAAAAAAACGGCTTGATAGCATTGACGGTGTGCAATCATCTGTCTCCCAACAGCTGTCCAGTGTGTCCCTAACTTCCGATCCTATAGGGTCCTTGTGATTTAACCATTTGGTCACTGTGTGCAGAAGAAAGCAACTCAGAGGAAAAAAGAGCGCAACGCAATCTTTTTTATTTTTGTTTTTCTTTGGTGGGTATTTAACTCTTTACGAGTTTGGTGGTCAGACTAAAATTAAGCTAAAAACTGAAAGATTTCTACTCTGATAACTCACTCTTCTCAAGGAGGTCTGACTTGGTCGAATAACAAGAAATGAGACAAATAAATGTTGGTAAATGGGTGGAAGGCTTGGAGTTGATCCCCCCTCCCACCGTCTAGACTCGGGCGGGGGTGGTTCAGTCGGTAGCGCGCCAGGCTCGTAATCTGTAGTTCCCAGGTTCGAGTCCCAGCTGGGTCAGCGTTGAGATTTATCTCCGCAAAATTCCCCGCCCTGCCCACGGTCAGCAGGGGACACCGATGGGCTTGGAAAGGCCGCCGTCCGTCGGATGGGACGTTAAGCCGTGACCCCGTGTGCGGGAGAGCCATACCCTGCGCAAGTTAAAGAACACGCTGGATGGCCTTGACGGGAGACTACCATCTGTCTCCCAACAGCTGTTCCAGTGGGTCCCCTCCCCCAACCTTCTCTGAGCCTTCGGGGTCCATGTGACCTGGCCATTTAGCCCATTGTGTGCAAAAAAGTGCCGCTCAGAGGTAAAACAAACCAAACAACCCCTACACTTTGTAATATAAAAGTTAAATATCATTAACTTCCTCTTTAATTCCTGCAACTCTTCTTACCATTAACACATCATTTACTCTCTTCAACAGAAATTTCTTTCATACAACTATCTCTATCTACGAATAATCATAGAACAATATTTTCTGCAAACAACCATTCTCTGTGTGAACAGAACTTCCAAACATTTTTAGATTGTCCCAATGCAAAAAAAAAAATCTTCGAAGCCTCAACTTAAATGACAACGAATAATATTAAAACTAAAAAAATGCATTTTGAAGAAATAGCAGTCTATTCCCCTTTAAAACTCTACTGTAAACAGCTGCATATATATATTTAGTTTCCTCTACAAAAGAAACTGGAGATAAAAAAGGAACAAACTCTTCCTGTGCGAAGAGGAGAGAAAGCGCAATGGGCAACTGTCTAGCAAACTGCCAAAAGCGCTCAGAAAATCTAATTTAAAGCAAAATAGCGCATAACGACAAAACCCTGAACTTCTTTCTTTTCCTCTTCTCCCAAACGATGCGTTGCCCTATGTTACATCAGATGTTTCATTTCCACCTTCGTCCTTCCTGCATCTCCATCACCAAACGTCTTCACGACTAACGCTAGCTCGTATTCTCCCAACATCACCTCACTCACTAAACTCCTCCCCACTCCTCTGTGCACCCCTCTCCCAGCTCACACTAGCACATTGCCCCAGAAATCAGATTGACAGACTTCTTGGCTGCAATCACGACACACGATGGATAGAGTGTCTAAATCAGAAGAGAAAAATCAATTTTTTGCCCAGAGCACCGTTTTCAACCGTAAAACTCTAAGCAGGATCTTCCTCTCGTGTATCTGTCTCCGTATCTCTCTCTCTCTGTCTTTCTCCGTCGCTCTCAACTGCTCCTCTTCTTCCGTCAGCACTCTCCTCCTCCTGTCCGAGCATCGCCCGAAGCCAGTTCAACGACGGATGATGATGTGAGACCCCCACCCCTGAGCCAAGCGAAAGCGCCACGCCATGAGTCTCCATCGATCGACCATTATTGTTGAAACTGCTCTGTCGAGTACCGTACGCAGCAGTGACTCCAGAAATTCATTTCTTCTTTGGTTTTTCCTTTTCCTCTCTTTTCTGTTTCATATCCGAGTTTGTTTTTCTTTGACCATCGGGAAAGAAAAGAGTGGGGATTAAAAAAAAAGGAAAAAGTGCACCAAGGGAAAAAAGAAAAAGTGCACCAAAGGAAACTGTAAGGATTGTGTCTCTGTGTATATATATATCTAATCGTATATAGCTATAAAGGGGAAGAATTTAATGTGTACGAAACAATTTGCTGTTGGTTAAATCGATTGTTTCTGTTGGTTAAAATCCACTGTTTCTGTTGACTGGGTTGGGTTGTTTTACCTCTGAGCGGCACTTTTTTGCACACCATGGGCTAAATGGCCAGGTCACATGGACCCCGAAGGCTCAGAGAAGGTTGGGGGAGGGGACCCACTGGAACAGCTGTTGGGAGACAGATGGTAGCCTCCCGTCAAGGCCATCCAGCGTGTTCTTTAACGTGCACAGGGTATGGCTCTCCCGCACACGGGGCCACGGCTTAACGTCCCATCCGACGGACGGCCATCGGAAAAATATGAGACGGTTCATAGCTTGGAGACGTCGCCGTCCGTCGGATGGACGTTAAGCCGTGACACCGTGTATGGGAATGCTATACCCTCTGCACATTAAAGAACACGTCGGATGGCATCCCTTTCCAAGCCATCGGTGTCCCCTACTGACCGTGGGCAGGGCGGGGAATTTTGCGGAGATAAATCTCAACGCTGACCAAGCTGGGACTCGAACCTGGGAACTACAGATTACGAGCCTGGCTTCTGTTGACTGTGTAGGATTTTATTTTCAACTTTTTATCATTGTTAGGCGCAAGAGATTTATTCTTTGTATCGTGATTGTCGTACCCATCTCTGATAAAGCAGTGCAAAAATATTTGCTTCTGTTATCCGCATATGCTATGTACATCTGTCTTCCGTATGGGGATTTCGCTGAGTATGCAACTTATCGAAGTTAAAAACGAACACACAGGATTAACACACATATTAGGAACCTTAGAATCAGGGGCCATGTTCCCCCTCCCCCCACTTTTGAGAATGCTTATAAGAGTAACGAAGGCCAAATATTATTAACTTGTGCATATTTCACGTATTTTTCATGAAATTATTTAAAAAAGGGGAAAAATGTTATACTGCAAATGGAAAACCAGTCACCTCCGCCTCCCCCCCCCCCTTTACACTTTTCCGGCTCGATTGCGTCGCTTGCCGCCCCCTTTATTTGCCTGCCCCTTTATATTTTCTAGATCTATGACCTATTTAACGAAGGACTTGGTACCAAGTCTCTTCCGTACCGCGCCACGGCTTTACGTTCCGTCCGGCGGCCTTTCCAAGCCCAACGGTATCTTCTTTCTCACCGAAAACAGGATGATGTAGTTTTAGCGGAGATAAATCTCAATGCTAGAACAGTTGGGACTCGAACCTGGGAACTGCAGATGACAAGTCTGGCAAGCAACCAACTGAGCCAAGCCCAGCATTGCGTTCATAGAAAAACTGTGAAACTGAGACCCTACTTGAAAGGTCGATCTGACCCTACCCCTAGAAGAAATTATATTCAAAGATAAATCCGATCAATTTAAAGTTTTGATGCATTCGCGAAAAAAATTGTTGTTTTTAAATAATAACAGCTTCTTATTTGTCACATTTAAAATTTCCATTACTAGGTCTCGATTAATCAATAAAAAAAATAGCATTTCATCTTACTGAATAATAATACTAATATTTTTTTCAATATCAACGTTTAGCAATACTTATTTAAGCCAACTCACTACAAGAATTAAGTCGCCAGTGGATTAATAACATTCAAATTTCCTATTCACCTAGTTTAATATATAAAACATACATTGATACAATGCTTAATGTATGTTTCAGATACTAAATGAGATGTATAAGAAATCAGATCATCTTTAATTGATCACATGACCTGAAGACAGATCATCGTCAGTGAATCAGGTAACCTGACTCCAGATCATCTTATGCGAATCGCGTGACCTGTTGTCAGATCATCTCCCAGTTACATGACGAACGTCAGATCATCTTCTACCCTCACGATCTGCTTCCAGATCCTGTTCCTATCCTGACAATGAAATAGGGGGTTATGTTCCCTACTCAAAGGAAAAATATGAGACGGTTCATAGCTTGGAGACGTCGCCGTCCGTCGGATGGACGTTAAGCCGTGACACCGTGTATGGGAATGCTATACCCTCTGCACATTAAAGAACACGTCGGATGGCCTTGACGAGAGGCAACCATCTGTTTACTAACAACTGTCCAGTATCCACCTCAAGCAGCTTCTTGCCACGACAGGAACCTGTCAGTTTATACGCGAAACTAAATAGAAGCTCTATATGAGGAACGCGAGACTCAGCATAACGTCAATACATACATGCATGACTTACACGGGGCTAGAACCCAGAGCCTTTTGATTAGACCTGGGTTCCTTATTCTGAACCCTTGGAGTCCTTGTGGGTTGGGTTGGGTTGTTTTACCTCTGAGCGGCACTTTTTTGCACACAATGGGCTAAATGGCCAGGTCACATGGACCCCGAAGGCTCAGAGAAGGTTGGGGGAGGGGACCCACTGGAACAGCTGTTGGAAGACAGATGGTA
The DNA here is from genome assembly GCA_038380435.1 of Ryuthela nishihirai. Lineage (NCBI taxonomy): Eukaryota > Metazoa > Arthropoda > Arachnida > Araneae > Heptathelidae > Ryuthela > Ryuthela nishihirai. The sequence goes on from JAWZYU010000030.1 coordinate 35,596,349, forward strand.
GCCTCCCGTCAAGGCCATCCAGTGTGTTCTTTAACGTGCACAGGGTATGGCTCTCCCGCACACGGTACCACGGCTTAACGTCCCATCCGACGGACGGCTGCCTTTCCAAGCCCATCGGTGTCTGCTACTGACCGTGGGCAGGGCGGGGAATTTTGCGGAGATAAATCTCAACGCTGACCCAGCTGGGACTCGAACCTGGGAACTACAGATTACGAGCCTTACGCGCTACCGACTGAGCCACCCCCGCCCCACTGATCAGAGGAACCTGGATTCGAACCCAGCGTAAGGCATGGATGTTTATGTTGTCTTTCTGCTGAGATATTGCCTTCCTTACTGATATTCGTTATGGCTAATTAAACTGACATGCTCCTGCCAGACCTGTGTGGCAAGTAGCTGCTGGAGCGGATGTTTTTTATTATTTTAGAAATGACTGTGATGTAATGGAGATTAAGAATGAGAAATTGGTTGCTGTAGAAATTGTCGTCAAGTAATAAAGATCCCTAATTGCCATTGTTATGAATTTTTAATGGGAAATTGAGTGCGAGTTCGAGCGAAAGTTTATACCTTTGCAATTTATTACAAAGGTATAAAAACTACGTTTATAAAACAAATTCAACTAACAGAAATCTTTGCCTTCATCAGTATGAAACCAAACCATGAAAAGAGTGTTTTCCATCTCTTTATTGTTCTTCAAATATTTAAGCCAAAATTATTTCAAAATCTACTCAAAGCACAAATGGAATATTAATTGAACATTTGACAAGTAACGAAAGTTTCTTTGATGAAATACTTAAAGTTACCAAGATTGAGAATGCTTATAAGAGTAACGAAGGCCAAAGATTATTAAACTTGTGCATATTTTACGTATTTTTCATGAAATTATTTAAAAAAGGGGGAAAAAATGCCAATTTTTTTATGCACTATTTTGTCACTAAATTCCATTTGTTTTCCCTGTTGGTTTCTTTTCACCAATGGAAATAAGCTTCGTCTTATACATTAAGATCACCACGCATCAGACGATGAACTCTTCTTATGGAGAATTGGGTTGGGTTGTTTTACCTCTGAGCTGCACTTTTTTGCACACCATGGGCTAAATGGCCAGGTCACAAGGACCTCGAAGGTTCAGAGAAGGTTGGGGGAGGGGACCCACTGTAACAGCTGTTGGGGGACAGATGGTAGTCTCCCGTCAGGGCCATCCTGCCATGTTCTTTAACGTGCACATAGTATGGCTCTCCCGCACACGGTACCACGGCTTAACGTCCCATCCGACGGACGGCTGCCTTTCCAAGCCCATCGGTGTCTGCTACTGACCGTGGGCAGGGCGGGGAATTTTGCGGAGATAAATCTCAACGCTGACCCAGCTGGGACTCGAACCTGGGAACTACAGATTAGGAGCCTGGCGCGCTACCGACTGAGCAACCCGCCCCTCCTATGGAAAAATTAAAGCCAGTCAGCAGCTTATTCAACTAACATATTGCCTCTTCGGTTTGATTCGGGATAATCTTCACTTAGATTAACTTAATTAAATTAATTAAATGAAATGAAATTAACTCATTAAATGGAACACAAATGTACACTTTCAGCTAATACCGAATTTTTTAAAAATAATTCTAAACACCGTTATTATTTTCAAGTCTGTGTGTTCCAATAAGCTATGGAAGAAATTCTCACTCTGAGTCACATTGCGAACATCAAAATGACACATCACATCACATGGGTTTACTGTTGCACGTTCATCTATCGCAACAGTATGTTTATGGAGGACGTTCGAAAAGTTCTTGACGCGTGTCTGTATATTTGAACTCGTTCCTCTGAAGATAACAACCTTGGCAAAACATGTCATTACGTTCTAAAAACAAAGGCATTTCATCGTTGCTTTCTTTGCTGGCATCGCCTAAAGTTCAGTCTTCGAAATCCGTGCGTTGTTGCTATGGAGCCTACTAAACAAATGGAAGAATTTTACATTTTCACAAGGATGCAGCACGGGGACGACGCAAAAAACAAAAAAAACATGCCGATTTATCACAAGTATATTGGGTTTATGCCTGTTCATATGGCACTGTTACGGACTGGATGCGCAAATTAAGAGAAGGACGGCAGAGATTAAAAGACCTCCCTCGTGCAGGAAGACCGATGGAAGTCGTAAGCGAGAAACCCATCGCTGCTGTTTGTGAACTCATTAAGGAAAGCTCATACATTACCTTTCAGGTAATTAGTTTAGATGTTAGTGTATTTATTGATTGGCAGTGTGGACACAATTATTCACCATTATTTGAAGTTCCGAAAGATCTGTGACAAATGGGTAGAGATGTTTCGGAACCCTGACACCGTACAAACTGAAATAACAACATAAAAGAGGCTAGAATAGACTCGTGCAAGGAGATGTGGGCAATGTTTGAACCTTGTGGCCCTAAACGGTTACCAGACATTGTTACAGGTGATAAGACGTGTTTTTATTACCATGCAACACCCAGAAAGATCGACAACTATGTTTGAGAGAGGAAGATGAACTGCATTCCCAAATCCGCTAGGCGGGAGTGGCTCAGTCAGTAGCGCGCCAGACTCGTAATCTGTAGTTCCCAGGTTCGAGTCCCAGCTGGGTCAGCGTTGAGATTTACCTCCACAAAATTCCCCGCCCTGTCCACGGTCAGTAGCAGACACCGATGGGCTTGGAAAGGCAGCCGTCCGTCGGATGGGACGTTAAGGCTTGGTACCGTGTGCGGGAGAGCCATACTCTGTGCACGTTAAAGAACATGGCTGGATGGCCCTGACGGGAGGCTACCATCTGTCGCCCCAACAGCTGTTACAGTGGGTTCCCTCCCCCAATCTTCCCTGAAACATCGGGGTCCTTGTGACCTAGCCATTTAGCCCATGGTGTGAAAAAAATTGCCGCTCAGAGGTAAAACAATCCAACCCCAAAATCCTCCTACAACACTTCCGCTCGAGGATGAAGATGTTCACAATTTCTTTTAACTCCCAAGTAATGGTAGCCGTGAACACCTTACTTGGAAAAATGACTATAAATGGCCAATGCTACACCAATGTTGTTTTGCCCAAAGTAGTTACGGAGGCGAAGGAACAGCGTTCAACAACAAGCATGTCGAGGATTCTTCATTACAATGCCTGTGCTCACAAAACCCTGAAAGTTGCGGCCTATCTGAAGAACGAAAAAATTAAACAGGTTCTCCATCCTTCATATTCACCGATCGGGAAACATGCGATTTTTAGAATTTGGAGAATTGCATACTTTCGCTAAAGAGGAAAAAAATGAGACTTGAGGTGGGGGGGGGGGCGTACGAATAAATTGTAATGAATTTTATGCGAAATGAAAGCTTCTGGTGTGGGGAGTGCAATTCACTATATACCTTAGAGAGTTTCAGACCTTCCCTGAAAAAAAGATGGTGAAAAATTTATTTACTGGAGGGGGCGTGGGGGTGAACGATCTTAGTGAGTTTTATGCCACATGAAATCTTATGAAGTGAGGAGCGCCATCTGCTATTTTATATTCTAGAGAGTTTCAGACCTCCCGTAAAAGTGGTGGAGGAAATTTTTATCGCTAGGGAAGAGAGGTGGGAATAAACAAGCGTAAACGTTTTTCGCCAAATTAAAGCTTTCCCCGTGGGGTGGTGCCATCTGCTATATAGTTAAGACTGTTACAAAGCTTCAGAACTCAGCTAAAAGAGGAGGATGAAATTTTCATTCATAGGTGGGGGGGCTAGCGGGGTATGAAATAATCGCGATGAGTTTTTTGCGAAATGAAGGCGTATGGCGTGGGGAGTGCAATCTACTATATACCTGAGAGAGCTTCAGACCTTCCCAAAATAATTCCCCAATAGAAATTTTACCAGAGATTGCGGAGGACAACAAACAATTGTAATGAACTCTGTGCAAAAATAAGCTTGCTACCTGAGAAGTGCCATTTACTCTGTTTCAGATCCGAGTAACAACCGGTAATTCTGTTAGTATGTATTAATTAAATATTACTATTTTAATTTTTCGAACCATCCATAGATCCAGTTTCCCCTGTTGAAGGTTCCTAAAGATAGAATATTAAAACATTCATTTTTTTGAAAACAAAAGTCTCATATTCCCCAAAGGTGAATGCAAAACAAACAAATATACAAAAAAAAAAAGTGCAGTGTTTCCCAAATAGTGTTCTGGGAAAGTGTAGTGTTCTCCAAATAGTGTCTGGGGTTTTACTCTTCCAGTTCATCTCTTTATTTGTCCAATTGATGTCTTTAAAACCTATGTTTCCCAATTTATTTTGGACATGAAATCCTTTCTCACTTGAAACAGTTCTGCGTAATCCTTGATAACATTCTTATATACACAGTCGTATCAGAATAATATGACTACCTACCATTCGTATTATTAGGTAGGTGGTTATATTTATTCTGATACGACTGTGTATATAAAGCTAAAAATCATGATGACAAATAAGTAAGGATAGTAATAAATAAATGTTAAACAAGAATATGAGATTGGCATTATTTATTTACACATATTTAAGAAACAAAAATCTCATTTCAGATGTACGAAAAATTTAAGTTTTTTTTCATTTATATTTTAATGGAGTTTTTTTGCAGGAACTGATTTTCATTTCATTGAACCCAGGTTTCCCAGAACACTATTTGAGAAACACTGCACTAAGCTTTTTTTTTTGTATATTTGTTTGTTTTAAGAAATAAATGAAAGTGTCCTTTCGGTTTCGGTAGGTAGTAATAACGTTATCAGTATTCGCATTTTCAGAACTTTCGATTACTTTGAATTTCTGTTATTAAAGTTGGAAAAACGACAACACTTTATTCCCTTTGGAAAACAGCATTCAATATTCGACCAGAAGTTATTTGGCCATTTCAGTTTTATTTGCAGAACAGATTATGTACTTGCTCTAAACCATGATATGTGTTGAGCCAGTTCCCCCAGAAAACGCCAGCAGAGTAAATCACTTAAAATTAAAGACAACTACATATGCACTTGGTTGGGACACATAAGCTTTTGCATAAAATGGGCTAAATGGACAGGTTACAAAAACCCCCGAGGGCCCAGAGAAGGTTGGGGAAAGTGACCCACTAGACGGCTGTTGGGAGACATGTGGTAGCCTCCTGTCAAGGCCATCCAGCGTGTTTTTAACGTTCACAGAGTATGTATGTCCTTGACGGGAGACTATCATCTCTCTCCTAGAAGCCGTCCAGTGGGTCCAATTTCCCTAATCCTCTCTGAACCCTCAGGATCCTTGTGACCTGGACGTTTAGCCCATTGTGTGCAAAAAATTGACACTCATAAGTAAAACAACTCAACAGAGCAACTGCGCTGTGAAAAAAAAAGGGAACATTTACGTACAAAAATTCCACTTTTAGGCGAGAAAATGCAAAAGAGGAAACAAGACATAAGAAACATAAAATCTCGAAAAAAAAAAAGAGCGCAACACACAAACACAAAAAAACAGGAAACAAAGCTAAGACAATACACACCAGAAATAAGTACTTGGGAGAAAACTTGAAGTCTTGAGCGGAAGCCATCAATTTCCTTGTCCACATTCCCTTTCGCTCTAGAAACAGAAAAGAATGGAACAGATGACGTCGATGGAAAGAGATGGAGGAGAAAAAAAAGATATATTCCCCCAGAAAAAAAGAGAGGCGAATGTATCCTTAGAGTTGGGAAAGAAAATGGCATCAGAGGATGCTAGTGCCATGAATCACGTGCTGTCCCGATTTCTGACACCCATCTTCGTCCCCTCTCTGACGCGCGCGGCATGTCGGGGGCCAGCCAGAGTTATCGAATGACTCCGATTCCCGACACGAGATCGATGTCTCGAGGCTCGTTCCGCCGCTCGCCCCCGATCACCGACATAATTACTTGCTCGAGAAAACGTTGGCAACGTAAGGTGGACGGAAGAGATTCGAATATCGCCCCTGAGATATTCGGTGGCGATAGATAATTGGCCACCGAAATTGGAGGATGAAGGAAAGAGAGATTACGCACTGAAAAGGAAGAGGATGGTGATTGTGTTGCTATAGTTGCTCTGGTCGTTTGTGAAAGGGATACTGGTTACTGTAGTGAAATGATATTAGTGTGTTTGTTCTTTATTTCTCAGTTGGTCAGTAGTGACTCAAGATAGTGATTGATTTAGTGAAACTAAGATTTTTAATTTTGCATCACCTTTGGTAAAAACGTTCGGTTCCTATATTGAGGGGTACTTTTTTGCCCACAAAATGGGATAAAATCCAAGTCACATGGATCCAATGGGCTCAGAGAAATTTGGTCGGAGTTATTTTGTATCTGAGCGTCTTTTTTTGCACGCAACGAACTAAATGGCTAGGTCACAAGGACCCCTAGGCCTCAGAGAAGTTTGGAGGAAGGGGACTCACAGGAGGGTTATTAGGGGACAGATGAAGGTCTCCCGTCAATCTAGAATCCATCTAGAGTGTTCTTTAACACGCACAGGGTATGTGCTGTCCGTCTGTGTCGGGTGCGAGGGGCGGAGAGTTTTACTGAAATAATTTTCGACGCTGGCACTTGAACCGAGTAACTGCATATTACGAGGCTGGAACGCTACCAACTGAGCCGCATCCTACCCCTAGAGACTGCTGTGTAAAGGAACCCAATGGACAGTTATTAGAATACAGATGGTAGCCTCGGTCAAGGTCATTCAGTGCGTTTTTTAACATGAACAGAGTATGGCTCTTCGGCACACGGGTTATTAGGATACAGATGGTAGCCTCGGTCAAGGACATTCAGTGCGTTTTTTCAACATGAACAGGGTATGGCTCTTCGGCACACGGGTTATTAGGATACAGATGGTAGCCTCGGTCAAGGTCATTCAGTGCGTTTTTTAACATGAACAGGGTATGGCTCTTCGGCACACGGGTTATTAGGATACAGATGGTAGCCTCGGTCAAGGTCATTCAGTGCGTTTTTTAACATGAACAGGGTATGGCTCTTCGGCACACGGGTTATTAGGATACAGATGGTAGCCTCGGTCAAGGTCATTCAGTGCGTTTTTTAACATGAACAGGGTATGGCTCTTCGGCACACGGGTTATTAGGATACAGATGGTAGCCTCGGTCAAGGTCATTCAGTGCGTTTTTTAACATGAACAGAGTATGGCTCTTCGGCACACGGGTTATTAGGATACAGATGGTAGCCTCGGTCAAGGTCATTCAGTGCGTTTTTTCAACATGAACAGGGTATGGCTCTTCGGCACACGGGTTATTAGGATACAGATGGTAGCCTCGGTCAAGGTCATTCAGTGCGTTTTTTAACATGAACAGGGTATGGCTCTTCGGCACACGGGTTATTAGGATACAGATGGTAGCCTCGGTCAAGGTCATTCAGTGCGTTTTTTAACATGAACAGGGTATGGCTCTTCGGCACACGGGTCCACGGCTTAACGTTCCATCCGACTGTCGACGGCCTTCCAAGCCCATTAGTGTTTCCTTTCTGAGGAGTGCAGAGCGAGAGTTCAGCAGAGCTATATCTCAACTTAGGCACAGTTGGAACTCTAACCTGGGAACATCAGGGTTACGTTTGTGAAGCGCTAACCAACTGCGTCAACTCTCAAATCCTTATCGATTCTTATTTATAGACGTATTTGTTAGGCAATAACTCTCGAACGATTATTTGTTATCATTGTCATTCTGAAAGAATAAATTCTGCATATAAAATTAAGTGGCAGGTGTGAATGACCTAGAACACTGTGGCACAGTGGTTATCGCTTTGGTTAACAACGACAGTTCAAAATGTTGGGATTCGGGTTCGTGGTATAGTCGTTTGTCTGTCATAAACTTGAAGCTCTGCGGTTTGATCACAAATTGAAAGCAAAAAACTGCCTCTTAGGAGAATGGCAACCATATGCTACAAGCGAAAATTAATTAATAAATTCGTTAAACAATGTATCTTCTACTATACATTTTTTAAATTGTATATCGTTTATTAGCCGTCCCGTGGCCGAGTGGTTAGCGCGCTTGGCTACTGATCTACGGGACCTGGGTTCGAGCCCCGGATAAGGCAAGGATGTATGTGTCGTTTTTCTGCTGAGGTCCTACCATCCTCTCAGACCTTCTACTATGGCATATAAACTGACAGGCTCCTGTCAGACCTCTGTGGCAAGCAGCTGCTTGAGGGGGTATTTATTTATATCGTTTTTATTACGTTAAATCATCATTATTAAGTAACGTTATTATTAACTTGGTTTTTCCGATAACAGTAACATTCCCGAGCACTTCGAAATCAGTATATTAAAAATAAATAGCATTGCTCAATGTCCAGGAATCGTTTCACTTAAGTGCAGTGTTTCGAGAGTTGTTTTTTTATTGACTGGCGTTACTTTTTTCATCTGCTTGATACGGATCGTCAAATATCGACGTGATGCTCGGTGGCGATGGATAATTGGATAGAGGAAAATGAAGATGGAGAGAGATTAGGTAGCAAAGGGAAGAGGATGCTGTTGGTTTGGAATTGGGTTGCCTTTGACTAATGATGATCACAAGGACCTGAAGAATCGGGACAAGATTCTGGAAAGGGATCAATAATTGACTAGCTGTTAGTGGTGGATTGGTGTCGTGGGCTAACAACGATTTCTTTCACTCCAGAAACTGATCTGGAAGCTACTTTTGCCTTTAAGATATTGGAAAAGTTTATTGTTTCTTTTGATTTCGAAGCAAATTAGGCGAATCCTTTTTTTTTTTATCAAAAGTGGAGGCTTTTTGTATTTAATAATGAAAGTAATAGAGCCCAACTCTATTGAACACAAAACGACTCTTCGAGAGTTTCTTGATATTTCTTTGAATTACTTGAATTACTTTCGTTACTTAATTATTTAATACAATCTAGCATTTTATAATACGAGTATTCTTTTGTAATGATCCTATATTATAAAAGTCAACAGGAATGCTAAAATTTAAATGCTATTATATGTGGGACAGGAAGGTACTCTGAGGTGAAAAGAGCTACATTTTTTAGACTGGAAAACTTTCTTTTTCCCTCCGCCAAGAAATTCTAGGAAAATTAAGAAACTGCTGTCACTAGGAGAGCATGCTATCTCGTTGCAGGAAAAGCTGAAACTTTCAGGAACAAACAATCCAAAAGAAGGAATCAGATTCGTTTATTGTCTTACGTTAATTGTTACCTCCCTTGAAGAAATTATATAAATTCTCAAAATGTGGATTCGGTTGCTTTACCTCCGAACGGTATTTTTTTCTTGCACATAATGTGCTAAATTATCAGGTTACAACAAGGATCCCAAATGCTTAGAGAAGGCTGGAGAAGGGGGTCCCCTGGGACAATTATTAGGAGACAGATGAAAACCTCCCTTCAAGGCCATCCAACGTATCCTTTAACGTTGCACAGAAGCAACAGCTTAATCCAATTTTCGAAATATGAACCACATTTCAGGTCAACTGGATAGTGTGTCTATCTGCAATCAAAAAACACAAAAACACAACAAGTGACACAAAAACTAGCAAACAGACAACTCACATTAATTTCACTTCAAATTTCTTCTGTCTTCATATAGTCTAAAGGAATGCATTCCATCTTGCAGAAAAATCTTCCCTCTTCTGCCAGTTGAGGACTTTAATTGGGTCTGCTCAACTGATCCGTACGGTTTTTGAATTGTTTACATGGTCGGCGCGTTTCCTGAAATGTCGAAGCAATTGATGTCTTGTGGTTTCTGAAAGAGCCCAGCCAAAATGGCGATTCGAACCACTCCTTCGGAAGACCTCAGGACTCAAGCCCTTGAAAGAAATATTTTTTAGAAGATCACTAAAACAGGGAGGTAGAAAACATTCATTGCACGATTTGGCGAGAGAATAATTTCTGAAAAAAAAAACAATTATAATGTATACCGGGACGAGTATCAGTCCCTGTTAAATCTATTTCCTAGCTTGTCCTTAAATTGCTTTCTTGAGACTGCGCTGGTGTGGACGTAAGCAGCTTGCTTTTAAATGTAATCTGCAAAATGTCACTTCACTAGCTTTCCCTAAAATTCTTTCTTGGTACTAGTCTTTAGATGCTAATATATGTTGCTGGTGGGTAGGTCAGCTCATTCAATAGAGAGGAAGCTCGTAATCTGGTTTTCATCATTGAGTCCCAAACGGTCGGTGTTCAGGAGAGACATATTCGGTGCATACTAAAGATCACGCTAAATGGATTTGATGGCAGCATCTATTCAATACTTCCGTCTACCAAACTCTGAGCCGTTAGGGTCTTTGTGATTTAATACATTTAGTTCATAATGAGCAGGAAAAAAATTCTGCTTAGAGTAAAACAACGCATATTCATCCTGCATATAAAATGATCCCTAAGTCTAAAATATATCTTTCATTTAGGGCACCTCTGGACACGAGACGCTTCGTGATTTCTTTTTCTTCCGTGTTTGCGCCACTTCCCGTCTCCATCTATTTACTTCGAATGCCCCTGTCATGCGGCATTCGCTGCACAGCACGTACAATCGTCTCAGAGCCAAAGTTCGCACAAAACGACTGTGAACAATTTTCAGCTAAGTAAAAATCGATACAATTCTCACAACACACGATCTTTCCTCGTTCTGCAGAAGTTTAATTACAACACTCTCCCCGTTTCATTTGAACTCCCACGTGACGATGACGTATCACTCTGTTTAACTCGCCATTTGAGAGAATCACTGCCAATTTTTTTTTATTTAAGCTGCCGAGTCCTACTTTACAGATACTCCCCCACTCCCACCTCCCAACTTACGACATCTCACTTCGCCTAGTGGCGTTATGACAGATACAACAAAGAGACACCAACAGAGAGAGAGACGTTGAACATCTCTTCCGCTCAGTTGCAGCGTCAGCCGATCGTTAGAATGGTCACGTGTGACGTGACGCACAGAAGATTAGCAATCCCCAAGAAGTGAGGGGAGAAAGAGGATTGCAGCCTGATGCTTTGGGGTGGAGGGGATGCAAGCGCTACCTACTCCTCCCCCCACCTCTCATCGTCAGTTATGCCTTCGTGTGCAATAACGTTTTGCTCTTCTTATTTCCACCCCTACTTGTGGGAGGGAAGCAAAAGAGAGAATTGCTTTTCCCCAAGCAGAAAAAAAGTCGACGTGTGGACAATTACGGACAGTTCTTTCCTGCGAGTAAATGAATCGCACGAAAAGGTCATTTGGCATCCCTCACTAACTCTTCTCCTCCTCTTCCTCTTCTAACTATACACGATCTTGTTCAATTTCTTCTTTTTTTCGTTTCTTTTTGGTGCAAAACGGTTTGGGTTAGGGAATTTCAGCTTCAGGCGGAGAGAAATTAAGGCGGTGGATTGTAACGCTTAAAATAAATGAGGTAGAGAATGAAAATGAAGAGGAAAAAAATTGATGAGAGTAATCATTGCGATTTCGTCACGGTTACGGACGAGAAAGTGTAGTAAATAGTATTAGAGTTGGAATGAACATTTTTTGAGTATGTGCATGTGAAGGGGAAGATGATTAGATGTGTTTGCTGCGAAATATTCTTCAGCCTGAATAGTAGTACCTTGTCTTCTTTGTTAGGTGAAATCCATTTTAACATTCATACAGATATTTGAGACCCATTTTAATGTTTATCTAAAGCTGTGACTCATTTTAAATAATCACCCAAGAGGCCTGCGACCCAATTCGAAAAATTTTCAAAAAGACTGATCCACTTTAACAACCATGACACTTTAACTGTGACACTTTAACAATCTATCCACTTTAACAACCATCCAACCATCCAATAACCATTCGAAACGACAATTGAAAATAGCCATTTCGAATGGGTCAAATGTGACCCAATCGAATGGGTCAGATTTGGCCCATTCGATTGGGTCACATTTGACCCATTTGAAACAATCGCTCAAAGGACTGCGATTCATTTGAAACAATTGATTTAATGACTCTGATCTAGTTCACTGATCATTCAAAAGGGCTGTGATTCATTATTATATTAAACCATTAATTGCTCTGACTTATTTTATCTTTATTATTTTAACCATTAATTGCTCTGACTATTTATTATTGCTCTGACTTATTAAACCATTATTTGCTCTGACCGTTAAATGGCTGCGACCCATTTCACAATGCTCTGAGCAGAAGCACTCAGTTTAAGTTATTTTCCAAGCAATGTATGTGGAACCTATCACATCTTTCAGAAAGTACAACTCACTTGAATTATAAAGAAATATACAGTGAAATTTAAGTATAACGAACGCCAGAATAACGAAATATTCAGCTTAACGAATTCTTTTTTTCTGATCCCAGGCAATTTACTTTGTATCTGTATACAGGCCCAAATCTAGAAATGAAAACGAGGGGCTGGGGGGGAAAAACAAAATCGAGTGCGAAAAATGTAAAAGGCAAAGAGGCTGGATTTCCAATGCAGTATAACATTTCTCCATTCTTTTTAAAGATCTTTATAAAGATTTTTGAAAAAAAATTCAGGAAATATCAATAAGTTTAACGATTTTTGCCTCTATTACCCTTAGTAGCATTCTGAAAGCATCCTAAATCCAGCTTTGTCTCTACATGAAAAGTTTCATTTTAATTACTACCGCTATAAAGAAAATTTCAGTTTAACAAAATGGTAATTTATCCCGATATAGAAAAGTGACTAGTATAATGAAATTATTTTTTTTTAAAAAAGAGAGTATAATAAAATAATTTTTTTAAAAAAGATAGCATAATGAAATTATTTAAAAAAATAGTATAATAAAATTATTTTTTAAAAAAAGATAGCATAATGAAATTATTTAAAAAAAAGATAGTATAATGAAATTATTCAAAATAAAATTGTTGAACAATATCTACAAAGTACATTTTTAGCATCCCCAAAAGCTGTGAAATATCTAAAAGATCACAACGCTAAATTGCCAGCTTGCTATGAATCGCGTTTTATTGTATGATATTAATACGAATTCAAAGAGATGAAAGCTTAGCGTGAGTTCATAAATAGAATACATGTATACCACTAAAGTATGAATGATGTAATTTATTACAATGACACAATATTATTACAAATTAATCAATTTTATATAAACACAAGTATTTCTATTTCTCTTAGCAAAAGACAAACCACTTCGTATTGAATCTCATATGTTACACTAATTAACCTTAACAATACTGTTGCGGATCACAAAAATGGATAGCCACTGAGCGTGAGTATTAAAAGCTATATTTCAAAACCAAATTCAATACAAGGTAAATTGTTACAAAGGAAATATGGATGAAGTATCTTATTAACAAATTAACTATTAACATGCACAAGTCATCAATCTTCCTGCGTGAGCACACTACATCAGCTCTGTGTATTTTACTAAATACTACCTTTTACTTGATTTACCAGGTCACCCGAAGATCTTCACTCGTAAACCAATTCTCGTCCTGTGCTAATAACTTTTCACACACTAGCCGAACAAAAAGACAGTCCGTGTAGACATTCGAAGTTAGCCATAAAAGTTCCCACTTTTATACTTCCGCGTATACACAACACATCAAGTTACTTCTTGATACTTAACGATAAAAGATCCCACTTTTATCCTTCCGCATATACACAACACATCAAGTTACTTCTTGATACTTACGCGCACTGTCTCAGAACAGCTCACCGTCCATTTTCGAACTCACCGACCGTTACAACACACAACGACCGTTACAATACAAAACGACCGTTAACGCTCCACTCTTCTTCTCCAAATTCTCCCAAAGTTCTTATTCGTTGGCTGAAACTTTTTGCTTTCGGTTGCCAGATTCCTTCTGTCGTAACACTGCCCCCTTCCTAGGTCTTGTTCGTCCCGAACAATTCTGGATTCCAAAGTTTCTTCAGTTCTTCGATGAAACGGGGTCAAACGATCCACGTGAACCACCTTGCTCTTTGTAGCTGGACGTCGACGAATGCGATATTCCACGTCAGTGTCAAAATGAAAGCGAATCTCATTATGACTTAGATTTCTTTTCTGACTGAAGCCTCGTCCACAAATATAATACGTGCAAGGCCTATAGCCCTTGTGAACACGTTTATGTCTCCGCAGGGAGAAGAATCGACTAAGAGTTTTCGTGCAAAACCTGTAAAAAGTTTTCTTCTTTGTCGAAAGTTTTCTTCTTTGGATTTTTACTTCTATCAACAGTAACAAGGAATGAAAGTCATTAGTCACATAATATCTAGGGAGGAGTTTCATCCTCCAGTCTGACCCTTTTGTCAGTTGACTTTCACTTAATTCAGAACTGTCGTGATGAACCTTCAGCCATATTTCACCTGATTCAATTTGATCCCCAAGGTGCTTCACAATTATATCAGCTCCATAATTCTTTTTAGCTCTTCGGTCCATCTCCTCCTTCCATACTCTTGCTAGAACTGCAGCTTCTAATCCGACAACCTTACCTGTTTCTCCTGTATAAGTGAAATCAGTGATGTGTCGGGCTGCTAGCAATATTTTTTCTGTTTTACCTTCACATAGCCAGCTTGCAACATCTTCAGATACTCCTTGTTCTATTAACATGTTACGAAACTTGTTCAAAGCATTGCCGTTATGCAGAACCTTACGGACACGTGATGCTTCATCTACCCTATTATCCACAATGTTCACAAAACGCAGAAGTTCTCCTAACTCTTCGACGAGCTCTTGCAGTTCCAAGGATCCGTTACCAAGGAAACACTGAACAGCTTCCATCACTTCCAGAGAGTTGTCAACAGAGTTTTCAAGAGGTGAATCCATGTTGCTGATAACAGCTGAACAACTCAAACTCTTCATTCCACGAGCTTGTGATGCTGCAACCACTTTCTTAACTAAATCAACAGCAACATCTTCTGTACTCATGAGATCAATAGCTCCTTTTCCGAATTCAACATCATAAACTAAAGCACACACTCCTTCAGCCAGCTTTTTGGACACAATTGAGCATATCATTAGAGGAACGCTATCTATGGTAGCCATCAGATCCTTGCAGCGGTAAATCTCCTTATCTGTTGGCACCAGCTCCTCTGTCTGTCCTACGATGCAGCATCCGACGTCTTCCATCATCTGCTCGATTTTATCTTTAGTGCAGTCGACTGTGAAGCTAGGGATGGATTCAAATTTGTCCAGAGTATCTCCCGTCAATTGGCGAGCACGACCGGAGATCATAGGGACCTTGAGACCTAAAGCAGCAAGTGCAGGAGCCAAGACAAGACTCACTTTGTCGCCAACACCTCCTGTACCGTATTTATCTACCATCCGATGGCGCCACTCGGGTCTCCAGCAAAACACATGACCCGAGGAGGTCATAGTTGCAGTTTCTTCGGAATTCACTTTCTTGGAGCTCTCATTGTAATTAGCCAGGGAAACATCAGTCATGATTGCCAAATTGTTCATTCTGGAGATCAGCGACGAGTTTTGTAACATGATATTGTCCACTTTAGAGCTCTTGTAGTCGTGATAAAACTTTTCTATATCCTTATAATCTAAATGGTTATAATGTCCAAATCTGCGCATTGACTGTTCAGAAAAGAAATTCAGCATGGTTTCGTTGAGATTGTCTGAGGGCTTTACTTCTCTCTGATCGTAACTCTGAGGCTTAGTTTCATCCAGAAAGTTAGTCTTTGAAGTACCGTCTCTGCCTGAAGCTCTTTTACTAGCATCACCTGTTATGCTTCTAAGCCATTCTTCGGAATTCCTCTTCCTTAAATCCCCACTTTCTATAAACGATTCAAGTGTGGCTATATGCTTCGGAAAAATCTCTCCGACTTCCCCGGTAACGACGAAGGGCACTTTGTATCTATGATGAATGGACGCCTCTTCTTTACTCGGACCACTCTGCGAAACGTAAACTCTGTTTCGTTCCCCCTCATTACCACTCGTTACTCTGCCTTTGCGATAATTGTCCATGACACATTTTGCTGACGGCGAGGAATAGAATACCTTTCGTGTGGATCTCTCTTCAGATCGTGCCAGACTTGTATACCTAGGTATTTTGAAGTGCAAAGCGTACTGTATAGTCTCACAGCTCTCTGATCTGTGTGATTGTTCTTCACAGTTCCTAGACATGTCACCAGCGACATAGACACTCTGCCATGCATCACCAGTAGTTGCGTGGTCAAAGGCATTATCTGCGCTATCTCTACGATTCTTGATTTCCAGTAGCAGATCCACATTTTTATATGCGTTGCCTTTCTCTTTTTCTTTTCCATGTTTACAATCTAACTTAACACTATCAAGATCATCTTTTTCACTGACAAATTCAACATTTAAACTATTGCATTGTCTATTGAGTTCGGTTTTACTATCCTTGAACTGATCAATAATCTTACCAATTTGAGAAGCCACTTCAGCTCTCATCTCAGTATTTTGTGCGGCCAGGTCACCTATTTTATTTCTCAACTCATTATTTTGTGCGGCCATTTCGGCTTTCAAATCATCTTTTTGAGAAACTATCTCAGTTCTCAACTCATTATTTTGTGCGGCCATTTCGCTATTTTGACTTTTAATGTCATTCATCTGTGTAGCCATATCAGTCATCTGCGTAGCCATATCGGCTTTCAAGTCACCTATTTTATCGCTTTGGGCAGCTATATCGGCTTTCATATCGGCTTTCAAGTCACCTATTTTATCGCTTTGGGCAGCTATATCGGCTTTCATATCGGCTTTCAAGTCACCTATTTTATCGCTTTGGGCAGCTATATCGGCTTTCATATCGGCTTTCAAGTCATTTAACAACTTTACTAATTCATCCATACTTCTAGTTAACGGCATTCAATAAATTATCCCGCTTCTGACACCAAATGTTGCGGATCACAAAAATGGATAGCCACTGAGCGTGAGTATTAAAAGCTATATTTCAAAACCAAATTCAATACAAGGTAAATTGTTACAAAGGAAATATGGATGAAGTATCTTATTAACAAATTAACTATTAACATGCACAAGTCATCAATCTTCCTGCGTGAGCACACTACATCAGCTCTGTGTATTTTACTAAATACTACCTTTTACTTGATTTACCAGGTCACCCGAAGATCTTCACTCGTAAACCAATTCTCGTCCTGTGCTAATAACTTTTCACACACTAGCCGAACAAAAAGACAGTCCGTGTAGACATTCGAAGTTAGCCATAAAAGTTCCCACTTTTATACTTCCGCGTATACACAACACATCAAGTTACTTCTTGATACTTAACGATAAAAGATCCCACTTTTATCCTTCCGCATATACACAACACATCAAGTTACTTCTTGATACTTACGCGCACTGTCTCAGAACAGCTCACCGTCCATTTTCGAACTCACCGACCGTTACAACACACAACGACCATTACAATACAAAACGACCGTTAACGCTCCACTCTTCTTCTCCAAATTCTCCCAAAGTTCTTATTCGTTGGCTGAAACTTTTTGCTTTCGGTTGCCAGATTCCTTCTGTCGTAACAATACTTATACCTTGTACATGTGAAACGTTTAACATTGATCTCTGATAGAGGACCCAATAACAAACTTTACCGTTGATTCCTTTTCTCCACCGGGACTAGGATTCATCTTAAACCAAATAAGAGCAGTCTTTTTACATAACATTACACAACACTAATTTAATACACTATATCCTTCTTCTTTTTACTACTCCACTATCTCTTTTTGCTTTCTTTCGCAATCTTACTATTTCAAAGGATTCTCTCTTTTTGCTGTCTTTCGCAATCTTACTATTTCAAAGGATTCTCTCTTTTTGCTCTCTTTCGCAATCTTACTATTTCAAAGGATTCTCTCTTTTTGCTCTCTTTCGCAATCTTACTATTTCAAAGGATTCTCTCTTTTTGCTCTCTTTCGCAATCTTACTATTTCAAAGGATTCTCTCTTTTTGCTCTCTTTCGCAATCTTACTATTTCAAAGGATTCTCTCTTTTTGCTCTCTTTCGCAATCTTACTATTTCAAAGGATTCTCTCTTTTTGCTTTCTTTCGCAATCTTACTATTTCAAAGGATTCTCTCTTTTTGCTTTCTTTCGCAATCTTACTATTTGAAAGGATTCTCTCTTTTTGCTTTCTTTCGCAATCTTACCATTTCAAAGGATTCTCTCTTTTTGCGCTCTTTCGCAATCTTTTTGCTTTTTTTCTCAAAGCATTCTCGTTCTAAACAGTTAATAACGTAAATCGTCACGCTAAACATAGGCAAGGGTTTATGATACACCTGTCACAAGCCGTTATCGCACGTTCATCTGCCGTAACAATATATTGCCTAAAACTCATCTTTGCCGATTTCACCATGTGGCATAGATACTCTCGACACGACACGTGTCGGCATTAAAGCATCGTTGCCACATTTTTCCTAGCATAAGAAGGAGTTTTTTAAGCTTGGGGATTTAGGCAAGTGTGATTTTATTGCATTGGCAAGTAACAGCGGAAAGTTCTTTCAAAGCAGTTCCAATCCACGCGTTTTATTATTATCATTCGTTAAACTTAAGTTATTGTTATATTTTTCTCATTATTTATTATTACTCTTTTGAGTTCGTTCATTAGTTTCGTTATTAGCAGCCAATATGGCGCGAAGTCTTCGCCGTTTTCGTATTGACACGGAAAGATATTCCGGGCGATGTGTTAGAGAATTACGACGTCGTTTCGCGGAATTCTTAATTCACGGAAGAGATGCTTGTTGGAAGAAGGCAACATACCGACATTGGAAGAAGGCAACATACCGAAAACAAATACCGACATTTTTAAGAAGTAAACTCAAATACACGGGAAACTTCTTTTAAAATGATTATTTTGTGGTATGTAACCATCATAGCACATTTTCATTGTGTTTCAATATAACGAGTTTCAATATAACGAGTATAGTTTGTCACCCTCTCGATATCGTTATACTGACAGTTCGATGCACTTAGACTTTAATTGTGTTTAGAATTCGTTTTAAACTAATATTCTTCGAAACAGAAGTTAAAAAAGGTTAGGAAACTGATTCAAGTACAGTCGCTCAAAAAAGTATCCGAACACTACGGTTGATTACAGAAATCAGAAAAAATATCTGGCAACGATTTTTTCAGAAATTAGTGATCTGGCAACCTTCGTGTCACGTGATTTAGAATGTGTCTTCGTGTCATTAGAAATTAGTGATCTGGTAACCTTCGTGTCACGTGATTTAGAATGTGTCTTCGTGTCATTAGAAATTAGTGATCTGGTAGCCTTCGTGTCACGTGATTTAGAATGTGTCTTCGTGTCATTAGAAATTAGTGATCTGGTAACCTTCGTGTCACGTGACACGAAGGTTACCAGATCACTAATTTCTAAAAAAATCGTTGCCCGATATTTTTTCTGAATTCTGCAATCATCCGTAGTGTTCGGATACTTTTTTGAGCGACTGTACCTAAACTGGAAGCCAGCCCATTCTAATAGAACACGGTATATCTCTGAGAGAGAATTAATTGCACAGCAGAATCGCGTGGCAGAATCGCATAAACATTTGGCTGTGTTTGAGTGAGGGCATTTACCTAACGGTTTACGTTTTATTTGTGTGTGAGTGGGAGCAGTGGTGCAAATAAGGTCTAAATTTCGACTAGATTGGGTTTCTATTGGTGTCTTAACTAAAGTCTAAATTTTGGCTTGAAGAGTTGTGAGAACAGTGTCAAAATTAGCGTTTAAACTCTGTTTGTATGGCAATGAGGGTAGTGGCACAACTAATGATTTATTTATGACGTGGAAATTGTTTTTGGTGCCTGAGAGTAGTGGCGGTGCATACGGCAGGGGGTAGCTCCTGAATAAACGTTGACTGTGGTGGAGTGAGAGCAGTCTAGATTTTGATTGCGTGTCTGGAATTTTTGTTCGAACTTTTGAAGTCTGAATTTTGGCTCCGTCAGTGAGAAAGCAGTTGGTTCCAAATCTTGTTGGCATTTTGAAGTTGAGAGTAGTTGTGAGTCCAAATTTTGCTTACGTGGGTGGAAGAACAGTGGGAGACTCGTCCCTATGCTTTGACAACCATCCAGATTGATCCCAAGCTCTCTCTCTCTATGGTAGTGTCGGAGGTCGATTGTGCGCAGGCTCGTAATCTGTTATTCCCAGGTTCGAGGGGGCGGGGGTGGCTCAGTCGGTAGCGCGCCAGGCTCGTAATCTGTAGTTCCAAGGTTCGAGTCCCAGCTGGAACAGTGCTGAGATTTTTCTCCGCAAAATTCCCCGCCCTGCCCACGGTCAGTAGGGGACACCGATGGGTTTGGAAAGGCCGCCGTCCGTCGGATGGGACGTTAAGCCGTGGCCCCGTGTGCGGGAGAGCCATACCCTGTGCACGTTAAACAACACGCTGGATTGTCTTGACGGGAGGCTACCATCTGTCTCCCAACAGCTGTTCCAGTGGGTCCCCTTCCCCAACCTTCTCTGAGCCTTCGGGGTCCATGAGACCTGGCCATTTAGCCCATGGTGTGCAAAAAAGTGCCGTTCAAAGGTAAAACAACCCAACCCAACCCAGGTTCGAGAACCAGTTTTGATATTTTTCTCTGCTAACCTTACCTTGCCGCTTTGAAGTTCATCAGTAAAAATTTAACGATTATTTGTCCTATATATACAGAAAGACCGATATAACATAAAAAAAGCCGTGGCTGGTGCAGGAGCGCCATGCTCTCCGCAAGGCATGCTCCGTTAAAGAAACACTGAATGGCTCTTTTGAGAGGAGGCTATCATCTGTCTCCTAAAATCTGTCCAATGGATCGTCTTCTCGAAAAGGACACGGGTGGCTTAATCACTAGCATGCCAGGCTCGCACTCTGCAGTTCCCAAGTTCGAGTCCCGCCTGGGCCAGCATTGAGATTTATCTCCGCAGCACTCCCCGGCCGGTTCTTGGTCAGTAGGAGACATCGATGGGCTAGAAAAGGCAGCTGTCAGTCAGATCCCAGTGTAGGGAAGATCCATACACTGGGCATGTTAAAGAACTTGCTGGATGGCCTTGATGGGAGTCTACCATCTATCTCCCAAGAGTTGTCCAGTGGGTCCTCTCCTCCCAACCTTCTACCCTTTAGGGTCCTTATGACCTAGTCATTTAGCTTATTGTGTGCAAAAGTGTGCCGCTTGGAGATAAAACAACCAACCCCTTCTCCAATCTTCTCTGAGCCTTTGGTGTCCTTGTGACCTCGCCATTTAGCCCATTGTGTGCAAAAAACAGAGCTGCCGGGAAGTAAAACACTCCATCAATAATCCAATGGTCTTTCTCTGTGCAAGCGATGTTAATTACAAAGGTCATTCAGTTCGCTTTAAGCACAATACTAAGCATTATCCTAACTTCGTTTCGTTTTTATCCGTTTAACTATCAGCATTATAAATGGCTACCTGCATCCAATATGAGCTGTCAATATTCACCACCGACCTGACCTCAGAAAACGGTCTCCGCACGCGTCCAATCGATTCCACCATTCAAAAGCTACCATTTCGAATTTTCCGCGAGACATTTCTGTCCAATAGACGCGCGCGTTATTGAACGCGGAGTCAGAGGTGGAACCATTGTTTACGCAGGTCACGAGCCATCGATTAACCAATCAAGTCTGCTGTGCAAAGATCTTGAAACGACGAGGCTAACGTGTCTCCGAGACGCTGAAAGCGAAATTCGAAACTGGAAATCTTATCGTTTGAAAGGAAAACAAAACGAGTTGAAAATGCCTTTTACCAAGAACAACAACACAAGTGTCTGCGCGTGCTTTTAAAAGGTATTGTGTTAGTTAACGACATAATTAGGAGGCGTTAAAGGTTTCTGATTTTCAAAAAAGCTGACGAACAAGGTGATAGAGGATGAAAGGGCTCCGAGATGAAAATGTTTACGAAACCATAAAGTGGCAATAAAAACAGTAGCTTGTTTTCCATTAAGGCTTGACATGCACGTGGTGTTCGTTGAAGTACAGTTTTCTTTGAAACTTTATCAGGTATAAATGATAAACCATTTTAAGGAGACTTTTTCAGATAAGAGTGAAAATTTTTAGCGTCCCCAACTTCACTGGGAATATCGCATCATTATAAAAGAATGCTGCCGTTTTAAAGTATTAAATAATAAAAAATAAATACCCCCTCAAGCAGCTGCTTGCCACAGAGGTCTGACAGGAGCCTGTCAGTTTATATGCCACAGTAGAAGATCTGAGAGGATTGCAGGACCTCAGCAGAAAAACAACACGAACATCCATGCCTTACCCGGGGCTCGAACCCAGGTCCCGTAGATCAGTAGCCAAGCGCGCTAACCACTCGGCCACGGGACGGCCTTTAAAGTATTATATGTTGTTAAATACACTAATTTCCATAAATTAAGGAAAAAAAATGAGAAAAATCGCGATAATTCGCGTAAATATTGTGCGATCCTCACCATCTAACCAGTTGGGTTGGGTTTTTTACCTCTGAGTGGCACTTTTTTGTACACCATGGGCTAAATGGACAGGTTACATGGACCCCAAAGGCTCAGAGAAGGTTGGGGGAGGGGACCCACTGGAACAGCTGTTGGGAGACAGATGGTAGCCTCCCGTCAAGGCCATCCAGCGTGTTCTTAACGTGCACAGGGTATGGCTCTCCCGCACACGGGGCCACGGCTTAACGTCCCATCCGACGGACGGCGGCCTTTCGTGGGCAGGGCGGAGAGTTTTGCGGAGATAAATCTCAACGCTGACCCAGCTGGGACTCGAACCTGGGAACTACAGATTACGAGCCTGGCGCGCTACCGACTTAGCCACCCCCGCCCCCCATCTAACCAGTAAAGTAATGCCGAGTGAGCATATCGTATACAAATTAGTCTATGTTTCATCAATTTGCGTATTCGGATAACGGTATGAAAACGGGTGTTTTGGAGTGGATCGTTATTTTGTGTTCTAAATGTCCGTAAAGCAATTCGAAATAGTCATTTTGTTGGAATTACCTCGAGACATCATTTACCAAATGAAGTCGGTGGAGAATTATTGGCCAGCTCGAAGCAGGCCAGAGTCAGTCAAACATCAGTCAGTTATTACATGATGTCTGAATGTGAGTCCTTCTGTGGTCCATAGACTGTGGAATCAATTTCTTAGCACGTGTTCTGTCTCGGAGGTTTAGCCGAGGAAGTGTTAGAGTTACGAACCTTTGTACAATATCGATATCTACGATTAACAGCACAAAGGAGTAGGACGTCTACTCCCTCTCAGCTACGATCCTCTCTTGCAGCAGCAACTGGGAAGATTATATCAGTTTCTACTGTGTGTACAAGACTGCATGAGGGAGGTCTGTACGCTAGAAGGCCAGTAATTTGTATACCCCTCACGTCACGTCAGAGGAGAAAGCAGTGAATTGGGCACGCACGCATGTTAACTAGACAGAAGGGTAATGGAGGTCCGTACACTCCTGACACACAGATCCGTACACAGATGAGTCCAGATTTTGCTTGCAGAGTGATTCTGGACATTATTTGATATGAGGAGAACGAGGTACCCGCTATCAACTCAGTAACATCCATCAAAGAGACAGTTAGGCAGAGGTAGCATGTGTGTTTGGGGTGACATTTCTTTAGGTGTCGCACAGACCTCTATGTGTTGACGAGTGGAAACCTCAATGCTCAGAGGTATAGAGATGACATTGGACCCTTATGTATGTCCTTACGCTGGTGCAATAGGTGAAACATTCATCTTACAAGACTATAACGCTCGTCCACAGAGTTCGACTAGTGGAACAATACGTTCAAGAGGAAACCATTATGCGCATGGAGTGGCCAGCTCGATCTCCCGACCTAAATCCAATTGAGCATGTGTGGGATGCTCTAGGGAGACGTGTTGCTGCCCTCAACCCGCCACCTGAAACAAAGGGGGAGTTTATTACTCCTTTAAAGGAACAATAGTCATTACTCCCTACTGAGCTGATTCACAACATCATAAACAGCATCTCTGTATATCAAACATCGCTGTCGTGCCTGCATTACTGTAAGGAGTCGCCACACTCCTTATTAAAGAACTTTGCCCATTGCATTATGACACCTCATTGTTGGACAAGTTTCTGTTCTGTAAGTGTTTTTTTTCGACGAAAAATGTTTCTAGTGGGTTGGGTTGGGTTGTTTTACCTCTGAGCGGCACTTTTTTGCACACCATGGGCTAAATGGCCAGGTCACAAGGACCCCGAAGGCTCAGAGAAGGTTGTGGGAGGGGACCCACTGGAACAGCTGTTGGGAGACAGATGGTAGCCTCCCGTCAAGGCCATCCAGCGTGTTCTTTAACGTGCACAGGGTATGTCTCTCCTGCACACGGGGCCACGGCTTAACGTCCCATCCGACGGACGGCGGACTTTCCAAGCCCATCGGTGTCCCCTACTGACCGTGGGCAGGGCGGGGAATTTTGCGGAGATAAATCTCAACGCTGACCCAGTCTGGGAACTACAGATTACGAGCCTGGAGCGCTACCGACTGAGCCACCCCCGCCCCAAATTTGTTTCTAGTGTAAAATATTTTATGCCATTCTGAAACCTAGTATTGTAATTCATGTTTTCATCAAATTTCATGAAAATCATTCATATAGTTTTTTGTTTAGCATAATTTATGGAAACCAGTATAAATTAAGTTATAAAAGTAATTGTTGTCCAAAATGTCAAGGAACTCTTTTAAAGTTTCTTTGTTTTAACTGCGTGGAATATCACTTATAATCAGCAGCGTAACTAGGCAATTTATCGCCATAATCCAGTGCAGTGTAATATGTCAGTTTTGCCGCCTTCAGAACTGAGGGTAGCAAACGGGGAGAAAATTCACAAAATCCCCAAAACGGGCAAAAAAATTTGATTCTTAAAGACTATTTTGCAGCCCTCTGGATCGTGGCGCCGGAGCGACTGCACCACTTGACTGACCCCTGACCCCTTTCAGTTACGCCACTCTATATAATGTTTTAAATATAATAAAGAATAAATAAATATCCCGTCAAGCAGCTGCATGCCACAGAGAATGCTTACAGGAGCCTGTCAGTTTATTACACCATAGTAGAAGGTCTGTGAGGATGGCGGGACTTCATCAGAAAGACAGCACAAACATCTATGTCTTAACCGGGGATCGAGCCCAGGCCTCTTTGATCAGTAGCCAAGTGCGCTAACCACTCGTCCACGGCACGGCTTCTTAAACATTACATTTTGTAATACTTAGATTGCAAAAGATGGACCGATTTCACACCAATAGAATTTTTCTTTTGGAGGGATACGTAAAAAGTTTATTCTGTAAAATTTCTCAACTTGCATCATTTAAAGGAAAGAATCGTAGCAGCTGTTACAAGCTATACACCAGTCAGTCATCCTGAGCGGAGTGCCGACGATAGTTGAATATCACGCCAATAATGGCGTCGACATTGAAATCTATTGAACACAAAACGCAACTTTGATAGTCTTTACCTTTCGTACACACAATTACTTTTGTTAGTTAATTATTTAATAAAATATGCGACTATAAAAAAAAATACCCCCTCAAGCAGCTGCTTGCCACAGAGGTCTGACAGGAGCCTGTCAGTTTATATGCCGTAGTAGAAGGTCTGAGAGGATGGCAGGACCTCAGCAGAAAAACAACACACACAATCATGCCTTACCCGGGGCTCGAACCCAGGTCCCTTAGATCAGTAGCTAAGCGTGCTAACCACGCGACTATGGATCATTTAATTCATGTACTGCCATCTCCAACAGTTAACAGCTTTTTGGGGAGTTATTGCATGGTATGTGACAACACAGTGATCCTTCAGGGGGACACCGAACAGTGTTCACGCGTTCGCAACGCGTTCAAGTTGAAACGCGTTGCGATACGGTCGCCAGTAAGAGCCTAACAGTATGCAGTCTCTATCGTCTATTCGCTTTGGAAAGGTGTTTGTTTTCGTGTGTGTGATTTTTTGTATTCTATGGCGGATTTGGAAACTGAGCAAAGGTATATGATACATTACTGTGTTCGGCGAGGTCTTAAGTGGTGCAGTGTCAGCACTTGTTAGTAGTGAGACTGGGGGATTTTTCCTACTTTCACTCTTTTTCCAAAGGAAAGATTGTACAAAAATGTAAAGAGAAAGTAATAGCCTCTAGAGTGAATTCAGGAGGATGTGAGAAGAAATATTATCCGGGGGGGGGGGTAAATTCAGATATTTGTCACCCACTCCCCCACCCTGATGAACAACTACTTATATACAGTTTGCTGTTTTAGCCATCCATTATCACACCATATTTCGACTCCTTATAAATGGAAATACTTTAACATTGGGGCAACATCCTTGACTTCGATTCCTAGAGTAAATTTTTATAAAAAAAATAACGTTTGTTTGTTGTTGTTCTTTTCGAAATTTGCATGCTTTCAGTATTTTTCTTCCGCGAACGAAGGATTTGTTTTGAAAAAGCACCAAATGCTCTTAGCTTTATGCTAATAACGCAGCTTATTCTTAATTTCATGAGGCTACCTGCTTATTCTTAGTTCAGCCTATTTGTCAGTGTTAACCTAACTCATACTTGCCTATCCCTAACTCATACTATTCATAACACAACATATTTTTAATGCTACCTATTCTCAAAGTAACCTAGTTTTTTTATCACATCCATTTCGTAAATTAACTCATCAGTACCACAGTCGATTCATAACGCAACTTAGACGTAGTCGATTCACGACGCAACTTATTCGTAAAGTGCAACCCAACCAAAAAATGAAAGTTTGGTTTTCACCATTTTGCCTCTGAGCTGAACTTCTGTTCACACAATGGGCTAAAAGTCCTTTCAAAGACTCAGAACTGGATAGAGTAGGTACATCTGTTAAAAAAAAAACAAATGGAAGTTTCCTATCAAGATTATTCTTTAAATTATTTTCCATGTTCCTTAACGGATTGATTTGTTTTACCTCTGAGCGGCACTTTTTTGCACACCATGGGCTAGATGGCCAGGTCACAAGGACCCCGAAGGCTCAGAGAAGGTTGGGGGAGGGGGACCCACTGGAACAGCTGTTGGGAGACAGATGGTAGCCTCCCGTCAAGGCCATCCAGCGTGTTCTTTAACGTGTACAGGGTATGGCTCTCCCGCACACGGAGCCACGGCTTAACGTCCCATCCGACGGACGGCGGCCTTTCCAAGCCCATCGGTGTCCCCTACTGACCGTGGGCAGGGAAATTTTGTGGAGATAAATCTCAACGCTGACCCAGCTGGGACTCGAACCTGGGAACTACAGATTACGAGCCTGGCGCGCTACCGACTGAGCCACCCCGCCCCTGTTCCTTAACGTGCAGAGGCTACGGCTCTCCTAACCACAAAGACACGACTTATCATTTCATCAGATGAACGACAGTCAAAAAACGAGGAATTGCAATCAATTCAGTATGCTGTGTAAAAAGATTTCGTTATAGTATAGTTAAAAATTTATTTTTGCATCTCAATGATTTATAATATAGTTAAAATTTATTTTTATATTTCAATGATCTATAAGCATTTCTGAAAGCTCTCTTTGGCAATGATGACAAATATAATTATACCCAAGGCAAGGGATGCTCTTTCCTTATATGTATATGTGTTTTCCTAGGTCATAAAGATATTCAACATATTGAGAGAAACTAAATACATTTCGAGAAGAAATAATAAATAAATGAACTGCAGAAAACTTGAGTTGAGAATCTAGATACTCTTATTTTCCTCTATCGAGAAAGCACACAGGTCTCTGTTTCTTTATGGATATTCCACTTAAGCATTTGTTACTCGAAGATCTCGTTTTAATTTCATATTCTAGAGATAAAAATATTCTGCGACTTTCAGCTCTCAGCTAAAATTCGTAATGATGGCCAGAACAAAAAAAGAGAAATAAAAATAGAGCAGAAATCAACTTCTATGTTGAGTGAATTTTAAAAAAATGTACGAGAAGAAGAAATACTTAAAATTCTATATCATTTTCGGAGGGGAAAAAGTTTCCTCCTTTTCTATTTTTCCTATTTAAAGAAGCGTTCCTCGTTGCCAACGCTAATGAGGTTGCCAATAAGAGAAATAAAAAGGAAAACGAGAAAGAGAGTGAACGGAAAGAAAAAAAAATCGAAACTGATTTTTTTTATTTCTTCTAAAAAAATGAACTTCTCTCGTTTCGAAAGATATTTCGAATAATAATTAATAGAGTAACGGACTTTACCTTTCAGTCGTGCTAAAGATGCAGACATTTTGCGTTTTAATGCTTTTTACTACGTGGAGAGTATTTTGTCGATTAAAGTAGGGGAAGAGGAACTTCAAAGCAGCAGGTTTTAAAATATGATGATTATGCAAATGACAATGCAAATTTATAATAACTCTTTGCGTCATATTTTGAAGCTTTATTTAAAGTAAAGGAGAAAAAAACCTTTTTTTTTGGTTTGGCCCTTATCTTATTATAATAAATAATTCGCATTTATTGGAATTTGAGGTTACCTCAATTTACAACAAATGTTGAGGAATTTTTTTTAATAATCTTTAGTGAATATGAAAAATGATTGCTTTATACCGAGAGTGACCAGATTTCGATCTGTAAAAATGGGAACATTTCAGTAAATGTTCCGATTTCAGTTTATTGAAAATGGAATATTTCTCCTAGAAAGTGTAAAGCTGCAGAAAAGTTACTCAAATTTAGGTAAGGCAGTTGTACAACTGCGCAATAGGCATGAGGTTTTGGGTTGTTTTACCTCTGAGCGGCACTTTTTTGCACACCATGGGCTAAATGGCCAGGTCACATGGACCCCGAAGGCTCAGAGAAGGTTGGGGGTGGGGACGCACTGGAAGAGCTGTTGGGAGACAGATCAAGTCTCCCAACAGCGTCAAGGCCATCCAGTGTGTTCCTTAACGTGCACAGGGTATGGCTCTCCTGCACACGGGGCCACGACGTAACGTCCCATCCGACAGACGGCGACCTTTCCAAGCCCATAGGTGTCCCCTACTGACCGTGGGCAGGGCGGGGAATTTTGCGAAGTCTCAATGCTGAGACCCAGCTGGGATTGGAACCTGGGAACTGCATATTATGAGCCTGGCGTGCTACCGACTGAGCTACCGCCGCCCCCAATAATCATGATGAAGAATAATTCGCAATAGGGGACGGGGAATAATTCGTCCACTCTACGCACATCAAGTACAAATTACACAATTATGTTGCATAGGTTGACGGTTATTCGTAAATATAACACTTAAAAACGCGTTATTCGTGTTATTTAAAAGAAGTGCCCATTTGGTGATTATTCTTAATTAACGCTGCTCATTCTTAACGTAGCCTATTCTATTACTACTGTATGTTTAATTACTTTTTTTTTAAATTTATGACTGATCTGAAATTAGAATAGCGGTATGTGACAAGTAACTGTGCCCGGCGAGGGATTATTACAAGGTTACCTACAATAAATCAATTTACTTCTCATAGGTAACCTACCACTATTATGCAGTGGCTGCTATATTCCAAAACCGCATTAATGAAATGTCAGTAAATTGAGAGCCAATAGTATGCTGCCACAAAAAATCGGAATATTTAAACGTCCCAAAAATTGTTTCGAGACATTTTGATGTTCCCAAACACCGATGGGTTTGGAAAGGCTGCCATTTCTGTAGGAGAGCCATATAATATGTACATTAATAAACATTGTATGGTCTTTCATGGACCATCTATCTCCTAATATTTATCTAGGGGATCCTACTTCCTCAACCTTCCCTGAGTCCTTGGGTCCATGCCTTCTCTGAGCCATTGGTTAATGGGCAAGTCACAAGAACCCTTGGGGTCCTTGTGACTGCCCATTAGCCAACCCTATACATTATGAATTACACAGACTTTTGTAGTTATCGTTAACTCAGTTCCATGTGGAGCCACCATTGATTAATAAGCGCTGTATTTTCAAATCATATAAGGATTTGCTGATTTTCTCTCACTGATTTCAAACCTCTGCATATTACGGAAGGCGTTAAAGAAATCTCGACGTGTGACACGTACGCTGTAGATTTCCACGCGTTCATCCGAAGTTCACGAGCTACGACTTGTTTGAAAGCTTGTCTAAAATTGTCATTATGTGTTAAAAACAAAGGCGGTATCATCATTTCTCTCTTCGTTGGAGGCGCTTAAAGTTCTGTTTGAGAAATCTGTTCGTTGTTGCTATGGAGCCTACTAAAGATGGAGAAAGATTTTGCATTTTTACTAGGATGCAACTTGGGCACGACGCGAAAAAAATTCATGCCGATTTATCACTAGTAGCGCGCTTGGCTACTGATCTAAGGGACCTGGGTTCGAGCCCGGGTAAGGCATGGTTGTTTGTGTCGTTTTTCTGCTGAGGGCCTGCCATCCTCATAGACCTTCTACTCTGGCATATAAACTGACAGGCTCCTGACAGACCTCTGTGGCAAGCAGCTGCTTGAGGGGGTATTTATTTATTTTATTTTATATGGAATCAATCCTGTTCATATGGCACTGTTACGGGATGTATGCGCAAATTGAGAGAAGGACAGCAGATCTCCGAAGACTATCCTCATTCAGTGAGACCGAAGGAGGCCGTGAACGAGAGAACCATCGCTACTGTTCGTGTATTTATGTCAGTGTACAAACAATTATTCATCAATAGTTCCGAAAGCTCTATGAAATGGCTAGTCCACAAACTGACACAATAGCAAAAGAAGGCTAGAGTCGACTCGTGCAAGGAGATGCATGCAAAAAAACGGTTAACAGACATTGTCACAGGCGATGAGACGTTGTCATAGACATTCCAAGAAAGATCGGCAACTATGTTTGGGTTGCGGAAGATGAAATACGTCGCTAAATCCTCTGACAAGGTTCAAGGAAGAGAATGGTCATAATTTTTTTCAGTTCTCAAGGAATGGTAGCCGTGATATCTTACCTGGGAAAATGACTACAAATGGCCAAAACTACACCAACATTATTTTGCCAAAATGGTTAAGGAGATGAAGGAGCAGCTCCCAACAACAGGAGTATCAAGGGTCCTCCTTCTTCATGACAATGCTAGTGCTCACAAAACCCGGCAAGTTACGGCCTATCTGGAGTACAAAAAATTTAAACAGCTACTCCATTCTCTAAATTCACCCGATATTGCATCATGCGTTTTTTGGTTGTTTCCAAAAATTGAAAAAGGTCCTGCTCGGAGACCTTTTTTTAGGGTGCAAGACTTTGCAAAATGCGTTGAAGAATTCCGGAATTGGCTTAGGCCACTGCAACCTTGCATAGACGCTTGAGGGGGGGGGGGACTTTGGAGAGAGTACTTTGATGGAAGTTTTGTTGAGGTAAATGCAATGGTTTTTGTTCTGCAGATTCATGTCAAGAACCCTTTAGTACGTCCCTAGTAAAACTAACAAAAAGACAAAAACGGACTAAAAGAAACATTAAAAGTCTCATTTGACAGTAAATTAACGGATTGCACGCACGAGCGAGCAAAAAACTGGAATGATAATAGTCAGTTCCGTCGCTTTTTTTAAACCGTGACCGCGTGATGTGCAGTTCGACCTGACACGAGCACGATGTAAAAATCAATACAGAGTTACTCTCTAATTAAAAAGTAATTACCGGCCGCCTGCCAGCCACTCAAAGCATGGCTCGACACATGAATGAGGCTGAGAGCTAAAGCTTTCTCCCTTGCAGAACCCCCCCCCCCCCTCACCTCTCCCCATCACCATCGTTTGCTTTTCACGAGTCAAAGCCCAACTCTTAATAAAATTTTGTAAAGAAATGTTAGCTTTGCTCTTTCAATTCCTAATCATAATTTACTTCACGTTTTCTCTTTGAATATTTCACCGAAAGGTTTGGTTCATTGAGAAACTCAAAGAGAGATTTTCCGCTGTAAACATTCTTTTCTTGTAGATCAAGAATTGGATTGGATTGTTTTACCTCTGAGCGGCACTTTTTTGCACACCATGGGCTAAATGGCCAGGCCACAAGGACCCCGAAGGCTCAGAGAAGGCATTGAGAAACTCAAAGAGAGATTTTCCGCTGTAAACATTCTTTTCTTGTAGATCAAGAATTGGATTGGATTGTTTTACCTCTGAGCGGCACTTTTTTGCACACCATGGGCTAAATGGCCAGGCCACAAGGACCCCGAAGGCTCAGAGAAGGCATTGAGAAACTCAAAGAGAGATTTTCCGCTGTAAACATTCTTTTCTTGTAGATCAAGAATTGGATTGGATTGTTTTACCTCTGAGCGGCACTTTTTTGCACACCATGGGCTAAATGGCCAGGCCACAAGGACCCCGAAGGCTCAGAGAAGGTTGGGGGAGGGGACCCGCTGGAACAGCTGTTGGGAGACAGATGGTAGCCTCCCGTCAAGGCCATCCAGCGTGTTCTTTAATGTGCACAGGGTATGGCTCTCCCACACACGGGGCGTAACGTCCCATCCGACGGACGGGGCCTTTTCAAGCCCATCGGTGTCCCCTACTGACCGTGGGCTGGGCGGGGAAATTTTGCGGAGATAAATCTCAAAGCTGACCCAGCTGGGATTCGAACCTGGGAACTACAGATTACGAGCCTGGCGCGCTACCGACTGAGCCACCCCCGCCCCTATAGATCAAGAACCTCAAGGGTTTGTGGTATTTGTGTTTTACCTCTCAGCTGCATTTTTTGTATACAATGGGCTAAATGGTCAGTTCACTACAAGGATTCAGAGAAGGACTAGGGTAGGGGAGATGAAAGCCTCCGTGAAGGCGATCCAGGGTGTTTTGAACGTGCACAGGGTATGTCTCTACTCCTGCACACGGGGACACGGCTTAATTTCCCATCGGATAGACAGTGTCCTTTTCAAGCCCATTGGGCACCCCTTTCTCACATTACGGCAGGGTTGGAGTATAGAAATCTCAAAGCTGGAACAGGTGAGACTCGATCCTGGGAACATCAGACACGAGCCTGGCACGCTAAACACTGAGCCAACTCATTTCCCGAATACTAATAATACCTTCTAAGATACGAACTCAGAGGAGCGTAAGTGGAATAATCCAAGGCCGCCTCTAAAATTAAAGGCGTTCTGCCATAAATCCTAAAAAACAGGACATTCCACGAAGAGCTCTGCAAAACACGAGATTTTTCGATTTAATGAATATCTGCTCACTGTGAACTTAATGATTTCCTCACGAAAATAGTAACAGGACGCCGCTGTGATTGGTTGTGTGCACATAACTGTGGCGATTCTGAAGAATAGAGTCCCCAAATACACTCAAAAGACAATGATTGACCAGATGGAGTATAGCATAACATCAGCAGTAGAAGGGAGATTGATCAGCGGCCGGTAACTCAGTGGTCAGAGCACCTGATATGTCAATAGAAATATCATCAGAGATATGCTCAAATCTCGCACGGCTCAAGACAGTTTTTCCTCTACATCCCTCTTCTCCTGAACTTAAAAAAAACAGCGTGATAGTGGATGAATATTCATTAAATCAATGATGAGCTGTGAATTCGTATGTCTAAATGAGATTTCTAGTTCTAGCATTTTGTTTATATACAAGGCCTTGTTAAAAAAATAGAATGCTCCACTTTAATTTGTATTTATTCATTAAAAAGCATAAACTACAGTGTAGATAGCGGTGTCACAAAATGCAACAGAATTGAGGAAATTTAAGTCATGGGACAGAGGTTGGGTCGTGTATAGCGCGCAGGATCATTATCTAGTATCCAAGGTTCGAGTCCCACCTGTGCAAACTTTGCGATTTATCTCCTTAAACCCCCACCCTGCACTCAGGAACAAAGAGGACATCGATGGGCTTGGAAAGGCAGCCGTCCATCGGATGGAACGTAAACCGTTGCGTTGTGTTCTGTGCACGTTAAAGAATAAGCTGGATGGTCTTGGCGGCAGACTACCATCTGTCTCCCAACAACTATCTAGTGCATCTCCTTCTCCCAACCTTGTCTGAGTCCTTAAAATCCCTGGCCATTTAGCTCGTTGTTTGCATAAAATCGCCATTCAGAGGTAAAACAACCAACCTTTTATGTCAACCGATTGTCATACAACACCATCTGCAACGTTTCATCCGATGGATGGCTACCTTTCCATGCCCATCGATGCCCCCCCTTGTCCCTGAGGGCAGGGGGGGGGTTTAATGGAGATATATCTCAAAGCTTACAGATGGAACTCGAACCTTGGAATTGTAGCTAACGATCCTGACGAGCTACCGACTGAGCCAACCTCCGTCCCATGATACAACTTTCCCAATTCTGTTGCATTTTGTGACACCATACGTTGTAAATAATCCGTAACTCCAGCAGATTTCCTTTCATTGATGTTGATCTACTGATGAATTTTCCTGTAGAGAAAACAGTTGTCAACTGTATATGGGATGTTTCTGTAAACATTCTTTTCAGGATATCTCCATGCGAAAGAATCGCACGATTTAATTCTAGAAGATTTTGTGGCTAGAAACATCTATATCCAAACCACCAATAAATCGATTTGACCAAGCATGATTGTAAATTGCTTCATTGGGGAGAGCCAAAAACTGTCTTTTACTGCATGTATGTTTTATATGGTTCTAAAATTCAAACAATGTAGGAGCCAAATCAGTTACTTTTCTATAATGGCATGCTGCATTTGATTATAAGCAATAACAAGCAAAACACAATTACCTAGTTGGTGTTTTAGTATTTAAACGTTACATACTTTAATACAAAACCTTAGCCTAAATTTCATTTATAGTGCTTCATCTTCGGCAGAACGGTGCTCTATTCCCGATACTCGCGTGAGATAATCGCAGATTAGCCAAGCTACTGAGCCACAGTTCCCTATCATGGTTCCGAGTTGTTGAGTTGTTTTACCTATGAGAGGCACTTTTTTGCACACCATGGGCTAAATGGCCAGGTCACATGGACCCCGAAGGCTCAGAGAATGTTGGGGGAGGGGACCCACTAAAACAGCTGTTAGGAGACAGATGGTAGCCTCCCGTCAAGGCCATCCAGCGTGTTCTTTAACGTGCACAGGGTATGGCTCTCCTGCACACGGGGCCACGGCTTAACGTCCCATCTGACGGACGGAGGCATTTCCAAGCCCATCAGTGTCCCCTACTGACCGTGGGCAGGGCGGGGAATTTTTGCAGAGATAAATCTCAACACTGACCCAGCTGGGACTCGATCCTGGGAACTACAGATTACGAGCCTGGCGCGCTACCGACTGAGCCACCCCCGCCCCATGGTTCCGAGTGCAGGACACTCAAGTAGAACACGCTGAATTGTCTTGATGGAAGGTTTTCATTTGTCTTCTAACAGCTGTACAGTGGGTCCCTTCCCTCAACCTTCTATGAGCCCTCGAGGTCTTTGTGACCTGGTTATTCAGTCCATTGCATGCAATGAAGTGCCGCTCAGAGGTAAAACAGCCCATCCCTATCATGATTAGGATAGAAAGTACTGCTTTCCAGTTGCACAAATTACTTCAGTGACCACGTCTTTGAGACCCATGCTATGTGATGTGGGAAAAGAACAAATCCACAAGTTTCTGTGATACCAAAATCAACTCTTACTCTAGAATATGAAGCCATTCTTAACCCTCGATATATACATATTACTTACAGGAGAAATTGTCTTGAGCCGTGTGGGATACGGAGCTACAAACCTCCTGAGAGCATGCCAGGTGATCTAACCATTGAGTTACCGACAGCTAATCAGATCTCTTTCAATGATATGAACATTACAACCTGCAGTACACAACTCAATCATTTTTGTCACTCTTGATTAGCAGTATTTTTTATCTTCCAAATAGCGTCACGAAAATAGATGGTTTATCTTTCGCAGTGTTGCAGCAAGGTGACTCCGAGTCCTAATGATAAACTTCTTTGCAGGGCCCACTCCCTCCTCAAACATATTTTTTGGGGGAGGGGGGGAATTATTATGTGTAAAAAGATCCCGAATTATCGACTATCAAAGGCCACCCCCAATTAGTAATAAAGAAACGCTTCAAAAAAAATGTCGATTACGGGATCTGGTCCGACTGAATCATTGAATTGGTTTGAGGTGTTTTAAATCTGAGCGGCATTTTCTTGCACACAATGGGCTAAATGCCTTAACTGGCTTAGTGGTTAGGCAGTTAGTGACTTCCAGCAAGACAAACTTTGTGTGCTTTGTTAGCTCTAACCGAGGCAGTGGTCAGTAGTGACTTCGGGTCTTAGTAGGGCACATCGCTGTATGAGAAAGTCTGTAAAAGCTAGGAGTATCTGCTAGGATTCTTCTCTGTTCTACACATCGCAAATCCAAAACAAAAAGGCCAGGTTACAAGCACCCCCGAAAGCTCAGAAAAGTGGGGGAAAGGGAGAGCTATCTGCTTTTACGATGCAGATGGTAGCCTCTCAGCGCCTCCAGTCAAGGCCATCCAGCGTGTTCTTAACGTGCACAAGGTATGGCCCTACTGCACACGAGGCCACAGCTTTACGGCTCAATGGAAGTTTGCAGCTTACGGCGCTCACCAATGGGCTTGGAAAAGCAGCCAACGGATGGCGACTTTTCCAAGCCCATCGGTGTCCCTTACTGACCGAGAGCAGGGAGGAGAGTTTGGGGGAAGAACTCGAACCTGGGAACTAAACCGTTGGAACCATGGAAATTACTGCTATAATATTTCGAGTACATTACTAATCATAAGTAAATTTCGGGATATCAATTTAAGGCGGAACATGAAGCCACTTTTAAACACCGATATGGAGAAAAAATAATCATCAGCCAATGACCTCCACAGAAGTCTGACAGGAGCCTGTTAGTTTAATACGCCACAGAAAAGATCTGTGAAGAGGTCGAGACCTCAGCAGAAAGACAACACGATCAAATAAGAATTCATACTTTTTCCAAGGATCGTATCCAAATAATTTTGCATCTTAGTTACATACGATCGGCAGAAAAATAAATTTTTGATCCCAGTGAAATATGAACCCATGATTTCCTGATAACATTTCCATTAATTTAAGCATCGATGTCTAAGACTGACTTTATGCTCTTTGAAGTGAATCAACATCGGAATATTAATTTGTGATCAATTCTTTTTGTCAAATATTTAAAGAAATAAGCATAATTCCAAAACTATCTGTTTTGGGATGTACGAGTGTAATGCGATCATTTGACCTATCTTAAATATTAGGGTGCTTCTCAGAGGCCCCCTACAAATATTTTATTCTATACTGTGTTTCAAATGAATAATGAAGCGACAGTTATTTGTCAAGGATTTCTTGTCCAATCATTGCTTAGTACACGAAACCACGAAAACCAAAGAAAAGCAGGATATGACGTCTAAAAATATAACATTTCTCACCGATTACAGAGCTTTTACAGCAAATATTTTGTATCTCAAATACATAATTGTAAAGGAAATTATGCTTATTATTAATGATATTAAATTATTTGCTGTAGCATGCATATTGCTCTGAAATTATATTACAATTATTTGTTGTATCGGAGTATTACAACTGCGAGTTGTTCTTCCTGGAACTCATGTCAGTGTGGCATCATTTCATTGGTTGTTGCCTTCTTTGATCTCCATTTTTACATTCTTTAGGTGAAATACAATATACTGAAGGTACTGATGAAAAGACATGTAAGAAAAACACAAAGTATAGTCTAAACATTTTTCTCTGTGTGAATACACATGAGTTGATACATGTATTCGCTTTTTTCAGAGCCTTCAATCATCCAGACACGCGATCTACAACTAATAACTCCTCTTCTGCTGATGAAGAAATCCAGGAAAAGGGTCGGACGATTGCGCGAAAAGATCACGAGGTTTAACCTCTGCCATGTACCAGCGAGCGAGCTTGATTAGTTTCTCTGGTGGAGCCTCAGTGTTGCCCTCTTTGTACTGCTGGCTGCATGCACCACAACACTGGCAAGAGAAAATCGGGCGGTAAATGGAGATCATTTACGGCAGCGCATCGCTTAGAAGGCTTTCTTTCCTTTTCTGGTAGTTGCGATGGCATTTAAACGATTCCTTTACTTAAAAGAAGGAAAAGGGCAAAGGGAACGATCGCTGTAAAGAGAAAGTCTCGGTTACAAGTAATTCACGAATAGTTGCAACCTCGCAATTTTGTAAACTCGCAAGAATTGCAGAAACAATCTTAATTTCTCCCCCTGCAACTGAAAGATAGGAAGATGAGAGAGCACAATTGATAAGAGTTGGATTGTTTTATCCTTAAACAGCACTTATTTTGCAAACAATGGGATAAATGTCCAGGTCACAAAGACCCCAACAACTCAGAGAAGGTTTGGGAAGAGGATGCGCTGGACAACTGTTAGGAGACAGAAGAAAGTCTCCCATTTTCTGGAATCCCATATTTAGGTATTTCTAATAAACTCCAAAGAATAACAGTATATTCGAGCATCTACTATAAATTTGAATAGAAGCATATTCAGATGTCCCCTATGAATTCAAGGGAACAGCTGAGAATATTCAGGTGTGTCCAATAAATTCAAAAGTCCAGTATATTAAGGTGTGTACAATGAATTCAAAAGGCTAGGATATCCAGGTGTCTCCAATAAATTCAAAGAGTCAGCATCAGGTTCTTTTATTCTATGCATATTGAAAGGGGCGACAGATTTAAGCAGTATTTAAACATATCTACAAGGGTTACAAATGAAACTTAAATTGTCTACGTGTCAGGGAAACCATTATAATTTTATCTTTCCTTATGAGCAGTTTGTTCTTATACTCTTACAGACCATTTTTCAATTGTTGGCAGAGCAAATTTAAATAAATAGAAAGAAAGTGTTACAGAAATCTGTGATGAAATAAGTATCATTAATTATTCCAATTTCGAAATGTTTATAGAAGATTTAGGTTTTATAGATTATAATTATAGCACTAGAAAATGGTAATGACCGAAATAACTTAAATAATAAATGTTTTCGACCGATTTTTCAAAGTAAAAACAGGTCAACAAATGTCAATAGCCAAAAGACTTGAAAAAAAGAGCTAAAAGCTTCGGATCAGAAATGAGTTGCTATCATGTCTCAATAAAAAAAAATCATATAAACAGTCGAAGGGAAATCCTGGTATTATTCACTTGAAAAAAATTTCAAAGAATAGTGTAAGCATTTAAAAAAAAGGAAATAAAAGAGAGTATTTTACTAGCAAATTTTAAAATTTTGGTAATAATCCTAGAAAGGAATGGTCGCTTGTAAACTATATCTTTGGCAAGAAGAACGAAATTATAGTTCCTGACTATGAATCTTTAAAATATATTGAAAAGCATTTTAATACAGTTTTTATTTTAAATCAAAGCAATACAGAAATTAAGATATATGATTCACTTACAATGTCATATCAATGATATTTAAGAATATCTTCAAAATCTTTATTTTAAAAATATGCTACTAATAATAAAGTTTCTAACATTATAGAAATGTTAGGCAAAAAAATAAAAGCTTCCGGTTGAGATGGCATTATGGCAGAAAAGAATTAAAGTTATTAACTTATTAAATTGTCAAAAAATTAAAAAAAATAAAGTCATTAGGATACCTTCTTAAATACACTAACTTGTTTTTTATTTCTTCTTTACAAAATGGTGTTTCTTTATGGCGGAGCTTTGTTTATTTCAATCTATAAAACTGGAGATAAAAATTACACACTGAAGTATAGGCCACTTTCAATAATACCAGTTTTTTCTGCAGTTTTAGAAAAAAACAATGAAAATTGGACTTGTGAATTTTAATGGAGAAAAAAACCCAGCTTCATCATAGTTCTCAATATGGCTGAAGTGAAAATAGAATTATAGCAGTCTTAGATGTTACAGGAAAAATCTTTAATGGCATATAGATTATAATAATAAAAAATATTGCTATATTTATAGATATTTAAAAATCCTTAAATTAGGTAAATCATGGTTTAGTATTTAAAAAATTATTTCACCGTGGAATTAGGGAAAACTTCATGATTGGTATTTTTTAAGTTATTTAGAAAACAGGAAACAAGTTATGCAATTTGAACATGAAATATTTAATTATTTCACTGTTAAGGAAGGTGTTCCTCAAGGTTCTGTGCTAGGACCAGTTTTAGTTTTAGTTTTCTTTAATGACATTTCAGTTTAGACTTAAAAGGATCGCTCACTTGCTTTCCTGATGATGCAGTAGTTGTGTGCTCAGCACCTTATGTGGAGGACATGAAAGTTATGTTCAGTTAGATCTAAATTTAATACATTAATGGTTTAATATAAATCAGTTATCGGTATACATGAATAAAACCAAAATTCATTTATTTTAAATTAGGAGAAACAATATTAGACATTAAACAATATAGATATTAAATATCATAATTTGTCTGGAGATATGAAAAGGAACTGTATATGCCCAATTATATAAAACAGTTTATAAATATAAGCGTTTACGAGTTTACCTGGACTGCAATATAAAATGAAAAACCCATGCAGATATTATTGGGGAAAAAATTTGAGATATATTCAGTATAGGTTACATTGTTTGAAATCAATTGTAACAAAAAATTTCTGAGATACCATGTTTGAATATATTCTACAATTTAATATGTTATTTTTGGTTGTGGGAGGGGGAAGCAAATGCAAAACTAAAATATACAAGGTGATTTTAAAATTTTCTAATTTAATTTCTTACGTACATTCTTACTCTAATAGAACTTCTATAGATAATAAACATTTTTTTATTATATTCCATATATTTATTTATATAACATTCTAGTATTTTTATTTCTAAATCAGCAATGGCTAACAACTTTTGTGGCACCTTACTACTCAAGGCCGGAGTGGTAAATTATTTTCTGTATATTTGTAATATATATGATATTAGTAATAGAACAGGGGCGGGTGTGGCTCAGTCGGTAGCGTGCCATGCTCGTAATCTGTAGTTCCCAGGTTCGAGTCCCAGCTGGGTCAGCGTTGAGATTTATCTCCGCAAAATTCCCCGCCCTGCCCACGGTCAGTAGGGGACACCGATGGGCTTGGAAAGGCCGCCGTCTGTCGGATGGGACGTTAAGCCGTGGCCACGTATGCGGGAGAGACATACCCTGTGCACGTTAAAGAACACGCTGGATGGCCTTGACGGGAGGCTACCATCTGTCTCCCAACAGCTGTTCCAGTGGGTCCCCTCCCCCAACCTTCTCTGAGCCTTCGGGGTCTTTGTGACCTGGCCATTTAGCCCATGGTGTGCAAAAAAGTGCCGCTCAGAGGTAAAACAACCCAACTAGTAATAGAACAGAGGAAAGTGGAGCATGCTTTAAAAAAGAAATTCGAAAGTTTGTGTTTAATGCAGAAAATTATAAAACGGAATAAATGATTTTTTCATTAAAATCTGAATGGGGTTAACAGCAGAATATTTCCATAAGCTATTACTAATCCTGTATTAGGCCCGGATGTAGAAAAAATTCAAAGGGGGGAGGGCAAGAAACTCAGTCGAACACAATAATGTAAAGAGGAGGGGAAGAGACTGGGATTCAAATGCAGTATAACATTTCAACCTCCGTTTTACAGGTTTTCAAAAAATGTCATGAAAAATGCATGAAATATAATTAATTTTAATAATTTTTGCCTCTATTTCCCTTATTAGCATTTATTTATTTTCCCTTATTAGCCAAGAAGGGCACGACCTCCTTGGCCCCCCTAGACCATTTTCATTATTATTATTGTTATTCAGGCGTCCTTATATATTTAAAAAATCATTGGAAGATTCAAGCGTCTCCCATAAATTATATAAATGGATTTCATATTCAATTCTTCATGTGAATTCTGTCTCTTGTAGGTTGAAATAACAGCATGATTAGAGCGCATGGTAATTAGGTCAGAAAAAAGGTTCCGTTTGTTGTTTTTTTCCTCTATAGATGATGAGGTATGTCGTCTTCCTCAGCTGTGACGAAAAATATTTGAGTTTCTAGGGGCAATGAATAATGTTCCGTATTAAGACCTGATTCTTGATTTCACATCACTTCTTCGACTGACAGTTCAAAATGAAGAGAAACAGAAAGATATATTTAAGACATCAAACGTGTCTAAATCGCACATCATTTTGCCAGAGAAATGGATTATATGGATAAACGGAAACTTATTTGAATATATATGTATGCAAAATTGGCTGCTTTATTACAATGCTTCAAATGTAACTGCTTTCACTTATAATAAAAAATACAAAAAAATAGTTTTCTTTTTGATGAAAATTTAAAGAATTGTTGACAGGATTTGTTTCCTAAGAACGAGATTTTTGAAGTTATTTTTTCACAGTTTGTACGTTAAAAAGGATGTTTATGTAACATTTCCTACGAACAGCATATTTATTATTTTTCCGCTGAAAGAATCACACATATATATGTTTACAAGCTTATTCTTTTGTTTGTAAATGAAATACGGAGCGAAAACTGCAAAAAAAATTGAAACATCACGAGGCATATAAATCATAATAGAGAAGTATAAATTTTCCTCTAATAAATCAGTAATGAAAGTGGAAATATTTGTTTCTTAAGCACGAAGCTTTAGAAAATTAAATTGTCATATCATTGCTTTTGTTATGTCATGCATATGTTGAAAGATTACACTGCAGTTGCAGCTCTAAAACAACTTTTTAAAACATTCAGATAACAAGAAAAAAGTTTTGAAACGGAAAATTATGTACTCGAAAGAAATAGAAACAATTACAGTGCGAAGGAGAAAAGATGACGGAATATTTTTTAGTGAAAGGTTGAGACACAAAAAGAAAAAGAAAAACATGACAGGATGAACGTAAAGAAAAACTCCACCAAATAATGGACTCTTAACAACAACGAAAGTGTTGTCATTATTTTTTGTTGAAATGTAGCACAGAAATAATAGAAGTCAGCAGAAAAGCAAGATAAATGATTGTTTGTTTTAGGGAAAAAAATAAATGGTGAAGTGTATGACTTTCGGGAGACGAAACAAAGAAGGAATCTCTAAAAAAAAAAAAGGAGAAAAAAATAAAGACTTAAAAGTAAAAACAAAATACCGAAGTGGAAAAGGAAAAAAATGGAGACTAAAACAGAGAATAAGAAAAAATAAGGAAAGAGAGGGGATAAAGAGAGAAGATAGAAAGATATAGGAGGTACTAGAATGGGATTAAGAAAAAGAGGAAAAGAGAAAATTGGGGGAAGTAAGCAAAAAGTTAAAGAAAGAAGAAAAAAACGAAGTAAATAGAGAAAAAAGGCGGAAATGGCTAAGAAATAGGGAAAGAAAGAAAGGAAGGATTGCAGAAAAAAAATAATAGATGAAGGGGAAAAGATAGTAAGCATAAAATAGATGAAGAAAAAGAAACACGCAAAAATAAAGAAAGTAAAAGAAATGGTACAAG
This sequence comes from Ryuthela nishihirai, assembly GCA_038380435.1. Taxonomy (NCBI): domain Eukaryota; kingdom Metazoa; phylum Arthropoda; class Arachnida; order Araneae; family Heptathelidae; genus Ryuthela; species Ryuthela nishihirai. The sequence goes on from JAWZYU010000030.1 coordinate 35,639,443, forward strand.
AACAATACGGAGAAAACAGAGCAAAAAGGAAAGAAAGAAATAATGAAATATAGAAGAGTGTAGAAAAATATAGAAACAATAAATGAAGGGAAAAGAAAGTAAGCATGAAATAGACAAAGGAAAAGAAATAAGCGAAAAGAGAAAGATTCTGTTTCCTCACAAAGAAAAAAAGAGAGAAAAAGGAAGTAAAGAAATAGAGAATGAAGCAAAGAAGAGAAAAGTAAATAAAGAAGGAAAGAGACAACGATGTAATAAGGAGAGTTGAGAACAAATATTAAGTTGATAAAAAGGAAGGTAAAGTAAAGAAAGAAAAAGAGAAAAATGTAGAGAGGAAAGGCAATGTCGGAGAAAGAAAGAAACAACAACACAATTTTAAATCAGAAGTTGAATAGCAGCAATAATTAGTCGGAAGGAAAATTAAAGTTCCTTTATTTCGGTTGCAGAAAAAAATCATTAAATATAATTTTAAATTACAAGTGCAGTGTGAAAACTTTAAATGAATGACAGAAGTTTTGATATAAAAAAAAGAAATAAATTTTTTTCATCGAAATGAATAACATATGATTAATTTGTATCACGTAAAAGAAAAAAAAAAAAGACATTTTTGTTCAAAAAATAATTCAAACATTAATTCAATACAAAAAAGGGCGAATAACAAAAAAAAAGGGGGAAATAAAATGTGGGTAAAAAAAGAAACCAAAAAAATTATGAAAAAAATCCAAAAAATGAAAAATTATCATAAAAAAAATAAATAAAAAACTTTCAAATGAAAAAATTTTGAAAGAAAGTTCATTTTGGGGGAATAGGAGAAAAGTTTATCGTTGGATAGATTATTTTTCAAGTAATATTGAGTACGATAATTATTACAAAATCCTAAGAAAGTGAATAAAAGCATCTCTGAAAAAAAAAGACACGTTTTAAATAATGAGTTAAAAAAGAAAGAAAATGTGTTTGTAGCATTTACATTCGTTTAAATTCTTGAATGCTGAAAAAAGCCCGGATTTATATGAACTGTTTCTGACACAGACGTTTCTAAAGCAACGTTGTCATATGATCAGAATTTCAAATCGTTTCGGCGATCTTCAGTCATCTCGCGTAATGTTCTTTTCAGAAACATTTTTTCTCTTCCAAAATAGCGCCGTTGACGCGCTGGTTACAATATTCAAAGAAGCGATTACTTTTTCGAAGCCTTTTTTTGCCTTTGGAAACGTTTCGCTGGTAAAAACTGTGTTTTGCTTTTCTAGAACAGATGTTTTATGTGCTGTTTGGATCAACTGAGCGTCCGGCTTCAATCAATTTACAATTTAAAGTCAATAAAGTTGCTTCTTGATTAAGTAATGATAGCTTCATTTATTATGTCGTGCGCAAAAATCTCTGTTTGAAACACAAGATTTTGACTTTGAAAGTGAACCAAAAGAAGTCTTAATTTCTTACTGTTGTGTTAACTTTTATTCATTTATTTATATATATATTGGGGCACGTCATCAGGGGAATGTGAAAGGAATAAATCAAAGAGAAATTTGTCACCATGTGTAATGAAGATAATATTTATCAAACTTTCTACAGTGATGTAATATATGGCACAGGCCCGGATCTAGAAAAAGGCCGAGTGGGCGGGTGAATAAACACAATCGAGCAGAGAAAATGCCAAACGTGGGGGGGGGGGAAAGACTGGATTTCCAATGCAGTATAACATTTCTCCTTCATCTTTACAGGTATTTAAAATTTTCTTTGAAAATGCATGAAATATAAATAAGTTTCATAATTTTTTGTCTCTTTCAGCATTATTGGCCCTTCCTCCTAGATCCGGCCATGATATGGTATATAGTTAAAGAAATACCCCCTCAAGCAGCTGCTTGCCACAGATGTTTGACAAAAGCGTGTCAGTTTATACGCCAGAGTTAAATGTCTGTGAGGATGGCGGGACTTCAGCGGAAAAAAAAATCACACAACCAGGTCTTCGTCGAAAATATTTAAATTATCTCTTTGATGAGTATCCAAGCACGCTAGCCACGCGGTCACGGGGAAAGTACTACGTCTACAGTATATGGTAAACATTGCGAGTTGGCCAAATATACAAAATTGCAGTGTCGTTTTGTGTGCACAATTGCGGCATTTGTCGCAATACGTACAGTCGCTCAAAAAAGTATCCGACCCAGCTGGGACTCGAACCTGGAAACTACAGATTACGAGCCTGGCGCGCTACCGACTGAGCCACCCCCGCCTCACTCCTTTCCTACCACTGTTTTCAGATTTGTGATTTATTTCCGCTAAGCTTCCCCTTGCCCTCGGTGAGAAAGTGGACACACCATCCGTCGAATAGGACATTAGGCCGCGACCCTGTGTGTAGGAGAGACATGCCCTATGTATTTTAAAGAACACTGGATGGCATGGACGGGCAGCTAGCACCTGTCTCCTAGCAGCTACATAATAGTTTCCCCCTTCACAACTTTCTCTGAGTCCTTGGGGTCATTGTGACTTGGCTACTTAATCCATTGTGTGGAAAAAAGCGCCACTCTGCGGTAAAACAATCCAATTGTTTTCTGCACCTGTCCATGCATTTTTTGTAAAATATTTCTTGAAACTGAACCCTTTCCCAATAAACATTTCAGATACGGTGTTCATAATTTCGGAATTCATTCTGTCAAGTGATGAACTGTGCGGATTGGAGTGTTTCCTCATATTTTCGTCTTTTCTACAGGTGGTTCTGATCTGTTTTATTGAATGACGCATTTTGAACAATAGCCAAATATGCGAATCTGCAGAATGTCAGGAAATATTTTTTGTGGATTTAAAATGTGTTAACTCTTTGTTTATATCTTTAGCTTTATTAAATTACACAATAGTTACAGAAATGATTTAAAATAGCTACCGATTTCAGTCACTAGTTTATTGTGAAGTTAAGTCTATCCGAATATCTAGCATTTGTTAATCTTGTTTTTATAGGTAACTTTTTAACTCTATAAGTCTGATTTTTTAAGTGATGGGTTTCTCTTTTGAACTCGCATGGGGTAAACAATTGACTTAAAAAACCCGCAGCTCCTATTGATATTTCAAAGTAGTACGGTATAGGTTTGCTTAAAATATAAAACAAAAGCTAAATCAAAGACCACATTTTCAAAAAATATTTTTAAAGAAAGCATTAATCTCAGCCTAGCTTTTATCCACATTTACATGTACTAGGAATTAATTCATTGCACTAGGAATACATCGGTTAAATTTCAAGAAGTAAAAAATTGAATTCTTTGAAATAAAAAAAAATGATCTTGAACTCCGGTTCTATGAATTTCAATATTTTAACCCGACATGGAGGGGCCAGGGGGAGGAAGTCCCGTAAAGAAATTTGGGACCTGGCCGTCAAGATTTGAATACTTACTGAGAGACTGAAAAAAGTGTTTAAATGAATATCTGAACCAATATATTGTTGCGGATTACAAAAATGGATAGCCACTGAGCGTGAGTATTAAAAGCTATATTTCAAAACCAAATTCAATACAAGGTAAATTGTTACAAAGGAAATATGGATGAAGTATCTTATTAACAAATATACTATTAACATGCACAAGTCATCAATCTTCCTGCGTGAGCACACAACATCAGCTCTGTGTATTTTACTAAATACTACCTTTTACTTGATTTACCAGGTCACCCGAAGATCTTCACTCGTAAACCAATTCTCGTCCTGTGCTAATAACTTTTCACACACTAGCCGAACAAAAAGACAGTCCGTGTAGACATTCGAAGTTAGCCATAAAAGTTCCCACTTTTATACTTCCGCGTATACACAACACATCAAGTTACTTCTTGATACTTAACGATAAAAGATCCCACTTTTATCCTTCCGCGTATACACAACACATCAAGTTACTTCTTGATACTTACGCGCACTGTCTCAGAACAGCTCACCGTCCATTTTCGAACTCACGACCGTTACAATACACAACGACCGTTACAATACAAAACCGTTAACGCTCCACTCTTCTTCTCCAAATTCTCCCAACGTTCTTATTCGTTGGCTGAAACTTTTTGCTTTTTGTTGCCAGATTCCTTCTGTCGTAACACTGCCCCCTTCCTAGGTCTTGTTCGTCCCGAACAATTCTGGATTCCAAAGTTTCTTCAGTTCTTCGATGAAACGGAGCCAAACGATCCACGTGAACCACCTTGCACTTTGTAGCTGGACGTCGACGAATGCGATATACCACGTCTGTGTCAAAATGAAAGCGAATCTCATTATGACGTAGATTTCTTTTCTGACTGAAGCCTCGTCCACAAACATAATACGTGTAAGGCCTATAGCCCTTGTGAACACGTTTATGTCTCTGCAGGGAGAAGAATCGACTAAGAGTTTTCGTGCAAAACCTGTAAAAAGTTTTCTTCTTTGTCGAAAGTTTTCTTCTTTGGATTTTTAATTCTATCAACAGTAACAAGGAATGAAAGTCATTAGTGACATAAAATCTAGGGAGAAGTTTCATCCTCCAGTCTGACCTTTTTGTCAGTTGACTTTCCCTTAATTCAGAACTGTCGTGATGAACCTTCAGCCATATTTCACCTGATTCCATTTGATCCCCAAGGTGCTTCACAAATATAATATCAGCTCCATAATTCTTTTTAGCTCTTCGGTCCATCTCCTCCTTCCATACTCTTGCTAGAACTGCAGCTTCTAATCCGACAACCTTACCTGTTTCTCCTGTATAAGTGAAATCAGTGATGTGTCGGGCTGCTAGCAATATTTTTTCTGTTTTACCTTCACATAGCCAGCTTGCAACATCTTCAGGTACTCCTTGTTCTATTAACATGTTACGAAACTTGTTCAAAGCATTGCCGTTATGCAGAACCTTACGGACACGTGATGCTTCATCTACCCTATTATCCACAATGTTCACAAAACGCAGAAGTTCTCCTAACTCCTCGACGAGCTCTTGCAGTTCCAAGGATCCGTTACCAAGGAAACACTGAACAGCTTCCATCACTTCCAGAGAGTTGTCAACAGAGTTTTCAAGAGGTGAATCCATGTTGCTGATAACAGCTGAACAACTCAAACTCTCCATTCCACGAGCTTGTGATGCTGCAACCACTTTCTTAACTAAATCAACAGCAACATCTTCTGTACTGATGAGATCAATAGCTCCTTTTCCGAATTCAACATCATAAACCAAAGCACACACTCCTTCAGCCAGCTTTTTGGACACAATTGAGCATATCATTAGAGGAACGCTATCTATGGTAGCCATCAGATCCTTGCAGCGGTAAATCTCCTTATCTGTTGGCACCAGCTCCTCTGTCTGTCCTACGATGCAGCATCCGACGTCTTCCATCATCTGCTCGATTTTATCTTTAGTGCAGTCGACTGTGAAGCCAGGGATGGATTCCAATTTGTACAGAGTATCTCCCGTCAATTGGAGAGCACGACCGGAGATCATAGGGACCTTGAGACCTAAAGCAGCAAGTGCAGGAGCCAAGACAAGACTCACTTTGTCGCCGACACCTCCTGTACCGTATTTATCTACCATCCGATGGCGCCACTCGGGTCTCCAGCAAAACACATGACCCGAGGAGGTCATAGTTGCTGTTTCTTCGGAATTCACTTTCTTGGAGCTCTCATTGTAATTAGCTAGGGAAACATCAGTTATGATTGCCAAATTGTTCATTCTGGAGATCAGCGACGAGTTTTGTAACATGATATTGTCCACTTTAGAGCTCTTGTAGTCGTGATAAAACTTTTCTATATCCTTATAATCTAAATGGTTATAATGTCCAAATCTGCACATTGACTGTTCAGAAAAGAAATTCAGCGTGGCTACGTTGAAATTATCTGAGGGATTCACTTCTCTCTGATCGTAACTCTGAGGCTTAGTTTCATCCAGAAAGTTAGTCTTTGAAGTACCGTCTCTGCCTGAAGCTCTTTTACTAGCATCACCTGTTATGCTTCTAAGCCATTCTTCGGAATTCCTCTTCCTTAAATCCCCACTTTCTATAAACGATTCAAGTGTGGCTATATGCTTCGGAAAAATCTCTCCGACTTCCCCGGTAACGACGAAGGGCACTTTGTATCTATGATGAATGGACACCTCTTCTTTACTCGGACCACTCTGCGAAACGTAAACTCTGTTTCGTTCCCCCTCATTACCACTCGTTACTCTGCCTTTGCGATAATTGTCCATGACGCATTTTGCTGACGGCGAGGAATAGAATACCTTTCGTGTGGATCTCTCTTCAGATCGTGCCACACTTGTATACCTAGGTATTTTGAAGTGCAAAGCGTACTGTATAGTCTCACAGCTCTCTGATCTGTGTGATTGTTCTTCACAGTTCCTAGACATGTCACCAGCGACATAGACATTCTGCCATGCATCACCAGTAGTTGCGTGGTCAAAGGCATTATCTGCGCTATCTCTACGATTCTTGATTTTCAGTAGCAGATCCACATTTTTATATGCGTTGCCTTTCTCTTTTTCTTTTCCATGTTTACAATCTAATTTAACACTATCAAGATCATCTTTTTCACTGACAAATTCAACATTTAAACTATTGCATTGTCTATTGAGTTCGGTTTTACTATCCTTGAACTGATCAATAATCTTATCAATTTGAGAAGCCACTTCAGCTCTCATCTCGTTATTTTGTGCGGCTATTTCGGCTTTCAAATCATCTTTTTGAGAAATTATCTCCGTTCTCAACTCATTATTTTGTGCGGCCATTTCGGCTTTCAAGTCACCTATTTTATCGCTTTGGGCGGCCATTTCGGCTTTCAAGTCACCTATTTTATCGCTTTGGGCGGCCATATCGGCTTTCAAATCATCTTTTTGAGAAACTATCTCCGTTCTCAACTCATTATTTTGTGCGGCCATTTCGGCTTTCAAGTCACCTATTTTATCGCTTAGGGCAGCTATATCAACTTTCAAGCTATCACTTCGTCTAGCAAGGTCACCTATTTTATCGCTTTGGGCAGCTATATCACCTTTAATATCGGCTTTCAAGTCATTATTTTGACTTTTAATGTCATTCACAACTTTACCAATTCATCCATACTTCTAGTGAAAGGCATTCAATTAAATTAATCCCACTTCTGACACCAAATGTTGCGGATTACAAAAATGGATAGCCACTGAGCGTGAGTATTAAAAGCTATATTTCAAAACCAAATTCAATACAAGGTAAATTGTTACAAAGGAAATATGGATGAAGTATCTTATTAACAAATATACTATTAACATGCACAAGTCATCAATCTTCCTGCGTGAGCACACAACATCAGCTCTGTGTATTTTACTAAATACTACCTTTTACTTGATTTACCAGGTCACCCGAAGATCTTCACTCGTAAACCAATTCTCGTCCTGTGCTAATAACTTTTCACACACTAGCCGAACAAAAAGACAGTCCGTGTAGACATTCGAAGTTAGCCATAAAAGTTCCCACTTTTATACTTCCGCGTATACACAACACATCAAGTTACTTCTTGATACTTAACGATAAAAGATCCCACTTTTATCCTTCCGCGTATACACAACACATCAAGTTACTTCTTGATACTTACGCGCACTGTCTCAGAACAGCTCACCGTCCATTTTCGAACTCACGACCGTTACAATACACAACGACCGTTACAATACAAAACCGTTAACGCTCCACTCTTCTTCTCCAAATTCTCCCAACGTTCTTATTCGTTGGCTGAAACTTTTTGCTTTTTGTTGCCAGATTCCTTCTGTCGTAACAATATTATAAAAATAATAAATAGTCCCTCAAGTAACTGCTTGGTACAGATGTCCAATAGGACCCTATCAGTTTACATGCCATTGTAGGTGTGTGAGGATGTCGGGACCTCGCAGAAAAACAACAAACATTCATGTGGGGCTCGAATACAAGTCATTTTGATCAGTATCCAAGGGTAGTAACCACTCGGTCACACTATAAAAATAGGTAAAGAAGTGATTCGAGGTTGTAAATCTCGTTCTATTACGAATAGATACTTGATATTTTAATGTATCACAAAGTGTTACAGGGAAAACTCTTATACGACATTTGGGAATTATGGTAATTTTGGAAACTATGGAACTTTGAAATCAGTTGAATAAAAAGCACTTCAACAGGTTATGTAGAATTGAGTGTTTGCCAATAGTGAACAAAGCAGCGTATCAGCTGTTATGCATGTAGATAATTGTATAAGTAGAATTCCTCTTCTGTTACGTTACTGAAAACTCAGATGATTTTTGCTCATTAGGGTTTGCATTGTTTTATTTTAGACATTGCTACTGGAACTCTGTGATATAAGCAGTGGATAGAAGCAGTGACCTCTGATCAACGGTAATATTTGATATCCTTTTTCCGACGATATTTGATCACTTTATGGCATTAACTGGCATGGTGGTCAGTGTTCCAGCAAGGCAAACTTTTCATGTTCTATTCGCTCTGTCTGAAGCAGTAATTAAGAGCGACTTCGGTCTTAGTAAGGCATGTTCTTATAAAAGAAGGCTTGGAGAAGCTTCTATGATTCTTCTTTGTCCTATATATTCGCAAATTAAAATACATTTTTAATCAGTTTATTTCGTTTTTTAAGGACGAAACTTGATATTTTTCTGACTACATTTGTTAACGTATTAATTAATAAGGTTTTTATTGACAATAACTTAATTCATAGTACTGAAACGTAATCTGCACGTACAACAATTAAAGCGTGACTGTTTCCCTACGAAACACGTGAGAAAAAACACCTAGTGTGAATTTCGTTATGATTGTATTAGAACACATCATCATCATCACAATCACCACCAAGCAACCATTGGCTACGGAAGTCCAACCAGATTTTGCAATTTACTTCTCCAAACATATCTATCCTGAGCTACAATCTTTGTGATACATTTGGTCACCGTACACCAATTCCAACAATGTCCTGTTTGACATTGTCTGCCCACCGCATTCTAGGTCTCCCTCTCTTTTTGAGGCCTTTAGGAACAATATTCATAACCTTTTTCGCTAATCTATAATTATGCTTATGGGCAACATGGCGAAACCAACGGAGTCTCACTCTCCATAATATGCTGCTTAAAGGAGGTTGCTGACTCTTTTGCCTAATCTCATTATTAGTTACAAAGTTGAACCACTTAATGCTCAAGATACTGCATAAGTATCTAGAATCAAAAGCATCTAGTTTCTTATTTTCTTGTTTACAAAGACCTACATTTCACTACCATAACTAACTCCAGAAAAAACCAATTGTTACAGTCTAATTTTGGTCTTTAGGTATGTATGACTATTTCTCCACAAACTTCAGACTCTTAAAAGACCCGGCAGCAATCCCTATTCGTCTGTTAATCTCATGTCGCACATCACCAGTATCTGCTACATAACTAACAAGATAATTAAACTGAGACACTTAACTAAGGCGCTCAAGAGTGCAGCCATTCAAGCAACTGAAGCACCATCTGCCTGTCCAATATTCATCACTATAGTTTTTTCTCTATTTATCACCAAACCTACTCTACTACCAATCTCATCAGAAGTTCGAATGAAAGAGGTCATCTCATCAACATCATTTGCCAAAAAGGCTAAATCATCAGCATAATCTAAATCAGAAAATTTCAGATCTCTAGACCATTTAAGCCCAAAATCTTTCCCTTGCAGTGAATTTCGCGTAACATAATCAATAACCAAACTAAAGTGAAAAGGAGACAAAATTCACCTTTATCGAACACCAGAATTAATGCTAAACCAATTGCTATGAGCCTTACCAACTCCCACACATACGACTCAGTGTTATTATAAAGAGCTTTCATTATGTTAACTAATCTTGTCTGTTATGCCATAGATCTCACAAACAACCACAATTTATGGCGATTAACAGAGTCAAAAGCCTTTCTTAAATCTACAAAGCTAGTAACCTCAGATTCCTGAAACTCTAAACATTTCTCAAGAATCTGTCTGAGAAGGTGTCTGAGAGGAAGTGGTAGGGGATGTGTAGATAAGAAAAAATCTTATCTACACATCCCCTACCATTTCTGAATCCACACTGCTCATCATGTATTTGTCTAACAACCAGATTCTTAATTCTATTAAGTACAATCATTCAAAGAACTTTACCTGGAACAGAAAGTAGGCTGATACCCCTATAGCTATCACAAGAACTGCGATCACCATTTTTAAAAATAGTGATAATGACAGCTCTGTAAAATCCTTAGAAACCATACCTTTATCATAAAAGATATTCAAAATTTCGGTCATCCATGAGATAACAAACACATTCCTAACTCTAAGCATTTTAGAAGTAATTTCATCTACCCCTGGGGATTTATGTAGTTTGAGTTTAGAAATAGCCAAAATAACTCCACGTTCTTATATAGGGTCAACATTAAAGCCAGTATATCTTCATTACAAAACAATGGGAGTTCAACTAACCACATTGTTTTGAACATCACGGAAATGCTCAGCACATCAAGCCATGAGGAAATCCTCACCTTCAATGACCTTACCGTGTTATCCTTAAATTTCTGTCCACCTGTCCTTTTCTCCCAACATGAAACATTAACTATTTGGTACGGCTCTCTATTGTTACGCTATCTATCTGTTTCTGCTTTGTCAGCCAAGCTATCAAGCCAAAGATTCTTATCACCAGTTAACTGATCCTTTACACATTTATTATGCTTTAATGCAACGCTTTCTGTTAGGACTAGTAGGGTGTTAATTAAGAATATTCCTGCAGTTCTTTCTTCCAAAAACAGGTTCCAGTTCCTTATCACTCAAATAACTTTGTCGTCTATATTCCTTTTTTTTCCCTAAAGACTACTGTTAGTTTCAAGAAAAGCCTGTTTAAAACTGTCTTATTCATTCTCAACTTCAGTAGTAAGCAAACCATGACTGCTATAATGACTAAGTAACTTATCATGAAGTGAAAATAGGGATTCAGAAGTGGTAGGGGATGTGTAGATCAGAACTATCATGGTATGTTTTGTCTGTAGCTGGGTCTTTCAGAGCGCCAATGTTAAAGATAACTTTTTCGACCTTAGCACAACACTTTTTAAATTTACGTTGCAAGACACTTTTAACAAGGTAATGTTCAGATCCAATTTTAAGCTCCCCTATATGACCTGGATCTAGCCCATTTGCTATTAATAAATATATAATCAATTATTCACGTTTCACGACTTGATGGGAGTAATTGCTAAAACTAGAAATCGGAACAGAAGAGCAGGTTCTATGACAGAGAATCGTCCGAAGATCACTCATTCTCAAATCCGGTGTGATTAATATTAATTCCTCGTTTAATACGTTAAAAACCGAGCTATTTTAGTAACAGTGATATATAAATAACTGTCTTAAAATAGACACTTATTTACATTTCACTGTAGAAAAAAATCTAAGCAAAAAGAGTGACTTGTGATTAGAAAATCGTGTTATTTTGATTCCTCTGTGGGATCGTTTTCAAAAGGTGCAATCCTCAGCGATCACCGAAAAAAATAGAGAGTTGAAATCAGAAAGACGCAAAACATGTGTTGTTGTTTTTTCCCCTCATAAAAAACGTATAGCACACAGTAAACGTGTATGAAATATTGGGCACAATGACACTGAGAAGTTCACAAATCGTCCTTTCTCATTGGTTGATTGAACTTTCAATTACATATCATTCAACCAATGAGGGGCGGGGGTGTCTCAGTCGGTAGCGCGCCAGGCTCGTAATCTGTAGTTCCCAGGTTCGAGTCCCAGCTGGGTCAGCGTTGAGATTTATCTCAGCAAAATTCCCCGCCCTGCCCACGGTCAGTAGGGGACACCGATGGGCTTGGAAAGGCCGCCGTCCGTCGGATGGGACGTTAAGCCGTGTCCCCGTGTGCGGGAGAGCCATACCCTGTGCACGTTAAAGAACACGCTGGATGGCCTTGACGGGAGACTACCATCTGTCTCCCAACAGCTGTTACAGTGGGTCCCCTCCCCCAACCTTCTCTGATCCTTCGGGGTCCATGTGACCTGGCCATTTAGCCCATGGTGTGCAAAAAAGTGCCGCTCAGAGGTAAAACAACCCAACCCAATTCAACCAATGATCTCGTAGATCATCATTGGTTAATTAACAGCTGACTCAATTAGTGATCTAATAGAGTCGTCGCAGTCTCATTGTCTCAATTGTTCCCTTAACTCTTAGCCAATTAAATCACCTAAAAATTACACAGCAATAAATATCAATATTAGCGTTGAATCATGATGTGCAATATCGTTCATTCCCTTTCGATCACTCACATAGGCAACTTCCTAATTTTGCGTTATTTCTTTTAGGATATATGTTTTCCGTTAAGACCGCATTTTTTTTTATATATTTTAGTTAAGTCGAATAGAGAGAAAAATCATTAGCGCCCAAGGGTGAGTGAACATGGGAACTCGTCTTAAGAATTTCTTCGTTTAATCTTGATGAGGAATGAGACACAGATGGATTTGAATCGATCTGCCGTCCATCGGAAGGGACGTTAAGGCCGTGGAAGAAAACTCAAAATATTATTTTATAAGTTTCTAACTCCACTTTCGAAAGCTTTTATTTTTTAAATTTCTTGATTTGTAGGCATTTATGTTGTATATATCCCCTTTTTCATGGATTAAGATTAGTACGCAAGGCATCTTAAACTGATATTCATGGATTTAAGTCTCCATTGTGCCCGAGCAGAGATTTTCTTCAAAACCCCAACTCTATCTCCCGGTGAGATATTGAGACATCGATAGTCTGGGAAGGATTGCAGCTCGTCAGATGGGATGTTAAGCCGTAATATCATGCACATGATACCGTGTCATAGCAAAGAACACTCTGGATGGTTTGAGCCTCCCACCTATTGCCTCACAGCTGCCCTTTAGATACAGTTCCCTTCCCACGTTTTAAGCCGTTGCAGTCAGTGAACCAAATAGCCAGGTCTTTGTGACCTGGCTATTTGGTTCACTGGGTGCAGAAACGTGTCATTTAAAAGTAAAATAATCCAACTAGATTCAGCCTTTTTCACCCTTAACATTACAACCAGTGGCACCTCATGCTTTCAGTTCTGGAAAAAAAATGAAATAAAAAGAAATAGCAAGTGAGTTGCTTTTTGATTCATCTTTGTCTCCATTTTTAGTGTTTCTTTTTTCTTCCTCCCAAGACTCAATCGATCCTAAGATCTCTTATCCTTTTCTCTATATGAATATCAAAGAAGAACTGGAGCATGAAATGACGAATTTTTGTTTCATCTAGATCCAGGGCAAAACTGCGACGTTGTTTTTTTGCTATCTACCATCAGTGCAAGACAGAGACGAGAGAAAAAGAAAAAGCTGCAAAGAAATACTTGTTTCACCCAGCCATAACATTGTCTTTCTTTTCTGCAGCTTCATTCATTACGAACGACTAAAGAGAGAGAAGAGCCGGAGAGAAAGAGCACAAACTCACAGTCCACACGCTGGCAATCGTCCAACTGCAAAGGGAAGCGACCTCCCAGAGAAAAAGAGTTGACAAAGAAATCCGACAATCTCATTATGGCCCGGTGTAATTACACACAGAGCTTAATTATTGCTTTATCAACGGCAGACCTCTCTGGTCGTAGCATGTGCAATTAGCACATACCCCACCGTCCCCACCACCCTGCAACCACAGAAGTCAGGGAAATCAGTTCACCAAAACCTCCCCTCAACGTTATCCCTAAGGATTGGCTGCAAATTAGACGTTTTGTCGCTAAAAGTTTTGTCATCTTTACGTCGAAAGCAAAACTTTTGTTGTTCGATGCTATAAAGGAGAGGACGTCGCCAATGGCAGATATTTATGTTACTTTAGCAGCGGGTGAGGACAGACAATGATTCGGCGCAAACGAATTAAAGATGTTGGAAGGATTTTTTTACTTTTTGTTTTACTTCTGTGAATGACAGAGGATGTCGTACAATTAAGCTTTGTAAACTAACGCTCATTTTAGAAACATTTAGAGGAGAAAAAAGATAGGTTAGTTAGCGGAGAACTGTTACACGTGTCAAAAAGGAAAACAGAAGCTTCTGAATAAAACATATACGTTTAAAAGGGTTAAGAGAAATAATAGATTATCCTATCAACACAGAAGAGAATTTTTATGCAATGTCTCAAGAGGAATCTAACTTCTGAAATATGCATTTCATGGGAAAAAATGTCGTTGAAGATAAATCTATTTAAATATCGATTTCCAACAATATTCGTTCAATATTTAAAAAGAGTTTTGGATATTTCAGAACAATAATGCGTCATGAAAATTTACTTTAGAAATCAATTAATACTCGAATAACAAGCATTGTATTAAACCATTTAAATATACATTTTTAGAGGCATGTGTCATGATTATTGCAATATTGAAGAATTATGAATGATTTTTTTATAAAGCAATAAAATTTATTGTTAAATAATCCAGCTTTCGTAACTCTTTAAATACTGAACGAATATTGTCGAAAATCGAAATTTTGACGGATTTCGTTATGATCGTTATCTTCAGTCAGGAGAATGAAAACTTCTTTTTGGAGTTCGATAAGTACAAATAATATATATTAGTATTTGCATATTTCGAATCATCCATTAGTCAGAATTTTCATTTATATATGGCGATAAAAGAAGCGGAAAACTGCATTCTTTTTGGTAACCAGTTCCTTATTCTCCAGAAGTGAATTTTTTTCTGGAGTTTTTATTTTCTCTAGTGTTTTTAGAACCAAGCAAACAGAAGGTCTGATTTTACCAATGGCGTAGATTGTTGAGCTGTTTTACTTCTTAGCGGCACTCTTTTACAGACAATGGTCAGGACGCAAGAACCCCGAGGGTTACGATAAGAGTGTGGAAAGGGGGACAGCTATTAAGGTACAGCTGTGTTGGATAGCGCCCTAGGCTCGTAATCTGCAATTCCCAGGTTCGAGTTCCACCTGAGCCAGCTTTGAGATTTAACTCAGCAAAACAACTCGCCCTACTCTCTGTCAATAGAGGACACCGATGGGCTTGGAAAAACTGCTGTCCGTCAGACGGGGCGTTAAGCCGTGGACCTATCCTTGTGATAAAAAGCCATACCCTGTGCACGTTAAAGAACACGCTGGATGGTGTAGACGAGAAGTCATGATTTTTCTCTTAGCAGCTGTTCAGTGGGTCCCCTCCCCTCCATAACCCTCTTTAAATCCTCGGGGTACTTGTGACCTGGTGTGCAAAATTTCCCGCTCAGAGGTAGAACAATTCAACCTTGTAACCTGGCCATTTAGACCGTTGTATACAAAAAGATGTTGTTCATTCAAAATGACCTCTCTCTTAAGGCTTATGTTCTTCATACCGATTCGTGTATTTTAATTCACCTGCATAAGGAAAAAAACTTCGTGCTCAAAATGATTTCCTCATCTTTATTGAAAGAATCGAGGGCGAATATCTTGCTATATAATTTCCCCATCGTAAAGAATTATTGTCTTCTGCTTAACGTTAAATTTTTCCACACGATAATTTGTTCCCTTCAGAATCATAATCTTATTACCTTGGCTGTCAGCAATGTCCGAGTCTGATCATTAGGTGCATTATTCACCAAGCGCTGAATATTCAGTGTCCTCATAAATCTACGAGAAATATATTGCCTGTCATTATCGGCGCTAACACCTTTTTCGCATGGATTGGAAACAACTATACAAATCGAATGGTAATATATCTTGGGACTTAAGGTAGTTAGAGTGTAGGATTTCTGTCCTTCACTGCTTTTGCCGTCATTTATTACAACTTATATATTAGAGCGAAAAGCAGAGTAACGAAATGGATAATAATATAGCAGATTTAAATATCTGTCACACTTATTCTTTATGTTGCTCCATTTCGGTAACGCTGCAATATAAGAACGATTTTGGTATATTGGAACTTGTAATGGTGATAAGTATTCTTGAGCAACACTGTTCATTGAGACAATAAGTGACCAATTACAGAAAGGATGATTCAGATATTTCTTGTTATTTAGATTCCTTTTTGACACAGTTGCAAATGCATGGTTGAAATATGTCTGTAAATGGTAGCTGGGCATAATTGTAAGGAGAACTGTGCACTATTCTGCTGTGGTTATGTTCAAAACCGGCTAGGAGTAACACCAAAAGTGATTTTCTCCATCTCGTGGTGCAGGCCGTTAATAACTTTCAGGAGATATTCTCTCACCTAAAAGGGAGGGCTGCTAGATCAGTTTGGCCTACCGATTTGGACTCACGTGGGCATTTTTCCCTTCTTTCCCACTCCTGCTGAGGAATGATCTACCTCACAGGGTCTCGATGCTGACCACTTAAACCCGGCTGGCTATGGTTTTGATTTCGGACTGCGGATTTTGTGCACTGGTGGACTTTTGATGAAGGATAATGTACTGCTTTTCTATGGAACGCCAACCCCAACTGGATACTTCAACAGAATACTTCATATCAGCTGGCATGTGATCTTGACAAGAAAACATTACAGGTAGCTGAATTCTTGAAATTAGTTCTTGCATTGCCAAATCTAAACTACAGTAATGTGCCTCAGAAGCCTGCTTAATAGCACTCGAAAGAATGGGATGGATTCTGATGGTAAAAACACAATTATCTCAAATTCCTATCAGCATGGTGATTTCAGCTCCTAGTAAACAGGGAACGGGTCTTTGTACCATGTCATATTATGCCCATTGAAAGCGGGGGGGGGGGGGGCTTATCTCTCTCAATAAATCTGATTTCGCTATGAGTATAGTTTATTCTGATGAATGACTCAAGAACATCAACTCCGATACCTATTTTTAGCTGTGTCGAACGAAACAGTATATATTCAACAATATTGTCTCGAACAATTCAACAATACTGTCTTGAACGGAACAGTATATATTCAAGATAATAGAACACGTCCATAAAAATATTGATGCCCCTTATAATGATATTTTTTATGTTCTGTTAAGACAAAGTGACCTAAAATTATTTGTACCACCTATATAGAGAAAATAATTTTTGTACGAAATACGAATTATGTAGATCCGAGACTGTATATAATAAACTTCCTGGTGAGCTAAAAAGGATTCGTCCCTGCACCCATTTAAAAG
The DNA here is from genome assembly GCA_038380435.1 of Ryuthela nishihirai. Classification (NCBI taxonomy): domain Eukaryota; kingdom Metazoa; phylum Arthropoda; class Arachnida; order Araneae; family Heptathelidae; genus Ryuthela; species Ryuthela nishihirai. The sequence continues at coordinate 35,656,455 of JAWZYU010000030.1, forward strand.
GAATGTGCGTGATTGGACAGTGATCTTTCGTTAAATATTATCAGATTGTTATTTTTTTATTTAATTTTTATTTGTTTTATATTTGTTTAATATTACAATGGCTTTGTACACCGAGGATACAAATCTCACCCTGCATTTTACAGTTAACACTTTAAAAAGAAATTAAAATATTTTATTTTGGGGCGTTAAAATTTAATTTTTATGGGGGAAATGGAAATATTAATTTCTATTTTTCCATTTCAATACTTGGATGGTATACTAGATTATTTGTTCAGTTCTTTACCATGGTATACCATGTTTGTTGAAGCGTATTGTAAATATCTAATATGACTATATCAAAGTTCCTTTATGGTAATCTTATATGTTTATAACACAATACTTTATATTATATTTTAGTGTCACTGGCATCACTCACAAATTCTTAATTCACAACTAAAATCTGTGCTTTATAAAATGTCCATGCTACCTACAAAGAGTGTTTATAGGCTGGTTAGCTAGTTGATTTTGCGACATTTAGGACAGAGAAGAGGTCCTAGAAGCTACTCCTAGCCTCCTCATACAAGGACATGTCCTACTAAGACCGAAGTCACTGCTGACCACTGCCTCAATTAGAGCTAACACAGGACACAAAGTTCGCCTTGCTGCAACAGGGGCTAGCTCCCTAACCACTATGCCAGTTAAGGTTGTACAAATACAACCTTTTTCTGCGATTCCTGGTCAAATGTTTGAAGCATGCCCGGATCTAGAAAAAAAATAAGGGGTGGGGGTGTCAAGGGATGAATCGAGGAGAAAAAAATAAAAGTGGTTTGGAGGGGGGGGAGGACAAGAGTCTAGATTTCTATTACAGTATAACAGTTTCTTCTCCTCTTTAAAGATCTTCAAACATTTTATTGAAAAATGCATGAAATATATACAAATTTAATATTTTTTTGCTGCCATTACCCTTACTGGAATTCTTATACGGGGTGGGAGAATTGCCCATTGCCTCCCCCCCCTGATCCGACCTTGGTAATATGAAATATCTAGAATCTTAGTATTGCAAGTACTAAAACGTTTGGTATCCATTTGGTACCTATTAAAAAAAGGTAATGCTTCTAAAAGGTGTTTTATTTCGCTATTTATTTTTGGGTAATTTGTAATGACCTTTTACCAAATAAAAAATTATATTATTATTACTATGTATTTTATCTCCCGAATATATAACTTTGACAAAGATCAATAAAGTGCATAGTATAAAGTATAAAGTTAGATCATTCGCATTAAAAAAAAGGAGGCAGAAAGCAGAATCGATGGCAACCTCCTTGATCTGCATTCGTAGAGTCTGACAAACCCCGACCCCTTCTTCAGCTTATGTCACTGTTCAGTTCTCTCTGACTTGACCAATGCAACTTATTTGCTATGCAAAACGTTTCGACCAACTGATAAAGCAACGCAACTCTTCACGTCGTTAGGCAGAATTCTTTTCAGTTTTTGTGTCGCTATTATCTGTGCCTGATTAATTGCATCTGCTAAATGAATAAAAACGGAAAGAAATGCAAAGCATAAAAAAGAACAGAATATAGCATTAATTATAAAGGATGATCGATGTGTCAGCATGTGGAAAGGAAAAAAAAGTCCCAGTTTTAGCGTTCTTTGATAATTTGTTTTCATTAGGGAGCGACTTCTGAGTCCTATTGCAAGCTCTAAAAAGGAGTAGTAAATGAGCAATCCTTCTGGTTTCAATAGCAAATTTTTTTCCTATTTCTTTCTTTGCTTTTCTTTAACCAGAAGGTATATTTTTGCCCCTGTGTCTTTTATTCTTACAACAAACTGCAATGCAATATAAATATTGTAAATACTGAATTGAAAAAATTAAGTCAGATTTGTGATGGACTGGCGCCAATCCTGTTGGACTGTGCCAGAATGTGATGGACTCCTCTGCTCCGAATGCGATGGGCTGGGTCAAACGTCGTGGCAGCCGGAGGACGATGAATTTGTTCCTTTAATCCTTCACCCTTACTTCGGTGAAATGACACATTTGTGGGTTGTTACACCCGTACCGACGTATGCCTCAGACTTGCTGCGTCAAATGATGTATAAAAATATGTTCAAAATTCACAAATTACAGTTGTATAAGGATGACACAGTTTATTAACACTATATACAATTACGTGCTGGGGATGCTATCAACTCCGTAGGCTTTTGCTGCTGCAAACAATTACACAATGAGGTGGAGAACAGCACACTTTGCAGATTCTCACTTTACCAACCTCAAATTCGGCGAAAGGATAATTAAACTTTGCCTACAATGTGGTTCACATAGAATCCACAGAACTGTATGAGATTCACCAAGAATCTCGATTCTCACTTAGAATCGAACCCTCTCCTTAAGGGTTTCCTTCGAGCAAGGGTAGCATCCTTTTGACGCGTGTCGATACGTCTTTCCTGCTCGACAGCTACGCTCAAAATTGTTCTTCCTTAATTGCGTGCTAGCTTCCTGCGCTGACACTCGCGCCGCAGGCTATTTAAAAACGGCCACATCACCCACGCAGGCAGCCAGCTCAGACCTGTAAACAACATATTATGAGTCACAGCTCCACAAAAGCACTTCCAAGAACACACTTAATACACAAAAATATCTACAAAAACAAAATACAATAAAACGCACGAATAAATAAAAATAAATAAATTAGAGGGACATGACCAGATTCACAGCACTTATATGTATAGGACTGTGTTTAGCGATAGCAACTGACTTCCCCCCTCCCCGAGAAAGATTGGAGGCAATTGTAAATTTCAATCTCTTAAAACTACATACTCCACCATCAAAATACTAGATTACTAGCTTAGAATCTTCTGTGCATTAAAGTGTTATCTTTTCCAAATTTAGCAACTCTTAATGGTAGAAATTCAAATTAATGAAATATTCGGGAAATTATAGTAATATTTTATTAGTACCTATCCAAACAAAAAATAATTTTTTAAACTTATCTCTTAAACTTTAAGAAAATCTTTGGGCGCGCTAAAGCGCAGACGATTAATTCTAATTAATTGATCTATCTATACAAGGGGTACGCCAGTTACATACACATTTCCAGGGGGTACGTGAAGCATAAAAGGTTGAGAACCACTGATATATATGTTTTATTTTATTCCCATTGTTATACTATAACTATAGTTTTATCTATCTATACAAGGGGTACGCCAGTTACATACACATTTCCAGGGGGTACGTGAAGCATAAAAGGTTGAGAACCACTGATATATATGTTTTATTTCATTCCCATTGTTATACTATAACTATAGTTTTATCTATCTATACAAGGGGTACGCCAGTTACATACCAATTTCCAGGGGGTACGTGAAGCATAAAAGGTTGAGAACCACTGATATATATGTTTTATTTTATTCCCATTGTTATACTATAACTATAGTTTTATCTATCTATACAAGGGGTACGCCAGTTACATACACATTTCCAGGGGATAGGTGAAGCATAAAAAGTTGAGAACCACTGATATATATATATATATTATTTTATTCCCATTTTTATACTATAACTATAGTTTAATCTATCTATACAAGGGGTACGCCAGTTACATACACATTTCCAGGGCTACCTGAAGCATAAAAGGTTGAGAACCACTGATATATATGTTTTATTTTATTCCCATTGTTATACTATAACTATAGTTTAATCTATCTATACAAGGGGTACGCCAGTTACATACACATTTCCAGGGGGAACGTGAAGCATAAAAGGTTGAGAACCACTGATATATATGTTTTATTTTATTCCCATTGTTATACTATAACTATAGTTTTATCTATCTATACAAGGGGTACGCCAGTTACATACCAATTTCCAGGGGGTACGTGAAGCATAAAAGGTTGAGAACCACTGATATATATGTTTTATTTTATTCCCATTGTTATACTATAACTATAGTTTTATCTATCTATACAAGGGGTACGCCAGTTACATACACATTTCCAGTGGGTACGTGAAGCATAAAAGGTTGAGAACCACTGATATATATGTTTTATTTTATTCCCATTGTTATACTATAACTATAGCTTTATTTATCTATACAAGGGATACGCCAGTTACATACACATTTCCAGTGGGTACGTGAAGCATAAAAGGTTGAGAACCACTGATATATATGTTTTATTTTATTCCCATTGTTATACTATAACTATAGTTTTATCTATCTATACAAGGGGTACGCCAGTTACATACACATTTCCAGTGGGTACGTGAAGCATAAAAGGTTGAGAACCACTGATATATATGTTTTATTTTATTCCCATTGTTATACTATAACTATAGCTTTATCTATGTATACAAGGGGTACGCCAGTTACATACACATTTCCAGTGGGTACGTGAAGCATAAAAGGTTGAGAACCACTGATATATATGTTTCATTTTATTCCCATTGTTATACTATAACTATAGCTTTATCTATCTATACAAGGGATACGCCAGTTACATACACATTTCCAGTGGGTACGTGAAGCATAAAAGGTTGAGAACCACTGATATATATGTTTTATTTTATTCCCATTGTTATACTATAACTATAGCTTTATCTATGTATACAAGGGGTACGCCAGTTACATACACATTTCCAGTGGGTACGTGAAGCATAAAAGGTTGAGAACCACTGATATATATGTTTTATTTTATTCCCATTGTTATACTATAACTGTAGTTTTATCTATCTATACAAGGGGTACGCCAGTTACATACACATTTCCAGTGGGTACGTGAAGCATAAAAGAGTGAGAACCACTGTTCTATATAATAAGATTATTAGAGATGTTAAATTGCTTCTTGACTCTTAAAACTGTTTCGAAAATTTTTAAACTTACCTATTTCTAAGATATTTGTTGTAACTCTTCAAGGCATGAGTTCCTTTTTAATTTCAGAATTGCATTTCAGTCATTGTTGTTCCATTCGGGCAGATCTTACTCAATAAATTTCCTTCTTCGTCTTCCAGGTCCTTTCTGAGTATCCTGTTGACAGCTTTTCCAGCTGAACGTTTTCCGCCATTTGCATCATTGAAGAGACAATGAAAAAACTCTGATATCCAAAGGTAGGTGGGAAAATATTGGAGGCAAAAGAAAACAAGCGATGAATACATACCATGAAACAAATCTCTCATTATAATGACTGCTTTCAGAAACCACGATGTTTTTTAAGAACTGATCAAGCGGAAGTGATCCATATTAAGAACCGTTCACTCCTGTGACGTTATTCCGAGAAATATTCGCAATAATGGTTATCACTTTAAATTTCTAGTGCTTCGTGCATCTGTTGCATGAGAAATTTGAAGCCTAAATTTTGTGTTGAATACCGTAAATGTTAGAATAGTAGAGCTGGGTACAATTTGGGGGGGGGGGGCTCAGTTCATAGCGTGCCAGGGTCGCAGTTCTCAAGTTCGAGTCCCAGCTGGACCAGCGTTGCTATTTAACTCCGCAAAACTCTGCAAAACTCCTCCTTGCCCTCGATTAGTAGGGGACACCGATGGGCTGGGAAAGGCCGCCATCCGTCGGATGGAACGCTAAGCCGTGGCTCCGTATGGTGGAGAGCCATATCCTGTGCACGTTAAAGAACACGCTGGATGGACTTGACTGGAGGCTACCATCTGTCTCCTAACAGTTGTCCAGTGGGTCCCTTCCCCCTCCCCAACCTTCTGTGAGCCTTCGGGGTCCTCGTCACCTGGCTACTTAGCCTGTTATGTGAAAACAAAAAGTGCCGCTCAGAGGTAACACAACCCAACTTACGTACAATTTACATCTTCTTGTTTGCATTCTGCTACAGTTGCAGCCTAGAAGCAGCCTGGGGAGATAACGAATCAGTATGAAGCTAGAAATATAAAGGTGGGGATCAAGAATTAGTATGGAGCCAGAAAGTAAAGACGAGGGAAGTAAAGAATAAGTATGGAGCCATAAATATGAATTTGGGGGTGTCAAGAATTGGTATGGAGCCATAAATGTAAAGGTGGGACATCATTATATAAGCCCAGGTTACAAAATAAATTATATCGAGCTGTGACCAGCAAAATTATTGTGTGTTTTCAATTACTTGATGAACTTGTGATTGCGCAAAAAATATTAGTGAACAATTTCAGTTTTTTATATAAATATTTATGAAATTTCATATTTTCAAATTACGCACTTCGAAATAGAGGTCCGGCATCCCTGTCAAAATCAAGGCCACTATTTACAAATTCTGCTCTAGCACCAGGCTGCAATTTAAGCACCTGCTATTATGAAGGTTCTGGTGTTTGATATGCCATATATGGTATTTTAATTTAATGAAATGATAACTTCATATGTGGTCATCAGTATGGTGCCAGAAAAGTAAAGTAGGGGAGGAGTAAGGAATCAGTATGGAGCCTTAGCTGTAAAGGTGGAGGGTCAAGAATCGGTATGGAGACACAAATATAAAGGTGGGGGGGATCAAGAATCAGTATGGATCCAGAATGGTAACGGGGAGAGGGTGAAGAATCAGTATGTAGCCATTAATGTAAAGTTGGGAAGTCAAGAATCAGTATGGAACCAGAAATGTAAAGATGGGGAAGAATCATTATGGAGCTAGAAATATAAAGGTGGGGGGGGGGGGGTCAAGAATCAGTATAGAGCCAGAAAAACAAAGGCGGGGAGGGGTCAAGAATTGGTATGGAGCCATAGATGTAAAGGTGGAGGGTCAAGAATCGGTATGGAGACACAAATATAAAGGTGGGGGAGATCAAGAATCAGCATGGATCCAGAATGGTAACGGGGAGAGGGTGAAGAATCAGTATGTAGCCATTAATGTAAAGTTGGGAAGTCAAGAATCAGTATGGAACCAGAAATGTAAAGATGGGGAAGGATAGAATCATTATGGAGCTAGAAATATAAAGGTGGGGGGGGGTCAAGAATCAGTATAGAGCCAGAAAAACAAAGGCGGAGAGGGGTCAATAGGCGGATGGAGCCATAGATGTAAAGGTGGAGGGTCAAGAATCGGTATGGAGACACAAATATAAAGGTGGGGGGGGGGGATCAAGAATCAGCATGGATCCAGAATGGTAACGGGGAGAGGGTGAAGAATCAGTATGTAGCCATTAATGTAAAGTTGGGAAGTCAAGAATCAGTATGGAACCAGAAATGTAAAGATGGGGAAGGATAGAATCATTATGGAGCTAGAAATATAAAGGTGGGGGGGGGGGGGGTCAAGAATCAGTATAGAGCCAGAAAAACAAAGGCGGAGAGGGGTCAAGAATTGTTATGGAGCCGTAGATGTAAAGGTGGAGTGTCAAGAATCGGTATGGAGACACAAATATAAAGGTGGGGGGATCAAGAATCAGCATGGATCCAGAATGGTAACGGGGAGAGGGTGAAGAATCAGTATGTAGCCATTAATGTAAAGTTGGGAAGTCAAGAATCAGTATGGAACCAGAAATGTAAAGATGGGGAAGGATAGAATCATTATGGAGCTAGAAATATAAAGGTGGGGGGGGGGGGGTCAAGAATCAGTATAGAGCCAGAAAAACAAAGGCGGAGAGGGGTCAAGAATTGTTATGGAGCCATAGATGTAAAGGTGGAGGGTCAAGAATCGGTATGGAGACACAAATATAAAGGTGGGGGGATCAAGAATCAGCATGGATCCAGAATGGTAACGGGGAGAGGGTGAAGAATCAGTATGTAGCCATTAATGTAAAGTTGGGAAGTCAAGAATCAGTATGGAACCAGAAATGTAAAGATGGGGAAGGATAGAATCATTATGAAGCTAGAAATATAAAGGTGGGGGGGGGTCAAGAATTAGTATAGAGCCAGAAAAACAAAGGCGGAGAGGGGTCAAGAATTGTTATGGAGCCACAGATGTAAAGGTGGAGGGTCAAGAATCGGTATGGAGACACAAATATAAAGGTGGGGAGATCAAGAATCAGTATGGATCCAGAATGGTAATGGGGAGAGGGTCAAGAATCAGTATGTAGCCATTAATGTAAAGTTGGGAAGTCAAGAATCAGTATGGAACCAGAAATGTAAAGATGGGGAAGGAAAGAATCATTATGGAGCTAGAAATATAAAGGTGGGGGGGGGTCAAGAATCAGTATAGAGCCAGAAAAACAAAGGCGGGGAGGGGTCAAGAATTGGTATGGAGCCATAGATGTAAAGGTGGAGGGTCAAGAATCGGTATGGAGACACAAATATAAAGGTGGGGGGGATCAAGAATCAGCATGGATCCAGAATGGTAACGGGGAGAGGGTGAAGAATCAGTATGTAGCCATTAATGTAAAGTTGGGAAGTCAAGAATCGGTATGGAACCAGAAATGTAAAGATGGGGAAGGATAGAATCATTATGGAGCTAGAAATATAAAGGTTGGGGGGGGGTCAAGATTCAGTATAGAGCCAGAAAAACAAAGGCGGAGAGGGGTCAAGAATTGTTATGGAGCCATAGATGTAAAGGTGGAGGGTCAAGAATCGGTATGGAGACACAAATATAAAGGTGGGGAGATCAAGAATCAGTATGGATCCAGAATGGTAATGGGGAGAGGGTCAAGAATCAGTATGTAGCCATTAATGTAAAGTTGGGAAGTCAAGAATCAGTATGGAACCAGAAATGTAAAGATGGGGAAGGAAAGAATCATTATGGAGCTAGAAATATAAAGGTCGGGGGGGTCAAGAATCAGTATAGAGCCAGAAAAACAAAGGCGGGGAGGGGTCAAGAATTGGTATGGAGCCATAGATGTAAAGGTGGAGGGTCAAGAATCAGTGTGGAGCCAGAAATGTTAAGGTGGGGGGGTCAAGAATCAGTATGGAACCATACATGTAAAGGTGGGGGGTTAAAAATCAGCATGGAGCCATAAATGTAATGGTGGGGGTTCAGGAAATAGTATGGAGCGATAAATGTAAAGGCGGGGTGAGGTCAAGAATCGGTATGGAGCGATAAATGTAAAGGTGGGGTGAGGTCAAGAATCGGTATGGAGCCATAAATGTAAAGGTGGGGTGAGGTCAAGAATCAGTATGGAACCAGAAATGTAAAAGTGTGGGGGGGTGTCAAAATCAGTATGAAGCCAGAAAAGTAAGCCCTTGTGCGGTCAGGAATAATTATGGAGCCATAAATATAAAGGTGGGAGGTCAAGAATAAGTATGGAGCCAGAAAGTAAAGGCGAGGGGTCAAGAATAAGTATGGAGCCATAAATGTCAATGCGGGTTGTCGAGAAGTGGTATGGAGCCAGAAATATAAAGGTTGGTAGGTAAAGGATCAGTGTGGAACTAGAAATAAAAGGTGGGAGGTCAAGAATCAGTATGGAACCAGAAAGGTAAAGACGGAGAGGGATCAAGGATCAGTATGGAGCCATAGATGTAAAAGTGGGGGGTCAAGAATCATTATGGAGCCAGAAATGTAAAGGTGGGATATCAAGAATCATTATGGAACCAGAAATGTAAAGGTGGGGGAGTCAAGAATCAGTAAAGAACCAGAAATGTAAAGGTGTGGAGGGGGTCAAAATCAGTATGGAGACATAAATATAAAGGTGGGAGAGTAAACAATCAGTATGGAGCCATAAATGTAAAGGCTGGAAGGGGTCAGGAATCGGTTTGGTGTCATAAATGCAAAGGTGGGGGTCAAGAATCAATAGGGAACCAGAAATGTAAAGGTGGGGGAGTCAAGAATCAGTATGGAGACAGAAAAGTAAAGGCGGGGGAGTCAAGAATCAGTATGGAGACAGAAAAGTAAAGGCGGGGGAGTCAAGAATCAGTATGGAGACAGAAAAGTAAAGGCGGAGGAGTCAAGAATCAGTATGGAAACAGAAAAGTAAAGGCGGGGGGGGGGGTCAAAAATAAGTGTGGAGCCATAAATGCAAATGTGGGGTGTCAAGAATTGGTATGGAGCCATGAATGTAAATGTGGTGGTATCAGTATGGAACCAGAAGTGTAAATGTGGGGGATCAAAACAAGTATGAAGCCATAAAAGTAAAGGTGGGCTGTCAAGAATTGGTATAGAGCCAGAAATGTAAAGGTGGGGAGGTAAAGAATCAGTATGGAGCTAGAAAAGTAAAGGCGGGGAGTCAAGAATCAGTATGTAACCAGATAGTAAAGGTGGGAGGTCAAGAATAAGTATGGAGCCATAAATGCAAGGGGGGAGAGGCCAAGAGATTGGATTTCCAATACAGTATAATATTTCCCCCTCCGTTTTACAGGTCTTTAAAAAATTCTTGAAAAATGCATGATGTATAAATAAGTTTAATAATTTTTGCCTCTATTACCCTTACTAACTTTGTAAAAGGAGGGAGGGACATGAACTACTTCCCCCCCTACATCTACATTAATCGTGAACAATTAATTAGTTAGTAGTTACACTCTTGCAGCATTATCTTTATTCTTCTATTAATGGTTACGTACTAGTTAGGGTTAGCCTTCAACCGCAATTGATACTTGTGAACAAGTAGCATTAATCTTCAAGGATTAATTAATAGTAACGTTAACTTTCTGCTTCTAATTCATAATTACATACTGGTAGCGTTAATTTTAAATTTCAAATTAAGCATTATGACCTATAGTGTTAACTATCAAATTCTAATTAAAAATTAAGCACTTGTGATGTTAACATTCAATTTCTAATTAATAGTTAAGTACCAGCAACGCAAATCTTCAGTTGTTATTTAAATACTAAGAGCTAGTAGTGTCAATAGTATTATATAGTTGTATAGAAATTATGTAAAACTATAATTATAGTTATGTATAGTACTATAATAATTCCTTTAACATCAGTTAACGTACTTGTAACATTAACTTTCAGCTACTAATTAATAGTTTCATGTTAGTAACGTTAATTTCCAATTGTTCAATAACAGTTAGGCACTAGGTAACCTTAACCTTCAGCTACTAATTAATAGTTACGCATTAGGATTAACTTTTAATTGTTAATTAATAGTCACACACTAGTAGCGTTAACTTTTCATTGCTAATTAATAGTCATGTAGTAGTACGATTAACCGTGCAAACTGCTAATTAATAGTTAAGTACTAGTAACATTAACATTCAACGACGTTGTTTTCTATTGAAAAAAAAGTCGTCTGGGAGGAAAAAGAAAATGAGCAACATTTTCGTCTTACACCTTCACGAAAGAATCGCTTTCCTTATAATGTTATCATCTGAGCATCCATTATAGTGTGTCAAAGTGCAGTTAATTAACTTTTATGTCTTTCTTTTTCTTACTCAGCAATTTTTATTTCTGAATTTATAAATGGAAGCGGAGCACGAGGAAAAAAATAAATGCATCGAGTAATAAACGTCGTTTTATTGCGAACTTAGTTTATGGCGATATTGATTGGAGGATCGATCGCCTAAGACAACGCGTAGAGGTTAATTCCCCCTTAAAAGTGAGACAAGGCAGGATAGAAGAGCGAGACTCTTAGGCGACTTAGAGAGGAGAAGGAAACTCGAGGCTACAAATGCCACCGATGCAGTAAGAGAGCTAAAAATAAAATCCAGGTGGCTAATGGTTACTGTTTTACGGGCCTTTGTTGATCCCAAGTAAAGGTAAGAAAAAGGAGGAAGGCAGTCAGAATGGAGGAGGAGGATCACTTTTTCTCTCTTATACGTATACATATGTGTGTGTGTTGTGGTAACGTAGATGTGGAAGAGGAGGAATATTTGGGGATAAGGATGTTGTTCTCAACTGAGAGAACATAGAGCTGGGAAGAGAAAGGTGCTCAACTGAGCTGGGAAGAGAAAGCTGCATGCAATAGCCGAAGGAGAATTACGTCAAATATTGAGAGGACAGTACTTTATGATGATCCTATTTCTCCGTTGAAGGTTTCGTATCGGGAATGAAAAAGATGAAGTGTGTAAGGTCAAGGGATTGTCAGATGTCTTGCAATCTGTTCGTAAAGATGACAGAGAAATTGGTGTTTGTTTAATACTTTGGGTTGGTTTATTTCTGAAAAGTATATATTTTTTGCACAAAATGTGTCAAATAACCAGGTCACGAGTATCCTAAAGGCTCAGAGAAGATTGGGGGGATGGATAGGTGTTAGGAGACACATGGTTGTCTTCCATCCAGGATTTAAGCGTGCATATGGTATGGCTCTCTAGCACACGGGACTACGGTTTAATGTCCCATCCGACAGACGACGGCCTTTGTTTAAAGCTAGCAGGAATGAAAGGAGATCATGTCACTCAGCATCGTAGAGTTATTTGCAACTGGCGAGACTTCTCAGACTGAGCAGTTGACCCTTTGACAGGTCTCACATATCGTAGGTCAATGACTTATCAGTCATCTGTCAATTAACATATAATCTGTAAGGATTGCAGTAGCGTCGACTGCGCAGTCTCATAGTCTCCTCAATTTCCACTCATACTGGAATGAATTTTCCTTATGAATGGAATAGTACGTTATCGATGCGCCAAGTTATCAATAGACAGATGTTTTGCGACCAGTGTTTAGGGGAGAGTCTAATTTTCTGGGGTCGAAAAGCTTACAGTGCACTAAACTATGGTGAGATGAAGCTGCAGACGAAGTTCAGTGGTCCTAGTCTAACCGTTTAGAAGAAGTTCTCGAACAAACAGACAGAGAGTTCGGTTGTTGGGTTGTTTTACCTCTGAGCGGTACTTTTTTCCACACCATGGGCTAAATGGTCAGGTCACAAGGACCCCGAAGGCTCATAGAAGGTTGGGGGAGGGAACCCACTGGAACAGCTGTTGGGAGACAGATGGTAGCCTCCCGTCAAGGCCGTCCAGCGTGTTCTTTAACGTGCACAGGGCATGTCTCTCCTGCACACTGGCACACGGCTTAACGTCCATTCGACGGACGGCGGCCTTTCCAAGCTCATCGGTGTCCCCTACTGACCGTGGGTAGGGCGGGAAGTTTTGCGGAGATAAACCTCAACGCTGACCCAGCTGGGACTCGAACCTGGGAACTACAGCGTACTCAGTCGGTACGCCTGGCGCCCTACCGACTGAGCCACCCCCGCCCCTCACAGACAAAGAAACAAACTTTCTAAAATATACAGGGTGATTCAAAACTCTTGGGCCAAACTTTAAAGGGTGATAGAACACACCTAAACAAGCACTTTTCGTCATACAATGCATGGTCGGAACTCAAGCGGTGAAGCGCTAGAGGGCGCTTTCCGGTGAATACTTATAAGCGATGGTTTTCGCATTCGTCGTCATTTCTACCGTGGATTGCAGAACGGATGGATTGTTTCATGAATCAGGAGAAGACGGATATGCATTTCACGTACGGAGCTGTGGACAGGAATGCGAGGGAAGCCCAAAGACTGTACCGGGAGTCTGGTCGGAAAGAGCTCTCCGTACAGTCTTTGGGCTTTCCCTCGCATTCCCGTCCGCAGCTCCGTACATGATGTGCATGTCCACCTTCTCCTGATTCGTGAAACAATCCATCCGTTCTGCAATCCACAGTAGAAATGACGACGAGTGCGAAAACCAGCGCATTTAAGTGTTCACTGGAAAGCGCTTTCTAGCGCTTCACCGCTTGATTTCCGACCATGCATTGTATGACGAAAAGTGCTTGTTTAGGTGTGTTCTATCACCCCTTAAAGTTTGGTCCAAGAGTTTTGACCCTGTATAACAGATATATCATAGACACTTTGAAAAATCAGTTTTTTCTAAAATTTATTAAAGAAATTTTAAATTATACAATAAAAACAAGTTACAGTGTTTAACTACATTTCTTTTTTACATTTATTTGACATATAATTTGAGAATGAATACATATTTGCCTTCCCCCTAGGCCAGGGCCTGGTCAAAACGGCCCTTCTACTCTCTGCACCTCACCTTCTACCTAGGTCTAGTCAAGGATTCCATTGACAGCTGCGATTTGCCTTATCCATACACAGCAAAGTGGAAAATGGAGGGTGAATTATATACATGTATATATTTTTTACTTTTTGAAAAGAGCCATTTCATATTTTCCAGAGTCGATTTCATTTTGCAATTAATAAATTCCTTTTTATCTGGACAGAAACTAGGAGTTGAAGTCAAGGAAACTCTAATAATTCCTATTTTCGATATTCAAGCTCATATATTAAAAAGCTGAGCACTTAAATTAAGTAGTCTTAATGAAGCAGCATTTAAGGGTAATAAATTCAATTTAAGCATTCCAACCGTTTAAAAGGGCAACTGACGTAACGAGCTTCTCTCAACCTCCATTAATGTCATAATACTTTGTTGCCTTTCCTATTGTTTCGAAAGCCCTTCATTCTTGACACATTCGAATCTCTCAATTTGTTGCGGGAAAGTCCAATAACAAACTATTCAACAACGCAAGCCAAGACAGTAAAACCCCAACATTATTACAAGACGAATTGCACAATCTGGGAGAAAATTCCCTCCAGCACTTATCTACAGCACAACGCCGAGAGAAAGAGAGGATAATCAAGGATGTGTGGGGTGTGAGTATATATATATGTGTGTGTGGAAACCTTCTAGCAAAGTAATCGCAGGCCAGTGCTCTAGAACGCTTTCTGCTCCAGGATCTCTCCCCATGAAAGGGTTACAGGGAATGGATCCCCATCAGTCAGAGTCTGAAGCTGGCTTGAATCAATTTATCACGTGCGTTTCCACACCCACCGTTGGTGGAGTTGTGGTCCCGGAGGAGCTATAGATAGACCCGCGAGCAGCATGTGGATTTGCCCCACAGGCAAGACATGATTTAATGTAGCTTTTATTACCTAATACGGGTCCATCATTCTTTAAAGAAAACCACCCAGCTTGTATGTTCTCTTCAGAGTGCGCACAGGAAGGAAAAAAGGGGAAGTGAAGAATTATCGGATTGTAAGGTGAAAGTGTATTCACGACTCCTGATAAGGCGCTTGGGAGACTAAAAGAACATGTTCTGTGCGAGTAATCTTATCTGAAGATATGCATTATATACTCTTGAGTCGCTGGGAGCAACGAAAATGCGGGATTGATGGATGAAGAGGAGGTTTGGGTGGAGGTTTTAAGGATGGTGATGCTGGTACTTATCAGAAGGGACAGGGGAAAAACGAAGGAGAAAAGAAATTGGGATGTGGTGATGATTATATTTGGAATTTCAGACTACGGTTTTAAAATTGACGTTAAGTTTGATACTTCGTGTAGAGGGATGAGAATGGTTATGATGTTAATTTATTATTAAATGGGGAGAAAGAATTCTGAAGGAAAGAAAATGAAGTTATATGAGCAGAGGAAGATTTAAGGACTTGGGAGATCATAAGTATAATGGCATAATTGAAACTTTTTGGCTCCTATGCTAACACACAACTTCTTGAGAAAGAGGGCCTTACGTCAATACATAGGCAGAGGAGAATTTCATTAAAAAGTACTCTTCGCTAACAAGTAATAAGCAGAGACTTTTCTTTAACAAGGGTCTTATGATAAGCAAAAGTGTTGAATTTATAGACAGGTATGATATGATGACAAAAGGGGAAAATTTTAAATATAGAGCTATGCTATTAAAGGGCGAATTTTGTTAAAAGGGGTCTACTCTAATAATTTTAATAAATACTGATAAAATGGACCCGATTGTAAAACCTAATGAATAATATTTGAAGAAAGGGACCCGACTCTAACACTTAATGAAGGATTTTGATACAAGGGAACCTACTGTAACAATTAATGAATTTCATAAAAGGGAACCTACTATAACAATTAATGTTTTTGATAAAAGGGAACATACTCTAACACTTAATGAATGGTTTTAATAAAAGGGACCCTACTCTAACACTTAATGAATGTTTATGATTAAAGGAACCTACCCTAACACCTAATGAATGATTTTAATAAAAGGGAACCTACCCTAACACTTAATGAATGATTTTAATAAAAGATAACCTACCCTAACATTTAAAGACTGATTTTGTTAAAAAGGAACATACTCTAACACTTAATGAATGGTTTTGATAAAAAGGGAACCTTCCCGAACACTTAACGAATGGTTTTGATAAAAGGGAACCTGCTCTAACACTTGATGAATGATTTTGATAAAAGGGAACCTGCTCTAATACTTAATGAATGATTTTGATAAAAGGGAACTTGCTCTAACACTTAATGAATGATTTTCATAAAAGGGAACCTGCTCTAACACTTGATGAATGATTTTCATAAAAGGGAACCTGCTCTAACACTTAATGAATGATTTTGATAAAAGGGAACCTACTCTAATACTTATTGAATGATTTTGATAAAAGGGAACCACTTAATTAAATGAATGAAATTCACTTAATGAATGATTTTGATAAAAGGGAACCTACTCTAACACTTACTGAATGATTTGGATAAAGAGGAACCTACCCTAACACTTAATCAATGATTTTAATAAAAGGGAACCTACTCTAACACTTAATGAATGGTTTTGATAAAAGGAAACCGCTCTAACACTTAATGAATGGTTTTGACAAAAGTGAATCTACTCTAACACTTAATGAATGGTTTTGATAAAAGGAAACCTACCCTAACACTTAATGAATGATTTTGATAAAAGGGAACCTATTCTAACATTTAATTAATGATTTTGATAAAATGGAACGTACTCTAATACTTAATGAATGAATTTGATAAAACGCAGCCTAGTCTAACATTTAATAAATGATTTGATAAAAGGGAACCTACTCTAACGCTTAATGAATTGTGTTGATAAAAGGAAACCTACCCTAAAACTTAATGAATGATTTGATAAAAGGGAATCTTCTCTAACACTTAATGACTGATTTTGATAAAAGGGAACCTACTCTAACACTTAATGAGTGATTTTGATAAAAGGGAACCTACTCTAACACTTAGTGAATTTTTTTTTGATAAAAGAGAACCTACCCTAACTCTTTATGAATGATTTTGATAAAAGGGAACCTACTCTAACACTTAATGAATGATTTTAATAAAATGGAAGCTACTATAACACGAAATGAATGATTTTGATAAGACGAACCTATTCTAACACTTAATGAATAATTTTGATAAAAGGGAACCTACTCTACCAAGAGTCGAATTTTTTTAAATAAGGTCCTTCTCTAACACACAAGTGTCGAATTTTAACTACAAGTGACTTATTTTTAAAAGGACCGTAAGTTATATAGCAAAAGGCAAATGTCTTAAAATGGCGAAAGTACAATGTTGTATTTTTTTCCTTTAAGAGATTTTATGTAACACACAGCGAATGGGAAAATTTTTAAAAAGCTCTAGCTTAACATACAAATGGTGGTAATTGTTTTTAAAAGTATCCGACATTAAGACTTAAAGAGTGTTAATTGTCTGTAAAAGAGCGTGTTTAATTACTTTTTTAGTAAATGTTCCGCCTTTAAATTTAATTTAGTTTTAGTTACTACATGTTTAAAGCGTAATAAATAATAAAATGAGTTATTTCATTTGAAGATATCCTAGTCATTGGTAGTCAGTCCTGTAATCTGCAGTTCCCAGTTTCAAGCCCTAATTGCTTCGAGAAATTTTTCCGCTAAGCTGTATTCTTCCATCGGTGAGAAAGGGGAGACATCAAGAGGCTTGAAGTCCGAAGAGTGGGAGGGTGGAAAGCCATGGGGTCGTGTGCAGTGTAATATACTCTATCTATGAACCTTGGAGAACACACTGTATGACCAGAATAGTGCGCTTTCCTCTTCTAACAGTTGTTCATGGAATCTCCTTCCTCAAACTTCTCATTTCAGCCGTCTTCTAACAGTTGTTCATGGAATCTCCTTCCTCAAACTTCTTATTTCAGCCGTCTTCTTACAGTTGTTCATGGAATCTGCTTCCTCAAACTTCTCATTTCAGCCGTCTTCTTACAGTTGTTCATGGAATCTGCTTCCTCAAACTTCTCATTTCAGCCGTCTTCCAACAGTTGTTCATGGAATCTCCTTCCTCAAACTTCTTATTTCAGCCGTCTTCTTACAGTTGTTCATGGAATCTCCTTCCTCAAACTTCTCATTTCAGCCGTCTTCTACATCTATTCCATCAAAAACATAAAAACTATTAAAAGAAAGAAGGAAAACTATACGTCTACGGAAGTTGAAAACTGACTTCAATTCAGACCATTTTCAGCCGGTTTCTTTAAAAACAGAGAAATACCGAAACCGGCTTTCTTGCCTGTGGAACGAGCTGGGAATCACGTGAGAAGCGCAAACGACAAGTTGAACTCGAAGAATCATCTCTTTGTCTGCCAACAATACGAAATTTTTGCGACGTTAGACGCAGACGGAACCTTGATCTTCCTTTTCAGTGATCTCAGATGCCTTTTTTGGTGGATGAATGGGGGCTAATGCGATCTTTTCAGACATCGTGGCATCTATGCCTCATCAGCTAATCACAGAAAAATGGCTTCCTCTGTTGGAGGAAGGGTCGGCTCTTGAAACGATTGTTGCAAAAAGAAATATTTAAGGAAGTGGAATGCTTCAGTTGTTTAGGAAAGTTTCATAAGTCATTGGTTACGTTCAGAGAGATATCCAAATAATATAAACATTCAATTGTACTAAGAATGGAATAATATATTTTATTGGAAATATCCATCTGTAAGTTTACGCGCTTTTTCGAATTATCGATCTATTAGATAATTGATTTGGATTTTTATATTTTTTTATTTCTTTTATTTTTCTGTACTAATCAATCCTTCCTTTTCCTTAGTTTCTTTACAGGATTGATACGTTCTTGCAAATATTGAGTTTCTTATATGACCGGTAGTTTCTTGGAAGTTATGAGAACTTCTTTACAAGACCGATAGTTTCTTTCAAATTCTGACAGCTTCCTTAACAAGACTTGACAGTTTAAAATTCTGAGAACTTCTTAATAAGACAGTTTATAGAAAATTTCGGCTTCTTAACAAGATCCACAATTTCTTAAACATTCCAGAGCTTCTCAAGAAGATTGACAGTTTCTTTAAATTTCCGACAACTTCTTAATAAGACTGACAGTTTATTTCAAAATCCTATAGCTTCCTAACAAGATTGTTTCTAGCACATTTTGACAGCTTCTTAACAAGACTGATAATTCCTTGTAAATTCTAACAATTTCTTAACAAGCAGACAATTTCTTAACAACAGACAGTTTCTTTGAAATTCTGACACCGATTGTTTCTATAAAATCTGACAGCTTCTTAACAAGACCTACAATTTCTTGTAAATTCTGACAATTTCTTATCAAGACACTCAGTTTCTTTCAAATTCTGACATCTCTTTGACCAGGCTGAGAGTTAACTTGTTTGCAGGACAGGGGTTTTGTTTAAAATTCTGAATTTTCGCTAGAAGTCATTTTTTGCTAAGAAAACTGACAGTTTATTTCATGACGATCACTGTCAGCTTACGTGTGTTAGGTTCTGACATCTGGATAACTTTCTGTGATGAAACTTCGATATACATCAATGACAAAAATATCGATTGTCATATGATTATTGCAATTTAAAAATATGAGATTATAATAGTTAGTAATAAAATAGCATACGTTAACGTGTTATATTTCATTAAATAATTAAGTAACAAAAGTAATTATGAATATATAATGCCAAGAAACTCAAATTTCCTTTGCAACGACAGCGTGGAGTTAGATTACATGCAGGGCAGGATTTTCCATATAGCAGGTTAGTATGTTATGTTCATCCCCTTAGGGCAGTGTCTCGCAAACTGTGTGCCGCGGCACAGTAGTGTGCCGCGAGAGATTTTCAAATTGACACTTGATATTCCAAAGATTTCATTTTGACTTGACTTGTGTTATCGACGTGCTTTAATAAAAATCTTTCAGATTTTATCAACTGGGATCTTGTAAGTATTTATCAAGCTTTTTCCAAATTTTTGTATTCATTTTTTATTATTTCAAGCCATAGAATGGACAAATATTTAAAACAAACACCGAGTTATGAATTAAAGAACGAGAACAAATCTTCAAGTAAAACCAGGCTGATGACTTCAACAAAGAGCAAATATAATGACGATTATATAGAGTTTGCTTTTATTATTTTTTAGGTGTGCCGCGGAAAAAAAAATTAGATTCAATGTGCCGCGGGAAAAAAATTAGATTCAGTGTGCCGCGGGAAAAAATTAGATTCATTGTGCCGCGGAAAAAAATTAGATTCAATGTGCCGCGGAAAAAATTAGATTCAATGTGCCGCGAAAAAAAATTAGATTCAGTGTGCCGCAGAGTAAAAAAGTTTGCGAGACACTGCCTTAGGGGGATGAACATAACAGGAGCGCCAGCATTCAAGTGTTATATTTTGTTCAGTTAAGTATCAATGAACTAATGTCCGTTTCGATTCTCAGAAGGACAATTTCTTTTTCTATTCTACCCAGAACACTTTGGCATGAATTTGGAGAGACGTGGGTAACGTTAACAGTAAAATCTGTGTATTTACTATTGATCAGATAAATATTTTAATTTTTAAATATTACTGCATTCTGAATGTTATAAATCATATGCTATGCTCAATATTAATTTATTACATTAATGATTAGAGTAGTTGGTAGCAAATCTGTATTAGTTGTCTTTAAAACTCCCGCATCTATTTCGATTACATTAATTCCTTTCTTCATGGCTGTAAAAGCAAAAACTTTTAAGTTTTTTATAGAAAAATTAAAATAAGACCGTAATAAATGCACACTACCACTGTTTGAGTTAGGAGAACGTGTGGTGTAAATATGGCCCTGATTACGTGGAACACTCTAGTATCACATGAAATGCCCCTTAAATGGCAAATTTTCAACTCGCTAGATTGGTAGACATGGACCGACACTGTTTCCTCAACGAAGTCCCGATTTCATAATTTTGAACTTTTTGGGGGATTTTTTATTCCAATATGGTATTCCTAAAAGAAAAAAAAACGTAACAAAAGCCTTTAAAGAATATCTGCACTTACTGAAAATGTTACACCAGAAATGGCGACAAGAGTATACACGGAAGTTGAATATAATGCCACCAATGATGGGCATGTTGAAATCTGTTGAACATAAAGCAGGATTTAATAGTTTCTTGAAATTTTGAACACAATTTTTAACTTAATTATTTAATAACGTAAAGCACCTTAAAATGTGGTACTCTTTAATAATGACCCTGTATTAATACAAGTATGCATTAGTCAAAGATATTACCGTCTTTGCATAATCAATTGAATTGATATGGTCTTCTTTCCTCTTCTCACAATGAGTTTATATATCGTCTACTTTCCTCTTCTCACACTGAGTTCCTATATCGTCTTCCTTCTTCTTCTCACACTGAATTTCTATATCGTCTTCTTTCCTCTTCGCACACTGAGTTTCTATATCGTCTTCTTTCCTCTTCTCACACTGAGTTTCTATATCGTCTTCTTTCCTCTTCTCACACTGAGTTTCTATATCGTCTTCTTTTCTCTTCTCACACTGACATTTGATAAGGCCTTCTTTCCACTTCTCACATTGAGTTTCTATATCGTCTTCTTTCCTCTTCTCACACTGAGTTTCTATATCGTATTCTTTCCTCTTTGCACACAGAGTTTCTATATCGTCTTCTTTCCTCTTTGCACACAGAGTTTCTATATCGTCTTCTTTCCTCTTCTCACACAGACATTTGATACGGTCTTCTTTTCCCTTCTCACACTGACATTTGATACGGTCTTCTTTCCTCTTCTCACATCGAGTTTCTATATCGTCTACTTTCCTCTTCTCACACTGAGTTTCTATATTGTCTTTCCTCTTCTCACACTGAGTTTCTGTATCGTCTTCTTTCCTCTTCTCACACTGACATTTGATATGTCTTCTTTCCTCTTCTCACATTGAGTTTCTATATCGTCTTCTTTCTTCTTCTCACACTGAGTTTCTATATCGTCTACTTTCCTCTTCTCACACTGAGTTTCTATATCGTCTACTTTCCTCTTCTCACACTGAGTTTCTATATCTTCTACTTACCTCTTCTCACATTGAGTTTCTATATCGTCTACTTTCCTCTTCTCACACTGAGCTTCTATATCGTCTTCTTTCCTCTTATTACATTGAGTTTCTATATCGTCTTCTTTCCTCTTCTCACACTGAGTTTCTATATCGTCTACTTTCCTCTTCTCACACTGAGTTTCTATATCGTCTACTTTTCTCTTCTCACACTGAGTTTCTATATCGTCTACTTTCCTCTTCTCACACTGAGCTTCTATATCGTCTTCTTTCCTCTTATTACATTGAGTTTCTATATCGTCTTCTTTCCTCTTCTCACATTGAGTTTCTATATCGTCTTCTTTCCTCTTCTCACACTGAGTTTCTATATCGTCTACTTTCCTCTACTCACACCGAGTTTCTATATCGTCTACTTTCCTCTTCTCACACTGAGTTTCTATATCGTCTACTTACCTCTTCTCACATTGAGTTCTTATATCGTCTTTTTTCTTCTTCTCACACTGAGTTTCTATATCGTCTACTTTCCTCTTCTCACACTGAGTTTCTATATCGTCTACTTTCCTCTTCTCACACTGAGTTTCTATATCTTCTACTTACCTCTTCTCACATTGAGTTTCTATATCGTCTACTTTCCTCTTCTCACACTGAGCTTCTATATCGTCTTCTTTTCTCTTATTACATTGAGTTTCTATATCGTCTTCTTTCCTCTTCTCACACTGAGTTTCTATATCGTCTACTTTCCTCTTCTCACACTGAGCTTCTATATCATCTTCTTTCCTCTTCTCATATTCAGCTTCTATATCGTCTTCTTTCCTATTCTCACACTTAGTTTCTATATCGTCTACTTTCCTCTTCTCACATTGAGTTTCTGTATCGTCTTCTTTCCTCTTCTCACACTGAATTTCTATATTGTCTTCTTTCCTCTTCTCACATTGAGTTTCTATATCGACTTCTTTCCTCTTCTCACACTGAGTTTCTATAACGTCTACTTTCCTCAACTCACACCGAGTTTCTATATCGTCTTCTTTCCTCTTCTCACACTGAGTTTCTATAGTGTCTTCTTTCCTCTTCTCACATTTAGTTTTTATATCGTCTTCTTTCCTCTTCTGACACTGAGTTTCTATATATCGTCTTCTTTCCTCTTCTCACACTGAGTTTCTATATCGTCTTATCTCCTCTTCTCACACTGAGTTTCTATATCGTCTTCTTTCCTCTTCTCGCATTGAGTTTCTATATCGTCTACTTTCCTCTTCTCACACTGAGCTTCTATATCGTCTTCTTTCTTCTTCTCACACTGAGTTTCTATATCGTCTTCTTTTCTCTTCTCACACTGACATTTGATAAGGCCTTCTTTCCACTTCTCACATTGAGTCTCTATATCGTCTTCTTTCCTCTTCTCACACTGAGTTTCTATATCGTCTTCTTTCCTCTTTGCACACAGAGTTTCTATATCGTCTTCTTTCCTCTTCTCACACTGACATTTGATACAGTCTTCTTTTCCCTTCTCACACTGATATTTGATACGGTCTACTTTCCTCTTCTCACACTGAGTTTCTATATCGTCTAGTTTCCTCTTCTCACACTGAGTTTCTATATCTTCTACTTACCTCTTCTCACATTGAGTTTCTATATCGTCTACTTTCCTCTTCTCACACTGAGTTTCTATATCATCTACTTACCTCTTCTCACATTGAGTTTCTATATCGTCTTCTTTCTTCTTCTCACACTGAGTTTCTACATCGTCTTCTTTCTTCTTCTTCTTCTCCTCACACTGAGTTTCTATATCGTCTACTTTCCTCTTCTCACACTGAGTTTCTATATCGTCTACTTTCCACTTCTCACACTGAGTTTCTATATCTTCTACTTACCTCTTCTCACATTGAGTTTCTATATCGTCTACTTTCCTCTTCTCACACTGAGTTTCTATATCGTCTACTTACCTCTTCTCACATTGAGTTTCTATATCGTCTTCTTTCCTCTTCTCGCACTGAGTTTCTATATCGTCTTCTTTCCTCTTCTTACATTGAGTTTCTATATCGTCTTCTTTCCTCTTCTCACACTGAATTTCTATATCGTCTTCTTTCCTCTTCTCACACTGAATTTCTATATCGTCTTCTTTCCTCTTCTCACACTGAGTTTCTATATCGTCCACTTTTCTCTTCTCACACTGAGTTTCTATATCGTCTTCTTTCTTGTTCTCACACTGAGTTACTATATCGTCTTCTTTCCTTTTCTCACACTGAGTTTCTATGTCGTCTTCTTTTCCTTTCTTATACTAACATTTAATACGATCTTGATTTCCCTTCTCACGATGACATTTGATACGGTCTTCTTTGCTCTCCTCACACTGAGTTTCTGTATCGTCTTCTTTTCTCTTCTCACACTGACATTTGATAAGGCCTTCTTTCCACTTCTCACATTGAGTTTCTATATCGTCTTCTTTCCTCTTCTCACACTGAGTTTCTATATCGTATTCTTTCCTCTTTGCACACAGAGTTTCTATATCGTCTTCTTTCCTCTTCTCACACTGACATTTGATACGGTCTTCTTTTCCCTTCTCACACTGACATTTGATACGGTCTACTTTCCTCTTCTCACACTGAGTTTCTATATCTTCTACTTACCTCTTCTCACATTGAGTTTCTATATCGTCTACTTTCCTCTTCTCACACTGAGTTTCTATATCGTCTACTTACCTCTTCTCACATTGAGTTTCTATATCGTCTTCTTTCCTCTTCTCACACTGAGTTTCTATATCGTCTACTTTCCTCTTCTCACAATGAGTTTCTATATCGTCTACTTTCCACTTCTCACACTGAGTTTCTATATCTTCTACTTACCTCTTCTCACATTAAGTTTCTATATCGTCTACTTTCCTCTTCTCACACTAAGTTTCTATATCGTCTACTTACCTCTTCTCACATTGAGGTTTTATATCGTCTTCTTTCCTCTTCTCGCACTGAGTTTCTATATCGTCTTCTTTCCTCTTCTTACATTAAGTTTCTATATCGTCTTCTTTCCTCTTCTCACACTGAATTTCTATATCGTCTACTTTCCTCTTCTCACACTGAGTTTCTATATCGTCTTCTTTCCTCTTCTTACATTGAGTTTCTATATCATCTTCTTTCCTCTTCTCCCACTGAGTTTCTATATCGTCTACTTTCCTCTTCTCACACTGAGTTTCTATATCGTCCACTTTCCTCTTCTCACACTGAGTTTCTATATCGTCTTCTTTCTTCTTCTCACACTGAATTTCTATATCGTCCACTTTCCTCTTCTCACACTGAGTTTCTATATCGTCTTCTTTCCTCTTCTCACACTGAGTTTCTATATCGTCCACTTTCCTCTTCTCACACTGAGTTTCTATATCGTCCACTTTTCTCTTCTCACACTGAGTTTCTATATCGTCTTCTTTCTTGTTCTCACACTGAGTTACTATATCGTCTTCTTTCCTTTTCTCACACTGAGTTTCTATGTCGTCTTCTTTCCCCTTCTCATACTAACATTTAATACGGTCTAGATTTCCCTTCTCACAATGACATTTGATACGGTCTTCTTTGCTCTTCTCACACTGAGTTTCTATATCGTCTTCTTTCCTCTTCTCATATTCAGCTTCTATATCGTCTTCTTTCCTATTCTCACACTTAGTTTCTATATCGTCTACTTTCCTCTTCTCACATTGAGTTTCTATATCGTCTTCTTTCCTCTTCTCACACTGAATTTCTATATTGTCTTCTTTCCTCTTCTCACATTTAGTTTCTATATCGTCTTCTTTCCTCTTCTCACACTGAGTTTCTATATCGTCTACTTTCCTCAACTCACACCGAGTTTCTATATTGTCTTCTTTCCTCTTCTCACATTGAGTTTTTATATCATCTTCTTTCCTCTTCTGACACTGAGTTTCTATATATCGTCTTCTTTCCTCTTCTCACACTGAGTTTCTATATCGTCTTATCTCCTCTTCTCGCACTGAGTTTCTATATCGTCTTCTTTCCTCTTCTCGCATTGACTTTCTATATCGTCTACTTTCCTCTTCTCACACTGAGCTTCTATATCGTCTTCTTTCCTCTTCTCACACTGAGTTTCTATATCGTCTTCTTTTCTCTTCTCACACTGACATTTGATAAGGCCTTCTTTCCTCTTCTCACACTGAGTTTCTATATCGTCTTCTTTCCTCTTTGCACACAGAGTTTCTATATCGTCTTGTTTCCTCTTCTCACATTGACATTTGATACGGTCTTCTTTTCCCTTCTCACACTGACATTTGATACGGTCTACTTTCCTCTTCTCACACTGAGTTTCTATATCGTCTACTTTCCTCTTCTCACACTGAGTTTCTATATCTTCTACTTACCTCTTCTCACATTGAGTTTCTATATCGTCTACTTTCCTCTTCTCACACTGAGTTTCTATATCATCTACTTACCTCTTCTCACATTGAGTTTCTATATCGTCTTCTTTCTTCTTCTCACACTGAGTTTCTATATCGTCTTCTTTCTTCTTCTTCTCACACTGAGTTTCTATACGTCTACTTTCCTCTTCTCACACTGAGTTTCTATATCGTCTACTTTCCACTTCTCACACTGAGTTTCTATATCTTCTACTTACCTCTTCTCACATTGAGTTTCTATATCGTCTACTTTCCTCTTCTCACACTGAGTTTCTATATCGTCTACTTACCTCTTCTCACATTGAGTTTTTATATCGTCTTCTTTCCTCTTCTCACACTGAGTTTCTATATCGTCTTCTTTCCTCTTCTCACATTGAGTTTTTATATCGTCTTCTTTCCTCTTCTGACATTGAGTTTCTATATCGTCTTCTTTCCTCTTCTCACATTGAGTTTCTATATCGTCTTATTTCCTCTTCGCACACTGAATTTCTATATCGTCTTCTTTCCTCTTCTCACATTGAGTTTCTATATCGTCTTCTTTCCTCTACTCACACTGAGTTTCTATATCGTCTACTTTCCTCTACTCACACCGAGTTTCTATATCGTCTTCTTTCCTCTTCTCACACTGAGTTTCTATATCGTCTTATTTCCTCTTCTCACATTGAGTTTCTATATCGTCTTATTTCCTCTTCTCACACTGAGTTTCTATATCGTCTTCTTTCCTCTTCTCACATTGAGTTTTTATATCGTCTACTTTCCTCTTCTGACACTGAGTTTCTATATCGTCTTCTTTCCTCTTCTCACACTGAGTTTCTATATCGTCTTCTTTCCTCTTCGCACACTGAGTTTCTATATCGTCTTCTTTCCTCTTCTCACACTAACATTTAATACGATCCTCTTTTCCCTTCTCACACTGACATTTGGTACGGTCTTCCTATAATGCAGCGACCTGTACGGCGCTGCATCGTGCATGTCTCACTGAGCCTGTCACCGCAGTACCGCCAGATATGGATTCGTGAATCATAGTGCAGCATACTGAAGCGGGATTCGTCAAAAAAAAGACGACGCAATGCCATTCGCACATCCATGCGAAAGGTTCTTGGCACCATTGCAGTCGCATACGCCTATTTTGTAGAGTCAATGGTAACCGAAGAAATGACTGCCTTACAAAGATGTCCCGATGCTGCAGACGACGTCGAACCGTACATGCGGACACTGGTTGATGTGCAATACACCCTAACTGTTGAGCTAAGGTGTTGGATGGGCTGTACGATCGTCCATAGCCATGCACACGAGATGTCTGTCCTCCCGTTCGTTTGTGTGACAGGGCCGTCGAGATCCCTCACGTCAGTGAGTTCGTTCCTCCTCTACCTACTGACGCTATATTCTCATCACTGCAGCAGCATTCCGTTCAACACAATCACCGATATTGTGGTACGATAATCTGCCTTCCCGAAATCCCACAAGTCTCCCTCGATCAAAATCGAAAACCTGGTTGTATGGATGCCCTGTTCTTGGACGGGGCATACTTGATCCTTTAGTGCTCAAGAACTGCGAGCAAACACAATGCCAGTGCTTTACACCGGCTCTTTGTAACCTCCTCTTGTACCACTTCCAGGGGGAGTTACTGTCACACATGATGTGCGTATGGCTGCGCTTTGAATCATTTACATGTTCTCCCATGGACTACCCATCTTGCATATTTCCGGACAATCTGTTGAGTTCTTCTTGGTGTTGCACGTTTAATGGCCAGAAGTATGCTTCCCCTTTTAAATAAGTCGTATACTGAGTGTCTTTTCCGCACCAAAGCTTCGGATGCATCGAGTGCGTTTCCGCAACCTTAATATTCCAGTTCTAGGGGATCCTCACTTTGAGAATGGCTATTGCCTGAAAGGAGGGTATAGATATTAAACATATGTATCACACATATTTTACACGAAAATCCTTTTAAAGACCGTTGAAACGGAGAGAAAGTACATAGCGGAACGTGGCCGTCACTTGACTCCCATGGTCGAAAATGTTTGCGTTTTAAATCCTTTCCTGGAACGTACTAATACGTTTCTGAGGCTAATGTATGCATTATATTTCTCAGACGTAAATATTTCTTGTACTAAGTACATCAATACCTTACCGATATCCAAGTGGTTAGTACGCTTGGGATGATGATGATAGTTTAGTGCATATATTCCAAACGGGGGGCGATACCGCCCCCCAGTGGGCGCTGGAGCCTTCCATGGGGCGGTAGCGGATCCAGAGGCAAATGGGGGGCGTTGAGGCAGTCAAGAGTGACGGTCAAATAAATATATAAATTTAATGGAATTTTCTGTAACAACCTTTTTATCTCTTCTATTCTGTGATGTCTTCCTGGTGATTCTGGTCATCCACTACCTCATCCGTCATGTACAGCTTTTCAACTGCAGCTTGGACAATAAGTTCCCTGTGCTACCGCCTACTAGCGTACTGGTACGTCTGAAGTCGACTGAGGTGCTCTCAAAAGTTCTCTTCGAGATCACAGATTGGATATAAGCTTCAATATGTTTTCCCACTCCACGTCGCTTTGAGTATGCTTTATGGTACGTAGTTACAATACCATCCCACGTCAGAACATAAGGTATAATATTAACATTACACTTGTGAATTAGGCTCAACTCATTAGCCAGCAGATCATACTTCCTCTTCTTTTCAACCTCTACTGTCTGCAGGTTATCCTGAGATGTTATTCCTACTTCAATAATTGTAATCTCATTCAATACCTTAGCATGCACTACTATATCAGGCTTATTATGTTGGACATGTGTGTCCGTCCTGATAGGCAAATCAACCTTAATGCAATAATAATATAATAATAATAAATTTATTATGTTTAATATTTTTTTTATAATTATTTTTTAATATAATAAAATACTTTGAAAATACCTGTTTTCATGAATAAATATTTTATCTAACTATGTAAATTATTTTATTGTTATCGCGTTAATAAGCATTTTTAAATTAGCATTAGGTATACCTATACCTAATTTGTTTTAGTTTAGAATAGATTGACGATGACAAGTCCTTGCAAGTTGGTAGGCAAACACGCGGTTCATGCAATTTAACATGTTTCGACAAGAATGACGGTGACAATGTTCAAGTGAGAATTTGTATTGCAGATAACATTTGTTCTGAACAGCACCTCTGTATTTTCCAGTTAAGTGATCGTGGTCCCTTACTCTATCAGTTCCTAGAATTTTCCCACAAATATTACAATATTTTGCTCCAGTAAAAATTTGCCAATCAAAAACACTCATCTTAACATTTCTTCAAATCATTGATCAAATTTTCGGCTTCGATCATTTCATTCAAAAATTGTTCTGTTACATTTTTCCCTCTGTACATTCTGGTTTTGATCAGTTTACCTTACGGTCCAACTATAATATATGCAAACCCTGACGGTACTAAATACTTAGTTCGCACCCTACATAGATTATTCTCAATTCTTCTACATTTCGAAAAGCATTCGAAGTCTGCATAAATCCCATATGGGTGGTTTAAACCGTTTTTAATTGTATGGAATTTCGTACTATTTGCTTCTAAATTTTATAATTTGTAAAGTGTTTAATTTGCAATTATCTACATGATTATTTAATAAATCGTCGCGAGTGAAATTATGAAGACAGTATGGACAGGGATAGGATTTACCATTATGTCTTGAAAGGTATGCTGTAACCCTACTAATATTTTTAATCCAACAATAGTGAGAATTACTGCCGTCTTTTAAAAGTAAAAGTTGTATGGGTTCTTTAACAGGCTTCTGTGAAATACATAATGTATGCAAATCATCTTTCTTAGAATTGAAAACATTTATAGAAAGATTATTTAAAACCTCGAACTTCAGGATTTGATCGAGGGTTACTGGATAAGTCAATGAAGATGTATTTAAGACGTTTTCAAATGTTTTATATATTTCCACACGTTGTGGATTGTCTTTAGCAGGATGTAGAGCTGATAATATTGACCACAAGAAACATTTGTTGTTGTAGTTTTTAACATTCACTATTCCTTTTGTAGATTTCAAATGTTGTGGTAAATTTACGAAAGCAGCTGCTCCAACTGCATTATTCTGGGACATTTGAATTTCCATAGAAATCATTTTGTCAAACACCCATCCACTTCCCTTTTGTATGAAATTTTCAAACTCGTTATCAATTTT
Source organism: Ryuthela nishihirai (assembly GCA_038380435.1). Taxonomy (NCBI): domain Eukaryota; kingdom Metazoa; phylum Arthropoda; class Arachnida; order Araneae; family Heptathelidae; genus Ryuthela; species Ryuthela nishihirai. Next base: position 35,686,839 of record JAWZYU010000030.1, read on the forward strand.
CTCATAAGCATTTTTTAGTAATTCATTGAGATAGGTAGGCAAACTGATTTTTTCGTTACATGTCGTAGAATATGCATATATTTCTTTCTGTCCTTCAGGATCTGTTTGCCTATAAATTTTATTTGTAATATGAATCTAACTTTTAGAGGCTGACTGAGTTTATTCTTAATTATATATTTCCAATTATTGTTATTTTTTTCCAAGAAACGTTTTATGTCTTCTCTTACATTTATGTTATCAATTTTATATGTGCGAAAGGTTTTCCTAAAAGCACTGCTTTTATTTATATGATATTGATTCAGATGATGATTGTAATTGTCTTTTCTGTTAAAGCTTGAATTGCAAAATTCGCATTTTTCAAATGTGCGAGAAGTGCATGCAGTTTTCACATGACGGTTTATATTGGATTTGCGAATAGATATCCCACATTTGGTACATTGAATAGTTGCGCTCATCTTTGCGTTACAGTTATACCCTCTTTATTATATCAATTCTTCTACATTTCGAAAAGCATTCGAAGTCTGCCTAAATCACATATGGGTGGTTCAAACCGTTTTTAATTGTATGGAATTTCGTACTATTTGCTTCGAGAAACTTTATAGTTTGTAAAGTGTTTGATTTGCAATTATCTATGTGATTCTTTAATAAATCGTCGCGAGTGAAATTATGAAGACAGTTCTTGTTCTTGTTTCAGACTTTCATCACTGGGTGTATGTCTTTATTTTATATGAATAAAGATGAAGGATCATAAGCAATTACAGAATATTATAGATGAAATCTTGAAATCGCAAGCTACTACAAAATCGAAAATTGAAGATTTTTTTTTTCTGCATTGAAACTATGCCCGTCGAATGCAATGAATGCTTCGTGGAACGTAAAGCCCATTTTTATTTCTCACCAATTTATTGGACTATTTTGAACAGTGGTCAAGTTGTCGACGTAGTGTTTCGTAGTGGTATTGGATGAATCGATCGGTTCTGCAAAATTTTTAATGCGTTTATTGCTTGCATCGTTATTATTATTGTCATTGCAAAATGTTCTTTTTTCCAAATTTCGTTTTGCAACTACTCCAGATTATCAAAATCGCCACCAAAATAGTGCTAAAAATCATGGTCCGATAATGCAAAAAATTGAATTTTTTTTGCAGAATCTGAAGTTGAAATAGACATGACTGTAGTGTGTGTCCAAGAGTAAATTTCTAAACAATACCGATGTTATTGAACATAATCTTACGCTCCTTTTTGTCAATAATATCGTTTTTTAACAAAATATCCAAAATATCTACAATTTCATTTACTACTTCTGTACTGGTGTTTCCAGCTCGTTTACTGGCAACCAAGATTTTTCGCATATGTCGTCGAAACTCTTGTATAATCCAGAACCAAACTGTTGACTTTCTATTACTGTGAATATCATTTTAATCGATTTCAAATATTTTTAAGTGCCTCAATATGATTATCGATAATTCGATATTTCTCAGTAGTTCTACCATAGCGTTTGGTTTCTGTAGCCTTATTGCCCCCAGTTTCTGAAGATGCCCGATTGTTTGGTAAATCATTTCTTTCAGCTCAAGAATGGGGTTTCTCGCCTGAAAGATATCACTAGGAAGTTTTAGTTTATATTGGTTTAATATTTCATCTGGCAAGTTGGAATCTGGATTATAAACGAACGTTTTTTCTGGCATCTCAGTGGGCTCTTCTGGCTCTAAAGTTTTCACTATATCTTGTATGTTTTTCATGGTTTCTTCACGCACAGTTTCCAGACCTTTTAACCGTTCGACCACTGGCTTGTGAAATTCTTAGAGTGTTTCCTTAACTCGTTCCTCTTCCAAAAGAGTATCCTCAATTTTCGATTTTGTAGTAGCTCGCGATTTCAAGATTTCGTCTATAATATTGTGTAATTGCTTAAGATCCTTCATCTTTATTCATATACAATAAAAACATATACCCAGTGATGAAAGTCTGAAACAAGAACTCCAGGTACATTTCTTCTTTCTTTTGGATCTGGATAGTGTCTAGCAAGTGAAACACTAATTTTTCTGCCCCTGTTAAATTTCTTGTATACTGGAATAACAGAAAAAAAATTCTAAGTTGTGGTCTTACTACTTCAAAGAATTTTTGATCGTCCAAGTTGATACTATAATTTATACTAAATGAGGGATTTGTTGTGCAGCAGCTTACCTTGCTCATATATCCATTAGAAATGCATAGATGGTAATTATCTTTGAAAATAGGTGGCGTTAGTAGGTCGAATTTTGTGTGTATCTGTATAATTTGATGAGACTGCAATATGTCTTTTTTTTCACTTCTTTATCACCATAAGTAAGGCAAATTACAGTATTTTTTATCAACGTACAGTTTTGTAGCAGCATCATTGTTTAGAATTGGGGTGCCAACATTCGTAATTCGTTTTCCATTTGCATCGACATTGACACTGTTCCCACTTGATGCAAAAAGTCCATTTTCATTTCTCAATAGAGCATTGGATGGGTTAGGATCAAACTTTTTCAAGCCATCAACGTAACTTTTTGTTGTCGCATTTCTGCTTCCTATTCTCTTCTATTCTGCCTTCATTCATTCCTCTTTCTATTCTGCCTTCCTATTCTCTTATTGTTCGCATTAAAGATATCCTCGCCAGTTAATGCGACTTTTTTCAAATATCCCTTAGCTATAGCAGCAGAATCAGACTTGGGATCGGCAATATCAAGGATTTGTTCTTTTTTTTCTGCATTGAAACTACGCCCGTCGAATGCAATGCTTCGTGGAACATAAAGCCCATTTATATTTCTCACCAATGTATTCATTGAACTATTTTGAACAGTGGTCAAGTTGTCGACGTAGTGTTTCGTAGTGGCATTGGATGAATCGATCGGTTCTGCAAGATTTTTAATTCGTTTATTGCTTGCATTGTGATTATTAATGTCATTGTAAAATGCTCTTTTTTTCCAAATATCGTTTTGTAACTACTCCGAAATCTGTATCCGGTTCAGTAACATTGATTATTTGTTTGCTTCGCTCATCGTAGCGATTTTTGCGAAAAATTAAAGAAGTATTATTAACGTATTGAATGGTAGTGGCATCTCCATTTTCTATAGGTCTGCCTACATTCGATATTATTTCTTTAGATTAATTTCCCCTGTGATCCAGTGTTATATACTCTTGTTGCAGATATTGGTTTGTCATAGAGTCCGGACCCTCTTCGGGATTGGCGACATTTCTCAATTTTTTATTACTCACGTCGTAGTCCCTATCGTGTGTCAATTTAAATCCTACACCCGGAATTTCCGCTGGTCCTCTTTCGGAACCGCTCTCAGAGCTGATGACGCCAAACTTTGTCAAGTAATTCATCTTTATTTAGCAAAGTTTTTTCTGTACTTGAGAGGCATGTGCTTGGTTTTTTTTATCGATTAATAAGAAATCGTTTGGTTTTGAAACTGCATATGCCTAAAACTGCATAAAAATATCTTTCCTGATTTCTGTTGCATGATCCATTTTTATCTGCAACATTTCTCTCTTGTTCTGCATATTAAAGAATATAAAATAATTACACTGTAGTCGAATGTCTTTCGGAGTCAAAAAATAACTCTGTGTCAGGTAAATCAATGATATGTTTTTTTTCCTTCCTCTGACGAATAATTCTTTCTTCTTGAGTCTTCGATGAGTTTTTTTATCTCTTTCCGTTACGAAATCGTCGAAAACAATTAAATTTTGCATGTCGGGATCCAGTTCGTTGACCTTGACGATATTTTCTTTACTGGAAGAGAAAGTTGCAATTGAGATTTTTTCGCCAAATGTTTTCTCCAAAATTTCGTGCAAATCGTCGAATATTTCTTGCATAAGCTGATATTTCGGCTTGGTTAAATCTTTGGCATATTAAAATATTTCATTATAGTAGAGTTGTTTAAATATTAAGTTCAACAAAAGGTTCTTCTTCCCTGAGCCCGATGGACACAGATTAAAAGTCTAAAAGGCCAGAGAGTTGCTAATAGGTTTCTGTTCAAGAATTTCTCAACTTCTTCAAAGTCAAAATTTTGAATCTCCATTTGCTTTATTTAAAAAGATCATGTTCTTTGACCCAGGAATTAAATGTATTATCATAACCAAACCATTTAACATAATGCTCTTTTTTATTATTCTTCACTCTAGTTTTCAGAATGGTTTCAACTTTATAAATGTCATCTTGCTTTTCGTATTTCACCATTTCTTGGGTGTAAAAACTACCAATGATTGGTTCTCCTTTCTGATCCTGGATCTTATATTTATTATTATTATTTTCTATTATTATTTTCTAGTGTTATTAGCAGTGAAATATTTCCACATTTTTGTCTTTAGAGTCCTATTAAATCGTTCCACAATTTGAGCTTTAGTCTCATTTTCAGTGGCAAACCAATCGTTGATTAAACAATGCTTGAGTTTCTTTATTGATAAACTCAGTTCCCTTATCCTTCTGTAACTTGGATGGCTTACGTTGTTTAAAAATTTCGACAAATGCTTTGGTAATCTCCTTACCCGTTTTCTTTTTAAAAGGTATTCTCCAGGCGAATTTGCTGAAAATGTCAATCACGGTTAAAATGTAATTCGTGTGGTTATTGTGAAATTGAAATTTTTGCATATCGATTAACTCACTCTGCCACTGGTCGTCTACATTCGAAACATAAACTCGTCTGGTTTGGAATTTTTTATAGATGGTTTTTGTAACGTGTACACATCTTGTTGTTAGAGAAATCTTTTTACTTCTTTTTCCGTCAATCCAGTTTTGCGCATTAGATCTTTTTTTAGTTTATTTCGATTGGGTTCACTCAATTTTAAGCTATGGAATCACATGTTGGGGGGAGATTACATATCAAACCTACTCCCTCTAGTGAAATTGCAAAATATAATTGTAAAACTAGTTTCAAATAGCAATATTAGCAATGTAAATTATCATTACATAAGCAATAATATATTACCCTTGAGAAAGTTATATTTATATAGAAGTCTTTTGTATCTACATAAAAACAACAATTGGATCGAAAAACGGTTCATCCCATACGATACCAGATGTTCTACAAACATATTTCACGTTGTGAAATCAAAAAAAGAAATCATGCATAAGCATTTCAATTTTATTGCACCAAAATTATATAATTCTTTACCAAATAGTATAAAAGAAGAAAAAAGTGTTGTAATTTTAAGAAAAAAAAAAACTTTTTTGGTAAATACTGAAGATATTGAAGACGCTTTTAATGTAATTTCTTAGTTTTTTTATCCATTGCCAAAGATTTTCGTTTACAGTAGAATTTTGTTTTTGTAATCTGTAAGAGTTGTTTTGTAACTCCTAGATTACACAGAAATACTTGTAAAATGTATGTTTGTGTGTTTTTTATTTTTAATCGTTTTTTTTAATTTTATTTTTTATTATTTCCTTTTGCTATTTTCCATCCAAATTTGATGGTAAATTTTTGTGTGTAATGTTTCTGTAAATGAGAATGGAAATAAATATTATTATTATTATTATATTATTATACCAGAAAATCCCTTTAATGGGTCATAGTAAATGGAAGAAAGCATCTTATTACTTGTTTCCTAAACCGAACCGTTTCTTTGTTTTAATGAAAGGTTTAATCATCGTTCTTGAAATTCTTTCTCCTAAAGTTGGATTCTGAATTTCTCCAATTCATTTAATAATTCTTGGTCGGCTTCGTGTCTCTTTTTGTTTCTGTAGATTTGCTGTAAGAAATGTCGTGCTTTTTGCATGCTTTGTCCACACGGTTAATACCAGGATCTCCTCGCATTAACCTTTTCTCCAGTTTCGTAAAAGGTCCACAATACTGGTAACCTGGAATGTGCATTTCGGGTGGATTAACCTCTACCTCTCATCATTACTCTTTTATTCTTTGATGTGACATATTTGACGTTATCTGTTAAAGTTTTTGTTTTACACTTTACACAATACGTGCTTAATTTTTATATATAAAATTTAAGTGCCTGATACTTATAAAAATAAAGTATAATGTATCACAGTTATCTGACTAGTTTAACGCCTGGGCAAAAGCAAAAATTGAAGAGTGCATTTGTAAATAAAAATCCTATAACTTTTAAGTATTGATCCACAAAAGAAAGGTAATGATACTTTGAAACTGACGAAGAGACAAATCATTAAACTGAAAAAATCTAACACGCCAGTTCGACTTCGTTTCATTAAAACACAACCAGGTGGATTTCTGCCGTTCTTAATACCTGCACTCGTAGCATTGGGAAAAACAGCTGCAGTTGGAGCTGTGGGATATGCTGGTACTAAGCTTGCACAAAAAGTTCTAGGAAAAGGGTTATACATTACTGGAAAGCAAAGAGCATGTGGCTTATCTAAAAATAAAAGAAAGGGAAAAGGTTTGTAGATTCCAGGAAAGCAAATAGCTCAGTGATTTTTAAAAAAAAGAGCCATTAAGTAACTTAGATATCGAAAATATAATGGAAAACGAAAAAGGATTCCGTGGTGTATACTCTATCGATTCTTTGCCAAGAAAAATATTTAAGAACGAATATAGTATAGTGAACTTTGATGTTTTCCGTGGTTCAGGAACTCATTGGGTAGCTTATTTCAATGATGCGAAGTTACCTTACGTCGAGTACTTTTATCCATTCGTTTATCGCCACCAGAAGAAATAGAACACTATTTACTTACATCTTCGAAGCCGATCGTGTATAACTGTTCGCAAATTCAAGCAAATTACTTTGTAAAATGCGGTTACTACTCATCTATTACATTAAACGAAGGAATAATAGCATGGGTCCATATGACATTTTGTATCAGTTTCAACAAACTTATAACGATCGGAATGAATTGTTGGTGAAAACTAGCATATAAGTACTACATAGTACTACACTATATTAATAAAGATGGTACTTATAACTATCAATTCCTCTCCTATTACGGCATACAATCCCGAAGATTTGGAAATTAATTATGAAACGCCGATCACACTCAATGGTGAATACGAGATAGCACTGATCGGTAGCAATATGTGGTATTCCTGGTACAACATTAGTGATAAATATAAGAATAACACTCTGAAATACTTCAATGGAAGGCAATGGAATAAAATAACTTTCCCGAATGGAATGTACGATATAGACGGATTTAATGATGTTTTAAAAATGTCTTTGGAGATCCTAGCCCTATAATACTAGAAAGCATATTCCCCACATTAAGATTTGTTATTCGTTTGGCAAGAGGATATAAAATAGATTTTTTGAAGGAAATTTATGAGAAATACTAAGGTTCGAATCGAAAATTATCGATGCAGCAAAAAAGGAAGGAAAGTTCCCACCCAACATAACGAGAGGGATCGATCGCATTCTATTTCACTGTTCTATTGTCGAATCTTCTTATCTCAATAACCAGAAGAGCGACGTGTTGTACAGTTTCCTGCATCAAACACCGCCTGGCAGTTTAATCGACACACATCCATTCTTCCCCATATATTTACAGTTGAATAAAACTGATTAAATTTACAACGTTAGAATGAAAGTATCCGATCAGAACAATAAAGTAATTGACTTGAACAAGGAAAACGTGACTTATATGTTACACATCAGACCCAAATAAAAATGAAGATACTGAGAAAGCGAATTAAAATATTTTATACAAATCCGTCGCCTATCGTTCGAAAAACGAGAAAATATCCAATAAAAGCAGAAATATTCTTTATCCGTAAATTTACGGAAATGACCTAAAAATCATAAAGTCATAAAGTAAGTATAGGATGAACGTTGAAGCTACTTTCTGGAATTTGTAACTAATAAGACTCAATTCCCTTTTTATTGACTCTTTCTAAGACTCAATAAATGACAATTCCACGACAAAATACGAGTACTTGGAATATCGGGAAACCAATGTTAATGTTAAAAATCTCGAAAAATACGAAATATTTACCAAAGATATGGACGTTTTTCTACATCCGCACAATAGTTATATACACGTCAGAGGCAAAATACTGAAATCAGAAGTATCTGATATCGGCGGCAATGATGTAGTTACGATGGTCAATAACGGGTACAACATTTTTAAGAGAGTTCAATATTATATAGCAAACAGAGAATTGGAAGATATTGAATTGCCAGGAGTGACGACCACGATTCACAATTTATTAATTTTACCGAAAACTTTTCACACAATGCTGCCACAAATATGTGGTTCAAAGATACCGCAGACAGTTCGAAAATGAATAAGTATCTGTACGACGGAGGCGAAGATAAACTGGACACGAATAACAACATAAAGGATTTTGCACAATGGTTGAAGAAAAATCCTGAATTCAATCAAGGATTCTCGGACAGATACGAAGTTACAAAAAATTGTCAAAATGTAAGTTTATTCTTACCACTGAATCGGCTGTTTGGATTCTGCCGAGACGTAGATAAAGTGTTTTGCGGTGTAAAACATACCATAAAACTCGAAAAAAGTGACGACAAAGACATTATTCAGAGAGTTGGGGCTACGTTGTATAAATTTGAAATATCTCACGTATCTTGGTTTATTCCAAAAGTGGAACCATAACTACAAGTACTTGCAAAACTACAATCTAAGTTAACAAGTGGCAATCCACATGAAATCTTTTGGGAATCGGGTAAAATGTACAAATCGGATACTCCAATTGACTCTCATGTCAGTTAGCGGATTACTACAACTCAAAACAAACCTGTCCATCTTTATGTCGTCTTACAAAAGTCTAATCGATTAAATAATCAAACCAGAAACAATATGGTGTTTGATCATATGTTACTAGAACGAATTCAGATCAGAGTGAATAGCAAACAGTTTCCCGAACAAGAATTCAAGTGCAACTTTGAACCCAACACTTTAGACTATGCGTGAGTTTACAACAGATTTTTAGCTGCAAAACGTATGGACATCGATTAGGGTACACAAGTCAGTTATCATGATTGTATGAAGCTGTATCCGATATTCTACTTTGATGTCAGCAAATACGAATCACGTCTATATGAATTATCAGCAACTGCTGACATCGAAATACGATTTAAATTATATAGACAGCCAAACGAATTATATCACGTATATTGTGTAATTGTCTCCGAACGAAAATCAACTTTACATCAACTAGAGGGAGAACTTTTAGTTGTTGGCTAAATAAACTATTTTAAATAAAATCATTTCGAAATCTACATCTATTTGTACGTTTTTTTATAAAAAATATGTATGTTCCCTAACCAGTATTTTTTCACTTTAATGCTGAGATTTATTTCAATGAAACTAAATCTCGAGCCTGTTGTTCTTTTGAAGAGATCGAGACTGATTTCCGTTTAGCACGATAACATAAAACACTTCTCTCTTTGCAAACTTCAGACATTCTCAAAATTATTCTAACCTACATCACTGTTCACTTCAAATTCTTTCTAAATATTTAAAAAATTAACCTAAATCATTTTTCACGTCAATAATTTTTTTCCATCTAGTACCCTCTCTTCATACATTCACAAATATTCAAAGTCTATCTTTTCATGAGACCCCCACGGAAAACGTCATTTTACCTGTTGATTTTGTCATTTGTTTCAAACAAATTTCTCAAAACTGTCTGGCTTTATTGAACTGGCTTTGTACAACCGAATAATCCAGTGAAATGTATGATAACTCAACAAACCACATCATTTTTATCTCTTTCACACACACCTCATTTTTCTGATAATTAGTTTAACAAATTAGTTTAAATCTCGTCTTCCCCAAGAAATTTAAATTACTTATTTTCACATGAAATACCTCGGTTTTTTCTGATTTTCACACATATTTTCACAAAAAATCATAAGAAACACCGATTTCCATGGCTTTTACAAGCGAATAATCCAGTGAAGTTGTCAATACTCATGATAACTCAACAAAACACATCATTTTTATCTCATATACACACACCTAATTTCAACCTAATTCATTTAAACTAATTCACAGATTAGTTTAAACCTCATCTTTAAAAAAAAAACAAATGTTTTTCACATGCTAAAAATTAATTAAATTAGTTTTTCACATGAACACGTTTTTTCTAAATTTCACACATATTTTAACAAAAAACCACAGAAACATACATTTTACCTCATCCTCCATAATTTTTCCCATGGATTTTCATAGAATTCTCGAGCCCCGTTTACTGTGCCAGAACTCTCATTCATGCTACTACTAACTATTCGAGTGGGTCCCCTCCACCAACCTTCTCTGAACCCTCTTGTGACGGCCATTTAGCCAATGTGTGCAAAAAAGCGTCCAAAACAACATGTGCACGGCGACACGGATTTACGACCCATCTAACGGACGGCGGGCATTCCAAGCCCATCGGTGTCTCCTTTCTGACCGAGGGTAGGATGCGAGTTTAACGGAGATATATCTGAACCGCTAGCACAGGTGGGATTCAAATCTGGGAGTGGCAGGTTGCGATTGAGCAACCCCCGCCAGATCGACGGACGGATGATAAAGTGAAAACATTTGTTCGTTTTATTTTTCTTTTGAAAACAAGATAAAAATTTTATTCTAAGGACCGACACAAGTGAAGCATTCCGAGATAGAGTAGAGATATGGAAAGTCAACGGAATTCACATTAGTGATAGTCTTAAAGAGAAAATTTCAATACTTACACCAGTCTTTTTTTCATATTTGTCAAATAATTGAAGATAAACAGAAACTTTTCAGAATTTTGGTTTGCAAGGAAATTAACAACTTTACACAAGAATTTAACACTATCTCTAAATTGCGCGTACTATACGGACTATGAATTATTTTTACGCTCTCTTTAATTGAAGCAAAAAAAAATCACCCAAATGACCCAAGAAGAAGCATCCGTCATTTTTACCGAGTGTAATAATCGAAAAGTGTGCAAATGAAACGTATTTGTCTAGTTAGTTGTTTAAATGTAAACGTATTTGTCTCTGTATGTTTTTGAATAATGGCAACTGCTGCCGAAGATGAACAGATTAAACGCTAACACCTCTGATTTTATCACGTCTTGTGCGAGTCATGTCCTTTGTTGATAGAAGAGATAGATAACGATGAACTTAGAAAGGCCCTAAATGACAGGAAATTAAAGAGGCTAGTTTGCCCCAACCCCAAAAAATTAATTTAGATAAAAAAGTAATAGCTATGAGGGAAAAAAAAATAATGGCAGGTATTTGTTTTCATTCGCTCCTTCACTGAGAAATGAAAGAAAAACAAATCACTTAATATTGGAAATTCAAGGTTTTCTTTCCGGCGTTTATATCATGTGATATAATGATTTATATTCTCTTGAATGGATATTACAGACTCCATCAGTTCATCGTATTCATAATTAGCAATGAAGTAATAAAATATTATTTTCTTAGAGTGTAAAAACAAATAAACAAGTTGTCAATAATAGAAAGGCAACGTTTATTTCTTTATATATAATTTTATGTTCATGAGATTCAATAAATAATTCTTATATCAAAGTCTACCTTTAAATTCTTTTCGCCTAAGGACATCTAAGAAGAAAAATGATTTGCGAAACTCTGAATCATGAACATTTCATCCGTTGGTATGGTAATTGTATACCACCTACCCCTCTGGGGCGGTGGTGGCTCTCAGTCGGTAGCGCCAAAGGCACATAATCTGCAGTTCCCAGGTTGGAGTTCCAGCTGGGCAGCATTGAGATTTATCTCGCAAAAGTAGGGGACACCTATGGATTTGGAAAGGCCGCCCGTCCGTCGGATATTAAAGAACTTGTGTACATTAAAGACACACTGGATAGCCTTGAAGGGAGACTACCATCTGTCTCCTAAATGCTGTCTGGTGGGTAAATTCTTTCGACCGTATAACGACATTACTGCATTTACGTCACTGATTGATGTTCATTTAGCCAATTATGTGCAAAACATTGGCGGTCAGAGATAAAACGCACACTTGAGTAAAAAACTTCTTATTCTTTAAAGAGAAGAGAGAGAATTATCTCTCTCTTCTCTTTAATCTTATTCTTTAAAGAGAGAAGAGAGACTCACTCTCTCTTCCTTTTAAAGATTAACAAGTCTTCCATTTGGATCTTACCGCAAAAACCTGTTTTCGAATTTAGGAGAACGACCATATTTACGCAACTTATTGATGTTCAGAGTCCCGAATCGCTAACCTTTGAATCACGCGAACAATATTCAGGCAAAAGCTAAAAGGTGCGGAGAGAAAGGTACCTAATAGCTTATGTCATCAACAGTTCACGAAATTTCACACCTCAAGAATTCAAGATGGCCGACGTTTCCTTTCAAAGCCAGATTCAGTCTAAAGCTACCGCTTAACTGTTTTTCTATCTTTCTCTTATCTTTTTGTCTAACCTAATTAAAACACTTTGCTAAATCTTATCAATCACCCTAAAAGCAATACTATCAGATCCAAAAACAAAGTGCATTGAATTTTTAGACCCATTCGATAAATAATAATATAACTACATATAAATCCCATTAGAACCCATTCAAAATCGATTCTAATGCTGCAGTTATTTATCGGTTACATCGAACCGTATCACTTATTGATAACCATTACAACCACCCAATTAGTAACTCTTAGAGAATGCGTGCCCGATCAACGCTCCCGCTCTATCACACCATACACAACCCTAACCCTCAATATATCATTAGTAGGTTAACGATAATTCTAAGCAATATCAGAAAGGCTATTATGCTGCAAGTTTATGGGATACGTTACATTAAAATATATATTTTTTTAGAATAACATTTATTTTAGAATTATAATATATATAGAATTACCTATTTTTACTAAAAGTTTAAAATATTATACATTTCTCAAAAACTTGCACATCCGGAAAATAAAGTATATCGCGAATTTGATTATTTTTTCAAGGGATATTACATTTTTAACCTCTGCATTCGATAGAGTTTGCCTGAACTTATTACTTTTGAAAATTAATAGATTTCACTATTACCAGAAAAGGAATAGATAGGCAAAAAAACTGTTCAGTTTTACTTACTCATTTCAGTAGGGATTGATATCATAAAAACCTACTAATAGTTCTCTAACTTAAGGGTCCACTTCCTTACCAAGAATATATGCATTGCACCTACTGTTTTTTGCGAATATCTCGTGAATACACAATTCCATAGTGAAAAAAATGGGAAAAGACAAGATATAAATAAAGTACAGCAGTCCTTTCTGTCCTTCTTCCTCTGGCGAGGCCATGATGCACCAATAAAATCCTTTCGACCGAACAAGGCTTGTCTCAATTTGAAATTTCTATTTGCCGGTCGCGGTTAAGAGGCATCTTAACCAGTCCCCTAAAGAGAAACAAATTTTGAAATGTCGTCAATCCGTCAGTTCAAGAGGTTAATGAAGGGTTAACGATTCGGCCTTCAAGTGATGTGAATGAAAATAAAAATCGCACAACTGTTTTAGTTATCGATCAGTATTCCTCCTAAAGTTTTCCCTTTTATCGCTCTTTGAAGTTAACATCATCACATCCTAGGAGGTCTGAGGGAGTTACGAGAAACAAGCCATTATATTTCATTAATTACGCAACGAAGATCAAATTTCACAGCAGAGATACTTTTGTTACGCAATAAAAATGTAATTTCACTACAGAGATACTTTAGTTACGCAACAAAAATGTAATTTCACTATAGAGACACTTTTGTTACTCAACACAAATACGTTTACATTTGCACACTTTTCGTTTATTACACTCGGTAAAAATGACGGATTCTTCTTCTTGGGTCATTTGGGTGATTTTTTTTTGCTTCAATTATAGAGAGCGTAAAATTAATTCGTAGTCCGTATAGTACGCGTAATTTAGAAATAGTGTTAAATTCTTATGTAAAGTTGTTAATTTCCTTGCAAACCAAAATTCTGAAAAGTTTCTGTTTATCTTCAATTATTTGACAAATATGAAAAAAAGACGTGTAATTACCGAAATTTTCTCTGGGTGTTAGATATTTCTCTGGTGTGTCAGAGAAGACTATCACTAATGTGAATTCCGTTGACTCTCCATATCCCTACTCTATCTCAGAATGCTTCACTTGTGTCGGTCCTTAGAATAAAATTTTTACCTTGTTTTCAAAAGAAAAAAAAAGAACAAATGTTTTCACTTTATCATCCGTCCGTCGATCTGGCGGTGATTGACTCAATCGCAACTTGCCTCTCCCAGGTTTGAATCCCACCTGTGTTAGAGATTCAGATATATCTCCGTTAAACTCGCATCGTACCCTCGGTCAGAAAGGAGACACCGATGGGCTTGGAATGCCCGGCGTCCGTTAGATGGGGCGTAAATCCCTGTCGCCGTGCACATTTTGTTTTGGACGCTTTTTTGCACATATTGACTAAATGGCCAAGTCACAAGAACACCGTGGGCTCACAGAAGGTTGGTGGAGGGGACCCACTGGAATAGTAATTGTAGCATGAATGAGAGTTCTGGCACAGTAAAAGGGGCTCGAGAATTCTATGAAATTCCATGGGAAAGGTGATGGGGGTTGAGGATAGATAGAAAATCTATTTTAACATTTAAAGAATGATTTTGATAAAAGGGAACCTACTCTAACACTTAATGAATGGTTTTGATAAAACTGAATCTATTCTAACACTTAATGAATGATTTCGATAAAAGGGAAACTACTCTAACATTTAATTTATGGTTTTGGTAAAAGGGAATCGCTTTAACACTTAATGAAGGGGCCTACTCTAAAATTTAAAGACTGATTTTGATAAAAGGGAATCTATTCTAACACTTAATGAATGGTTTTGATATAATGGGACCTACTCGAAAACTTAATGAATAATTTTGACGAAAGTGAACCTACTCTGACACATAATGAATCGTTTTGATAAAATGGAATCTATTCTAACACATAATGAATGATTTTGATAAAACGGAACCTACTCTAACACTTAATGAATGGTATTGATAAAAGGAAATTTATTTTAAAATTTAATGAATGATTTTCATAAATGGGAACCTCCTCTAACTCTTAATGAATGGTTTTGATAAAACGGAATCTATTCTAACACTTAATGAATGGTTTTGATAAAAGGGAATCGCTTTAAAACTTAATGAATGGGTTTGATATAAGGGGCCTACTCTAACACTTAATGAATTATTTTGACAAAAGGGAACCTACTCTAACACTTAATGAAGGGTTTTGATTAAACGGAATCGATTCTAACACATAATGAATGATTTTGATAAAAGGGAACCTACTCTAACTCTTAATGAATGGTTTTGATAAAAAGGAATCTATTCTAACAATTAATGATTGATTTTGATAAAAGGGAACCTACTCTAACACTTAATGAATGATTTTGATAATAGGGAATCGCTTTAACACTTAATGAATGGTTTTGATATAACGGGACCTACTTTAACATTTATTGAATGATTTTGATAAAATGGAACCTGCTCTAAAACTTAATGAATTATTTTAATAAAAGGGAACCTACCCTAATACTTAAAGAATGAAAAGAAATCGTAACTTAGGCCTTTAAATAATCTCTGCACTTACTGAAAATGTTACACCAGACATGACGACAAGAGTATACACTGAAGTTGAATATAATGCCACCAATGATGGACATGTTGAAATCTGTTGAACATAAACCACGTTTTAATAGTTTCTTGACATTATGAACATATTTTAGTTAATTATTTAATAACGTAAAGCACCTTAAAATGTGGTACTCTTTAATAATGACCCTGTATTAATACAAGTATGCATTAGTCAAAGATATTACCGTCGTTGCAAAATCCATTGAATTGATATGGTCTTCTTTCCTCTTCTCACATTGAATTTCTATATCGTCTACTTTCCTCTTCTCACACTGAGATTCTATATCTTCTTCTTTCCTCTTCTCACACTGAGTTTCTATATCGTCTTCTTTTCTCCGCTCACACTGACATTTGATACGGTCTTCTTTCCTCTTCTCAAATTGCGTTTCTATATCGTCTTCTTTCCTCTTCTCACACTGACATTTGATACGGTCTTCTTTCCTCTTCTCACACTGACATTTGATACGGTTTTCTTTTCACTTCTCACACTGACATTTGATACGGTCTTCTTTCCTCTTCTCACATTAGTTTCTATATCGTCTTCTTTCCTCTTCTCACACTGAGTTTCTATATCGTCTTCTTTCCTTTTCTCACACTGAGTTTCTATATCGTCTTCTTTCCTCTTCTCACACTGAGTTTCTATATCGTCTTCTTTCCTCTTCTCACATTTACATTTGATACAGTCATCTTTTCCCTTCTCACAGTGACATTTGATACGGTCTTCTTTCCTCTTCTCACATTCAATTTCTATATCGTCTTCTTTCCTATTCTCACAATGAGTTTCTATATCGTCTACTTTCCTCTTCCCACAATGAGTTTCTATGTCGTCTTTTTTCCTCTTCTCATACTAACATTTAATATGGCCTTGATTTCCCTTCTGATACTGATATTTGAAATGGTCCTCTTTCCTCTTCTCACACTGAGTTTCTATATCGTCTTCTTTTTTCCTCTTCTCACATTGAGTTTCTATATCGTCTTCTTTCCTCTTCTCACACTGACATTTGATACAGTCTTCTTTTCCCTTCTCACACTGACATTTGATATGGTCTTCTTTCCTCTTCTCACATTGAGTTTCTATATCGCCTTCTTTCCTCTTCTCACATTGAGTTTCTATATCGTCTTCTTTCCTCTTCTCACACTGAGTTTCTATATCGTCTTCTTTCCTCTTTTCACACTGAGTTTCTATATCGTCTTCTTTCCTCTTCTCACACTGAGTTTCTATATCGTCTTCTTTCCTCTTTTCACACTGAGTTTCTATATCGTCTTCTTTCCTCTTCTCACACTGAGTTTCTATATCGTCTTCTTTCCTCTTCCCACACGACATTTGATACGGACTTCTTTCCCTTTCTCACACTCAGCTCGCAAGAAATATCTCACTAAAATGTTTTGAACCAAGAATATTTTAACTATTGAGAAACGAAATTACTTTTAATTCTGCAAACACTGATTAGGGAACGTTCTTGAATCGAGTTACTACATCTTGCAACCTTATCATCAATTTAATCTAAACCGACAATTTATCATCGCTAAACAAATTGCGGGCAATAACCAGAACACATACAGCAATATTGATAAAGGTTAGGAAAATATTTCCTCTTTCAATTTAATTCCTTAATTTTAAAACCTTGAATCATATATAAACAATTAACGGTTTCTATTTAAATACATAGCAAAATTAATTTTTTCAAAATGCTACGTTACTCTTCAATTTAGTATCGTAAATTAAAGGTAGGAATAAAAATCTCGTAAATTTACGTTTGCGAATCTTACGCAGTGAGTTTGCCAAATTAATTTCAACTTCGTAGCCAACTATGTAATGACTTCTCTGTTGGAACATTCTTCATAACGGTAATCACGCTAATGACCTGGCTTGGCAGACTAAACAGCCATTACATTTGTTTACATCATAAGTGGAATTGTAAACAAGTCAGTGGATTAGGCAGTAACGAGACCTTGCTATTCCGGAACTATGGAGACTTTGTGGCTTCAAGATTTAGTAGAGATCGCTAGTGACTCAGTCGATAGCTTTTCGAGCTGGTATTCCTAAGTTCGGAATCTCAAGCAGTGGCGAAGGATGAGTAGAAGCAATTGATGGAATGATCCTGTGGATTTGAGACATTGGTTATCATAGGTCATTGGTTGATTAATGTTTTAAAAAAAGAGGAGAACCAAAAAAAAAATTATCACGGCTTTATCTCCCTTCCGATAGCCCGAAACCTTTCCAAATCCATCGGTCAAGGACGTACCAAGCATTTAGTTTCGAGAAGTTGAGTGCTGAGATTAAGACTTGAGTAGGATTTCCCAATTATTAAAATATCCCACCGAACAGGGAAGGTAAAATTAATATTCTATATAAAATAAGAATTTATAGAGGTCTTTTATATATTTTTAGTGCCGGACATAAAATATGGGCTGAAGTGATATTGTGCAAAGACAACTCTTTTGGAATTCGAATCAGATAGACAAGTTTGATATTTTGCATAAGATGACCAGATATGTAGGGGGCGACTCCCTGATCCTCCCCTTCCGCCCATATACATCCCTACCATTGTGTTCGCTTTCTCACGCAGCAGGGTGGGAGTTATCGGAGATAAATCTTAAAACGCTCATATTTGGGACTCGGATCTGCATTATCTGAAGAAGTGTAAAATTTCAGTTCGTAGAATTATTTCCTTTGCAATCACGATACAGAAAGAAATTAGCAATAACCTGACGTGAGTTTTTCCGTTTTGACTCATGAGTAGTAGGGGCGGGGGTGGCTCAGTCGGTAGCGTGCCAGGCTCGTAATCTGCAGTACCCAGGTTCGAGTCCCAGCTGGGTCAGCGTTGACACTTTTCTCCGCAACCGATGGGCTCGGAAAGACGCCATCCGTCGGATGGGAAGATAAGCCGTAGCCCCATGTATGGGAGAGTCATAACCTGTACACGTTAAAGAACATGGATGGCCTTCACGGGAGGCTTCCATCTTTCTCCCAACAGCTGTTCCAGTGGGTCCCCTCCCCCAACCTTCTCTGAGCCTTCGGGGTCCTTGTGACCTGGCCATTTATAGCCCATGGTGTGCAAGTAAGTGCCGCTCAGAGGTAAAACAACCCAACTCATGAGTAGTATGACTTATAATTCAAAAAAAAAAAATCTACATTTACGACATGAGGGTAATTGAAAATTGTGCTTTTTTTATTTTGATAAGAAAATCGGTGTTTATTGAATATTAAATTAAACTGAAAGAATATAAATGTATTGATTCACAATCTTATTAATCTTCTCATATGAATAACACTACGTGACTGCTCACGATTACTTCATTTTACTGTAGCTGTGACGAACCAAGCGAATTACTTTGTTCGCTGGACAGATTTGAACATTACACATTTTCGTTCCCATTGGAAGAGTACTTCAAATAACCTGGAGAGACAACTTTCTTCTGGCGATTATGGGAGAACTGTTCTGAAAGAAAATTAATGCTCTCATTTATAAGATTTAACGCAATCTAAAGGTTGAAATTCCAACTGAAGATGAGCTAAATGCAAAGAGGATTTATTATCACTTATCCAATCCAAAAAAAGAATTTTCATCTATCTCGAAACACAAAAAAAGTTAAATTTCTACGAACATACAGATTGACAAGTGAGACGGACGACAACAAATTGAAAACTAATTAGACAGAGACTTTCGGTTACGTTGTTTTCGTTCTGCATTGGCCTAGTAAACTTGAGGGGCATGATGTTCCCTCAGAATATGATGAACTCCTTTCACATACTGAAGTGTGAAGTCTCTTACCACTACAGCAGGATGGAGGGAACTAAAAGATATAGCTTTAATAGATGGCAAATAATATATTTCAATTCACTCTTATTTTACCTTCTATGAATCGATATACATTGTATCAGAAACGACAGCAAAACTGTTAGCTGATAAGCCAAAGCTATGACACAGAAAACGTAGTAAAATAAGGATGTAATAAGGATGAATCAGTGTAATAATAAAACAAAGTGTTATACAAAATAAATAAAATATCTATATGGCATAAAAACAATAATAATAAATAAAAATCCCTCAAGTAGCTGCTGGCCACAGAGGTCTGATAGGAGCCTTCCAGTTCATACGACATAGAGGTCTGCGAAACAATGCGGGAGTTCAGCATAAAAACTACACAAACATCTATGCCTTACCCCGAGTTCGAACCTAGATTCCTTTTTGATCAGTAGCCAAGACACTAACTACTCGGACACCCATGCAGCATAAAAAATCCCAAGAATTAAAAGAGAGAAAATTATCCTCCAATTATTTTTTTCCTTATAAGTAAAGGTATCTCAAATGCTTTCCATTAAGTATATTGAACTAATAAATAACTAAAATGATTCCTTGGTACGAAAACAACTGTTGGTCATCCTATCTTTTTTATCTGTATTGCCCATACACTTCTAATACCCGAAGCAATGGGTGCATTACTGATGAAAACTCAATTTCCAAGTTTTATAACGATCCAAGTGTCCAAATAGCAGAGCAGGACTGCTTTTTACGACTGCAGTGGGTTGAACATACAGAGCACCGGACTCTAAGAGGGTGGAAGCGATGGGGGAATTGAGACAGACTTTTTTATGTCTTCTTCCTCTCCCTTTCCCCAATGGTGGCCAGGAAGACATCGAAAAGGCGTCCATTACTGGCACTCCACTCAACGGAGTCTCCCTCAGGCGGATGGGAAGATGTTGTTAGGTGCATCTGATGGTCTCTGGAGGCTGGGCCGTCCTATCTCTTGCGTATGGTTTGTAGTCTTTTCCTTATAATGAATTCTGCATATATAAAAGTCTTCTTTAAGGGGAGGGATTATATTTAAAAAAAACATGTAGTTAAAACCATATCCAAAATTCCGTCCCTCCAACTTTCTCTTTCACACGTGAGGTTTTTTTAACTGTGCAATGGTCTAAGTGGACAGGTGTCAGGGATGTTAAGGCTTAGAAATTTGGCAAAGAATCCGCTTTTGGAAATGTGCTTCCACAGTGTTATTCTTTGTGATTGGGGTAAAGTTCTCATTCCCAAGTGAGGAAAAGGATTTGGTGTCTCATTTGATAAAAACATGATTTTACAAACTGAGTGTCAGAACACGAAGAAGAGGGGAATGGTTTATGTTACAGACTGGTATAATTATCCTGCAAAAAGAGAAACCATACAAATCAGAGAAAACTAACTCTCATCCATTTTACTCACGGTCATGAAGTAGATTAATTGTTTTATCTCTGAGAACCACTTTCTTCTCACGCAATGAGTTAAATGTTAAGGGTTTATAGTTGGGTAGGGGGTCAGATGTTCAGATACATAACGGAAGCCTTCGGTGAACAGCATCCAGTAATCATACTAGATGGTGTTGACCGAGCAGTTTGATTACTGGACGGTCAGCACTAGAGGGGACAGAGTATAGCTCTTCCATAGCGTGGGGGAGGCATTCCAAGACTATCGGTGTCCTCTTTCTCTCAGCGGGTTCTCGGTGAGAATCAACGGAGATAAATTTCAATCCTGTCACAGTTGGGACTGGAACATCAGTTTACGAGCTGGCTCTCTACTGACTGAATCAACCCCCACCCTTCACAGAAAGGGAGCTACAGTTCCAGCTTTATTGAGTATCAAAATGAATTTCGACGACAGCTGCAAAGGATTTTATAAACAGTTACAAAATGATATATTAGTGCGTGGAAAGATATGTTCCACAAAAAAAGTCGAGAAGTTTCGACTGAAAAACGAGGAAAGCTAGAAGATTGAAGAGATCAGAGACTGTAAACTTTGAGAACAATATAAACTGAATTATGCTCTCAATTCTCCTAAATATTCAGAATCCGTTTAATCCTTGCTCAACACGTTCAGTATTCGGTAAACGTTGACTATATTGTTTGTCACTTTTCTCCGCAATAGAATGATAAAATGATTCTCCGCAAATAGAATTAGTAAGATGAAGATTGCATATCAAGTAATATAAGTTGACAAAAAATTATAAGGTGGATTACAGATATTTATTTAAAATTTCAAGTAAAAACTTGATTTTGTTCGCGGGTCACAAAAAACTTTGTGCGGGCCCCTAGTTGGACAGCACTAGGGTAACCGTTAATTACTTGCAGTTACGTTTAGAACGTTATATTGTATTGCTCGTAATTATGGTGACTTTTACCTACACAAAGAAAATCCTAATGCAGCCATGGACTATGGAAGTCCAAATGAAAGTCAATCCAGTGGGCTTAAATTGTCAGCACTAAGATCTTGTGAAGTTGATCACTTCTGAAGCAGGGTAGATATAGCCTTTCACTACCTTAAAACGTACAGTCGCTCAAAAAAGTATCCGAACGCTACGGTTGATTGCAGAATTCAGAAAATATATATGGCAACGAATTTTTTAGAAATTAGTGACTGGCAACCTTCGTGTCACATGACACGAAGGTTGCCAGTCACTAATTTCTAAAAAAATCGTTGCCATTTATATTTTCTGAATTCTGCAATCAACCGTAGCGTTCGGATACTTTTTTGAGCGACTGTACACCAGAGTCACAGTTTCTGCCCAACTTCCTCTGGTCCGTTGTGAACCATGGTACTGTAGCCAGATCTATCTCTAGTATGTATGGAACACTGTGTAGTATGTAAACACTGTGTATGGAACACTGTGTAGTATGTATGGAACACACATGTGACACGAAGGTGACTGGCAACCTTCGTGTCGTGTGACACGAAGGTTGCCAGTCACTAATTTCTAAGAAATTCGTTGCCATATATATTTTCTGAATTCTGCAATCAACCGTAGCGTTCGGATACTTTTTTGAGCGACTGTACACCAGAGTCACAGTTTCTGCCCAACTTCCTCTGGTCCGCTGTGAACCATGGTACGGTAGCCAGATCTATCTCTAGTATGTATGGAACACTGTGTTGGTTCGATTAGTTTCTGCTTTCGCGTGAATGAGTAAATTTCTGCATCGCGTGATAAAGCCATTATTTTAGAAATGGATAAATAACATGAGAGAGACACGAACTCTTTCGTTCGAATTGAAGTCGTTCGAAAGAGAATGAGCCCGACGTGAGCTTCTCTGTCGAAATGAATGCGTTAGGTTAGTGCTGTCCAACTAGGGGCCCGCACAAAGATTTTTGTGACCCGCGAACAAAATCAAGTTTTTACTTGAAATTTTAAATAAATATCTGTAATCCACCTTATAATTTTTTGCAACTTATATTACTTGATATGCACTCTTTATCTTACTCATTCTATTTGTAATTATTATTGCATTATTTCAACTTACTCATTCTATTCTTATTACCTAACAAATACGTCCACAATGCTCCCATTAAATTATTAAATATTTGATAAGGTTTTAGAAAATATATATTCGTTTATTATTACTTATTATTTTTCGCATGAATAAAATAATTTTTGAGGTGACATGAACTGACTTTTCAATTATCTATCCTGTCCTATTCTTTTTTTGGCCCGCGAAATATTGGCGAGAGAAAAAATGACCCTCGGTCTTAGAGACAGCACTGTACGGTATCGTCTCCACTGATGTTTCGTAAGTCAATCAAGTATAGTTTGAAACTTTTATTCACTTTTTACATCGACTTTCCCATTTCAGAAACTTCGGGACTGAATTTACCCATCATCTAGATCAGTGATGTCCAACTTCTTCTATGCGGCCTGCGGGCCGCCAGTTGGACAGCGCTGATCTAGATAGTAAAATTTATTTTACTTCCGAGATACGCTTCAATTTCTCGTAAATAATTTCGTCTACGTGTCATCATAGCGTATTATTCACTTAAAGCATCCTCGGTTTTGCGAGTGGGAAATCTAAAGCCTTATGCATATAATGTTAAACTGAAATTAGGCTATGAGGTTATCGATATTAATGTTTTGTTCAAATTCAGAAGTTTATTTCTGATGAAGAATTCTTGAATCTTTTTTATTATTTGCTGCCAAGGTAAATTGATCACACTTTCGTAACCGTTAATTACTTGCAGTTACGTAACTCTACGGAATATCCGACTTGAATCATATATTTGTAGAGACACATATATTTCAAATATTCCGTTCGAAATTCCATTTATTGCATTTCCACACATTTCATCATTAGATTTGATGCTTTACATATAAGTAATTGTAAGCAGTTTACGTTGGCTATTCGATTTTCACTGCACACAAATACGCCACTGACGCCATCTTATCTTCTTCGAGAGTTGCCGATTTCAGTTTCGTATTCCACGTTCAAATTTGTAAATCTTACTTTCAGTAAGAAGTGCTAATAATATTTCAGTGCATCATATAGCAACCAAATAAAGTAGAGTAAATTTATTTATCCTGATTACTGCTTTGTTAAACCTAATAAGTCGGAAAAATCTACACTTTTTATGCGGATAATTACACTTGCATATAGCGAGGAGGTCTTCAGCCAGTAGGCAAAGAAGTGTTTGTTTACATCAGGTTTCAATTATTCAAATATTGCAAATTTTGAATAAATGAACAAAACTGAATTAACACTTTAATCAAATATTTCATTTCTTTTAGAATTTAAATATTAGAACAAAACAAGTTTCCAAAATTAACTGTCAATCACTTTGAACTATCAAAACTGCTCCAAAGTGATAGAATAATGGCAAATGCTCCAAAGTGATAGAATAATGGCAAATGCTCCGAAGTGAGAGAATAATGGCAAATGCTCCGAAGTGAGAGAATAATGGCAAATGCTCCGAAGTGAGAGAATAATGGCAAATGTTCCAAAGTGATAGAATAATGGCAAATGCTCCAAAGTGATAGAATAATGGCAAATGCCCCAAAGTGATAAAATAATGGCAAATGCTCCGAAGTGAGAGAATAACGGCAAATGCTCCGAAGTGATAGAATAACGGCAAATGCTCCGAAGTGATAGAATAATGGCAAATGTTCCGAAGTGATAGAATAATGGCAAATTCTCCGAAGTGTTTAAATAATGCAACTGCTGCCCAAAATGAACAGATGAGAAATCAACCAAATGGGAAGAAACAAAGGTGTTAGCGTTGAATTTATCACGACTTGTGTGAGTCATGTCCATTGTTGATAGAAAAGATAGAACTTAAAAGACAATGACCTTAGAAAGGCCCTAATTGAATGAGATTAAAGGAGGCTAGTTTTCTCCAACCCCCAAAAAATTAATTTAGATAAAAAAAAAGGTAATAGCAATGAGTAAAAAAATTAATAGCAGATACCATTTTAAAGTGTTGGGTAATTCGAATACTCACATCGGCCAGAGAGGATGAAGTATTTGTTTCCATTTGCTCCTTCACTGAGAAATGAAAGAAAAATAAATCACTTAATATTGGAAACTTCAACGTTTTCTTTCCGGCGTTTATATCATGTGATAAAATGATTTACATTCTCTTGAATGGATATTACAGACTCCATCAGTTCATTGTGTTCATAATTAGCAATGAAGTAATAAAATATTATTTTCTTAGAGTGTAAAAACAAATAAACAAGTTGTCAATAATAGAAAGGCAACGTTTATTTCTTTATATATAATTTTATGTTCATGAGATTCAATAAATAATTCTTCTATCAAAGTCTATCTTTAAATTCTTTTCGCCTAAGGACATCTAAGAAGAACAATGATTTGCGAAACTCTGAATCATGAACATTTCATCCGTTGGTATGGTAATTGTATACCACCTACCCCTCTGGGGCGGTGGTGGCTCTCAGTCGGTAGCGCCCCAGGCACATAATCTGCAGTTCCCAGGTTTGAGTTCGAGCTGGGCAGCATAGAGATTTATATAGCAAAAGTAGGGGACACCTATGGATTTGGAAAGGCCGTCGTCCGTCGGATATTAAAGAACTTGTGTACATTAAAGACACACTGGATAGCCTTGACGGGAGACTACCATCTGTCTCCTAAATGCTGTCTGGTGGGTAAATTCTTTCGACCGTATAACGACATTACTGCATTTACGTCACTGATTGATGTTCATTTAGCCAATTATGTGCAAAACATTGGCGGTCAGAGATAAAACGCACACTTGAGTAAAACACTTCCTATTCTTGTATGGCTCCTTAGAATAAAATTTTTTCTTGTTTTCAAAAAAAAAGAAAAACGAACAAATGTTTTCACTTTATCATCCGTCCGTCGATCTGGCGGGTATTGACTCAATCTCAACTTGTCATTCCCAGATCTGAATCTCACCTGTGCTAGCGGTTCAGATATATCTCCGTTAAACTCGATCAGAAAGGAGACACCGATGGGCTTGGAATGCCCGCCGTCCGTTAGATGGGGCGTAAATCCCTGTCGCCGTGCACATGTTGTTTTGGACGCTTTTTTGCACACATTGGCTAAATGGCCATCACAAGATCACCGAGGGTTCAGAGAAGGTTGGTGGAGGGGACCCACTGGAATAGTTAGTAGTAGCATGAATGAGAATTCTGGCACAGTAAAAGGGCTCGAGAATTCTATGAAAATCCATGGAAAATGTGATGGGGGTTGAGGATAGAGAGAAAATCTATTCTAACATTTAAAGAATGATTTTGATAAAAGGGAACCTACTCTAACACTAAATGGATTGTTTTGACAAAACTGAATCTATTCTAACACTTAATGAATGATTTTGATAAAAGGGAAACTACTCTAACATTTAATTTATGGTTTTGATAAAAGGGAATCGCTTTAACACTTAATGAATGGTTTTCATATAAGGGGCCTACTCTAACACTTAAAGAGTGATTTTGATAAAAGGGAATCTATTCTAACACTTAATGAATGGTTTTGATATAATGGGACTTACTCTAACACTTAATGAATGGTTTTGATAAAAGGGATCCTACTCTAACCCATAATGAATGGTTTTGATAAAAGGGAACCTACTCCGTAAGTAAGATTCTGAGGGAAAAAAAAAGTACTGCTCCTACGGTTTTATGGAGGGTCAATAATTTTTTCAGTGAAATCTACAATCATTCATAGTTTTGTTATCTTTTCTGCAACTTTTAATCAATGGGTTTGATAAAACGGAATCTATTCTAACACGTAATGATTGATTTTGATATAAGGGAACCTACTCTAACACTTAATGAATGATATTGATAATAGAGAACCTACTCTAACATTTAATGAATGGTTTTGATAAAACGGAATCGCTTTAGCACTTATTGAATGGTTTGATATAACGGGACCTACTTTAACACTTAATGAATGATTTTGCTAAAATGGAACCTGCTCTAAAACTTAATGAATTATTTTAATAAAAGGGAACCTACCCTAATACTTAAAGAATGAAAACAAAATCGTAACTTAAGCCTTTAAAGAATCTCTGCACTTACCGAAAATGTTACACTAGACATGGCGACAAGAGTTTACACGAAAGTTGAATATAATGCCACCAATGATGGGCATGTTGAAATCTGTTGAACATAAACCATGTTTTAATAGTTTCTTGACATTATGAATACATTTTTAGTTAATTATTTAATAAAGTAAAGCCCCTTAAAATGTGGTACACTTTAATAATGACCCTCTATTAATACATGTATGCATTAGTCAAAGATATTACCATCGTTGCAAAATCCATTGAATTGATAGAGTCGTCTTTCCTCTTCTCACATTGAGTTTCTATATCGTCTACATTCCTCTTCTCACACTGAGTTTCTATATCTTCTTCTTTCATCTTCTCACACTGAGTTTCAATATCGTCTTATTTTCTCTTCTCACACTGACATTTCATACGATCTTCTTTCCTCTACTCAAATTGAGTTTCTACATCGTGTTCTTTCCTTTTCTCACATTGAGTGTCTATATCGTCTTCTTTCCTCTTCTCACGCTGAATTTCTATATCGTCTTCTTTCCTATTTGCACACAGATTTTCTATATCGTCTTCTTTCCTCTTCTCACACTGACATTTGATACGGTCTTCTTTTCCCTTCTCACACTGACATTTCATACGGTCTTCTTTCCTCTTCTCACATTGAGTTTCTATATCGTCTTCTTTCCTCTTCTCACATTGTTTCTATATCGTCTACTTTCCTCTTCCCACACTGAGTTTCTATGTCGTCTTCTTTCGTCTTCTCATACTAACATTTAATACGATCTTGATTTCCCTTCTCACATTGACATTTGATACGGTCTTCTTTCCTCTTCTCACACTGAGATTCTATATCGTCTTCTTTTTTCCTCTTCTCCCACTGAGTTTCTAAGTCGTCTTCTTTCCTCTTCTCACACTGAGTTTCTATATCGTCTTCTTTCCTCTTCTCACACTGAGTCTCTATATCGTTTTCTTTCCTCTTCTCTCACTGAGTTTCTATATCGTCTTCTTTCCTCTTGTCACACTGAGTTTCTATGTCGTCTTCTTTCCTCATCTCATACTAACATTTAATACGGTCTTGATTTCCCTTCTCACACTGACATTTGATACGGTCTTCTTTCCTCTTCTCACACTGACATTTGATACGGTCTTCTTTCCTCTTCTCACACTGAGTTTCTATATCGTCTTCTTTTTTCTTCTCACACTCAGTTCCTCTATCGTCTTCTTTCCACTTCTCACACTGAGTTTCCATTTTGTCTTCTTTCCTCTTCCCACACTGACATTTGATAGTCTTCTTTCCTCTTCTCACACTGAGTTTCTATATCGTCTTGTTTCCTCTTCTCACACTGAGTTTCTATGTCGTCTTCTTTCCTCTTCTCATACTAACATTTAATACGGTCTTGATTTCCCTTCTCTCACTGACATTTGATACGGTCTTCTTTCCCCTTCTCACACTGAGTTTCTATATCGTCTTCTTTCCTCTTTTCACTCTGTGTTTCTATATCGTCTTCTTTCCTCTTTTCACTCTGTGTTTCTATATCGTCTTCTTTCCTTTTCTCACACTGACATTTGATACAGCCTCTTTTCCCTTCTCACAGTGATATTTGATACAGTCTTCTTTCCTCTTCTCACATTGAGTTTCTATATCGTCTTTTTTTTAATTCTCGCAATGAATTTCTATATCGTCTACTTTCCGCTTCCGACACTGAGTTTCTATGTCGTCTTCTTTCTTCTTCTCATACTAACATTTAATACGATCTTCTTTCCTCTTCTCACACTGAGTTTCTATATCGTCTTCTTTTTTCCTCTTCTCACACTGAGTTTCTATATCGTCTTCTTTCCTCTTCTCACACTGAGTTTCTATATCGTATTCTTTCCTCTTCTCACACTGACATTTGATACGGACTTCTTTCCCTTTCTCAAACTCAGCTCGCAATAAATATCTCACTAAAATGGTTTGAACCAAGAATATTAACTATTAATAGAATAATGGCAAATGCTCCGAAGTGTTTGAATAATGAAACTACTGCCAAAGATGAACAGATGAGAAATCATCCAAATGGGAAGAAACAAAGTTGTTAGCGTTGAATTTATCACGTCTTGTGCGAGTCCTATCCTTTGTTGATAGAAAAGATAGATGAACTTAAAAGACAATGAACTTAGAAAGGCCCTAATTGACAGGAGATTAAAGGAGGCTAGTTTTCTCCAACCCCCAAAAAATTAATTTAGATAAAAAAAAAGTAATAGCAATGAGTAAAAAAATTAATAACAGATACCATTTTTAAAGTGTTGGGTAATTCGAATACTCACATCGGCCAAAGAGGATGAAGTATTTGTTTTCATTTGCTCCTTCACTGAGAAATGAAAGAAAAACAAATCACTTAATATTGGAAACTTCAACGTTTTCTTTCCGGCGTTTATACCATGTGATACAATGATTTATATTCTCTTGAATGGATATTACAGACTAAATCAGTTCATCGTGTTCATAATTAGCAATGAAGTAATAAAATATTATTTTCTTAGAGTGTAAAAACAAATAAACAAGTTGTCAATAATAGAAAGGCAACGTTTATTTCTTTATATATAATTTTATGTTCATGAGATTCAATAAATAATTCTTATATCAAAGTCTATCTTTAAATTCTTTTCGGCTAAGGACATCTAAGAAGAACAACGATTCGCGAAACTCTGAATCATGAACATTTCATCCGTTGGTATGGTAATTGTATACCACCTACCCCTCTGGGGCGGTGGTGGCTCTCAGTCGGTAGCGCCCCAGGCACATAATCTGCAGTTCCCAGGTTTGAGTTCGAGCTGGGCAGCATAGAGATTTATATAGCAAAAGTAGGGGACACCTATGGATTTGGAAAGGCCGCCGTCCGTTGGATATTAAAGAACTTGTGTACATTAAAGACACACTGGATAGCCTTGACGGGAGACTACCATCTGTCTCCTAAATGCTGTCTGGTGGGTAAATTCTTTCGACCGTATAACGACATTACTGCATTTACGTCACTGATTGATGTTCATTTAGCCAATTATGTGCAAAACATTGGCGGTCAGAGATAAAACGCACACTTGAGTAAAACACTTCCTATTCTTTAAAGAGAAGGGAGAGTGAGTGGTGGTGGACAGATATGTCTACCACTCACTCTCTCTTTCTTTTAAAGATTAACAAGTCTTCCATTTGGATCTTACCGCAAAAACCTGTTTTCGAATTTAGGAGAACGACCATATTTACGCAACTTATTGATGTTCAGAGCCCCGAATCGCTAACCTTTGAATCACGCGAACAATATTCAGGCAAAAGCTAAAAGGTGCGGAGAGAAAAGTACCTAATAGCTTATGTCATCAACAGTTCACGAAATTTCACACCTCAAGAATTCAAGATGGCCGACGTTTCCTTTCAAAGCCAGACTCAGTCTAACGCTACCGCTTAACTGTTTTCCTATTTTTCTCTTATCTTTTTGTCTAACCTAATTAAAACACTTTGCTAAATCTTATCAATCACCCTAAAAGCAATACTATCAGATCCAAAAACAAAGTGCATTGAACTTTTAGACCCATTCGATAAATAATAATATAACTACATATAAATCCCATTAGAACCCATTCAAAATCGATTCTAATGCTGCAGTTATTTATCGGTTACATCGAACCGTATCACTTATTGATAACCATTACAACCACCCAATTAGTAACTCTTAGAGAATGCGTGCCCGATCAACGCTCCCGCTCTATCACACCATACACAACCGTAACCCTCAATATATCATTAGTAGATTAATGATAATTCTAAGCAATATCATCACAAAGGCTATTATGCTGCAAGTTTATGGGATACGTTACATTAAAATATATATTTTTTTAGAATAACATTTATTTTAGAATTATAATATATTTAGAATTACCTATTTTTACTAAAAGTTTAAAATATCATACATTTCTCAAAAACTTGCACATCCGGAAAATAAATTATATATCGCGAATTTGATTATTTTTTCAAGGGATATTACATTTTTAACCTCTGCATTCGATAGAGTTTGCCTGAACTTATTACTTTTGAAAATTAATAGATTTCACTATTAGCAGAAAAGGAATAGATAGGCAAAAAAACTGTTCAGTTTTACTTACTCATTTCAGTAGGGATTGATATCATAAAAACCTACTAATAGTTCTCTAACTTAAGGGTCCACTTCCTTACCAAGAATATATGCATTGCACCTACTGTTTTTTGCGAATATCTCGTGAATACACAATTCCATAGTGAAAAAATGGGAAAAGACAAGATATAAATAAAGTACACCAGTCCTTTCTGTCCTTCTTCCTCTGGCGAGGCCATGATGCACCAATAAAATCCTTTCGACCGAACAAGGCTTGTCTCAATTTGAAATTTCTATTTGCCGGTCGCGGTTAAGAGGCATCTTAACCAGTCCCCTAAAGAGAAACAAATTTTGAAATGTCGTCAATCCGTCAGTTCAAGAGGTTAATGAAGGGTTAACGATTCGGCCTTCAAGTGATGTGAATGAAAATAAAAATCGCACAACTGTTTTAGTTATCGATCAGTATTCCTCCTAAAGTTTTCCCCTTTATCGCTCTTTGAAGTTAACATCATCACATCCTAGGAGGTCTGAGGGAGTTACGAGAAACATGCCATTATATTTCATTAATTACGCAACGAAGATCAAATTTCACAACAGAGATACTTTTGTTACGCAATAAAAATGTAATTTCACTACAGAGATACGTTAGTTACGCAACAAAAATGTAATTTCACTACAGAGACACTTTTGTTACTCAACACAAATACGTTTACATTTGCACACTTTTCGTTTATTACACTCGGTAAAAATGACGGATTCTTCTTCTTGGGTCATTTGGGTGATTTTTTTTTTGCTTCAATTATAGAGAGCGTAAAATTAATTCGTAGTCCGTATAGTACGTGTAATTTAGAAATAGTGTTAAATTCTTATGTAAAGTTGTTAATTTCCTTGCAAACCAAAATTCTGAAAGGTTTCTGTTTATCTTCAATTATTTGACAAATATGAAAAAAAGACGTGTAATTACCGAAATTTTCTCTGGGTGTTAGATATTTCTCTGGTGTGTCAGAGAAGACTATCACTAATGTGAATTCCGTTGACTCTCCATATCCCTACTCTATCTCAGAATGCTTCACTTGTGTCGGTCCTTAGAATAAAATTTTTATCTTGTTTTCAAAAGAAAAAAAACGAACAAATGTTTTCACTTTATCATCCGTCCGTCGATCTGGCGGTGATTGACTCAATCGCAACTTGCCTCTCCCAAATTTGAATCCCACCTGTGTTAGAGATTCAGATATATCTCCGTTAAACTCGCATCGTACCCTCGGTCAGAAAGGAGACACCGATGGGCTTGGAATGCCCGCCGTCCGTTAGATGGGGCGTAAATCCCTGTCGCCGTGCACATGTTGTTTTGGACGCTTTTTTGCACATATTGGCTAAATGGCCAAGTCACAAGAACACCGTGGGCTCACAGAAGGTTGGTGGAGGGGACACACTGGAATAGTAATTGTAGCATGAATGAGAGTTCTGGCAAAGTAAAAGGGGCTCGAGAATTCTATGAAATTCCATGGGAAAGGTGATGGGGGTTGAGGATAGATAGAAAATCTATTTTAACATTTAAAGAATGATTTTGATAAAAGGGAACCTACTCTAACACTTAATGAATGGTTTTGATAAAACTGAATCTATTCTAACACTTAATGAATGATTTCGATAAAAGGGAAACTACTCTAACATTTAATTTATGGTTTTGGTAAAAGGGAATCGCTTTAACACTTAATGAAGGGGCCTACTCTAAAATTTAAAGACTGATTTTGATAAAAGGGAATCTATTCTAACACTTAATGAATGGTTTTGATATAATGGGACCTACTCGAACACTTAATGAATAATTTTGACAAAAGGGAACCTACTCTGACACATAATGAATCGTTTTGATAAAACGGAATCTATTCTAACACATAACGAATGATTTTGATAAAACGGAACCTACTCTAACACTTAATGAATGGTATTGATAAAAGGAAATTTATTTTAAAATTTAATGAATGATTTTCATAAATGGGAACCTCCTCTAACTCTTAATGAATGGTTTTGATAAAACGGAATCTATTCTAACACTTAATGAATGATTTTGATAAAAAGGAACCTACTCTAACACTTAATGAATGGATTTGATAAAAGGGAATCGCTTTAAAACTTAATGAATGGGTTTGATATAAGGGGCCTACTCTAACACTTAATGAATTATTTTGACAAAAGGGAACCTACTCTAACACTTAATGAAGGGTTTTGATTAAACAGAATCGATTCTAACACATAATGAATGATTTTGATAAAAGGGAACCTACTCTAACTCTTAATAAATGCTTTTGATAAAAAGGAATCTATTCTAACAATTAATGATTGATTTTGATAAAAGGGAACCTACTCTAACACTTAATGAATGATTTTGATAATAGGGAATCGCTTTAAAACTTAATGAATGGTTTTGATATAACGGGACCTACTTTAACACTTATTGAATGATTTTGATAAAATGGAACCTGCTCTAAAACTTAATGAATTATTTTAATAAAAGGGAACCTACCCTAATACTTAAAGAATGAAAAGAAATCGTAACTTAGGCCTTTAAAGAATCTCTGCACTTACTGAAAATGTTACACCAGACATGACGACAAGAGTATACACTGAAGTTGAATATAATGCCACCAATGATGGACATGTTGAAATCTGTTGAACATAAACCATGTTTTAATAGTTTCTTGACATTATGAACATATTTTAGTTAATTATTTAATAACGTAAAGCACCTTAAAATGTGGTACTCTTTAATAATGACCCTGTATTAATACAAGTATGCATTAGTCAAAGATATTACCGTCGTTGCAAAATCCATTGAATTGATATGGTGTTCTTTCCTCTTCTCACATTGAATTTCTATATCGTCTACTTTCCTCTTCTCACACTGAGATTCTATATCTTCTTCTTTCCTCTTCTCACACTGAGTTTCTATATCGTCTTCTTTCCTCTTTTCACACTGAGTTTCTATATCGTCTTCTTTCCTCTTCTCACACTGAGTTTCTATATCGTCTTCTTTCCTCTTTTCACACTGAGTTTCTATATCGTCTTCTTTCCTCTTCTCACACTGAGTTTCTATATCGTCTTCTTTCCTCTTCCCACACGACATTTGATACGGACTTCTTTCCCTTTCTCACACTCAGCTCGCAAGAAATATCTCACTAAAATGTTTTGAACCAAGAATATTTTAACTATTGAGAAACGAAATTACTTTTAATTCTGCAAACACTGATTAGGGAACGTTCTTGAATCGAGTTACTACATCTTGCAACCTTATCATCAATTTAATCTAAACCGACAATTTATCATCGCTAAACAAATTGCGGGCAATAACCAGAACACATACAGCAATATTGATAAAGGTTAGGAAAATATTTCCTCTTTCAATTTAATTCCTTAATTTTAAAACCTTGAATCATATATAAACAATTAACGGTTTCTATTTAAATACATAGCAAAATTAATTTTTTCAAAATGCTACGTTACTCTTCAATTTAGTATCGTAAATTAAAGGTAGGAATAAAAATCTCGTAAATTTACGTTTGCGAATCTTACGCAGTGAGTTTGCCAAATTAATTTCAACTTCGTAGCCAACTATGTAATGACTTCTCTGTTGGAACATTCTTCATAACGGTAATCACGCTAATGACCTGGCTTGGCAGACTAAACAGCCATTACATTTGTTTACATCATAAGTGGAATTGTAAACAAGTCAGTGGATTAGGCAGTAACGAGACCTTGCTATTCCGGAACTATGGAGACTTTGTGGCTTCAAGATTTAGTAGAGATCGCTAGTGACTCAGTCGATAGCTTTTCGAGCTGGTATTCCTAAGTTCGGAATCTCAAGCAGTGGCGAAGGATGAGTAGAAGCAATTGATGGAATGATCCTGTGGATTTGAGACATTGGTTATCATAGGTCATTGGTTGATTAATGTTTTAAAAAAAGAGGAGAACCAAAAAAAAAATTATCACGGCTTTATCTCCCTTCCGATAGCCCGAAACCTTTCCAAATCCATCGGTCAAGGACGTACCAAGCATTTAGTTTCGAGAAGCTGAGTGCTGAGATTAAGACTTGAGTAGGATTTCCCAATTATTAAAATATCCCACCGAACAGGGAAGGTAAAATTAATATTCTATATAAAATAAGAATTTATAGAGGTCTTTTATATATTTTTAGTGCCGGACATAAAATATGGGCTGAAGTGATATTGTGCAAAGACAACTCTTTTGGAATTCGAATCAGATAGACAAGTTTGATATTTTGCATAAGATGACCAGATATGTAGGGGGCGACTCCCTGATCCTCCCCTTCCGCCCATATACATCCCTACCATTGTGTTCGCTTTCTCACGCAGCAGGGTGGGAGTTATCGGAGATAAATCTTAAAACGCTCATATTTGGGACTCGGATCTGCATTATCTGAAGAAGTGTAAAATTTCAGTTCGTAGAATTATTTCCTTTGCAATCACGATACAGAAAGAAATTAGCAATAACCTGACGTGAGTTTTTCCGTTTTGACTCATGAGTAGTAGGGGCGGGGGTGGCTCAGTCGGTAGCGTGCCAGGCTCGTAATCTGCAGTACCCAGGTTCGAGTCCCAGCTGGGTCAGCGTTGACACTTTTCTCCGCAACCGATGGGCTCGGAAAGACGCCATCCGTCGGATGGGAAGATAAGCCGTAGCCCCATGTATGGGAGAGTCATAACCTGTACACGTTAAAGAACATGGATGGCCTTCACGGGAGGCTTCCATCTTTCTCCCAACAGCTGTTCCAGTGGGTCCCCTCCCCCAACCTTCTCTGAGCCTTCGGGGTCCTTGTGACCTGGCCATTTATAGCCCATGGTGTGCAAGTAAGTGCCGCTCAGAGGTAAAACAACCCAACTCATGAGTAGTATGACTTATAATTCAAAAAAAAAATCTACATTTACGACATGAGGGTAATTGAAAATTGTGCTTTTTTTATTTTGATAAGAAAATCGGTGTTTATTGAATATTAAATTAAACTGAAAGAATATAAATGTATTGATTCACAATCTTATTAATCTTCTCATATGAATAACACTACGTGACTGCTCACGATTACTTCATTTTACTGTAGCTGTGACGAACCAAGCGAATTACTTTGTTCGCTGGACAGATTTGAACATTACACATTTTCGTTCCCATTGGAAGAGTACTTCAAATAACCTGGAGAGACAACTTTCTTCTGGCGATTATGGGAGAACTGTTCTGAAAGAAAATTAATGCTCTCATTTATAAGATTTAACGCAATCTAAAGGTTGAAATTCCAACTGAAGATGAGCTAAATGCAAAGAGGATTTATTATCACTTATCCAATCCAAAAAAAGAATTTTCATCTATCTCGAAACACAAAAAAAGTTAAATTTCTACGAACATACAGATTGACAAGTGAGACGGACGACAACAAACTGAAAACTAATTAGACAGAGACTTTCGGTTACGTTGTTTTCGTTCTGCATTGGCCTAGTAAACTTGAGGGGCATGATGTTCCCTCAGAATATGATGAACTCCTTTCACACACTGAAGTGTGAAGTCTCTTACCACTACAGCAGGATGGGGGGAACTAAAAGATATAGCTTTAATAGATGGCAAATAATATATTTCAATTCACTCTTATTTTACCTTCTATGAATCGATATACATTGTATCAGAAACTACAGCAAAACTGTTAGCTGATAAGCCAAAGCTATGACACAGAAAACGTAGTAAAATAAGGATGTAATAAGGATGAATCAGTGTAATAATAAAACAAAGTGTTATACAAAATAAATAAAATATCTATATGGCATAAAAACAATAATAATAAATAAAAATCCCTCAAGTAGCTGCTGGCCACAGAGGTCTGATAGGAGCCTTCCAGTTCATACGACATAGAGGTCTGCGAAACAATGCGGGAGTTC
This sequence comes from Ryuthela nishihirai, assembly GCA_038380435.1. Lineage (NCBI taxonomy): Eukaryota > Metazoa > Arthropoda > Arachnida > Araneae > Heptathelidae > Ryuthela > Ryuthela nishihirai. The sequence goes on from JAWZYU010000030.1 coordinate 35,723,689, forward strand.
AGCATAAAAACTACACAAACATCTATGCCTTACCCCGAGTTCGAACCTAGATTCCTTTTTGATCAGTAGCCAAGACACTAACTACTCGGACACCCATGCAGCATAAAAAATCCCAAGAATTAAAAGAGAGAAAATTATCCTCCAATTATTTTTTTCCTTATAAGTAAAGGTATCTCAAATGCTTTCCATTAAGTATATTGAACTAATAAATAACTAAAATGATTCCTTGGTACGAAAACAACTGTTGGTCATCCTATCTTTTTTATCTGTATTGCCCATACACTTCTAATACCCGAAGCAATGGGTGCATTACTGATGAAAACTCAATTTCCAAGTTTTATAACGATCCAAGTGTCCAAATAGCAGAGCAGGACTGCTTTTTACGACTGCAGTGGGTTGAACATACAGAGCACCGGACTCTAAGAGGGTGGAAGCGATGGGGGAATTGAGACAGACTTTTTTATGTCTTCTTCCTCTCCCTTTCCCCAATGGTGGCCAGGAAGACATCGAAAAAGCGTCCATTACTGGCACTCCACTCAACGGAGTCTCCCTCAGGCGGACGGGAAGATGTTGTTAGGTGCATCTGATGGTCTCTGGAGGCTGGGCCGTCCTATCTCTTGCGTATGGTTTGTAGTCTTTTCCTTATAATGAATTCTGCATATATAAAAGTCTTCTTTAAGGGGAGGGATTATATTTAAAAAAAACATGTAGTTAAAACCATATCCAAAATTCCGTCCCTCCAACTTTCTCTTTCACACGTGAGGTTTTTTTAACTGTGCAATGGTCTAAGTGGACAGGTGTCAGGGATGTTAAGGCTTAGAAATTTGGCAAAGAATCCGCTTTTGGAAATGTGCTTCCACAGTGTTATTCTTTGTGATTGGGGTAAAGTTCTCATTCCCAAGTGAGGAAAAGGATTTGGTGTCTCATTTGATAAAAACATGATTTTACAAACTGAGTGTCAGAACACGAAGAAGAGGGGAATGGTTTATGTTACAGACTGGTATAATTATCCTGCAAAAAGAGAAACCATACAAATCAGAGAAAACTAACTCTCATCCATTTTACTCACGGTCATGAAGTAGATTAATTGTTTTATCTCTGAGAACCACTTTCTTCTCACGCAATGAGTTAAATGTTAAGGGTTTATAGTTGGGTAGGGGGTCAGATGTTCAGATACATAACGGAAGCCTTCGGTGAACAGCATCCAGTAATCATACTAGATGGTGTTGACCGAGCAGTTTGATTACTGGACGGTCAGCACTAGAGGGGACAGAGTATAGCTCTTCCATAGCGTGGGGGAGGCATTCCAAGACTATCGGTGTCCTCTTTCTCTCAGCGGGTTCTCGGTGAGAATCAACGGAGATAAATTTCAATCCTGTCACAGTTGGGACTGGAACATCAGTTTACGAGCTGGCTCTCTACTGACTGAATCAACCCCCACCCTTCACAGAAAGGGAGCTACAGTTCCAGCTTTATTGAGTATCAAAATGAATTTCGACGACAGCTGCAAAGGATTTTATAAACAGTTACAAAATGATATATTAGTGCGTGGAAAGATATGTTCCACAAAAAAAGTCGAGAAGTTTCGACTGAAAAACGAGGAAAGCTAGAAGATTGAAGAGATCAGAGACTGTAAACTTTGAGAACAATATAAACTGAATTATGCTCTCAATTCTCCTAAATATTCAGAATCCGTTTAATCCTTGCTCAACACGTTCAGTATTCGGTAAACGTTGACTATATTGTTTGTCACTTTTCTCCGCAATAGAATGATAAAATGATTCTCCGCAAATAGAATTAGTAAGATGAAGATTGCATATCAAGTAATATAAGTTGACAAAAAATTATAAGGTGGATTACAGATATTTATTTAAAATTTCAAGTAAAAACTTGATTTTGTTCGCGGGTCACAAAAAACTTTGTGCGGGCCCCTAGTTGGACAGCACTAGGGTAACCGTTAATTACTTGCAGTTACGTTTAGAACGTTATATTGTATTGCTCGTAATTATGGTGACTTTTACCTACACAAAGAAAATCCTAATGCAGCCATGGACTATGGAAGTCCAAATGAAAGTCAATCCAGTGGGCTTAAATTGTCAGCACTAAGATCTTGTGAAGTTGATCACTTCTGAAGCAGGGTAGATATAGCCTTTCACTACCTTAAAACGTACAGTCGCTCAAAAAAGTATCCGAACGCTACGGTTGATTGCAGAATTCAGAAAATATATATGGCAACGAATTTTTTAGAAATTAGTGACTGGCAACCTTCGTGTCACATGACACGAAGGTTGCCAGTCACTAATTTCTAAAAAAATCGTTGCCATTTATATTTTCTGAATTCTGCAATCAACCGTAGCGTTCGGATACTTTTTTGAGCGACTGTACACCAGAGTCACAGTTTCTGCCCAACTTCCTCTGGTCCGTTGTGAACCATGGTACTGTAGCCAGATCTATCTCTAGTATGTATGGAACACTGTGTAGTATGTAAACACTGTGTATGGAACACTGTGTAGTATGTATGGAACACACATGTGACACGAAGGTGACTGGCAACCTTCGTGTCGTGTGACACGAAGGTTGCCAGTCACTAATTTCTAAGAAATTCGTTGCCATATATATTTTCTGAATTCTGCAATCAACCGTAGCGTTCGGATACTTTTTTGAGCGACTGTACACCAGAGTCACAGTTTCTGCCCAACTTCCTCTGGTCCGTTGTGAACCATGGTACGGTAGCCAGATCTATCTCTAGTATGTATGGAACACTGTGTTGGTTCGATTAGTTTCTGCTTTCGCGTGAATGAGTAAATTTCTGCATCGCGTGATAAAGCCATTATTTTAGAAATGGATAAATAACATGAGAGAGACACGAACTCTTTCGTTCGAATTGAAGTCGTTCGAAAGAGAATGAGCCCGACGTGAGCTTCTCTGTCGAAATGAATGCGTTAGGTTAGTGCTGTCCAACTAGGGGCCCGCACAAAGATTTTTGTGACCCGCGAACAAAATCAAGTTTTTACTTGAAATTTTAAATAAATATCTGTAATCCACCTTATAATTTTTTGCAACTTATATTACTTGATATGCAATCTTTATCTTACTCATTCTATTTGTAATTATTATTGCATTATTTCAACTTACTCATTCTATTCTTATTACCTAACAAATACGTCCACAATGCTCCCATTAAATTATTAAATATTTGATAAGGTTTTAGAAAATATATATTCGTTTATTATTACTTATTATTTTTCGCATGAATAAAATAATTTTTGAGGTGACATGAACTGACTTTTCAATTATCTATCCTGTCCTATTCTTTTTTTGGCCCGCGAAATATTGGCGAGAGAAAAAATGACCCTCGGTCTTAGAGACAGCACTGTACGGTATCGTCTCCACTGATGTTTCGTAAGTCAATCAAGTATAGTTTGAAACTTTTATTCACTTTTTACATCGACTTTCCCATTTCAGAAACTTCGGGACTGAATTTACCCATCATCTAGATCAGGGATGTCCAACTTCTTCTATGCGGCCTGCGGGCCGCCAGTTGGACAGCGCTGATCTAGATAGTAAAATTTATTTTACTTCCGAGATACGCTTCAATTTCTCGTAAATAATTTCGTCTACGTGTCATCATAGCGTATTATTCACTTAAAGCATCCTCGGTTTTGCGAGTGGGAAATCTAAAGCCTTATGCATATAATGTTAAACTGAAATTAGGCTATGAGGTTATCGATATTAATGTTTTGTTCAAATTCAGAAGTTTATTTCTGATGAAGAATTCTTGAATCTTTTTTATTATTTGCTGCCAAGGTAAATTGATCACACTTTCGTAACCGTTAATTACTTGCAGTTACGTAACTCTACGGAATATCCGACTTGAATCATATATTTGTAGAGACACATATATTTCAAATATTCCGTTCGAAATTCCATTTATTGCATTTCCACACATTTCATCATTAGATTTGATGCTTTACATATAAGTAATTGTAAGCAGTTTACGTTGGCTATTCGATTTTCACTGCACACAAATACGCCACTGACGCCATCTTATCTTCTTCGAGAGTTGCCGATTTCAGTTTCGTATTCCACGTTCAAATTTGTAAATCTTACTTTCAGTAAGAAGTGCTAATAATATTTCAGTGCATCATATAGCAACCAAATAAAGTAGAGTAAATTTATTTATCCTGATTACTGCTTTGTTAAAGCTAATAAGTCGGAAAAATCTACACTTTTTATGCGGATAATTACACTTGCATATAGCGAGGAGGTCTTCAGCCAGTAGGCAAAGAAGTGTTTGTTTACATCAGGTTTCAATTATTCAAATATTGCAAATTTTGAATAAATGAACAAAACTGAATTAACACTTTAATCAAATATTTCATTTCTTTTAGAATTTAAATATTAGAACAAAACAAGTTTCCAAAATTAACTGTCAATCACTTTGAATCACTCAAAACTGCTCCAAAGTGATAGAATAATGGCAAATGCTCCAAAGTGATAGAATAATGGCAAATGCTCCGAAGTGAGAGAATAATGGCAAATGCTCCGAAGTGAGAGAATAATGGCAAATGCTCCGAAGTGATAGAATAATGGCAAATGTTCCAAAGTGATAGAATAATGGCAAATGCCCCAAAGTGATAAAATAATGGCAAATGCTCCGAAGTGAGAGAATAATGGCAAATGCTCCGAAGTGATAGAATAACGGCAAATGCTCCGAAGTGATAGAATAATGGCAAATGTTCCGAAGTGATAGAATAATGGCAAATGCTCCGAAGTGTTTAAATAATGCAACTGCTGCCCAAAATGAACAGATGAGAAATCAACCAAATGGGAAGAAACAAAGGTGTTAGCGTTGAATTTATCACGTCTTGTGTGAGTCCTGTCCATTGTTGATAGAAAAGATAGAACTTAAAAGACAATGACCTTAGAAAGGCCCTAATTGAATGAGATTAAAGGAGGCTAGTTTTCTCCAACCCCCAAAAAATTAATTTAGATAAAAAAAAGGTAATAGCAATGAGTAAAAAAATTAATAGCAGATACCATTTTAAAGTGTTGGGTAATTCGAATACTCACATCGGCCAGAGAGGATGAAGTATTTGTTTCCATTTGCTCCTTCACTGAGAAATGAAAGAAAAATAAATCACTTAATATTGGAAACTTCAACGTTTTCTTTCCGGCGTTTATATCATGTGATAAAATGATTTACATTCTCTTGAATGGATATTACAGACTCCATCAGTTCATTGTGTTCATAATTAGCAATGAAGTAATAAAATATTATTTTCTTAGAGTGTAAAAACAAATAAACAAGTTGTCAATAATAGAAAGGCAACGTTTATTTCTTTGTATATAATTTTATGTTCATGAGATTCAATAAATAATTCTTCTATCAAAGTCTATCTTTAAATTCTTTTCGCCTAAGGACATCTAAGAAGAACAATGATTTGCGAAACTCTGAATCATGAACATTTCATCCGTTGGTATGGTAATTGTATACCACCTACCCCTCTGGGGCGGTGGTGGCTCTCAGTCGGTAGCGCCCCAGGCACATAATCTGCAGTTCCCAGGTTTGAGTTCCAGCTGGGCAGCATAGAGATTTATATAGCAAAAGTAGGGGACACCTATGGATTTGGAAAGGCCGTCGTCCGTCGGATATTAAAGAACTTGTGTACATTAAAGACACACTGGATAGCCTTGACGGGAGACTACCATCTGTCTCCTAAATGCTGTCTGGTGGGTAAATTCTTTCGACCGTATAACGACATTACTGCATTTACGTCACTGATTGATGTTCATTTAGCCAATTATGTGCAAAACATTGGCGGTCAGAGATAAAACGCACACTTGAGTAAAACACTTCCTATTCTTGTATGGCTCCTTAGAATAAAATTTTTTCTTGTTTTCAAAAAAAAAGAAAAACGAACAAATGTTTTCACTTTATCATCCGTCCGTCGATCTGGCGGGTATTGACTCAATCTCAACTTGTCATTCCCAGATCTGAATCTCACCTGTGCTAGCGGTTCAGATATATCTCCGTTAAACTCGATCAGAAAGGAGACACCGATGGGCTTGGAATGCCCGCCGTCCGTTAGATGGGGCGTAAATCCCTGTCGCCGTGCACATGTTGTTTTGGACGCTTTTTTGCACACATTGGCTAAATGGCCATCACAAGATCACCGAGGGTTCAGAGAAGGTTGGTGGAGGGGACCCACTGGAATAGTTAGTAGTAGCATGAATGAGAATTCTGGCACAGTAAAAGGACTCGAGAATTCTATGAAAATCCATGGAAAATGTGATGGGGGTTGAGGATAGAGAGAAAATCTATTCTAACATTTAAAGAATGATTTTGATAAAAGGGAACCTACTCTAACACTTAATGGATTGTTTTGACAAAACTGAATCTATTCTAACACTTAATGAATGATTTTGATAAAAGGGAAACTACTCTAACATTTAATTTATGGTTTTGATAAAAGGGAATCGCTTTAACACTTAATGAATGGTTTTCATATAAGGGGCCTACTCTAACACTTAAAGAGTGATTTTGATAAAAGGGAATCTATTCTAACACTTAATGAATGGTTTTGATATAATGGGACTTACTCTAACACTTAATGAATGGTTTTGATAAAAGGGAACCTACTCCGTAAGTAAGATTCTGAGGGAAAAAAAAAGTACTGCTCCTACGGTTTTATGGAGGGTCAATAATTTTTTCAGTGAAATCTACAATCATTCATAGTTTTGTTATCTTTTCTGCAACTTTTAATCAATGGGTTTGATAAAACGGAATCTATTCTAACACGTAATGATTGATTTTGATATAAGGGAACCTACTCTAACACTTAATGAATGATATTGATAATAGAGAACCTACTCTAGCATTTAATGAATGATATTGATAATAGAGAACCTACTCTAACATTTAATGAATGGTTTTGATAAAAGGGAATCGCTTTAGCACTTATTGAATGGTTTGATATAACGGGACCTACTTTAACACTTAATGAATGATTTTGCTAAAATGGAACCTGCTCTAAAACTTAATGAATTATTTTAATAAAAGGGAACCTACCCTAATACTTAAAGAATGAAAACAAAATCGTAACTTAAGCCTTTAAAGAATCTCTGCACTTACCGAAAATGTTACACTAGACATGGCGACAAGAGTTTACACGAAAGTTGAATATAATGCCACCAATGATGGGCATGTTGAAATCTGTTGAACATAAACCATGTTTTAATAGTTTCTTGACATTTTGAACACATTTTTAGTTAATTATTTAATAAAGTACAGCCCCTTAAAATGTGGTACACTTTAATAATGACCCTCTATTAATACATGTATGCATTAGTCAAAGATATTACCATCGTTGCAAAATCCATTGAATTGATAGAGTCGTCTTTCCTCTTCTCACATTGAGTTTCTATATCGTCTACTTTCCTCTTCTCACACTGAGTTTCTATATCTTCTTCTTTCCTCTTCTCACACTGAGTTTCTATATCGTCTTATTTTCTCTTCTCACACTGACATTTCATACGCTATTCTTTCCTCTACTCAAATTGAGTTTCTACATCATGTTCTTTCTTCTTCTGACACTGAGTTTCTACATCGTCTTCTTTCCTCTTCCCACACGACATTTGATACGGACTTCTTTCCCTTTCTCACACTCAGCTCGCAAGAAATATCTCACTAAAATGTTTTGAACCAAGAATATTTTAACTATTGAGAAACGAAATTACTTTTAATTCTGCAAACACTGATTAGGGAACGTTCTTGAATCGAGTTACTACATCTTGCAACCTTATCATCAATTTAATCTAAACCGACAATTTATCATCGCTAAACAAATTGCGGGCAATAACCAGAACACATACAGCAATATTGATAAAGGTTAGGAAAATATTTCCTCTTTCAATTTAATTCCTTAATTTTAAAACCTTGAATCATATATAAACAATTAACGGTTTCTATTTAAATACATAGCAAAATTAATTTTTTCAAAATGCTACGTTACTCTTCAATTTAGTATCGTAAATTAAAGGTAGGAATAAAAATCTCGTAAATTTACGTTTGCGAATCTTACGCAGTGAGTTTGCCAAATTAATTTCAACTTCGTAGCCAACTATGTAATGACTTCTCTGTTGGAACATTCTTCATAACGGTAATCACGCTAATGACCTGGCTTGGCAGACTAAACAGCCATTATATTTGTTTACATCATACGTGGAATTGTAAACAAGTCAGTGGATTAGGCAGTAACGAGACCTTGCTATTCCGGAACTATGGAGACTTTGTGGCTTCAAGATTTAGTAGAGATCGCTAGTGACTCAGTCGATAGCTTTTCGAGCTGGTATTCCTAAGTTCGGAATCTCAAGCAGTGGCGAAGGATGAGTAGAAGCAATTGATGGAATGATCCTGTGGATTTGAGACATTGGTTATCATAGGTCATTGGTTGATTAATGTTTTAAAAAAAGAGGAGAACCAAAAAAAAAATTATCACGGCTTTATCTCCCTTCCGATAGCCCGAAACCTTTCCAAATCCATCGGTCAAGGACGTACCAAGCATTTAGTTTCGAGAAGTTGAGTGCTGAGATTAAGACTTGAGTAGGATTTCCCAATTATTAAAATATCCCACCGAACAGGGAAGGTAAAATTAATATTCTATATAAAATAAGAATTTATAGAGGTCTTTTATATATTTTTAGTGCCGGACATAAAATATGGGCTGAAGTGATATTGTGCAAAGACAACTCTTTTGGAATTCGAATCAGATAGACAAGTTTGATATTTTGCATAAGATGACCAGATATGTAGGGGGCGACTCCCTGATCCTCCCCTTCCGCCCATATACATCCCTACCATTGTGTTCGCTTTCTCACGCAGCAGGGTGGGAGTTATCGGAGATAAATCTTAAAACGCTCATATTTGGGACTCGGATCTGCATTATCTGAAGAAGTGTAAAATTTCAGTTCGTAGAATTATTTCCTTTGCAATCACGATACAGAAAGAAATTAGCAATAACCTGACGTGAGTTTTTCCGTTTTGACTCATGAGTAGTAGGGGCGGGGGTGGCTCAGTCGGTAGCGTGCCAGGCTCGTAATCTGCAGTACCCAGGTTCGAGTCCCAGCTGGGTCAGCGTTGACACTTTTCTCCGCAACCGATGGGCTCGGAAAGACGCCATCCGTCGGATGGGAAGATAAGCCGTAGCCCCATGTATGGGAGAGTCATAACCTGTACACGTTAAAGAACATGGATGGCCTTCACGGGAGGCTTCCATCTTTCTCCCAACAGCTGTTCCAGTGGGTCCCCTCCCCCAACCTTCTCTGAGCCTTCGGGGTCCTTGTGACCTGGCCATTTATAGCCCATGGTGTGCAAGTAAGTGCCGCTCAGAGGTAAAACAACCCAACTCATGAGTAGTATGACTTATAATTCAAAAAAAAAAATCTACATTTACGACATGAGGGTAATTGAAAATTGTGCTTTTTTTATTTTGATAAGAAAATCGGTGTTTATTGAATATTAAATTAAACTGAAAGAATATAAATGTATTGATTCACAATCTTATTAATCTTCTCATATGAATAACACTACGTGACTGCTCACGATTACTTCATTTTACTGTAGCTGTGACGAACCAAGCGAATTACTTTGTTCGCTGGACAGATTTGAACATTACACATTTTCGTTCCCATTGGAAGAGTACTTCAAATAACCTGGAGAGACAACTTTCTTCTGGCGATTATGGGAGAACTGTTCTGAAAGAAAATTAATGCTCTCATTTATAAGATTTAACGCAATCTAAAGGTTGAAATTCCAACTGAAGATGAGCTAAATGCAAAGAGGATTTATTATCACTTATCCAATCCAAAAAAAGAATTTTCATCTATCTCGAAACACAAAAAAAGTTAAATTTCTACGAACATACAGATTGACAAGTGAGACGGACGACAACAAATTGAAAACTAATTAGACAGAGACTTTCGGTTACGTTGTTTTCGTTCTGCATTGGCCTAGTAAACTTGAGGGGCATGATGTTCCCTCAGAATATGATGAACTCCTTTCACACACTGAAGTGTGAAGTCTCTTACCACTACAGCAGGATGGAGGGAACTAAAAGATATAGCTTTAATAGATGGCAAATAATATATTTCAATTCACTCTTATTTTACCTTCTATGAATCGATATACATTGTATCAGAAACGACAGCAAAACTGTTAGCTGATAAGCCAAAGCTATGACACAGAAAACGTAGTAAAATAAGGATGTAATAAGGATGAATCAGTGTAATAATAAAACAAAGTGTTATACAAAATAAATAAAATATCTATATGGCATAAAAACAATAATAATAAATAAAAATCCCTCAAGTAGCTGCTGGCCACAGAGGTCTGATAGGAGCCTTCCAGTTCATACGACATAGAGGTCTGCGAAACAATGCGGGAGTTCAGCATAAAAACTACACAAACATCTATGCCTTACCCCGAGTTCGAACCTAGATTCCTTTTTGATCAGTAGCCAAGACACTAACTACTCGGACACCCATGCAGCATAAAAAATCCCAAGAATTAAAAGAGAGAAAATTATCCTCCAATTATTTTTTTCCTTATAAGTAAAGGTATCTCAAATGCTTTCCATTAAGTATATTGAACTAATAAATAACTAAAATGATTCCTTGGTACGAAAACAACTGTTGGTCATCCTATCTTTTTTATCTGTATTGCCCATACACTTCTAATACCCGAAGCAATGGGTGCATTACTGATGAAAACTCAATTTCCAAGTTTTATAACGATCCAAGTGTCCAAATAGCAGAGCAGGACTGCTTTTTACGACTGCAGTGGGTTGAACATACAGAGCACCGGACTCTAAGAGGGTGGAAGCGATGGGGGAATTGAGACAGACTTTTTTATGTCTTCTTCCTCTCCCTTTCCCCAATGGTTGCCAGGAAGACATCGAAAAAGCGTCCATTACTGGCACTCCACTCAACGGAGTCTCCCTCAGGCGGACGGGAAGATGTTGTTAGGTGCATCTGATGGTCTCTGGAGGCTGGGCCGTCCTATCTCTTGCGTATGGTTTGTAGTCTTTTCCTTATAATGAATTCTGCATATATAAAAGTCTTCTTTAAGGGGAGGGATTATATTTAAAAAAAACATGTAGTTAAAACCATATCCAAAATTCCGTCCCTCCAACTTTCTCTTTCACACGTGAGGTTTTTTTAACTGTGCAATGGTCTAAGTGGACAGGTGTCAGGGATGTTAAGGCGTAGAAATTTGGCAAAGAATCCGCTTTTGGAAATGTGCTTCCACAGTGTTATTCTTTGTGATTGGGGTAAAGTTCTCATTCCCAAGTGAGGAAAAGGATTTGGTGTCTCATTTGATAAAAACATGATTTTACAAACTGAGTGTCAGAACACGAAGAAGAGGGGAATGGTTTATGTTACAGACAGGTATAATTATCCTGCAAAAAGAGAAACCATACAAATCAGAGAAAACTAACTCTCATCCATTTTACTCACGGTCATGAAGTAGATTAATTGTTTTATCTCTGAGAACCACTTTCTTCTCACGCAATGAGTTAAATGTTAAGGGTTTATAGTTGGGTAGGGGGTCAGATGTTCAGATACATAACGGAAGCCTTCGGTGAACAGCATCCAGTAATCATACTAGATGGTGTTGACCGACCAGTTTGATTACTGGACGGTCAGCACTAGAGGGGACAGAGTATAGCTCTTCCATAGCGTGGGGGAGGCATTCCAAGATTATCGGTGTCCTCTTTCTCTCAGCGGGTTCTCGGTGAGAATCAACGGAGATAAATTTCAATCCTGTCACAGTTGGGACTGGAACATCAGTTTACGAGCTGGCTCTCTACTGACTGAATCAACCCCCACCCTTCACAGAAAGGGAGCTACAGTTCCAGCTTTATTGAGTATCAAAATGAATTTCGACGACAGCTGCAAAGGATTTTATAAACAGTTACAAAATGATATATTAGTGCGTGGAAAGATATGTTCCACAAAAAAAGTCGAGAAGTTTCGACTGAAAAACGAGGAAAACTAGAAGATTGAAGAGATCAGAGACTGTAAACTTTGAGAACAATATAAACTGAATTATGCTCTCAATTCTCCTAAATATTCAGAATCCGTTTAATCCTTGCTCAACACGTTCAGTATTCGGTAAACGTTGACTATATTGTTTGTCACTTTTCTCCGCAATAGAATGATAAAATGATTCTCCGCAAATGACTGGAATTAGTGACTGGCAACCTTCGTGTCACATGACACGAAGGTTGCCAGTCACTAATTTCTAAAAAAATCGTTGCCATTTATATTTTCTGAATTCTGCAATCAACCGTAGCGTTCGGATACTTTTTTGAGCGACTGTACACCAGAGTCACAGTTTCTGCCCAACTTCCTCTGGTCCGTTGTGAACCATGGTACTGTAGCCAGATCTATCTCTAGTATGTATGGAACACTGTGTAGTATGTAAACACTGTGTATGGAACACTGTGTAGTATGTATGGAACACACATGTGACACGAAGGTGACTGGCAACCTTCGTGTCGTGTGACACGAAGGTTGCCAGTCACTAATTTCTAAGAAATTCGTTGCCATATATATTTTCTGAATTCTGCAATCAACCGTAGCGTTCGGATACTTTTTTGAGCGACTGTACACCAGAGTCACAGTTTCTGCCCAACTTCCTCTGGTCCGTTGTGAACCATGGTACGGTAGCCAGATCTATCTCTAGTATGTATGGAACACTGTGTTGGTTCGATTAGTTTCTGCTTTCGCGTGAATGAGTAAATTTCTGCATCGCGTGATAAAGCCATTATTTTAGAAATGGATAAATAACATGAGAGAGACACGAACTCTTTCGTTCGAATTGAAGTCGTTCGAAAGAGAATGAGCCCGACGTGAGCTTCTCTGTCGAAATGAATGCGTTAGGTTAGTGCTGTCCAACTAGGGGCCCGCACAAAGATTTTTGTGACCCGCGAACAAAATCAAGTTTTTACTTGAAATTTTAAATAAATATCTGTAATCCACCTTATAATTTTTTGCAACTTATATTACTTGATATGCACTCTCTATCTTACTCATTCTATTTGTAATTATTATTGCATTATTTCAACTTACTCATTCTATTCTTATTACCTAACAAATACGTCCACAATGCTCCCATTAAATTATTAAATATTTGATAAGGTTTTAGAAAATATATATTCGTTTATTATTACTTATTATTTTTCGCATGAATAAAATAATTTTTGAGGTGACATGAACTGACTTTTCAATTATCTATCCTGTCCTATTCTTTTTTTGGCCCGCGAAATATTGGCGAGAGAAAAAATGACCCTCGGTCTTAGAGACAGCACTGTACGGTATCGTCTCCACTGATGTTTCGTAAGTCAATCAAGTATAGTTTGAAACTTTTATTCACTTTTTACATCGACTTTCCCATTTCAGAAACTTCGGGACTGAATTTACCCATCATCTAGATCAGTGATGTCCAACTTCTTCTATGCGGCCTGCGGGCCGCCAGTTGGACAGCGCTGATCTAGATAGTAAAATTTATTTTACTTCCGAGATACGCTTCAATTTCTCGTAAATAATTTCGTCTACGTGTCATCATAGCGTATTATTCACTTAAAGCATCCTCGGTTTTGCGAGTGGGAAATCTAAAGCCTTATGCATATAATGTTAAACTGAAATTAGGCTATGAGGTTATCGATATTAATGTTTTGTTCAAATTCAGAAGTTTATTTCTGATGAAGAATTCTTGAATCTTTTTTATTATTTGCTGCCAAGGTAAATTGATCACACTTTCGTAACCGTTAATTACTTGCAGTTACGTAACTCTACGGAATATCCGACTTGAATCATATATTTGTAGAGACACATATATTTCAAATATTCCGTTCGAAATTCCATTTATTGCATTTCCACACATTTCATCATTAGATTTGATGCTTTACATATAAGTAATTGTAAGCAGTTTACGTTGGCTATTCGATTTTCACTGCACACAAATACGCCACTGACGCCATCTTATCTTCTTCGAGAGTTGCCGATTTCAGTTTCGTATTCCACGTTCAAATTTGTAAATCTTACTTTCAGTAAGAAGTGCTAATAATATTTCAGTGCATCATATAGCAACCAAATAAAGTAGAGTAAATTTATTTATCCTGATTACTGCTTTGTTAAAGCTAATAAGTCGGAAAAATCTACACTTTTTATGCGGATAATTACACTTGCATATAGCGAGGAGGTCTTCAGCCAGTAGGCAAAGAAGTGTTTGTTTACATCAGGTTTCAATTATTCAAATATTGCAAATTTTGAATAAATGAACAAAACTGAATTAACACTTTAATCAAATATTTCATTTCTTTTAGAATTTAAATATTAGAACAAAACAAGTTTCCAAAATTAACTGTCAATCACTTTGAACTATCAAAACTGCTCCAAAGTGATAGAATAATGGCAAATGCTCCAAAGTGATAGAATAATGGCAAATGGTCCGAAGTGAGAGAATAATGGCAAATGCTCCGAAGTGAGAGAATAATGGCAAATGCTCCGAAGTGAGAGAATAATGGCAAATGTTCCAAAGTGATAGAATAATGGCAAATGCTCCAAAGTGATAGAATAATGGCAAATGCCCCAAAGTGATAAAATAATGGCAAATGCTCCGAAGTGAGAGAATAATGGCAAATGCTCCGAAGTGATAGAATAACGGCAAATGCTCAGAAGTGAGAGAATAATGGCAAATGTTCCGAAGTGATAGAATAATGGCAAATGCTCCGAAGTGTTTAAATAATGCAACTGCTGCCCAAAATGAACAGATGAGAAATCAACCAAATGGGAAGAAACAAAGGTGTTAGCGTTGAATTTATCACGTCTTGTGTGAGTCCTGTCCATTGTTGATAGAAAAGATAGAACTTAAAAGACAATGACCTTAGAAAGGCCCTAATTGAATGAGATTAAAGGAGGCTAGTTTTCTCCAACCCCCAAAAAATTAATTTAGATAAAAAAAAGGTAATCGCAATGAGTAAAAAAATTAATAGCAGATACCATTTTAAAGTGTTGGGTAATTCGAATACTCACATCGGCCAGAGAGGATGAAGTATTTGTTTCCATTTGCTCCTTCACTGAGAAATGAAAGAAAAACAAATCACTTAATATTGGAAACTTCAACGTTTTCTTTCCGGCGTTTATATCATGTGATAAAATGATTTACATTCTCTTGAATGGATATTACAGATTCCATCAGTTCATTGTGTTCATAATTAGCAATGAAGTAATAAAATATTATTTTCTTAGAGTGTAAAAACAAATAAACAAGTTGTCAATAATAGAAAGGCAACGTTTATTTCTTTATATATAATTTTATGTTCATGAGATTCAATAAATAATTCTTCTATCAAAGTCTATCTTTAAATTCTTTTCGCCTAAGGACATCTAAGAAGAACAATGATTTGCGAAACTCTGAATCATGAACATTTCATCCGTTGGTATGGTAATTGTATACCACCTACCCCTCTGGGGCGGTGGTGGCTCTCAGTCGGTAGCGCCCCAGGCACATAATCTGCAGTTCCCAGGTTTGAGTTCCAGCTGGGCAGCATAGAGATTTATATAGCAAAAGTAGGGGACACCTATGGATTTGGAAAGGCCGTCGTCCGTCGGATATTAAAGAACTTGTGTACATTAAAGACACACTGGATAGCCTTGACGGGAGACTACCATCTGTCTCCTAAATGCTGTCTGGTGGGTAAATTCTTTCGACCGTATAACGACATTACTGCATTTACGTCACTGATTGATGTTCATTTAGCCAATTATGTGCGAAACATTGGCGGTCAGAGATAAAACGCACACTTGAGTAAAACACTTCCTATTCTTGTATGGCTCCTTAGAATAAAATTTTTTCTTGTTTTCAAAAAAAAAGAAAAACGAACAAATGTTTTCACTTTATCATCCGTCCGTCGATCTGGCGGGTATTGACTCAATCTCAACTTGTCATTCCCAGATCTGAATCTCACCTGTGCTAGCGGTTCAGATATATCTCCGTTAAACTCGATCAGAAAGGAGACACCGATGGGCTTGGAATGCCCGCCGTCCGTTAGATGGGGCGTAAATCCCTGTCGCCGTGCACATGTTGTTTTGGACGCTTTTTTGCACACATTGGCTAAATGGCCATCACAAGATCACCGAGGGTTCAGAGAAGGTTGGTGGAGGGGACCCACTGGAATAGTTAGTAGTAGCATGAATGAGAATTCTGGCACAGTAAAAGGGCTCGAGAATTCTATGAAAATCCATGGAAAACATGATGGGGGTTGAGGATAGAGAGAAAATCTATTCTAACATTTAAAGAATGATTTTGATAAAAGGGAACCTACTCTAACACTTAATGGATTGTTTTGACAAAACTGAATCTATTCTAACACTTAATGAATGATTTTGATAAAAGGGAAACTACTCTAACATTTAATTTATGGTTTTGATAAAAGGGAATCGCTTTAACACTTAATGAATGGTTTTCATATAAGGGGCCTACTCTAACACTTAAAGAGTGATTTTGATAAAAGGGAATCTATTCTAACACTTAATGAATGGTTTTGATATAATGGGACTTACTCTAACACTTAATGAATGGTTTTGATAAAAGGGAACCTACTCCGTAAGTAAGATTCTGAGGGAAAAAAAAAGTACTGCTCCTACGGTTTTATGGAGGGTCAATAATTTTTTCAGTGAAATCTACAATCATTCATAGTTTTGTTATCTTTTCTGCAACTTTTAATCAATGGGTTTGATAAAACGGAATGTATTCTAACACGTAATGATTGATTTTGATATAAGGGAACCTACTCTAACACTTAATGAATGATATTGATAATAGAGAACCTACTCTAACATTTAATGAATGGTTTTGATAAAAGGGAATCGCTTTTGCACTTATTGAATGGTTTGATATAACGGGACCTACTTTAACACTTAATGAATGATTTTGCTAAAATGGAACCTGCTCTAAAACTTAATGAATTATTTTAATAAAAGGGAACCTACCCTAATACTTAAAGAATGAAAACAAAATCGTAACTTAAGCCTTTAAAGAATCTCTGCACTTACAGAAAATGTTACACTAGACATGGCGACAAGAGTTTACACGAAAGTTGAATATAATGCCACCAATGATGGGCATGTTGAAATCTGTTGAACATAAACCATGTTTTAATAGTTTCTTGACATTATGAACACATTTTTAGTTAATTATTTAATAAAGTAAAGCCCCTTAAAATGTGGTACACTTTAATAATGACCCTCTATTAATACATGTATGCATTAGTCAAAGATATTACCATCGTTGCAAAATCCATTGAATTGATAGAGTCGTCTTTCCTCTTCTCACATTGAGTTTCTATATCGTCTACATTCCTCTTCTCACACTGAGTTTCTATATCTTCTTCTTTCATCTTCTCACACTGAGTTTCTATATCGTCTTATTTTCTCTTCTCACACTGACATTTCATACGATCTTCTTTCCTCTACTCAAATTGAGTTTCTACATCGTGTTCTTTCCTTTTCTCACATTGAGTTTCTATATCGTCTTCTTTCCTCTTCTCACGCTGAATTTCTATATCGTCTTCTTTCCTATTTGCACACAGAGTTCCTATATCGTCTTCTTTCCTCTTCTCACACTGACATTTGATACGGTCTTCTTTTCCCTTCTCACACTGACATTTCATACGGTCTTCTTTCCTCTTCTCACATTGAGTTTCTATATCGTCTTCTTTCCTCTTCTCACATTGTTTCTATATCGTCTACTTTCCTCTTCCCACACTGAGTTTCTATGTCGTCTTCTTTCGTCTTCTCATACTAACATTTAATACGGTCTTGATTTCCCTTCTCACATTGACATTTGATACGGTCTTCTTTCCTCTTCTCACACTGAGATTCTATATCGTCTTCTTTTTTCCTCTTCTCCCACTGAGTTTCTAAGTCGTCTTCTTTCCTCTTCTCACACTGAGTTTCTATATCGTCTTCTTTCCTCTTCTCACACTGAGTTTCTATATCGTTTTCTTTCCTCTTCTCTCACTGAGTTTCTATATCGTCTTCTTTCCTCTTGTCACACTGAGTTTCTATGTCGTCTTCTTTCTATTCTCATACTAACATTTAATACGGTCTTGATTTCCCTTCTCACACTGACATTTGATACGGTCTTCTTTCCTCTTCTCACACTGAGTTTCTATATCGTCTTCTTTTTTCTTCTCACACTCAGTTTCTCTATAGTCTTCTTTCCACTTCTCACACTGAGTTTCCATTTCGTCTTCTTTCCTCTTCCCACACTGACATTTGATAGTCTTCTTTCCTCTTCTCACACTGAGTTTCTATATCGTCTTCTTTTTTCCTCTTCTCACACTGAGTTTCTATATCGTCTTCTTTCCTTTTCTCACAATGAATTTCTATATCTTCTTCTTTCCTCTTCTCACACTGAGTTTCTATATCGTCTTCTTTTCTCTTCTCACACTGAGTTTCTATATCGTCTTCTTTCCTCTTCTCACACTGAGTTTCTATGTCGTCTTCTTTCCTCTTCTCATACTAACATTTAATACGGTCTTGATTTCCCTTCTCTCACTGACATTTGATACGGTCTTCTTTCCCCTTCTCACACTGAGTTTCTATATCGTCTTCTTTCCTCTTTTCACTCTGTGTTTCTATATCGTCTTCTTTCCTCTTTTCACTCTGTGTTTCTATATCGTCTTCTTTCCTCTTCTCACACTGACATTTGATACAGCCTCTTTTCCCTTCTCACAGTGATATTTGATACAGTCTTCTTTCCTCTTCTCACATTGAGTTTCTATATCGTCTTTTTTTTAATTCTCACAATGAATTTCTATATCGTCTACTTTCCTCTTCCGACACTGAGTTTCTGTCGTCTTCTTTCTTCTTCTCATACTAACATTTAATACGATCTTCTTTCCTCTTCTCACACTGAGTTTCTATATCGTCTTCTTTTTTCCTCTTCTCACACTGAGTTTCTATATCGTCTTCTTTTTTCCTCTTCTCACACTGAGTTTCTATATCGTCTTCTTTCCTCTTCTCACACTGAGTTTCTATATCGTATTCTTTCCTCTTCTCACACTGACATTTGATACGGACTTCTTTCCCTTTCTCAAACTCAGCTCGCAATAAATATCTCACTAAAATGGTTTGAACCAAGAATATTAACTATTAATAGAATAATGGCAAATGCTCCCAAGTGTTTGAATAATGAAACTACTGCCAAAGATGAACAGATGAGAAATCATCCAAATGGGAAGAAACAAAGTTGTTAGCGTTGAATTTATCACGTCTTGTGCGAGTCCTATCCTTTGTTGATAGAAAAGATAGATGAACTTAAAAGACAATGAACTTAGAAAGGCCCTAATTGACAGGAGATTAAAGGAGGCTAGTTTTCTCCAACCCCCAAAAAATTAATTTAGATAAAAAAAAAGTAATAGCAATGAGTAAAAAAATTAATAACAGATACCATTTTTAAAGTGTTGGGTAATTCGAATACTCACATCGGCCAAAGAGGATGAAGTATTTGTTTTCATTTGCTCCTTCACTGAGAAATGAAAGAAAAACAAATCACTTAATATTGGAAACTTCAACGTTTTCTTTCCGGCGTTTATACCATGTGATACAATGATTTATATTCTCTTGAATAGATATTACAGACTCCATCAGTTCATCGTGTTCATAATTAGCAATGAAGTAATAAAATATTATTTTCTTAGAGTGTAAAAACAAATAAACAAGTTGTCAATAATAGAAAGGCAACTTTTATTTCTTTATATATAATTTTATGTTCATGAGATTCAATAAATAATTCTTCTATCAAAGTCTATCTTTAAATTCTTTTCGCCTAAGGACATCTAAGAAGAACAACGATTCGCGAAACTCTGAATCATGAACATTTCATCCGTTGGTATGGTAATTGTATACCACCTACCCCTCTGGGGCGGTGGTGGCTCTCAGTCGGTAGCGCCCCAGGCACATAATCTGCAGTTCCCAGGTTTGAGTTCGAGCTGGGCAGCATAGAGATTTATATAGCAAAAGTAGGGGACACCTATGGATTTGGAAAGGCCGCCGTCCGTCGGATATTAAAGAACTTGTGTACATTAAAGACACACTGGATAGCCTTGACGGGAGACTACCATCTGTCTCCTAAATGCTGTCTGGTGGGTAAATTCTTTCGACCGTATAACGACATTACTGCATTTACGTCACTGATTGATGTTCATTTAGCCAATTATGTGCAAAACATTGGCGGTCAGAGATAAAACGCACACTTGAGTAAAACACTTCCTATTCTTTAAAGAGAAGGGAGAGTGAGTGGTGGTGGACAGATATGTCTACCACTCACTCTCTCTTTCTTTTAAAGATTAACAAGTCTTCCATTTGGATCTTACCGCAAAAACCTGTTTTCGAATTTAGGAGAAAGACCATATTTACGCAACTTATTGATGTTCAGAGCCCCGAATCGCTAACCTTTGAATCACGCGAACAATATTCAGGCAAAAGCTAAAAGGTGCGGAGAGAAAAGTACCTAATAGCTTATGTCATCAACAGTTCACGAAATTTCACACCTCAAGAATTCAAGATGGCCGACGTTTCCTTTCAAAGCCAGACTCAGTCTAACGCTACCGCTTAACTGTTTTTCTATTTTTCTCTTATCTTTTTGTCTAACCTAATTAAAACACTTTGCTAAATCTTATCAATCACCCTAAAAGCAATACTATCAGATCCAAAAACAAAGTGCATTGAATTTTTAGACCCATTCGATAAATAATAATATAACTACATATAAATCCCATTAGAACCCATTCAAAATCGATTCTAATGCTGCAGTTATTTATCGGTTACATCGAACCGTATCACTTATTGATAACCATTACAACCACCCAATTAGTAACTCTTAGAGAATGCGTGCCCGATCAACGCTCCCGCTCTATCACACCATACACAACCCTAACCCTCAATATATCATTAGTAGGTTAATGATAATTCTAAGCAATATCATCACAAAGGCTATTATGCTGCAAGTTTATGGGATACGTTACATTAAAATATATATTTTTTTAGAATAACATTTATTTTAGAATTATAATATATTTAGAATTACCTATTTTTACTAAAAGTTTAAAATATCATACATTTCTCAAAAACTTGCACATCCGGAAAATAAATTATATATCGCGAATTTGATTATTTTTTCAAGGGATATTACATTTTTAACCTCTGCATTCGATAGAGTTTGCCTGAACTTATTACTTTTGAAAATTAATAGATTTCACTATTACCAGAAAAGGAATAGATAGGCAAAAAAACTGTTCAGTTTTACTTACTCATTTCAGTAGGGATTGATATCATAAAAACCTACTAATAGTTCTCTAACTTAAGGGTCCACTTCCTTACCAAGAATATATGCATTGCACCTACTGTTTTTTGCGAATATCTCGTGAATACACAATTCCATAGTGAAAAAATGGGAAAAGACAAGATATAAATAAAGTACACCAGTCCTTTCTGTCCTTCTTCCTCTGGCGAGGCCATGATGCACCAATAAAATCCTTTCGACCGAACAAGGCTTGTCTCAATTTGAAATTTCTATTTGCCGGTCGCAGTTAAGAGGCATCTTAACCAGTCCCCTAAAGAGAAACAAATTTTGAAATGTCGTCAATCCGTCAGTTCAAGAGGTTAATGAAGGTTTAACGATTCGGCCTTCAAGTGATGTGAATCAAAATTAAAATCGCACAACTCTTTAAGTTGTCGATCAGTATTCCTCCTAAAGTTTTCCCCTTTATCGCTCTCTGAAGTTAACATCATCACATCCTAGTAGCTCTGAGTGAGTTACGAGAAACAAGCCTTTATATTTCATTAATTACGCAACGAAGATCAAATTTCGCAACAGAGATACTTTTGTTACGCAACAAAAATTCAATTTCACTACAGAGACACTTTTGTTACGCAACACAAATGCATTTACATTTGCACACTTTTCGATTATTACACTCGGTAAAAATGACGGATGCTTCTTCTTTGGTCATTTGGGTGATTTTTTTTGTTTCAATTATAGAGAGCGTAAAAATAATTCATAGTCCGTATAGCTTTAAATTCTTTTGTAAAGTTGTTAATTTCCTTGCAAATAAAAATTGTGAAAAGTATCTGTTTATCTTCAAATATTTGACAAATATGAAAAAAAGACTGGTGTAATTATTGAAATTATCTCTTTAAGATTATCATTAATGTGAATTCCGTTGACTTTCCATATTTCTACTCTATCTCAGAATGCTTCACTTGTATGGCTCCTTAGAATAAAATTTTTTCTTGTGTTCAAAAAAAAGGAAAAACGAACAAATGTTTTCACTTTATCATCCGTCCGTCGATCTGGCGGGTATTGACTCAATCGCAACTTGTCACTCCCAGATTTGAATGTCACCTGTGCTAGCGGTTCAGATATATCTCCGTTAAACTCGATCAGAAAGGAGACACCGATGGGCATGGAATGCCCGTCGTCTGTTAGATGGGGCGTAAATCACTGTCGCCGTGCACATGTTGTTTTGGACGCTTTTTTGCACACATTGGCTAAATGGCCATCACAAGATCACCGAGGGTTCAGAGAAGGTTGGTGGAGGGGACCCACTGAAATAGTTAGTAGTAGCATGAATGAGAATTCTGGCACAGTAAAAGGGCTCGAGAATTCTATGAAAATCCATGGAAAAAGTGATGGGGGTTGAGGATAGAGAGAAAATCTATTCTAACATTTAAAGAATGATTTTGATAAAAGGGAACCTACTCTAACACTTAATGGATTGTTTTGACAAAACTGAATCTATTCTAACACTTAATGAATGATTTTGATAAAAGGGAAACTACTCTAACATTTAATTTATGGTTTTGATAAAAGGGAATCGCTTTAACACTTAATGAATGGTTTTCATATAAGGGGCCTACTCTAACACTTAAAGAGTGATTTCGATAAAAGGGAATCTATTCTAACACTTAATCAATGGTTTTGATATAATAGGACTTACTCTAACACTTAATGAATGGTTTTTATAAAAGGGAACCTACTCTAACACATAATGAATGGTTTTGATAAAAGGGAACCTACTCCGTAAGTAAGATTCTGAGGAAAAAAACGTACTGATCCTACGGTTTTATGGAGGGTCAATACTTTTTTCAGTGAAATCTACAATCATTCATAGTTTTGTTATCTTGTCTGCAAATTTTAATGAATGGGTTTGATAAAACGGAATCTATTCTAACACGTAATGATTGATTTTGATATAAGGGAACCTACTCTAACACTTAATGAATGATATTGATAATAGAGAACCTACTCTAACATTTAATGAATGGTTTTGATTAAAGGGAATCGCTTTAGCACTTATTGAATGGTTTGATATAACGGGACCTACTTTAACACTTAATGAATGATTTTGCTAAAATGGAACCTGCTCTAAAACTTAATGAATTATTTTAATAAAAGGGAACCTACCCTAATACTTAAAGAATGAAAAAAAAATCGTAACTTAAGCCTTTAAAGAATCTCTGCTCTTACTGAAAATGCTACACTAGACATGGCGACAAAAGTTTACACGAAAGTTGAATATAATGCCACCAATGATGGGCATGTTGAAATCTGTTGAACATAAACCATGTTTTAATAGTTTCTTGACATTATGAACACATTTTTAGTTCATTATTTAATAAAGTAAAGCGACTTAAAATGTGGTACTCTTTAATAATGACCCTCTATTAATACATGTATGCATTAGTCAAAGATATTACCATCGTTGCAAAATCCACTGAATTGATATAGTCTTCTTTCCTCTTCTCACATTGAGTTTCTATATCGTCTACTTTCCTCTTCTCACACTGAGTTTCTATATCTTCTTCTTTCCTCTTCTCACACTGAGTTTCTATATCGTCTTATTTTCTCTTCTCACACTGACATTTCATACGCTATTCTTTCCTCTACTCAAATTGAGTTTCTACATCGTGTTCTTTCCTCTTCTCACACTGACATTTGATACGGTCTTCTTTTCCCTTCTCACACTGACATTTCATACGGTCTCCTTTCCTTTTCTCACATTGAGTTTCTATATCGTCTTCTTTCCTCTTTGCACACAGAGTTTCTATATCGTCTTCTTTCCTCTTCTCACACTGACATTTGATACGGTCTTCGTTTCCCTTCTCACACAGACATTTCATACGGTCTTCTTTCCTCTTCTCACATTGAGTTTCTATATCGTCTTCTTTCCTCTTCTCACATTGAGTTTCTATATCGTCTTTTTTCCAATTCTCACAATGAATTTCTATATCGTCTACTTTCCTCTTCCGACAGTGAGTTTCTATGTCGTCTTCTTTCTTCTTCTCATACTAACATTTAATACGGTCTTCTTTCCGTATTAAATGGAAAACTACTCTAACATTTAATTTATGGTTTTGATAAAAGGGTATCGCTTTAACACTTAATGAATGGTTTTCATATAAGGGGCCTACTCTAACACTTAAAGAGTGATTTTGATAAAAGGGAATCTATTCTAACACTTAATGAATGGTTTTGATATAATGGGACTTTAACACTTAATGAATGGTTTTCATAAAAGGGAACCTACTCTAACACATAATGAATGGTTTTGATAAAAGGGAACCTACTCCGTAAGTAAGAGTCTGAGGAAAAAAGGTACTGCTCCTACGGTTTTATGGAGGGTCAATACTTTTTTCAGTAAAATCTACAATCATTCATACTTTTGTTATCTTTTCTGCAGCTTTTAATCAATGGGTTTGATAAAACGGAATCTATTCTAACACGTAATGATTGATTTTGATATAAGGGAACCTACTCTAACACATAATGAATGATATTGATAATAGAGAACCTACTCTAACATTTAATGAATGGTTTTGATAAAAGGGAATTGCTTTAGCACTTATTGAATGGTTTGATATAACGGGACCTACTTTAACACTTAATGAATGATTTTGCTAAAATGGAACCTGCTCTAAAACTTAATGAATTATTTTAATAAAAGGGAACCTACCCTAATACTTAAAGAATGAAAACAAAATCGTAACTTAAGCCTTTAAAGAATCTCTGCACTTACTGAAAATGTTACACTAGACATGGCGACAAGAGTTTACACAAAAGTTGAATATAATGCCACCAATGATGGGCATGTTGAAATCTGTTGAACATAAACCATGTTTTAATAGTTTCTTGACATTATGAACACATTTTTTAGTTAATTATTTAATAAAGTAAAGCGCCTTAAAATATGGTACTCTTTAATAATGACCCTCTATTAATACATGTATGCATTAGTCAAAGATATTACCATCGTTGCAAAATCCATTGAATTGATATAGTCTTCTTTCCTCTTCTCACATTGAGTTTCTATATCGTCTACTTTCCTCTTCTCACACTGAGTTTCTATATCTTCTTCTTTCCTGTTCTCACACTCAGTTTCTATATCGTCTTATTTTCTCTTCTCACACTGATATTTCATACGCACTTCTTTCCTCTACTCAAATTGAGTTTCTGCATCGTGTTCTTTCCTCTTCTCACACTGAGTTTCTATATCGTCTTCTTTCCTCTTCTCACACTGACATTTGATACCGTCTTCTTTTCCCTTCTCACACTGACATTTCATACGGTCTGTTTTCCTTTTCTCACATTGAGTTTCTATATCGTCTTCTTTCCTCTTCTGACGCTGAATTTCTATATCGTCTTCTTTCCTCTTTGCACACAGATTTCTATATCGTCTTCTTTCCTCTTCTCACACTGACATTTGATACGGTCTTCTTTTCCCTTCTCACACTGACACATTCATACGGTCTTCTTTCCTCTTCTCACATTGATTTTCTATATCGTCTTCTTTCCTCTTCTCACATTGAGTTTCTATATCGTCTACTTTCCTCTTCGCACACTGAGTTTCTATGTCGTCTTCTTTCCTCTTCTCATACTAACATTTAATACGGTCTTGATTTCCCTTCTCACACTGACATTTGATACGGTCTTCTTTCCTCTTCCCACACTGAGATTCTATATCGTCTTCTTTTTTCCTCTTCTCACACTGAGATTCTAAGTCGTCTTGTTTCCTCTTCTCACACTGAGTTTCTATATCGTCTTCTTTTTTCCTCTTCTCACACTGAGTTTCTATATCGTCTTCTTTTTTCCTCTTCTCACACTGAGTTTCTATATCGTCTTCTTTCCTTTTCTCACAATGAATTTCTATATCTTCTTCTTTCCTCTTCTCACACTGAGTTTCTATATCGTCTTCTTTCCTCTTCTCACACTGAGTTTCTATGTCGTCTTCTTTCCTCTTCTCATACTAACATTTAATACGGTCTCGATTTCCCTTCTCTCACTGACATTTGATACGGTCTTCTTTCCCCTTCTCACACTGAGTTTCTATATCGTCTTCGTTCCTCTTTTCAGTCTGAGTTTCTATAACGTCTTCTTTCCTATTCTCACACTGACATTTGATACAGCCTCTTTTCCCTTCTCACAGTGATATTCGATACAGTCCTCTTTCCTCTTCTCACATTGAGTTTCTATATCGTCTTTTTTCCAATTCTCACAATGAATTTCTATATCGTCTACTTTCCTCTTCCGACACTGAGTTTCTATGTCGTCTTCTTTCTTCTTCTCATACTAACATTTAATACGGTCTTCTTTCCTCTTCTCACACTGAGTTTCTATATCGTCTTCTTTTTTCCTCTTCTCACACTGAGTTTCTATATCGTCTTCTTTCCTCTTCTCACACTGAGTTTCTATATCGTATTCTTTTCTCTTCTCACACTGACATTTGATACGGACTTCTTTCCCTTTCTCAAACTCAGCTCGCAATAAATATCTCACTAAAATGGTTTGAACCAAGAATATTAACTATTAATAGAATAATGGCAAATGCTCCCAAGTGTTTGAATAATGAAACTACTGCCAAAGATGAACAGATGAGAAATCATCCAAATGTGAAGAAACAAAGATGTTAGCGTTGAATTTATCACGTCTTGTGCGAGTCCTATCCTTTGTTGATAGAAAAGATAGATGAACTTAAAAGACAATGAACTTAGAAAGGCTCTAATTGACAGGAGATTAAAGGAGGCTAGTTTTCTCCAACCCCCAAAAAATTAATTTAGATAAAAAAAAAGTAATAGCAATGAGTAAAAAAATTAATAACAGATACCATTTTTAAAGTGTTGGGTAATTCGAATACTCACATCGGCCAAAGAGGATGAAGTATTTGTTTTCATTTGCTCCTTCACTGAGAAATGAAAGAAAAACAAATCACTTAATATTGGAAACTTCAACGTTTTCTTTCCGGCGTTTATACCATGTGATACAATGATTTATATTCTCTTGAATGGATATTACAGACTCCATCAGTTCATCGTGTTCATAATTAGCAATGAAGTAATAAAATATTATTTTCTTAGAGTGTAAAAACAAATAAACAAGTTGTCAATAATAGAAAGGCAACTTTTATTTCTTTATATATAATTTTATGTTCATGAGATTCAATAAATAATTCTTCTATCAAAGTCTATCTTTAAATTCTTTTCGCCTAAGGACATCTAAGAAGAACAACGATTCGCGAAACTCTGAATCATGAACATTTCATCCGTTGGTATGGTAATTGTATACCACCTACCCCTCTGGGGCGGTGGTGGCTCTTAGTCGGTAGCGCCCCAGGCACATAATCTGCAGTTCCCAGGTTTGAGTTCCAGCTGGGCAGCATAGAGATTTATATAGCAAAAGTAGGGGACACCTATGGATTTGGAAAGGCCGCCGTCCGTCGGATATTAAAGAACTTGTGTACATTAAAGACACACTGGATAGCCTTGACGGGAGACTACCATCTGTCTCCTAAATGCTGTCTGGTGGGTAAATTCTTTCGACCGTATAACGACATTACTGCATTTACGTCACTGATTGATGTTCATTTAGCCAATTATGTGCAAAACATTGGCGGTCAGAGATAAAACGCACACTTGAGTAAAACACTTCCTATTCTTTACAGAGAAGGGAGAGTGAGTGGTGGTGGACAGATATGTCTACCACTCACTCTCTCTTTCTTTTAAAGATTAACAAGTCTTCCATTTGGATCTTACCGCAAAAACCTGTTTTCGAATTTAGGAGAACGACCATATTTACGCAACTTATTGATGTTCAGAGCCCCGAATCGCTAACCTTTGAATCACGCGAACAATATTCAGGCAAAAGCTAAAAGGTGCGGAGAGAAAAGTACCTAATAGCTTATGTCATCAACAGTTCACGAAATTTCACACCTCAAGAATTCAAGATGGCCGACGTTTCCTTTCAAAGCCAGACTCAGTCTAACTCTACCGCTTAACTGTTTTTCTATTTTTCTCTTATCTTTTTGTCTAACCTAATTAAAACACTTTGCTAAATCTTATCAATCACCCTAAAAGCAATACTATCAGATCCAAAAACAAAGTGCATTGAATTTTTAGACCCATTCGATAAATAATAATATAACTACATATAAATACCATTAGAACCCATTCAAAATCGATTCTAATGCTGCAGTTATTTATCGGTTACATCGAACCGTATCACTTATTGATAACCATTACAACCACCCAATTAGTAACTCTTAGAGAATGCGTGCCCGATCAACGCTCCCGCTCTATCACACCATACACAAACCCTAACCCTCAATATATCATTAGTAGGTTAATGATAATTCTAAGCAATATCACAAAGGCTATTATGCTGCAAGTTTATGGGATACGTTACATTAAAATATATATTTTTTTAGAATAACATTTATTTTAGAATTATAATATATTTAGAATTACCTATTTTTACTAAAAGTTTAAAATATTATAGATTTCTCAAAAACTTGCACATCCGGAAAATAAAGTATATCGCGAATTTGATTATTTTTTCAAGGGATATTACATTTTTAACCTCTGCATTCGATAGAGTTTGCCTGAACTTATTACTTTTCAAAATTAATAGATTTCACTATTACCAGAAAAGGAATAGATAGGCAAAAAAACTGTTCAGTTTTACTTACTCATTTCAGTAGGGATTGATATCATAAAAACCTACTAATAGTTCTCTAACTTAAGGGTCCACTTCCTTGACAAGAATATATGCATTGCACCTACTGTTTTTTGCGAATATCTCGTGAATACACAATTCCATAGTGAAAAAAATGGGAAAAGACAAGATATAAATAAAGTACACCAGTCCTTTCTGTCCTTCTTCCTCTGGCGAGGCCATGATGCACCAATAAAATCCTTTCGACCGAACAAGGCTTGTCTCAATTTGAAATTTCTATTTGCCGGTCGCGGTTAAGAGGCATCTTAACCAGTCCCCTAAAGAGAAACAAATTTTGAAATGTCGTCAATCCGTCAGTTCAAAAGGTTAATGAAGGGTTAACGATTCGGCCTTCAAGTGATGTGAATCAAAATTAAAATCGCACAACTCTTTAAGTTGTCGATCAGTATTCCTCCTAAAGTTTTCCCCTTTATCGCTCTCTGAAGTTAACATCATCACATCCTAGGAGCTCTGAGTGAGTTACGAGAAACAAGCCTTTATATTTCATTAATTACGCAACGAAGATCAAATTTCGCAACAGAGATACTTTTGTTACGCAACAAAAATGCAATTTCACTACAGAGAAACTTTTGTTACGCAACACAAATGCATTTACATTTGCACACTTTTCGATTATTACACTCGGTAAAAATGACGGATGCTTCTTCTTGGGTCATTTGGGTGATTTTTTTTGTTTCAATTATAGAGAGCGTAAAAATAATTCATAGTCCGTATAGCGTTAAATTCTTGTGTAAAGTTGTTAATTTCCTTGCAAATCAAAATTGTGAAAAGTATCTGTTTATCTTCAATTATTTGACAAATATGAAAAAAAGACTGGTGTAATTATTGAAATTATCTCTTTAAGATTATCATTAATGTGAATTCCGTTGACTTTCCATATTTTTACTCTATCTCAGAATGCTTCACTTGTATGGCTCCTTAGAAAAAAATTTTTTCTTGTTTTCAAAAAAAAAGAAAAACGAACAAATGTTTTCACTTTATCATCCGTCCGTCGATCTGGCGGGTATTGACTCAATCGCAACTTGTCACTCCCAGATTTGAATCTCACCTGTGCTAGCGGTTCAGATATATCTCCGTTAAACTCGATCAGAAAGGAGACACCAATGGGCTTGGAATGCCCGCCGTCCGTTAGATGGGACGTAAATCCCTGTCGCCGTGCACATGTTGTTTTGGACGCTTTTTTGCACACATTGGCTAAATGGCCATCACAAGATCACCGAGGGTTCAGAGAAGGTTGGTGGAGGGGACCCACTGGAATAGTTAGTAGTAGCATGAATGAGAATTCTGGCACAGTAAAAGGGCTCGAGAATTCTATGAAAATCCATGGAAAACATGATGGGGGTTGAGGATAGAGAGAAAATCTATTCTAACATTTAAAGAATGATTTTGATAAAAGGGAACCTACTCTAACACTTAATGGATTGTTTTGACAAAACTGAATCTATTCTAACACTTAATGAATGATTTTGATAAAAGGGAAACTACTCTAACATTTAATTTATGGTTTTGATAAAAGGGAATCGCTTTAACACTTAATGAATGGTTTTCATATAAGGGGCCTACTCTAACACTTAAAGAGTGATTTTGATAAAAGGGAATCTATACTAACACTTAATGAATGGTTTTAATAAAAGGGAACCTACTCCGTAAGTAAGATTCTGAGGAAAAAAAAGTACTGCTCCTACGGTTTTATGGAGGGTCAATACTTTTTTTAGTGAAATCTACAATCATTCATAGTTTTGTTATCTTTTCTGCAACTTTTAATGAATGGGTTTGATAAAACGGAATCTATTCTAACACGTAATGATTGATTTTGATATAAGGGAACCTACTCTAACACTTAATGAATGATATTGATAATAGAGAACCTACTCTAACATTTAATGAATGGTTTTGATAGAAGGGAATCGCTTCAGCACTTATTGAATGGTTTGATATAACGGGACCTACTTTAACACTTAATGAATGATTTTGCTAAAATGGAACCTGCTCTAAAACTTAATGAATTATTTTAATAAAAGCGAACCTACCCTAATGCTTAAAGAATGAAGAAAAAATCGTAACTTAAGCCTTTAAAAAATCTCTGCACTTACTGAAAATGTTACACTAGACATGGCGACAAGAGTTTACACGAAAGTTGAATATAATGCCACCAATGATGGGCATGTTGAAATCTGTTGAACATAAACCATGTTTTAATAGTTTCTTGACATTATGAACACATTTTTAGTTAATTATTTAATAAAGTAAAGCGCGTTAAAATGTGGTACTCTTTAATAATGACCCTCTATTAATACATGTATGCATTAGTCAAAGATATTACCATCGTTGCAAAATCCATTGAATTGATATAGTCTTCTTTCCTCTTCTCACATTGAGTTTCTATATCGTCTACTTTCCTCTTCTCACACTGAGTTTCTATATCTTCTTCTTTCCTCTTCTCACACTGAGTTTCTATATCGTCTTATTTTCTCTTCTCACACTGACATTTCATACGCTCTTCTTTCCTCTACTCAAATTGAGTTTCTACATCGTGTTCTTTCCTCTTCTCACACTGAGTTTCTATATCGTCTTCTTTCCTCTTCTCACACTGACATGTGATACGGTCTTCTTTTCCCTTCTCACACTGACATTTCATACGGTCTCCTTTCCTTTTCTCACATTGAGTTTCTATATCGTCTTCTTTCCTCTTCTCACGCTGAATTTCTATATCGTCTTCTTTCATCTTTGCACACAAAGTTTCTATATCGTCTTCTTTCCTCTTCTCACACTGACATTTGATACGGTCTTCTTTTCCCTTCTCACACTGACATTTCATACGGTCTTCTTTCCTCTTCTCACTTTAAGTTTCTATATCGTCTTCCTTCCTCTTCTCACATTGAGTTTCTATATCGTCTACTTTCCTCTTCCCACACTGAGTTTCTATGTCGTCTTCTTTCCTCTTCTCATACTAACATTTAATACGGTCTTGATTTCCCTTCTCACACTGACATTTGATACGGTCTTCTTTCCTCTTCTCACACTGAGATTCTATATCGTCTTCTTTTTTCCTCTTCTCACACTGAGTTTCTAAGTCCTCTTCTTTCCTCTTCTCACACTGAGTTTCTATATCGTCTTCTTTCCTCTTCTCACACTGAGTTTCTATGTCGTTTTCTTTCCTCTTCTCTCACTGAGTTTCTATATCGTCTTCTTTCCTCGTGTCACACTGAGTTTCTAGTCGTCTTCTTTCCTCTTCTCATACTAACATTTAATACGGTCTTTATTTCCCTTCTCACACTGACATTTGATACGGTCTTCTTTCCTCTTCTCACATTGAGTTTCTATATCGTATTCTTTCCTCTTCTCACATTGAGTTTCTATATCGTCTACTTTGCTCTTCCCACACTGAGTTTCTATGTCGTCTTCTTTCCTCTTCTCATACTAACATTTAATACGGTCTTGATTTCCCTTCTCACACTGACATTTGATACGGTCTTCTTTCCTCTTCTCACACTGAGATTCTATATCGTCTTCTTTTTTCCTCTTCTCACACTTAGTTTCTGTATCGTCTTCTTTCCTTTTCTCACAATGAATTTCTATATCTTCTTCTTTCCTCTTCTCACACTGAGTTTCTATATCGTCTTCTTTCCTCTTCTCACACTGAGTTTCTATATCGTCTTCTTTCCTCTTCTCACACTGAGTTTCTATGTCGTCTTCTTTCCTCTTCTCATACTAATATTTAATACGGTCTTGATTTCCTTTCTCTCACTGACATTTGATACGGTCTTCTTTCCCCTTCTCACACTGAGTTTCTATATCGTCTTCTTTCCTCTTTTCACTCTGAGTTTCTATATCGTCTTCTTTCCTCTTCTCACACTGACATTTGATACAGCCTCTTTTCCCTTCTCACAGTGATATTTCCTACAGTCTTCTTTCCTCTTCTCACATTGAGTTTCTATATCGTCTTTTTTCCTCTTCTCTCACTGAGTTTCTATATCGTCTTCTTTCCTCTTGTCACACTGAGTTTCTATGTCGTCTTCTTTCCTCTTCTCATACTAACATTTAATACGGTCTTGATTTCCCTTCTCACACTGACATTTGATACAGTCTTCTTTCCTCTTCTCACACTGAGTTTCTATATCGTCTTCTTTTTTCTTCTCACACTGAGTTTTCATTTTGTCTTCTTTCCTCTTCCCACACTGACATTTGATAGTCTTCTTTCCTCTTCTCACACTGAGTTTCTATATCGTCTTCGTTTTTCCTCTTCTCATACTGAGTTTCTATATCGTCTTCTTTCCTTTTCTCACAATGAATTTCTATATCTTCTTCTTTCCTCTTCTCACACTGAGTTTCTATATCGTCTTCTATCCTCTTCTCACACTGAGTTTCTATGTCGTCTTCTTTCCTCTTCTCATACTAACATTTAATACGGTCTTGATTTCCCTTCTCTCACTGACATTTTATACGGTCTTCTTTCCCCTTCTCACACTGAGTTTCTATATCGTCTTCTTTCCTCTTTTCACTCTGAGTTTCTATATCGTCTTCTTTCCTCTTCTCACACTGACATTTGATACAGCCTCTTTTCCCTTCTCACAGTGATATTTGATACAGTCTTCTTTCCTCTTCTCGCATTGAGTTTCTATATCGTCTTTTTTCCAATTCTCACAATGAATTTCTATATCGTCTTTTTTCCAATTCTCACAATGAATTTCTATATCGTCTACTTTCCACTTCCGACACTGAGTTTCTATGTCGTCTTCTTTCTTCTTCTCATACTAACATTTAATACGGTCTTCTTTCCTCTTCTCACACTGAGTTTCTATATCGTCTTCTTTTTTCCTCTTCTCACACTGAGTTTCTATATCGTCTTCTTTCCTCTTCTCACACTGAGTTTCTATATCGTATTCTTTCCTCTTCTCACACTGACATTTGATACGGACTTCTTTCCCTTTCTCAAACTCAGCTCGCAATAAATATCTCACTAAAATGGTTTCAACCAAGAATATTAACTATTAATAGAATAATGGCAAATGCTCCGAAGTGTTTGAATAATGAAACTACTGCCAAAGATGAACAGATGAGAAATCATGCAAATGGGAAGAAAAAAAAGGTGTTAGCGTTGAATTTATCACGTCTTGTGCGAGTCCTATCCTTTGTTGTTAGAAAAGATAGATGAACTTAAAAGACAATGAACTTAGAAAGGCCCTAATTGACAGGAGATTAAAGGAGGCTAGTTTTCTCCAACACCCAAAAAATTAATTTAGATAAAATAAAGTAATAACAATGAGTAAAAAAATTAATAGTTGATACCATTTTTAAAGTGTTGGGTAATTCGAATACTCACATCGGCCAAAGAGGATGAAGTATTTGTTTTCATTTGCTCCTTCACTGAGAAATGAAAGAAAAACAAATCACTTAATATTGGAAACTTCAACGTTTTCTTTCCGGCGTTTATATCATGTCATATAATGATTTACATTCTCTTGAATGGATATTACAGACTCCATCAGTTCATCGTGTTCATAATTAGCAATGAAGTAATAAAATATTATTTTCTTAGAGTGTAAAAACAAATAAACAAGTTGTCAATAATAGAAAGGCAACGTTTATTTCTTTATATATAATTTTATGTTCATGAGATTCAATAAATAATTCTTCTATCAAAGTCTATCTTTAAATTGTTTTCGCCTAAGGACATCTAAGAAGAACAACGAATCGCGAAACTCTGAATCATGAACATTTCATCCGTTGGTATGGTAATTGTATACCACCTACCCCTTTGGGGCGGTGGCGGCTCTCAGTCGGTAGCGCCCCAGGCACATAATCTGAAGTTCCCAGGTTTGAGTTCCAGCTGGGCAGCATAGAGATTTATATAGCAAAAGTAGGGGACACCTATGGATTTGGGAAAGCCGCCGTTCGTCGGATATTAAAGAACTTGTGTACATTAAAGACACACTGGATAGCCTTGACGGGAGACTACCATCTGTCTCCTAAATGCTGTCTGGTGGGTAAATTCTTTCGACCGTATAACGACATTACTGCATTTACGTCACTGATTGATGTTCATTTAGCCAATTATGTGCAAAACATTGGCGGTCAGAGATAAAACGCACACTTGAGTAAAACACTTCCTATTCTTTACAGAGAAGGGAGAGTGAGTGGTGGTGGACAGATATGTCTACCACTCACTCTCTCTTTCTTTTAAAGATTAACAAGTCTTCCATTTGGATCTTACCGCAAAAACCTGTTTTCGAATTTAGGAGAACGACCATATTTACGCAACTTATTGATGTTCAGAGCCCCGAATCGCTAACCTTTGAATCACGCGAACAATATTCAGGCAAAAGCTAAAAGGTGCGGAGAGAAAAGTACCTAATAGCTTATGTCATCAACAGTTCACGAAATTTCACACCTCAAGAATTCAAGATGGCCGACGTTTCCTTTCAAAGCCAGACTCAGTCTAACGCTACCGCTTAACTGTTTTTCTATTTTTCTCTTATCTTTTTGTCTAACCTAATTAAAACACTTTGCTAAATCTTATCAATCACCCTAAAAGCAATACTATCAGATCCAAAAACAAAGTGCATTGAATTTTTAGACCCATTCGATAAATAATAATATAACTACATATAAATCCCATTAGAACCCATTCAAAATCGATTCTAATGCTGCAGTAATTTATCGGTTACATCGAACCGTATCACTTATTGATAACCATTACAACCACCCAATTAGTAACTCTTAGAGAATGCGTGCCCGATCAACGCTCCCGCTCTATCACACCATACACAAACCCTAACCCTCAATATATCATTAGTAGGTTAATGATAATTCTAAGCAATATCACAAAGGCTATTATGCTGCAAGTTTATGGGATACGTTACATTAAAATATATATTTTTTTTAGAATAACATTTATTTTAGAATTATAATATATTTAGAATTACCTATTTTTACTAAAAGTTTAAAATATTATACATTTCTGAAAAACTTGCACATCCGGAAAATAAAGTATATCGCGAATTTGATTATTTTTTCAAGGAATATTACATTTTTAACCTCTGCATTCGATAGAGTTTGCCTGAACTTATTACTTTTGAAAATTAATAGATTTCACTATTACCAGAAAAGGAATAGATAGGCAAAAAACTGTTCAGTTTTACTTACTCATTTCAGTAGGGATTGATATCATAAAAACCTACTAATAGTTCTCTAACTTAAGGGTCCACTTCCTTACCAAGAATATATGCATTGCACCAACTGTTTTTTGCGAATATCTCGTGAATACACAATTCCATAGTGAAAAAAATGGGAAAAGACAAGATATAAATAAAGTACACCAGTCCTTTCTGTCCTTCTTCCTCTGGCGAGGCCATGATGCACCAATAAAATCCTTTCGACCGAACAAGGCTTGTCTCAATTTGAAATTTCTATTTGCCGGTCGCGGTTAAGAGGCATCTTAACCAGTCCCCTAAAGAGAAACAAATTTTGAAATGTCGTCAATCCGTCAGTTCAAGAGGTTAATGAAGGGTTAACGATTCGGCCTTCAAGTGATGTGAATCAAAATTAAAATCGCACAACTCTTTAAGTTGTCGATCAGTATTCCTCCTAAAGTTTTCCCCTTTATCGCTCTCTGAAGTTAACATCATCACATCCTAGTAGCTCTGAGTGAGTTACGAGAAACAAGCCTTTATATTTCATTAATTACGCAACGAAGATCAAATTTCGCAACAGAGATACTTTTGTTACGCAACAAAAATGCAATTTCACTACAGAGACACCTTTGTTACGCAACACAAATGCATTTATATTTGCACACTTTTCGATTATTACACTCGGTAAAAATGACGGATTCTTCTTCTTGGGTCATTTGGGTGATTTTTTTGTTTCAATTATAGAGAGCGTAAAAATAATTCATAGTCCGTATAGCGTTAAATTCTTGTGTAAAGTTGTTAATTTCCTTGCAAATCAAAATTGTGAAAAGTATCTGTTTATCTTCAATTATTTGACAAATATGAAAAAAAGACTGGTGTAATTATTGAAATTATCTCTTTAAGATTATCATTAATGTGAATTCCGTTGACTTTCCATATTTCTACTCTATCTCAGAATGCTTCACTTGTATGGCTCCTTAGAAAAAAATTTTTTCTTGTTTTCAAAATAAAAGAAAAACGAACAAATGTTTTCACTTTATCATCCGTCCGTCGATCTGGCGGGTATTGACTCAATCGCAACTTGCCACTCCCAGATTTGAATCTCACCTGTGCTAGCGGTTCAGATATATCTCCGTTAAACTCGATCAGAAAGGAGACACCGATGGGCTTGGA
Organism: Ryuthela nishihirai; assembly: GCA_038380435.1. NCBI lineage: Eukaryota > Metazoa > Arthropoda > Arachnida > Araneae > Heptathelidae > Ryuthela > Ryuthela nishihirai. Next base: position 35,761,135 of record JAWZYU010000030.1, read on the forward strand.
ATGCCCGCCGTCCGTTAGATGGGGCGCAAATCCCTGTCGCCGTGCACATGTTGTTTTGGACGCCTTTTTGCACACATTGGCTAAATGGCCATCACAAGATCACCGAGGGTTCAGAGAAGGTTGGTGGAGGGGACCCACTGGAATAGTTAGTAGTAGCATGAATGAGAATTCTGGCACAGCAAAAGGGCTCGAGAATTCTATGAAAATCCATGGAAAAAGTGATGGGGGTTGAGGATGGAGAGAAAATCTATTCTAACATTTAAAGAATGATTTTGATAAAAGGGAACCTACTCTAACACTTAATGGATTGTTTTGACAAAACTGAATCTATTCTAACACTTAATGAATGATTTTGAAAAAAGGGAAACTACTCTAACATTTAATTTATGGTTTTGATAAAAGGGAATCGCTTTAACACTTAATGAATGGTTTTCATATAAGGGGCCTACTCTAACACTTAAAGAGTGATTTTGATAAAAGGGAATCTATTCTGACACTTAATGAATTTTTTTGATAAAAGGGAACCTACTCCGTAAGTAAGATTCTGAGGGAAAAAAAAGTACTACTCCTACGGTTTTATGGAGGGTCAATACTTTTTTCAGTGAAATCTACAATCATTCATAGTTTTGTTATCTTTTCTGCAACTTTTAATGAATGGGTTTGATAAAACGGAATCTATTCTAACACGTAATGATTGATTTTGATATAAGGGAACCTACTCTAACACTTAATGAATGATATTGATAATAGAGAACCTACTCTAACATTTAATGAATGGTTTTGATAAAAGGGAATCGCTTTAGCATTTATTGAATGGTTTGATATAACGGGACCTACTTTAACACTTAATGAATGATTTTGCTAAAATGGAACCTGCTCTAAAACTTAATGAATTATTTTAATAAAAGGGAACCTACGCTAATACTTAAAGAATGAAAAAAAAATCGTAACTTAAGCCTTTAAAGAATCTCTGCATTTACTGAAAATGTTACACTAGACATGGCGACAAGTTTACACGAAAGTTGAATATAATGCCACCAATGATGGGCATGTTGAAATCTGTTGAACATAAACCATGTTTTAATAGTTTCTTGACATTATGAACACATTTTTAGTTAATTATTTAATAAAGTAAAGCGCCTTCAAATGTGGTACTCTTTAATAATGACCCTCTATTAATACATGTATGCATTAGTCAAAGATATTACCATCGTTGCAAAATCCATTGAATTGATATAGTCTTCTTTCCTCTTCTCACATTGAGTTTCTATATCGTGTACTTTCCTCTTCTCACACTGAGTTTCTATATCTTCTTCTTTCCTCTTCTCACACTGAGTTTCTATACCGTCTTATTTTCTCTTCTCACCCTGACATTTCATACGCTCTTCTTTCCTCTACTCAAATTGAGTTTCTACATCGTGTTCTTTCCTCTTCTCACACTGAGTTTCCATATCGTCTTCTTTCCTCTTCTCACACTGACATTTGATACGGTCTTCTTTTCCCTTCTCACACTGACATTTCATACGGTCTCCTTTCCTTTTCTCACATTGAGTTTCTACATCGTTTTCTTTCCTCTTCTCACGCTGAATTTCTATATCGTCTTCTTTCCTCTTTGCACACAGAGTTTCTATATCGTCTTCTTTCCTCTTCTCACACTGACATTTGATACGGTCTTCTTTTCCCTTCTCACACTGACATTTCATACGGTCTTCTTTCCTCTTCTCACATTGAGTTTCTATATCGTCCACTTTCCTCTTCCCACACTGAGTTTCTATGTCGTCTTCTTTCCTCTTCTCATACTAACATTTAATACGGTCTTGATTTCCCTTCTCACACTGAGTTTCTATGTCGTCTTCTTTCCTCTTCTCATACTAACATTTAATACGGTCTTGATTTCCCTTCTCACACTGACATTTGATACGGTCTTCTTTCCTCTTCTCACACTGAGATTCTATATCGTCTTCTTTTTTCCTCTTCTCACACTGAGTTTCTAAGTCGTCTTCTTTCCTCTTCTCACACTGAGTTTCTGTATCGTCTTCTTTCCTTTTCTCACACTGAGTTTCTATGTCGTCTTCTTTCCCCTTCTCATACTAACATTTAATACGGTCTTGATTTCCCTTCTCACAGTGACATTTGATACGGTATTCTTTCCTCTTCTCACACTGAGTTTCTATATCGTCTTCTTTTTTCTTCTCACACTCAGTTTCTCTTTCGTCTTCTTTCCACTTCTCACACTGAGTTTCCATTTCGTCTTCTTTCCTCTTCCCACACTGACATTTGATAGTCTTCTTTCCTCTTCTCTCACTGAGTTTCTATATCGTCTTCTTTTTTCCTCTTCTCACACTGAGTTTCTATATCGTCTTCTTTCCTCTTCTCACACTGACATTTGATACGGTCTTCTTTTCCCTTCTCACACTGACATTTCATACGGTCTCCTTTCCTTTTCTCACATTGAGTTTCTATATCGTCTTCTTTCCTCTTCTCACGCTGAATTTCTATATCGTCTTCTTTCCTCTTTGCACAGAGTTTCTATATCGTCTTCTTTCCTCTTCTCACACTGACATTTGATACGGTCTTCTTTTCCCTTCTCACACTGACATTTCATACGGTCTTCTTTCCTCTTCTCACATTGAGTTTCTATATCTTCTTCTTTCCTCTTCTCACATTGAGTTTCTATATCGTCTTCTTTCCTCTTCTCACATTGAGTTTCTATATCGTCTACTTTCCTCTTCCCACACTGAGTTTCTATGTCGTCTTCTTTCCTCTTCTCATACTGACATTTAATACGGTCTTGATTTCCCTTCTCACACTGACATTTGATACGGTCTTCTTTCCTCTTTCCCACTGAGATTCTATATCATCTTCTTTTTTCCTCTTCTCACACTGAGTTTCTATATCTTCTTCTTTCCTCTTCTCACACTGAGTTTCTATATCGTCTTCTTTCCTCTTCTCACACTGAGTTTCTATATCGTCTTCTTTCCTCTTGTCACACTGAGTTTCTATGTCGTCTTCTTTCCTCTTCTCATACGTAACATTTAATACGGTCTTGATTTCCCTTCTCTCACTGACATTTGATACGGTCTTCTTTCCCCTTCTCACACTGAGTTTCTATATCGTCTTCTTTCCTCTTTTCACTCTGAGTTTCTATATCGTCTTCTTTCCTCTTCTCACACTGACATTTGATACAGCCTCTTTTCCCTTCTCACAGTGATATTTGATACAGTCTTCTTTCCTCTTCTCACATTGAGTTTCTATATCGTCTTTTTTCCAATTCTCACAATGAATTTCTATATCGTCTACTTTCCTCTTCCGATACTGAGTTTCTATATCGTCTTCTTTCTTCTTCTCATACTAACATTTAATACGGTCTTCTTTCCTCTTCTCACACTGAGTTTCTATATCGTCTTCTTTTTTCCTCTTCTCACACTGAGTTTCTATATCGTCTTCTTTCCTCTTCTCACACTGAGTTTCTATATCGTATTCTTTCCTCTTCTCACACTGACATTTGATACGGACTTCTTTCCCTTTCTCAAACTCAGCTCGCAATAAATATCTCACTAAAATGGTTTGAACCAAGAATATTAACTATTAATAGAATAATGGCAAATGCTCCGAAGTGTTTGAATAATGAAACTACTGCCATAGATGAACAGATGAGAAATCATCCAAATGGGAAGAAACAAAGGTGTTAGCGTTGAATTTATTACGTCTTGTGCGAGTCCTATGCTTTGTTGATAGAAAAGATAGATGAACTTAAAAGACAATGAACTTAGAAAGGCCCTAATTGACAGGAGATTAAAGGAGGCTAGTTTTCTCCAACCCCCAAAAAATTAATTTAGATAAAAAAAAAGTAATAGCAATGAGTAAAAAAATTAATAGCAGATACCATTTTTAAAGTGTTGGGTAATTCGAATACTCACATCGGCCAAAGAGGATGAAGTATTTGTTTTCATTTGCTCCTTCACTGAGAAATGAAAGAAAAACAAATCACTTAATATTGGAAACTTCAACCTTTTTTTTCCCGGCGTTTATACCATGTGATACAATGATTTATATTCTCTTCAATGGATATTACAGACTCCATCAGTTCATCGTGTTCATAATTAGCAATGAAGTAATAAAATATTATTTTCTTAGAGTGTAAAAACAAATAAACAAGTTGTCAATAATAGAAAGGCAACGTTTATTTCTTTATATATAATTTTATGTTCATGAGATTCAATAAATAATTCTTCTATCAAAGTCTATCTTTAAATTCTTTTCGCCTAAGGACATCTAAGAAGAACAACGATTCACGAAACTCTGAATCATGAACATTTCATCCGTTGGTATGGTAATTGTATACCACCTACCCCTCTGGGGCGGTGGTGGCCCTCAGTCGGTAGCGCCCCAGGCACATAATCTGCAGTTTCAGGTTTGAGTTCCAGCTGGGCAGCATAGAGATTTATATAGCAAAAGTAGGGGACACCTATGGATATGGAAAGGCCGCCGTCCGTCGGATATTAAAGAACTTGTGTACATTAAAGACACACTGGATAGCCTTGACGGGAGACTACCATCTGTCTCCTAAATACTGTCTGGTGGGTAAATTCTTTCGACTGTATAACGACATTACTGCATTTACGTCACTGATTGATGTTCATTTAGCCAATTATGTGCAAAACATTGGCGGTCAGAGATAAAACGCACACTTGAGTAAAACACTTCCTATTCTTTAAAGAGAAGGGAGAATAAGTGGTGGTGGACATATATGTCTACCACTCACTCTCTCTTTCTTTTAAAGATTAACAAGTCTTCCATTTGGATCTTACCGCAAAAACCTGTTTTCGAATTTAGGAGAACGACCATATTTACGCAACTTATTGATGTTCAGAGCCCCGAATCGCTAACCTTTGAATCACGCGAACAATATTCAGGCAAAAGCTAAAAGGTGCGGAGAGAAAAGTACCTAATAGCTTATGTCATCAACAGTTCACGAAATTTCACACCTCAAGAATTCAAAATGGCCGACGTTTCCTTTCAAAACCAGACTCAGTCTAACTCTACCGCTTAACTGTTTTTCTATTTTTCTCTTATCTTTTTGTCTAACCTAATTAAAACACTTTGCTAAATCTTATCAATCACCCTAAAAGCAATAGTATCAGATCCAAAAACAAAGTGCATTGAATTTGACTTTGTGTGACAAATATGAAAAAAAAGACTGGTGTAATTATTGAAATTATCTCTTTAAGACTATCACTAATGTGAATTCCGTTGACTCTAGTTATCCCTAATCTATCTCAGAATGCTTCACTTGTATGACTCCGTAGAAAAAAATTTTTATCTTGTTTTCAAAAGAAAAAAAAAACGAACAAATGTTTTCACTTTATCATGCGTCCGCCGATCTGGCGAAGGTTGACTCAATCGCAACCTGCCAGTCTCGTAATCTGCCAGCTCCCATATTCGACTCCCACCTGTACTAGCGGTTCAGATATATCTCCCTTAAACTCGCATCCTGCCCTCGGTCGGAAAGGAGACACCGATGGGCTTGAACCGAGGGCAGGATTAGAATGCCCGCCGTCCTTTAGATGTGGCGTAAATCCGTGTCGCCGTGCACATGTTGTTTTGGACGCTTTTTTGCACACATTGGCTAAATTGCCATCACATGGACACCGAGGCTTCAGAGAAGGTTGGTGGAGGGGACCTACTGGACCGGTTACTAGTAAGCATGAATGAGAGTTCTGGCACAGTAAAAGGGCTCGAGAATTTTATGAAAATCCATGGGAAAAGTTATGGGGGATGAGGTAAAAAGTATGTTTCTTGTGGTTTTTTTGTGAAAATATGTGTGAAAATTAGAAATAAAGAGGGTGAATTTTAGCATGTGAAAAACTAATTTAAGTTTTTAACAATGAGGAGGATTAAACTATTTTGTGAATTAGTTTAAATGAATTAAGTTGAAATGAGGTGTGTGTATAAGAGATAAAAAAATGATGTGGTTTGTTGAGTTATCATACACTTCACAGGATTATCCGTTTGTAAAAGCCATGTAAATCGGTGTTTCTTGTGGTTTTTTGTGAAAATATGTGTGTAAATCAGAAAAAAGAGGTGTTTCACGTGAAAAAAAGTCATTTAAATTTTTTGGGGCAGACGAGATTTAAACTAATTTGTTTAACTAATTTTCATAAAAATGAGGTGTGTGTGAAAGAGATAAAAATGATGTGGTTTGTTGAGTTATCATACATTTTACTGGATTATTCGGTTGTAAAAAGCCGGTTCGACAAAGCCAGACAGTTTTGAGAAATTTGTTTCATACATATGACAAAATCAACAGGTAAAATGATGTTTTTGGTGGGGGTCTGATGAAAAGATAGAGTTTGAATATTTGTGAATGTATGAAGAGAGAGTACTAGATGGAAAAAAAATTATTGAAGTGAAAAATGTTTTAGGTTAATTTTTTAAATAATTAGAAAGAATTTGAAGTGAACAGAGATGTAGGTTAGAATAATTTTGAGAATGTGTGAAGTTTGCAAAGAGAGAAGAGTTTTATGTTATCGTGCTAAACGGAAATCAGTCTCGATTTCCTCAAAAGAACAACGGGTTCGAGATTTAGTTTCATTGAAACAAATCTCAGCATTAAAGTGAAAAAATACTGGTTCGGGAACATACATATATTTTTTTAAAAAACGTACAAATAGATGTAGATTTCGAAATGACTGTATTTAAAATAGTTTTTTTAGCCAACAACTAAAAGTTTTCCTTCTAGTGGTTGTAAAGTTGCTTTTCGTTCTGAGACAATTATGCAATATACGTGATATAATTCGTTTGGCGGTCTATTTAATTTAAATCGTATTTCGATGTCAGCAGTTGCTGATAATTCATATAGACGTGATTCGTATTTGCTGACATCGAAGTGGAATATCGGATACAGCTTCATAAAATCTTGATAACTGACTTGTGTACCTGAATCGATGTCCATATGTTTTGCAGCTAAAACGCTGTTGTAAACTCGCACCTAGTCTAAAGTGTTGGGTTCAAAGTTGCACTCGAATTCTTGTTCGGGAAACTGTTTGCTATTCACTCTGATCTGAATCAGTTCTAGTAACATATGATCAAACATCATATTGTTTCTGGTTTGATTATTTAATCGATTAGACTTTTGTAAGACGACATAAAGATGGACAGGTTTGTTTTGAGGTGTAGTAACCCGCTAACTAACATGAGAGTCAATTGGAGTATCCGATTTGTACATTTTACCCGATTCCCAAAAGATTTCATGTGGATTGCCACTTGTTAACATAGATTGTAGTTTTGCAAGTACTTGTAGTTATGGTTCCACTTTTGGAATAAACCAAGATACGTGAGATATTTCAAATTTATACAACGTAGCCACAACTCTCTGAATCATTATTCAGAGAGTTGTGGCTACGTTGTATAAAATACACGAAACATTTTATCCACGTCTCAACAGAATCCAAACAGCCTATTCAGTGGTAAGAATAAACTTACGTTTTGACTATTTTTTGTAACTTCGTATCTGTCCGAGAATCCTTGATTGAATTCAGGATTTTTCTTCAACGCTTGTTCAGAATCCTTTATCTCATTATTCGTGTCCAGTTTATCTTCGCCTCCGTCGTACAGATACTTATTCATTTTCGAACTGTCTGCGGTATCTTTGAACCACATCATATTTGTGGCAGCATTGTGTGAAAAGTTTTCGGTAAAATTAATAAATTGTGAATCGTGGTCGTCACTCCTGGCAATTCAATATCTTCCAATTCTCTGTTTGCTATATAATATTGAGCTCTCTTAAAAATGTTGTACCCGTTATTGACCATCGTAACTACATCATTGCCGCCGATATTAGACCCATCTGAATTCAGTATTTTGCCTCTGACGAGTATATAACTATTGTGCGGATGTTAAAACAAAGAAACGGTTCGGTTTAGGACACAAGAAATAAGATGCTTTCTTCCATTTACTATGACCCATTAAAGGGATTTTCTGGTATAAAAGATCTAATGCGCAAAACTGGATTGAGGGAAAAAGAAGTAAAAATATTTCTCCAACAACAAGATGTGTACACGTTACAAAAACCATCTATAAAAAATTCCAAACCAGACGAGTTTATGTTTCGAATGTAGACGACCAGTGGCAGAGTGAGTTAATCGATATGCAAAAATTTCAATTTCACAATAACCACACGAATTACATTTTAACCGTGATTGACATTTTCAGCAAATTCGCCTGGGCAATACCTTTTAAAAAGAAAACGGGTAATGCGATTACCAAAGCATTTGTCGAAATTTTTAAACAACGTAAGCCATCCAAGTTACAGACGGATAAGGGAACTGAGTTTATCAATAAAGAAACTCAAGCATTGTTTAATCAACGATTGGTTTGCCACTGAAAATGAGACTAAAGCTCAAATTGTGGAACGATTTAATAGGACTCTAAAGACAAAAATGTGGAAATATTTCACTGCTAATAACACTAGAAAATAATAATAGAAAATAATAATAATAAATATAAGATCCAGGATCTGAAAGGAGAACCAATCATTGGTAGTTTTTACACCCAAGAAATGGTGAAATACGAAAAGCAAGATGACATTTATAAAGTTGAAACCATTCTGAAAACTAGAGTGAAGAATAATGAAAAAGAGCATTATGTTAAATGGTTTTGTTATGGTAATACATTTAATTCCTGGGTCAAAGAACATGATCTTTTTAAATAAAGCAAACGGAGATTCAAAATTTTGACTTTGAAGAAGATGAGAAATTCTTGAACAGAAACCTATTAGCAACTCTCTGGCCTTTTAGACTTTTAATCTGTGTAAATCGGGATCAGAGAAGAAGAACATTTTGTTGAACTTAATATTTAAACATCTATACTATAATAAAATCTTTTTATATGCCAAAGATTTAACCAAGCCGAAATATCAATTTATGCAAGAAATATTCGACGATTTCCACGAAATTTTGGAGAAAAGATTTGGCGAAAAAATCTCAATTGCAACTTTCTCTTCCAGTAAAGAAGATATCGTCAAGGTCAACGAACTGGATCCCGACATGCAAAATTTAATTGTTTTCGACGATTTCGTAACGGAAAGAGATAAAAAAAACTCATCGAAGACTCAAGAAGAAAGAATTATTCGTCAGAGAAAGGAAAAAAAACATATCATTGATTTACCTGACACAGAGTTATTTTTCGACTCCGAAAGACATTCGACTACAGTGTAATTATTTTATATTCTTTAATATGCAGAACAAGAAAGAAATGTTGCAGATACAAATGGATCATGCAACAGAAATCAGGAAAGATATTTTTTTGCAGTTTTAAAACCAAACGATTTCTTATTAATCGATAAAAAAACTAAGCACATGCCTCTCAAGTACCGAAAAAACTTTGGTAAATAAAGATGAATTACTTGACAAAGTTTGGCGTCATCGGCTCTGAGAGCGGTTCCGAAAGAGGACCAGCGGAAATTCCGGGTGTAGGATTTAAATTAACACACGATAGGGACTACGACGTGAGTAATAAGAAATTGAGAAATGTCGCCAATCTCGAAGAGGGTTCGGACTCTGTGACAAAACAATATCTGCAACAAGGGTCTATAACACTGGATCATAGGGGAAATTAATCTAAAGAAATTAATAAAAAAATAATATTGAATGTAGGCAGACCTATAGAAAATGGAGATGCCACTACCATTCAATACGTTAATAATACTTCTTTAATTTTTCGCAAAAATCGCTACGATGAGCGAAGCAAACAAATAATCAATGTTACTGAACCGGATACAGATTTTGGAGTAGTTACAAAACGATATTTGGAAAAAAAGAGTATTTTACAATGACATTAATAATCACAATGCAAGCAATAAACGAATTAAAAAACTTGCACAACCGATCGATTCATCCAATGCCACTACGAAACACTGCGTCGACAACTTGACTACTGTTCAAAATAGTTCAATGAATACATTGGTGAGAAATATAAATGGACTTTATGTTCCACGAAGCATTGCATTCGACGGGCATAGTTTCAATGCAGAAAAAAAAAACAAATCCTTGATATTGCCGATCCGGAATCTGATTCTGCTGCTGTAACTAAGGGATATTTGGAAAAAGTCGCATTAACTGGCGAGGATGTCTTTAATGCGAACAATAAGAGAATAGGAAATCTCGGGGAACCGAGGCACAACAGAAATGCGACAACAAAAGTTTCGTTGATGGTTTGACAAAGTTTGATCCTAACCCATCCAATGCTCTATTGAGAAATGAAAATGGACTTTTTGCATCAAGTGGGAACAGTGTCAATGTCGATGCAAATGGAAAACGAATTACGAATGTTGGCACCCCAATTCTAAGCAATGATGCTGCTACAAAACTATACGTTGATAAAAAATACTGTAATTTGCCTTACCTATGGTGATAAAGAAGTGAAAAAAAAGACATATTGCAGTCTCATCAAGGCGTATGAAAAACGCCTTGATGAGACGCGTATGGTGCCAAGAGCGTTTCGCATGGATGTGCGAATGGCATTGCATCGTCTTTTTTCAGACGAATCCCGCTTTAGTATGCTGCACCATGATGGACGAATCCGTATCTGGCAGTACTGTGGCGACAGGCCCAGTGAGACATGCATGATGCAGCACCATACAGGTTCGGCCCCTGGTGATATGGTATTGGGTGTTATTGGACTCCACCCACGCACACCCCTCGTACGCATTACCGATACTTTGAACAGACAGCGTTACATCAGTGAGGTGTTGGAGTCTGTGGTCATACCTTATCTTCAGAGCTTTCTGGTGCCATTTACCAACAGGACAATGCCCGACCACATGTGGCACGCATCGTTCAACAATTCCTGGATAGCCACCATGTGACTTGGTCTGCATGTTCACCAGATCTGTCCCCAATTGAACATGTCTGGTCCAAGATCTCACGACGACTAGCACACCAGACACCAGCAGCTGGCTACAACAGATGAACTCTGACTGCGTATCGAAACTGAATGGACTGGCATTTCCCAAACACACATCAGACGTTTCATCCTCCAAATGCTGGACCGTGTAGCAGCAGTTATTGCAGCTTACAGTGGCTACACATGATAATGATTTCTTTGTATTCCACAAGTCTAACCGAATTTTATTTGTAATCATTTGATTCTTGTAACATAAGCTATGTATTCACTAAATATGTCTTTGATATCTCTTGTCTTTCCTGGTATTGCACTTATAATGGCCAGCAGTGTACTTGGTACATGATATATATTTTTTTTGCTCGGGGTAGTACTCGGTGTAGCGCTCTCAGAAAGCCGCCACGAACACTGACGGAAATACCAAAAATGTCTGTTTCTATCTCTATAAAATGGTCATACTTACCGTGACAAACTTTATAACGGTTCAGACTTCAACAAGGCCTTTACGATTACTATTCTAAATTTTCTATTCCCATTAGTGACTGTATAATTGAAAAAGTCAACTGAATTATAAGCAATAATACAGAAAGAAAAACAAGAATATTGGGAAAAAACTTAACAGTATGGGAGGGGGTGGATTAAGAAATTCGAAGTTGCCAGATACCTCCTTCTCGGTGAGTAGGGAATACCGATGGACATGTAAAGGCCGCCGTTTATTGGATGGAATGTTAAGCCTTGGCACCGTGTGCGGGAGAGCCGTACACTGCTGGCCATGGTAAATGCACTACTGGTCGTTGGTAAATGGCAGCAGAGAGCCCTTGAATATAAGGTACGACCACAGGCTCCAACACCTCAGTGATGTAACTCTGGCTGTTCAAAGTACCGGTAATGCGTACGAGGCGCGAGTGTGAGTGGAGTCCAATGGCACCCCATACCATAACACCAGGGGCCGGACCTGTATGGTGCTGCATCATGCATGTATCACTGGGCCTGTCGCCGCAGTACCGCCAGCTACGGATTCGTCCATCATGGTGCTGCATGCTGAAGTGGGATTCGTCTGAAAAAAGACGATGCAATACCAATCGCACATTCATGCGCGACGTTCTTTGCACCATTGCAGTCGCATACACCTGTGTGGAGAGTCAATGGTAACCGAAGCAATGGCCGCCTAGCAAAGGTGTCCCGATGCTGTAGACGACGTCGAACCGTATGGGCAGACACTGGTTGATGTGCAACACACCCTAACTGTTGAGCTAAGGTGTTTGATGTGGCTGTACGATTAAGAACTTACGTTAAAGAACATGCTCGATGACATGACGGGGGCTACCATCTGTCTCCTGACAGCTGCCCAGTGGGTACACTCTCCCCAACCTTCTATGAGCCCTCGTAATCCGCGTGACCTGGCCATTTAGTCCATTGTAGGCAAAATAAGCTCATAGATAAAACAACCCAACTGAAGCAATGCAAATAGGGAAAAACAGTAAATAGGGAAATAGGGAAAAACAACCCAACTGAATAGGGAAAAACAACCCAACTGAAGCAATGCAAATAGGGAAAAACAGTAATTTCATTCCAGAAAGATCCTTTACTCGTACACAAAAAACTATTCGTAAGCAGCTACTAATAAATGCAAACGAAAATAAAAAACAAAATACATAAAGATAATTATTACATTAACAGCTTAAAGTCATGATGACGTGATTAAGCATCGAATTCTGTTGCATGCATTTTCTTTTAAAACTCTCATCAAAATAGAAAACCAAGCTGATAAATAAATAAACAACCTCCTTAATTCATTTTTCAAATCTAAAATACCTCAAAACTAAAACCGCGTCCCTAAAGGTTAACTGCAGGTGCTCGCCTATCATGAAATATTAAGGAGACTAAAACAGAAGAATTCTTCATAGTTAAGTCAAAACCAAAGAAAGAAAAAACTTCAAGAATTATCATAAAGAATTTCCTTAAACTAAAACTTTTATGCTTTAATAAATCATTAAGTAAAAATTGTACACAATCTCTTAGCTTCACTGTCCTTTCCCGAAAAGGATAATAAACCCTCATCGTACGAATGCGTGGAATAATAATCCAGAGAAGAATTAATTTCTCCATGGAAATTTAATTACAAAATAGTTGGAGGGAAACTGACAAGAAATTTTCATCATTTCTACGTTTGAGTTTCGTCTCTCGCGGCATTACCTCATTACACGCGCAGTTAAATCTCCCTTTCTCGTCTTTTGCCTTTTTATGGGGTAATTAAGTGCACTAGGATAACGCTGGAGAACTCGTTCCTCTAAAAACACTAATAAGATTTTGTGGCGTGAATATTACAGCCTGGATAATGGAAATCTCCTCGAAAGTTTTTAATATTTCTTATGCCTCGTTCTGCTCGTGATAATGGTTTGACACTCGCTTTCCAACCATCCCTGCCCCTTCTCCGAAGATGGAAAAATGATTTTTTTTTTAGCAGAATGGTCCGGCATCTGGAATTGGAAAGAAAAAGATGAAAAAGAGTTAGAGAATAATAAAAAGAAGGGACGTTAGACGAAATAAAGACCGTAAAAGACAGAAATTTAACTCGGCGGGTTTTTAAATTAACTTTGCGTTAAGGAGAGTCTGTCTAAAAGAGTAGGAATGACAGTAAGAGAAAAAGAAACGTTAAGAAATGTTAACGCTTTTTTATTTCTCTTCGTCTGTAGCTAACATGCAAAATCGGAGATGAACAGGAGAAAGAGGAAGAAGAGAGGATGTGTGCGCGTGTGGGGAGATGTTTAGCATCAGCAGAATCGATTGTAATGGGAAGAGTGTTTTTCTCCTTATTTTTCTTTAATCTCTTTGTTGTATGTGCTGGGTGGCGTCTTGTTACTAAAGGAGAAGACGGTAATGCTCCTTTGGTAACTATCTGCCTCGTATACGCCTTAGAAACACTTTCTGGAAGTGGGAATGGCCTCCAGCAATGAAAAGGAAATCGTTGAAGATGTGAAATAGAGAATAAGGGATAACAGGAGTTTAGTTCAAATGGGGAAGAGAGTTCTTTTATTTTTTTCTTGCGCCTTTGGAGGAGATGAGATGTTATTTACCCAAATGTTGACTATGTTTTATTGTCGAGATCTTAACGAGGAATGAATATTAAAATATTTGTTTAATTATTTAAGTGTCCGAAGCCAGCTAACCTTTTTTTTCCCAAAATACCTTCATCGTTGAGGATGTTACTGTAATTGAACATTAGAAAAGTTTTGAACATAAATGTTAAGCATACTATAAAAATAATAATAGTGTAAGACCACAAAAGCATATATGCTAATGTATATGTATGGGTAACCAACCATAAACTTTTAAATATAGGTGTGTTTCAGGAAACATTTGTTCATAAAGCTACGACTCATTATATTTTCCATTTCGCCTGTGAAATTGCCTTTATTAAATATTATATGCATTATTATAGTATATTTTATGGATGAAATATATCTTTAAAAAAACTATATCCATAAATGTACCCTAAAAAGTAAAAGCTAAAGCAAAATGTGCCATTGCCGAAACCACTTACTCACTTCACATTAACTTTAAAGGGACAGAAAAGTTTTTTGTTATACACGAACATGTAACGAGCAAACGTAGCGTTTTGTTGGCACGATTATTTTATCGTCCTCTGAAGTTAATACAGTATGAATTCGGCAAATTATTTTACCAGTGGCATATTTTAGTTTACTTTTAAGATGCCCATAAGAAGAAAAGTATTTCTTATTTTATATTCTGTTTTTTTTTCTCTTTAGTGGCAAATTTGCAGGGGACTTTATCAGTAAAAAATGCTTATTTTCCCCCTTCTTCGGAGGATAAAACTGTTACAGTCTTTAAGTAACTATGCACGTCAAAAGATTTCATTTGACATATAAAGCGCTACAAACGACTTCATTACATTTTCCTTCCCTTTTGGAAGAGGGGTGAGGGTGATTCAACCGGTAGAGCATCAGACTCGTAATCTGCAGTTCCCAGGTTCGAGTCTCACCTGTACCAGAGTCGAGAGTTATCTCCGCAAAACTCCCCACCCTGCCCTCGGTCAGTACAGGTCACCGATGGATTTGGAAAGGCCGTCGTCCGTCGGATGGGACGTTAAGCGGTGGTCCTCTGTGCACATTAAAGAACACGCTAATAGCCTTGAAGGAAGGCTACCATCTGTCTCCCAACAGCTGTCTGAGTATCCCCTCCCCCCCCCACCTTCTCTGATCCCTCGGGTTTCTTGAGACCTAGCCATTTAGCCCATTTTGTGCAAAAAAAGTGCCGCTCAGAGGTAAAATAATCAAATCCCGTTTGGAAACACTGAAAGAAGGGCGCATGATCTGAGGTAGCAGATGATATATCCTCGTTACAATTTCAACTTTAATGGAACTTGATGCTCTCGATTATCTCTTAAAATTCCCTCCCACTGAGGGGAAAGAAATAAGGCTTTATGACTCGAGGCAGCTTAAGACAACACCCACTTCATAAGCTTTCATTTGACATTTAGCTCTCGATGCTCATTTAGACATTAGCGATTGACATTTATGCGATTGATGCGATTTGACATCTAGCCGTGACATTCAAAAGACATAGGAAAACAATCATTCATTACAGTGATGAAGCGTGAGTTGAAACAACTGAGGTAAAAAAACTGAATAGTTGATGAAACAATGGTTCTCCTAGGTCATTGATGGTTGAGCTATCAATTACTTATCAATCAATCAATTGTCTTTTAGCGTAACCAATGTTATCATCAGTCAGTGTGAGCGGGGATGGCTCAGTAGGTGGCCCGCCAGGCTTGTAATCTGCAGTTACCAGGTTTGAGTCCCTGCTGGGTCAGCTTTGAGATTTATCTCCGCAAAACTCCCCGCCCTGCCCACGGTCAGTAGGGGACACCGATGGGCTTGGAAAGGTCGCCATACGTAGGATGGGACGTTAAGCCTTGGCCTCGTGTGCGGAAGAGCCATACCCTGTGCACGTTAAAGAACACGCTGGATGGCCTTGATGGGAAGCTACCATCTGTCTCCCAACAGCTGTTCCAGTGGGTCCCCTCCCCCAACCTTCTCTGAGCCTTCGGGGTCCATGTGACCTGGCCATTTAGCCCATTGTGTGCAAAAAAGTGCCGCTCAGAGGTAAAACAACCCATCAGTCAGTTATCATCATCAAAGTTTATCATCACTAGAAACGCGCTGGGCGCTGTAGCATCTTGGGCTCCTCATAAGTGCACGCTTTTTTTGAAAAGTAGCAATTCTTAAAAGAGTTTTATAGAAAAAAAATAGTTTTTACGATGCGAGGGACTCGAATCTCCCGATTCACACCATTCTAACCACTAGACTAACACAGGCTTCTGTCATTTATCCACTCATATACTATTTGTGACTTACAGATCATCCCATACGTATCTCCCGTGGATGGGGGAAGGCAACTTCTTTTTCCAATGTAACCGATTTTAGTTTTGTGATTAGAACACCATGCACTGAATCTGGAAAAACGTGGATTCGAGTCATAATCATCGGTAAAACTCATTTTTCACACAAAATTATTTATTGGTAACTCTACGTATTTACTGTTCGTTTACAATAATTGTTATTTATGGATTATATAATTGTCGCTTTGTATACCTCGTGTAACGCAAGTATGACATTAGGACTGTTTGTCAGAGAACTTCAATCAAACCATGAAAATTAAACACAAAACAGCATGCCAATTATGCATTTGTGCTCGAGTTATTACATGAATGTGATTTTCATTCTGCTGCAATATGCATTTTGCAATTTTCATTCTGCTGCAAATATGAAATTATGTACTGCATCCCAGGGTGAGATAAGGAGGTCATGCCCCCCCTCCTTCAGAATGCTAAGGGAAAGGGATTCTTCATACACTTGGGATAATTTGCCACGTGATTTTGCGCTGAATTTCATCACCTCCTTTTCGAATGCTCCTGGCATTTGCGCTCCAACGATGAACACCCTTTCGAAGTCAGTCAGATCAGCCTTTTTTATCCACGTCGCTCTTGACTTTGCTTTCGACCATGCCTTTGCAGCTTTTATAGGATTCTGTAGTGACGTGCAATGTTAAAGTCTGTAAGAAAGTTTTGACTACATTGATATGTTTCATTTTTCTTCATAGGAATAGTATTCAAAATGATTTGGCCAGTTAGTATATATCGTTAGTTGATTGACAAGTATTTCTTAGCGTAATAAACCAATGACCCGTGATGATCACTGATGCTTCAAATGAGGAGTCTGATTGTATCAATTGCTTTCACTCAAACTTCGCTATTGGTTTTGATAATTCCACAAACCTTCGAACTGAAAGAATCAGAAATACCAAACGTAAAGTTAAAGAAAGATAGGCTTTTCTCTTAAGTTATCTTCCCCACAATTGCATGCTTTGTGAGAAATCTGATATTTTAAGGATAAATATAGATACTGAAAGGATCAAAGTTTTAGTACGTATTTGTATAAGAGACATACTGTATAAATTCGTAGTGAATTTACGCAACTCTCTTAAACACGTGTGATTGTTGTTTGGGAGATGCAATCTAAGGTGGACCAAGCTCTTAGCCGATAGATGATATGTTTGACTTATACCAATCAATAGAATGTTTAGATTTGTAATCAGTCACTAGAGGATTAGAATTTCAACTAATCAGTGATGGTGTCGGACATAGAACCAGTTGCAACAGTGGTTTAGAAATGCGTCAAGCTTGTAACAGTGTGTCATATTAACCAGGGAATTGCGTGCCAAGTTAGTAACCGTTCAACGGTTTGTCAGGCTTATAGCCGGTTAAGGCTTGTAATCATACAATGATGTGCTGGTTCATAATCAGTAAATGGCTTGTTAGGCTGGTATCTAAACAATTTAATGCTAGGCAGTATCAATCTCCCGCAATCTGTCAGAATCTTTCCATTACAAGAGCTCTGAGAATCTTCTGTCTAAGGAGTGGTTCTAAAACTTTTGCAGTCGCGGCCCCCCTTAGAGTTGAAGGAATTTTTCGCGGCCCTTACCATCGAGGGAATTTTTTCGATGACCATTTTTACTATTGATGGAATCTAACAACCCTTACCATTAACGGAGTTTGTCCCGCCATCCACCTTACTATTGTTAGAATTTGTCCCCTTATCACTGAGAGAATTTTCCTCCTCCCCCACTTGCTATTGACGAAATTTGCCCCATACATAATCGATACCATGCCTACTGATCTGGACAACTGTGGCTACTTTTCTTTTTTTTCTACCCTGCTGAGGAGTGGTCAACCACACAGGGTCCTCGTGCTGACCATATAAACCCACTGGACTGGACAGATATATGGCTATGAGCTTGATTATGGATCCTGATTTTGCTGCACTGGTGGGCTTCTGTGGAGGGAAAATCTTCCGCTGTGTTTTCTGTTTGTTTGTGGGTTGACAGCCCCAAGTAAATAGATTCACAGGATATGTTTATAAGCTGGTGGATAATCCTGAGCAGAAGTCATCGCAGGCACCTGAACTCTTTGCTTCTATTGGCATCGTCAAATTCTACATTGGAGGAAGTCTTCCAGTGTAGATGCCTTAGTGGATGCTTCAGCCTTTAGTAGTGGGGAACGGGTCTTTGCCCCATGTCTGCGATTAGGTGGCTGTTTGATATTGTCGGCATTCCCTCTCTCAATAAACATAGTTTCTTTAAACATCCCACTAACCATTTTCTCTCCATAGGTAGTTGGAATGTGAGGACTCTGCACAGAGCTTTTTCTCTTGATGTCCTCACACAAGAATTCCACCATTATAATTTAGATATTCTCGGCTTGCAAGAGACCAGATGGACAGATAAAGGTCAGATTCTTAAAAATAATCTTAAATTTCTCTTTTCAGGGAGGGACGACAATAAGCATCACCAAGGCGTGGGTCTGCTTCTCAGCAGACACGTTAGTGATGCTCTTCAAGGATATGAGTGCATTAATGAAAGGTTCTTACAGCAAAATTTCAGACAAGCGTTAAAGACTTGAATGTTATCTGCTGTTATGCCCCCACTGAGGATGCCGATGAGGATGAGAAGGATAGGTTTTATGAACAACTTCAGGATATTTTGAATTCTGTCAAGAAAGGAGATATTACCCTTGTTCTTGGTGACTTCAATGCCAAAGTTGGTACTGACTCTGACCTTTGGGGAGGGGTAATAGGCCCTTTTGGTATTGGTAGCTGCAATGGCAATGGGCAACGTCTCCTACAGGTAAGAAAACTCAATGGATTCAGAATAACTAACACTTATTACAAACACCGCGACATACATAAGTACACATGGGTTTCACCTGATGGGCTGCATAAGAATATGATTGATTACATATTAATTAACAGCAAATGGGCTAGTTCTGTTAGCAATACCAGGGCATATAGGGGAGCTGAAATTGGATCTGACCATTACCTTGTTAAAAGTGTGTTGCAACTTAAACTTAAAAAGTGTTGTGCTAGGGTTAAAAAATTAACTTTTAATACTGAAGCTCTGAAAGATCCAGTTATAGCCAAAGCTTACCATGATAGGTTACTTAGTCATTATGACAGTCATGGTTTGCTTACTACTGAAGTTGAGGAAGAATGGGATCATTTTAAACAGGCCTTTTTGGACACTAACACTACTTCTTTTAGGAAAAAAGGAGCAGAGGAGACAGAATTATCTGAGTGATAAGGCACCTGAGCTTATTTCGGGAAGAAAGAACTGCAGGAATGTCCTTAATCAATACCCTAATAGTCCTAATAGAAAGCATTACAGAGAACTTAATAAACGTGTAAAAGATCAGTTAGCTGCTGATAAGAATCTTTGGCTTGATGGCTTGGCTGACAAAGCCGAGGAAGCAGTTAGACAGCATAACAGCAGAGAGCTGTACCAGATAGTTAATGTTCTGTGTGGTAGAAAACGAACAGGTATACATGGATTGAAGGATAAACAAGGTAAGGTTGTAGAAGGAGAGGATTCTGTCATGGCTAGGTGGGCTGAGCATTTCAGTGATGTTCTAAACAATGTAGTTAGTTCTATTCCCATTGTTTGCAAAGATGATAGATGCATTGGTGGCTTTAATGTTGGCCCTGTAACACAATCTGAAGTTATTTTGGCTGTTTCTAAACTTAAACTACATAAATCCCCAGGGGTAGATGAAATTACTACGGAAATGCTTAGAGCTGGGAATGTTTCGGTTACCACTTGGATGACTGAAATTCTGAATATCTTTTATGATAAAGGCATGGTTCCTAAGGATTTTACCAGAGCTATTATTATCCCTATTTTCAAAAAAGGTGATCGCAGTTCTTGTGATAACTATAGGGGTATCAGCCTACTCTCTGTTCCAGGTAAAGTTCTTTCCATGATTGTGCTTAATAGAATTAAGAATCTGGTTGACAGTCAATTGCGTGATGAGCAATGTGGATTCAGAAGTGGTAGGGGATGTGTGGATCAGATATTTTCACTTAGGCAGATTCTTGAGAAATGTTTAGAGTTTCAGAAACCTTTGGTTGCTAGCTTTGTTGATTTCATAAGGGCTTTCGACTCTGCTGATCGTCATAAATTGTGGTTGATTGTGAGATCATATGGTATACCTGACAAGTTAGTTAACATTATGAAAGCTCTCTATAATAACACTGAGTCGTGTGTGAGAGTTGGTAAGGCTTGTAGCAATTGGTTTAGCATTACTTCCGGTGTTTGACTAGGGTGCATTTTGTCACCTTTTCTCTTTAGCTTTGTTATTGATTATGTTATGCGAAATTCACTGCAAGGGAAAGATTTTGGCCTTAAATGGACTGGAGATACGAAAATTTCTGATTTAGATTATGCTGATGATTTAGCCATTTGGCAAATGATGTTGATGAGATGAACTCTTTCATTCGAACTGTTGATGAGACTGGTAGTACAGTAGGTTTGGTTATAAACAGAGAGAAAACTAAAGTGATGAAAATTGGTCAGGCAGGCTGTGATTCAGTTAATCTGAATGGTTGCAGTCTTGAGCAGGTGTCACAGTTTAATTATCTTGGGAGCTATGTAACAGATAATGGTGATGTGCGGCATGAGATTAACAGACGAATAGGGATTGCTGTCGGGACTTTTAAGAATCTATGGAGAGTGTGGAGAAATAGGCGTATACACCTAAAGACTAAAATTGGACTATATAATAGTTTGGTTCTTTCTAGGGTTAGTTATGGTAGTGAAACTTGGACACTTTGTAAACAAGATATAATTATAGATTGGCGAATAGGGTTATGAACAATGTGCCTAAAGGCCTCAGAAAGAAGGGGAGACCTAGGATGCGGTGGGCAGACAATGTCAAATAAGACCTTGTTAGAATTGGTGTGCAGTGGCCAGATGCAGTAGATGTAGCTCAGGATAGACTTACTTGGAGAACTAAATTGCACAGTCTGGTTGGACCTCCGTAGCCCATGGCTGCTTGAGGATGATGATGATTATGATGATGAAGGATTGAAACGTCTAATATGGCAGTTTCATTGTCTCAGTTGCTTCTATAATGCACAGTCAAAATAGTTAGGTCACAATGACCCTAAGCGCTGAGAACTGGGTAGCAGAAGAGGGAGCTGATGGACAACTGTTAAAATACAGATAGAAGCCTCCTCCAAGCCCATGCGGTCTGTTCTGTGCTGTGTACAGGTATGGCTCTCTTGAGCATTGGGCCATATCTTAACCAGTGACGAACCTAAGTGGAAGCAGTTGAGGCAATGAGACTGTGCAGTTGATGAAAAGATGGTTCTTATGGATCATTAGTCCCAAATTTCGTATACGGTTTCCTCGTGTTTAGGAAAAAAATCGGTTCCCTATCTGCTATGAGACGAAGAGTAATCCTCTTTGAATATCCGGGAACTGGCAACGGTGAGTAGCATTGGCATCGACTCTGCTACTATGAAGGTTTCGAATGGGTAAACGCTTAGCGCCATACTTTGGCGGGAATTGTGAAAGTAATGGAATGGAAAAATATATTTCACACCATACTTTTTGCGAGCTCTAGTTTATCAACAAAATACAACAGGTTACAGATGGAAATTCAATAGAGCAATTTTACTGTGTTATGATGTACTTTGCAGGAACAAAATATTTCTTTGTGCTGTAATCTCTGAATGGCAACACTGAGAAACAACAACTATGAAAATTTGGAATTTCAGAAAACGAAATTCGTTCACTGAGGAGAAATCGACCTGGCAGTAATATCGTATAGATAGGCAATGTGATCTAGGAGGATGAAGGCAATGTGATCTAGGAGACAAGCATATTAGCTGGCTGACGTTAAAGTCATAAGCTGAAGAAAGTTGCATTATGGGTGCATCCTTATTTAACTACGTTTTCTGTGCCATAGCTTTGGCTTATCAGCTAACAGTTTTGCTATCGTTTCTGATGCATTGCTCTCGATTCATAGAAGGTAAAATTTCGAAATATATTCTTTGCCATCTAATGAAGCTATAATTTTTAGTTCCCTCCATCCTGCTGTAGTGTTAAGAGTAATCCTCATTTCAGTGTGTGAAAAGAGGTCATCATATTCTGAGGGAACACCATGCCCCTCAAGGTTACTAGGCCAATACAGAACGACAGCAATCAAAAACGAAAATTGTTTCTAGGTTGTTTTCACATTGCCATCTATATCCTAACAGTTCTTCGGCAATAACTTTCCAGCACCCACCTCTGATCTCTCGACAACCTTGTAATCTGCCCATTTATTTATTGTGTATACAAGTATGCAAGCTAAAATGTAAAACAATTAACCTTTATCCTCAAGACAGCATCACGATGGCATAATAAGCTAAATAATATTGTCGTTCGCCATTCTGTCAATTTGTCTGTCGGTAGAAATTATTTTTTTTTTCCAGAACAAAATAACTTTTATTTGTTGGATAACTGCTAATAAAATAAGTACTATTAAAAACTCTTCGCATTTTGTTAATCATAAGTTATTTAGAATTTCTAGCTATGTAGACGCTAAATTCATAAAATAAGAAAATTTTCATTTAAACGGTCAACCCGCATTCGTCAAAAGATATTTATATTCAAACTTCAAGTGGGAACAAAAACGTGAAACATTTAAATATCTCGAGCGATCAAAATAATTTGTTTGATTCGTCATAGATACAATAAAATGAAAAAAGAAATCGTAACCGGCCATGTGATGTTATTCAGTTGGAAACCTTCATAAGATTTATGAGTGAATAATTTGCAGTGATTTTAATTTTTTATTAAATAATGGCTAATTTTCTTACCAAAATGAACAGTATACTTTTAGTTACAGCCATATGATATTTTAAATTTCCTTTTCTGAATTATTGTTCATCCTCCTTAAGAGGCAAAATTAAAGCACTCCCGTGTTCTTTCTGCGTCATGTTGCGAAAGAATGTTGCGAACCCAGTTAAAATTTTGCTTCTCACAGTAATGCAGTTTCGAGTCCCATCTGTGCCAGCGATGAGATTTATCTCCAATAATCCCCCCCCCTCATCCTGAGAAATGGATGAGCTTGGAGAAAATTGTCGTTTGTCGGATGCGAGGTAGAGCCGGTATCCTTTTTCAGTTCCCTTTTGATAAACATCGCTTGTGTGTGAAGGGCGTTAGACTAGATAACGCTGAATATCATTAAAAATAAAATTTAATTAGCATGATTTATCTTGCGAGAAAACCTATTTAGCTTATTATGCCATCACGACGCTGTCTTGAGGATAAAGGTTAATTGTTACTTGTATACGCAATAAATAAATGGGCAGATTACAAGGTTGTCGAGAGATCAGAGTTGGGTACTGTAAAGTTATTGCTGGACAACAGTTAGGATATAAATGAAAGCTCTCCGTTAAAGCTATCCAGAAGAGTATTCGCAGGTGATATTTTGGTGCAACATCCCATCCTACATAAGACAGATGTTTTATTTCACATCGAATGAACAGCGAGTTTGTAGAGAGAAATGTCATCACAACTCCAGCCTGGGAACATAAAATTAAAGCCTGACACTTCTGAATTGAACCAACCTGCTTCTATAATAATGAAGGACATAAAAAACAAAGTTTCATGATTTTATTATTGGGGAATGGATTTCAAGGCTTCAGACTGTAAATATCTTGTTTGGAAATTGAGAGAATATATTCATTCAGGTTCGAAATTCTGAGTAATGAATGGATTTTGAGAGCTCATTGACTGCTTTTGTCAAAGGCTATTTACACAGCGAAGATTCTGTCGGATCGTCACGTTAAGTTGCTGTCTTAACAGTTATTTTGTTTTTCATGTAAATGATGAATAGTTGTTTTTTTTTAAAGGAAATTTGTTCTCCCCACGAAGTTCATTTCAGCGGAACTTAAACCTAAATTACAGGCATCTCTGCCAGACAGAAGTCGAAAATGATATTCATGAATTACGAGCGAGTTTGCCACAACCAGACAGCATCAGCGATGCCCTTTTCGTCCTCTCTCCTCTCCTAAGCTAAAACAGAGAGAAATCGAGTATCCTGTGTCTTCACTTATTTTCTCTAGGCTCACCTCTTTAAGAGCTCACTGAATAAAACATTATTACATTTTGCTTCCGCTCTCGTTGCTTCCTCCTCCTTTGTTTGTCGGAAGTTCCACTTTCGTTTCTCAGTGCCGAATTATTCTACCTTTATTTCTAATATATATGCTAAGCACATGGTAAGACGGTCAAAAGGGAAAAACTACTCTTCAGCATTTGATACGACCATCCAACTCCTGCGTCAGTTGCCCATTGGTATTCTTAAGATTTTTTTTCTCTTGTCTCTTTAGAAACGTAAAAAAAGGAAGAAACAGAGAATTAATAAGGATAATTTATTAAAATATCAATTAACAAAAGTATCTGATTTTATACGACCTATCTTTTTGTTTGCGAGTTTTTTTGTCGAGTAATAACTGTTAAACTTTTACCTTTAACTTTGATTTTTCTGTACATAAATACTTTATATGTATAAAAACAGCAGCGAGGTGTGAATGGAAACAATTGCTGACACAATGATTCAGACAAATGAGATTGCGCAGTTGATGATACGACGATGTTCAGGTTACTGGATGAGTTAACTTTCAATTTCTTATCGATCAACTAATGACATAATTATTGATCTATGACGCTATTGGCTGATTGACAAAAGACTGAGATTGATTTCATCCCAGATTAAAGACGGCCTTTTTCTGACCAGCTTATAGCTCAAAATGGCGATGCAGTGAAAACAACCCTCTCCTGCTTCCTATTCAATTACTTATGAAATATTTTCAGAGCTTAATCAGCAAGCAAGAACGATTTGAATCGTCTCAACCTATAAGCTTCCTAACCTACAAAATTCGTAATTAAATACTTCCGTTGTGAAAATGCAATAAAACAAACCGCTCCATAAAAGAGCAGAAGGCTACTCTCACAAAGACTCTTTAGCTTCGACAACGAACGGAAAAATTCTTCTAACAATGAACGAGAGACAAACAATGAGATCAATAATCGACCATAGCCAACACTGAAGACATGGACTTAGCTAACAATAGCGGCGGGCGATTATCTGTTCCTGTCTTGCAAAGGCAATCAACAAATAGCCTTGAGGCAATAATTAAAAGAATGAGGTGAAGACAAGCATTGTCGCCGAGAGCGATCGTGCAATTCCGGTGAGCGATAATGCTTGCTTTTAACACACGGAAACTGAGATCATCGGACATGCACAGATTTTCGAAGATATATAGAACAATAATCTATCTATTGGACGTTTTAAGTGCGTTTCGCTAAGGAAGGTTGTTAATTGCAAGAATGCAATAAAAGTCATCATTGATTATTGTTGTTGTAAGTAGTAGCTCACTTACGTTAGAGTATCAAAGTTTGCTAATTTCCGAAAGAGATTACTTTTGATTTAGTCGAATAACATTTGTATTCGGCGTCTAGGTCTTTACAGACTACCAACGATTACCGGTGCTATATGCATCTATGTGTTCCCTAGCTACAAGTGTTATACGCCCCTGCATTTTCGAGCTACAAGTATTATTCACACCTGTGTTCAGTAGCTACAGGTATTATGCACACTTGTGTTCCGTAGTTATATATATTATGCACACCTGTGTTCCGTAGTTACATATATTATGCACACCTGGGTTCCGTAGCTACACGTATGACGCACATCTGTGTTCCGTAGCTACACGTATGACGCACATCTGTGTTCCGTAGCTACACGTATGACGCACATCTGTGTTCCGTACCAACAGGTATTATGCACACCTGTGTTCCATATCTACAGGTATTACGCACACCTGTGTTTCGTAGCTACAGGTGTTATGTGCACCTGTGCTCCGTAGCTAAAGATGTTATGTGCACCTCTGTTCCATAGCTACAGGTGTTATGTGCAGCTCTGTTCTGTAGCTACAGGTGTTATGTGCATCTCTGTTCCATAGTTACGGGTGTTATGTGCATCTCTGTTCCATAGTTACGGGTGTTATGTGCATCTCTGTTCCATAGCTACGGGTGTTATGTGTATCTCCGTTCCATAGCTACAGGTATTATGTGCACCTGTGTTCCGTAGCTACAGGTGTTATATGTACCTCTGTTCCATAGCTACGGGTGTTATGTGCACCTCTGTTCCGTAGATATGGGTGTTATGTGCACATCTGTTCCGTAGATACGAGTGTTATGTGCATCACTGTTCCATAGATACAGGTGTTATGTGCATCTCTCTTCCGTAGCTACGGGTGTTATGTGCACCTGTGTTCCATAGCTACGGGTATTATGTGCATCTCTGACCCATAGCTACAGGTGTTATATGCACCTCTGTCCCGTAGCTACAGGTGTTATGCACCTCTATTCTGTAGCTACAGGTGTTATGCAACCTCTGTTTCATAGCTAAAAGTTATTATGCGCATCTGTGTCCCATAGCTGCAGCTGTTATGCACATTTGAGTTACGTAGCTACAGGTGTTTTGCACACCTCTGTCCCGTAACTGCAGCTGTTACGCACAGCAGTATTTCGTCTGTTTGAAATGTGCACTTGTGTTCCGTGAGTACAGGTGTTATACTCACCTGTATTTCATAAACACAAGTGTTTAGCCCCTGTGTTATATAATTAAAAGTATCTTCACACCTGTGTTTTCTAATTACAAGTATCTTCAGACCTGCGTTTTTAATTACAAGTATCTTCACACCTGTGTTTTTAATTACAAGTATCTTCACACCTGTGTTTTTAATTACAAGTATCTTCACACCTGTGTTTTTTTAATTGCAAGTACCTTCACACCTGTGTTTTTAATTACAAGTATCTTCAAACCTGCGTTTTTAATACAAGTATCTTCACATCTGTGTTTTTTAATTACAAGTATCTTCACACTTGCGATTTTTAATTACAATTATCTTCACACCTGCGTTTTTTTAATTACAAGTATCTTCACATCTGCGTTTTTAATTACAAGTATCTTCACACCTACGTTTTTAATTACAAGAATCTTTACACTTGCGTTTTTAATTACAAGTATCTTCACACCTGCGATTTTTAATTACAAGTATCTTCACACCTGCGATTTTTAATTACAAGTATCTTCACACCTGCGTTTTTTAATTGCAAGTATCTTCACATCTGTGTTTTTGATTGCAAGTATCTTCACACCTGTGGTTTTAATTGCAAGTATCTTCACACCTGTGGTTTTAATTGCAAGTACCTTCACACCTGTGCTTTTAATTGCAAGTACCTTCACACCTGCGTTTTTTAATTACAAGTATATTCAAGTAGCGTATTTAAATTACAATTACCTTCACACCTATGCTTTTTAATTGCAAGTACCTTCACACCTGTGCTTTTTAATTGCAAGTATCTTCACACCCGCGTTTTTTAATTACATGTATCTTCAAACCTGCGTTTTTTAATTACAAGTATCTTCACACCTGCGTTTTAATTACAAGTATCTTCACACTTGCGATTTTTAATTGCAAGTATCTTCACACCTGCTTTTTTAATTACAAGTATCTTCATACCTGCTTTTTTCAATTACAAGTATCTTCACACCTGTGTTTTTCAATTACAATTATCTTCACATCTGTATTTTTTAATTGCAAGTATCTTCAAACATGCGTTTTTAATACAAGTATCTTCACATCTGTGTTTTTTAATTACAAGTATCTTCACACTTGCGATTTTTAATTACAATTATCTTCACACCTGCGTTTTTTTAATTACAAGTATCTTCACATCTGCGTTTTTAATTACAAGTATCTTCACACCTACCTTTTTTAATTACAAGAATCTTTACACTTGCGTTTTTAATTACAAGTATCTTCACACCTGCGTTTTTTAATTACAAGTATCTTCACACCTGCGATTTTTAATTACAAGTATCTTCACACCTGCGATTTTTAATTACAAGTATCTTCACACCTGCGTTTTTTAATTACAAGTATTTTCAAACCTGCGATTTTTAATTACAAGTATCTTCACACCTGCGTTTTTTAATTACAATTATTTTCACATCTGTTATTTGTACCTGTGTTTGGTTGTACATCATGGGAACTACAGGTGTTTGTTATCTGTTTTTGGTAGATACAGGTGTATCAGAGATGTTTTGTAAGTAAAGATATTTGGTGCTTGTGTTTTGTAACTATAAGTATTTCGCAGCCGTGTTTCACATTTACAAGTGTTTTATCATTTGTTTGGTAACTACAGGTATTTTCTCATTGTGTTCCGTAACTAT
Organism: Ryuthela nishihirai; assembly: GCA_038380435.1. Taxonomy (NCBI): domain Eukaryota; kingdom Metazoa; phylum Arthropoda; class Arachnida; order Araneae; family Heptathelidae; genus Ryuthela; species Ryuthela nishihirai. The sequence continues at coordinate 35,789,684 of JAWZYU010000030.1, forward strand.
AAGTGTTTTGTACTATATTTCATAACTACATGTGTTTTGTATTCAAAAAGCATTTGCTGAATACCGGTAATTAATATTTAAATATAAATAGTTTCAATTTCCATTTGCTTTCCTGACGTCTTCTGCATAACAGCTGAAAGAGCCCAGCTCTCATAAATGGTCTAAACAGGGGGATGACTCTGAGGGAATAGATGAGAACTTCAAATCAAAACCAAGGGAGCATTTCTTTCTACTTGCTGCTAATTAAAAGTGCGTTGGACATTACACCATTACAATGCTTATATTAAGGGGAACTAACTCTATCACTAAGGGAACTACAGCTAATATCATGGGAACTACAGCTAACAATAAGAAAACTACAGCTGAAATCATGGGAACTACAGCCAACATTAAGGGAACTACAGCTAACATTAAGGGAACTACAGCTGAAATAATGGGGACTACAGCTAACATTAAAGGACCTACAGCTGAAATCATGGGAACTACAGCTAACATTAAGGGAACTACAGCTGAAATCATGGGAACAACAGCTAACATTAAGGGAAATACAACTGAAATCATGGGAAATACAGCTAACATTAAGGGAACTACAGCTGACATCATTTGAACTACAGTTAACATTATGGAAACTGAAACTAACTGTAACGGGCTTTAGTTAACATTAAGGGACCTAGAGGTAGCGTTGAGACGACTACAGCATCCTTTAACTTATTCGACTATCCAATTTCAGTTTTCTATTTTTTTAAACCATTTACAGTTTCAAAACTATACGAAAAAAAATAAACAACCACAAAAGTTCTCTCTTATGTGATTGCAATAAATTAGAGCTATTGAAGCTCTGGTTCGTGCGTCATCCACAAAAATGCATATATAATAAAACGCGCAAACGACAAAAGGTATTGGTTTTCGCAAAAGAAATATGAAGATAACGGGGGAAATTGAACATTTCATAAGTGTGCAGTGGTGAAATGTTATTACAAGCAAATGAAGCAAAGGAACTGCGCAATTCAATAGAAAAAAAAGATAGTTTCATGTGTCATTGGCCACTGAGCAATTAATTACTTGTCAATAAGCCAGTGGTCCAATAGCTCAGCCTCTAAAATGCTCCTTTATTACAGAGGGAGTATGAGTGTGAACAGGAGGATAGATCTAGACACAAAGCTTGCTGATGAAAAATTTTGTGCCTTGAATAATTCCTTGTAACAATCAGGTAATATTTACAGTAATAAATAGATATATACAATAAACCCTATTCTGGCGCTTTGGATGCATTGACTAACGGTAGTGCCAGCCACAAAAAGGAGAATCTCTGGACCTCCAAAGTCGCGACGCAAGATAAGCCTGCTGGTCACGTCTTTACTATCCTGCTACACCTCGCAGACAGCAGGACAGAGAGATTCTTCAAATCATCCCGCGTTCGTTCCGATTGCCATCACGTGACCTGGATGGGGAATAGAGGAAGGAATGCATGTTGGTACAACCAGTTGCCTGGGTCGTTGGTAGATTAACTGACGCTGCTTTCGTGGACTTCATGGCTTTTATCTTTAGCTCCCATTGTTGTCTTCATGAATGCAGAGCCATATTTTGCAGGTGACAACCTATTCCTCAGTACAGGGTGAGATTCACCTGTATTCCTACTGCGCAATCTCATTGTCTCAACTGTTTCCATTCACGTTTTACCACTGATGCTTCTCGCCGCGTTCAGAGATCCCTGACCTCTAAATGAATATTATGCTGATTTTTGTGATATGAAATAAGGTGTTGCATTTACAGGATGGCTTTTTCTTTCCTAGATTGGGCGGGGGTGACTCAGTCGGTAACGCGCCAGGCTCGTAATCTGTAGTTCCCAAGTTCGAGTCCCAGCTGGGTCAGCGTTGAGATTTATCTCCATAAAATTCCCCGCCCTGCCCACAGTCAGTAGGGGACACCGATCGTCTTGGAAAGGCCGCTGTCCGTCGGATGGGACGTTAAGCCGTGGCTCCGTGTGCGGAAGAGCCACACCCTGTGCACGTTAAAGAACATGCTGGATGGCCTTGACGGGAGGTTACCATCTGTCTCCCAACAGATTTTCTAATGGGTCACTCCCCCAACCTTCTCGGAGCCTTCGGGATCCATGTGACCTGGCCATTTAGCCCATGGTGTATAAAAAAGTGCCGCTCAGAGGTAAAACAACCCAACCGAACTTTCCTAATCTCAGATGCAAAACGTGATTGGAAGAGATTGAAACAATGAGACTTCACATTTGATGAACGATGGTTTGCATAGGTCAGGGGTCGCAAACATGTGGTCCGTGAAGTCATTTTGTTTTGCTCGCAAGCAATTCGTTCTATGATAATCATAGTAGCGAACTTTGACTTACTAGCTTGAGGACTGCGATGACCTCACGTGAGTACGGAGAATATTCTTCAGCGAAGATGAAGCCACTAAAGAAGAGATTTAGGTTTACGTTTTGTTATTAAAAAAATGTAACATTTAAATAATAAAACAATAGTATAAGAAATTAGATTTTTCTTATTATTGCTTTTACTAAATGCTACCCACCATACATTAAAAAGTAACTAATTTGGTCAGTTATATAATTTGAGTTTCAGATAGTGTCATAGTCCATTGAATGAATGAGCTTTTAATTAATTGTCAGTCAACCAATAGTGTCATAGATAAACAATTTTATCATAAAAATTAATTGAATGATAAGCAATCGATAACTCAATCACCAATGACGAATGAGAACCATCGCATTCGTCAACTGTGCAGTTTCGCTGCTCAGTTACTTCACTCAACTGAGCCAATGCGTTTAATCTTCTTTCAGATTTACTATAGATTAAAAAGAAACAGAAAACAAATCACTTCGTCAAACAAATTCCTACTTTAACGTCGACTAAATTACATCGCCCACTGCGAAAAGAAAATAACACGAAACCTCGTAGGACGAAAGAAAAGACAAAAGAGAAAGAAAACTCCACTCTAATCGATATCTAAATGATAAACCATAATCATTAGATTAGAAGAAGGATTAAGACTTGTTTCGAAGGATGCGAAACAGTGAAAGAAACCCGAAAAGAGAAGAAAACAAAACTACATTACACGACGCGAACAGGAAAAAAAAACCCGGAATGACACAACAATGAGCCTTTGGAGAAGTGTCTGGGAGACGGAAGTCACGTGTCTGACTCATCGGAGCTCTCGCTACCTCGTGCAAGTCACAAGCCAGAGTCATTGACGAAGGTCTCGGTAAGTGCGGGTGAGAGGAGCCCTGCTCGTCTCGGAGGAAGGAGACATTAATCCCTCGGCGAGAGCTGCGTGCGTGAAATGTTGATGAGAGGCATTACGATAATGTCTTTAAGGGATGAAGGATACGGAGAGAGGCCCCTTGTGTCGCACTGGACTGTATTAATGTCCAATTAAAAGTTTAATACCCTAATCAGTGCCCAGAACCGCCGCACGGCGTAATTGCGGATGCTACGAATGGATGAGGTACGACGTTAAATTTTTCTTAACCCATTATCTCTCTTAAAACCTTCGTTCGCTGTTTTCTTCTCTCTGTTTCTCTCTCTCGAACAATCTCCTTCTCTAGTTGGAAGACTGGAAGAGGATATCCAATCTCCGTTTATTTTCTAGATCCATTTATGAACGTATAAGTGCATCTATTACCGTCTCCTAATCTAATCAGTTGAAGAATGCTGCAGTGTCCGCTAATGTTAACTCTAGTGGTTGGTTGTAATGACAGACGTGCGTTTAGTTTAGTTTGGACAAGGAGATGTATTTCAGACATAGTTTGTTGGGGAAATGCCATCCTGTTCTGTGCAGAAGTTAGATAGGATTGGTAGTAAAATAAGCTGAAGTTTTGTGGAAGTGAATGTTTTATTTCAACTCAAACTTTTATAAGAGTACTTACTTACTACAAGTAACTTTAGCGTGTGTGTTTAAAGCATTATTAGAAGGTCTAGGTCAATTTAGGGTAGGAAAACAGAAACCTTGGATGGCTTTTAAATGCAATTATATGGTGTAGGAATTTTAGGACGGCTTAAACTCTAAGCTTTTAAGGGTATCAATTATTATTACTATTATTGTATCATTACTACAGTTTTGAGTGGTGAGAATTATACGGCATGATCATTTTATGCGTGTAACTTCAATTCGGAAAAAGACTTTTTGAAGAATGTCTGGATATCTTCGGCTGATCTTTCGTTGTTAAATGACAGCCAAGAGTCGGTTAAGTAAGTGTTTCCTAACTTTTAGAAGCACGTGGAACAATTGCTTCACCTTTTCAATATTTGGGGACAATTTTATCGCCTTTTCAATATTTGGGGAATTTCAAGCAATTAACAATTTTAACTTGGCCGATAATTAAACAACTTCAGAAATTAATAATCTAATTATAAATTAGCAATAGGTATATTATGTTATTAATTAACAATAGAGATGAACACTAAACATTTAACTTTATGTGATTTACCAATTTTTTCTGAAACAGTATAACTTAACCTAGGTAATTAAATGTAAGTCTAGGTATGAAAATCTAACAGTGCAAGATTTAACAATTTAACTAGAACAATATAATTAAACAGATCATGAATCAACCGCAAAAATTAATAACCATGTTTAAATAACAATTCAAATGAGAATCTAACATCTGTAGCGATTTAGCGATTTAAGTGAAACAATTAATAATTTTAAAATTATTAAATTATTAACTAAGGAAAGAAATGAATAATCAACAGTTCAGATCTAGCAATGTGAATAGCAATTAAACTCAATGTAACTTATCAGATTATTTAATAATTTAAGTATTTAACTATTAATTAATAACAGAAATTGAACATGTAACAATATAGCAATGTGATTTAGAAAGATTTAGCTTAAAAGTTTAAGCACTAACAACAATGTGATTAGCAATTTAACTAACTAGTATAAATTACTCTTATTTATTAAGGAGAAAATTTGATTTTTAATATATTTTTATATGTGTTTAAAAAAAGACGGAGATAGCCTAAGAGTCCGATCAAGCGTGTCCTGTTTCTCATACAATATGCAAATATGCACAAACATACAAATAAGCACAACATGCAAATACTGCATTGTCTCTGCGAGCCCACTGCTTCGCCCAGATGGCAAATTATGTTATTAATTAACAATAGAGATGAACACGTAAACATTTAACTTTATGTTATTTACCAATTTTTTCTCTAACATTATAACTTATCCTATTGCTTATTGAGTAGAAAATGTTTTTAATTAAATCATGATGAAAAATTTTATTTTTGAATTAAATCATATGAAACATAACTTATTTCAAAAGATTTACAGCCAATTAGTTATCAACAAAGTCAATTATTTAGATTATTAATTGGCATTAAAAATCAACGTCTAACAATTTAATGGTAATAAAGTATTTAATATTTTAAATAATACCATTTAAAGAGTTAACAATGAATGATGTAAATTAATTATCAGATTATAAATGTCTATAGGATCAAAATTTCTCATTCAGCCAAAGAACATTCTCTAATTTTCTTCCTTGGTATAATTATGTCATAGATATATGTATAAGAATTTTCTTCCTTGGTATATCTCTGTCACATATACAAGATTTTTTTTATGTTGTGTATTCTTCTAAGTGTATAAATAAAATAATAAAATAAATAACCCCTCAAGCAGCTGCTTGCCACAGAGGTCTGACAGGAGCCTGTCAGTTTATATGCCACAGTAGAAGATCTGAGAGGATGGCAGGACCTCAGCAGAAAAACAGCACATTCATCCATGCCTTACCCGGGGCTCGAACCCAGGTATGTAATATTATTATTGCATTATCATATGTGGTATTCTAAGTACTTCAGCTTTTCAGTTGCTTTGTGGTAGAAGTGTACAACTAAACACCCAGAGTTCGTAATTCATAATCTGATAGTTGTATTATTTTTACATTTTTATATAACATTCGCAGAACGGTAAAGGTTTTCCTAAATATTGGATGAATTTTAATTAAAAAAGTTTATACTAATTCCATTTTTACTGCATTTTTACTAAGCTTTTTCACTGGAATTTTGGGTTATCTGTGACTTTAATCCCACACTTCCTTCCCATTACCAAGGTTAATTGACAATTGATCGTACATTCTTTTTTATTTATTTATTTATTTATCATCACACGCCTCTGGAGTGTTTAGTTGCACACTTCTACCACAAAGCAATTGAAAACTGAAATACTTAGAATACCACATATGATAATGCAATAATAATATTACATATACACTAAGAAGAATACACAATGCAAAATAAATCTTGTATATATGATAGAGATATACTAAGGAAGAAAATTCTTATGCATATATTTATGACATAGTTATACCAAGGAAGAAAATTAGAGAATGTTCTTTGGGTGAATGAGAAATTTTGATCCTATAGACTTAAAAAAGAAATCGAAGTTTATACTCTATTATATGGCATTGATTCTCGAAGGATACCAATTAAGAGTTGGTAGGTAGAAGAATTTACTCGGTAGGGAGAATTCGCCTCTGTCGTTGGCTCGGAATTTGATAATACACGATTAATCTTGCCCGTCTTTTCAAGACGTAATACGAGTATGAAATCATTTCATCTGAACTAAATGAGAATATAGACATCGATGATTTTAAACAAGTTCATATATTTAAAGTAATCTAACATCTTAAATGGAGCTCATTTCGACCATTTAAAAGTTCTCATTGCAGTTCACAATTTTTTGGCTGAGAATTCATCCGAAAGTTCAAAAACTGAAATAAAGAAAAATCCAACAGATAAATGAAATTTCAATATCATTTTTTAAAATTATCGCCTCGGTAGCGAAATAGTATCGCGTTGGCTCGCTGTGACAGTGCAACTGCAGGGGTCCGGATTCGAATCCCCGACTGGCATGGTTATGTGGGTGCTGTGAGTGAGCCAGTAGTCAGAAATAATTTCTGTCTTAGTGAGACATGTATGACTTGTTAGATGTAATATCGAAACGGAAAAATATAACAGTGAAAAAATAAAATCTTTTTCGCTGTTTAAAGTGTAAGGTTGCGCAGAGACACCAAAAAGTCCGTGAAATGCTGCTATAGATAATTTGAGCGTCATGTTTAGAAACAGATGTTCCCAGAAACCAGATAATCAGGATTTTCTTTGTAAATTCATTTACCGTAATTTTTCTTTTTTGCCTTTCTGTACACATTTTACAAATAATTGTTAAATTGTTGCTAATGGCCCGCAAGGCTTATCTGCAACATATAGTCTAATTTCAGTTACAAATTATTTTCTGACTTTTGTATCGTCTTTATATTTCATACACTTTCTATATATTTATATATATATTCTAATTAACTGCTAGAAACTACGTTAATATGTCAAGTGTTATTAATTCTTGTTAGTTTTCTTAATAATTTCAATATTTTTATACAGCATTTTAATTTGAAAGATTCATTTCGATTTTAAAAGAGAATAACTTTTTACAGATACGATTTTAAAAGAGAATAATTTTTTTTACAGATACGATTTTAAAAGAGAATAACTTTTTACAGATTACGATTTTAAAAGAGAATAACTTTTTACAGATACGATTTTTAAAGAGAATAACTTTTTACAAATACGATTTTAAAAGAGAATAACTTTTTACAGATTACGATTTTAAAAGAGAATAACGTTTTACAGATACGATTTTAAAAGAGAACTTTTTACAGATACGATTTTATAAGAGAATAACTTTTTACAGATACGATTTTAAAAGAGAATAACTTTTTACAGATACTATTTTAAAAGAAAATAACTTTCTTACAGATACGATTTTAAAAGAGAATAACTTTTTACAGATACGATTTCACAGATACGATTTTAAAAGAAAATAACTTTTTACAGATACTATTTTAAAAGAAAATAACTTTCTTACAGATACGATTTTAAAAGAGAATAACTTTTTACAGATACAATTTCACAGATACGATTTTAAAAGAGAATAACTTTTTACAGATACAATTTCACAGATATGATTTTAAAAGAGAATAACTTTTTACAGATACAATTTCACATATACGATTTTAAAAGAGAATAACTTTTTACAGATACAATTTCACAGATACGATTTTAAAAGAGAATAACTTTTTACAGATACAATTTCACAGATACGATTTTAAAAGAGAATAACTTTTTACAGATACGATTTTAAAAGAAAATAACTTTTTTACAGATACGATTTTAAAAGAGAATAACCTTTTACAGATACAATTTCACAGATACGATTTTAAAAGAGAATAACTTTTTACAGATACGATTTTAAAAGAAAATAACTTTTTTACAGATACGATTTTAAAAGAGAATAACTTTTTACAGATACGATTTTAAAAGAAAATAACTTTTTACAGATACTATTTTAAAAGAAAATAACTTTTTACAGATACTATTTTAAAAGAAAATAACTTTTTTATAGATACGATTTTAAAAGAGAATAACTTTTTTACAGATACGATTTCACAGATATGATTTCACAGATACGATTTTAAAAGAGAATAACTTTTTGCAGATATTTCTTGGCAAGAGATAAAATACTTGAGTAATTTTGTAACTGTTAATGCATTTTCCGTAATTGTTTAACATGGTAATGGATCGTAATTTTCTTTTGTTTCGATATTGCATTTCTTCCATTTTGGATATCAATTTAGGTTTATTTTATGTGCGTCATCAAAGAGAATTTGGAGTACCAAGTTGCATCTGTATTGTGGCCTCGGCGGCTTAGTGGTATCGGTTTGTTTCACAATAAAACTGTAACTGCTGAGGTCCCGCTTCGAATCGCGGGATACCATGGATTCAAACAATTCCCATTTTCTATCATGCAGATAATATATTAGTTTTATGGTGGTTAGATCACAAATAAAATAAAACAATTTAGTGAAGGATAGAAGGTTTAGGTAATTGAATTTGTCTTTAGGTATCGTGAATTGTAAGCGTTTGATGTAAGGTATAACATGTTGATTGACTTCCTTCTTTTATTTTAATACCTTTGTTCAGATAATACAGTTCTGAAATGCAGTGGCATATCGTGAGTGGCATTTATGAGTATTATAAGACTGCAGCGCCGACGCTTCGAAGAGTTTTCATGCCTCAAGGTCAAAGCTCTTTCAATACCTTCTCAACAAACTTAGAGAACTGTCGAATCGCGTACTGTGCGGTCTCATAATCTCTCTTCTTGGCACTAAAACTGCGACACTACTGCAATGTTATCCAATTCATGACGATGAACATACTTTCGGATAGAAATGGAGTGGTACAATACCATGTTTCTTTCCGTATGCCGGATTTTTCAGATTAATCTACAGCGGAATTAATTTTTCAATACATATCACGACTTCTCAAATGGCAGCCTAGTGGGCTATATGAGTCCCACAGAAGAATTTTTGAGGCTCGCAGAGAATGTGTGAGAATTGCAGGAAAGATAACAAAACAAGAAGGGTATTACTTCTCGTTTTGTTTCGGTAAAAGAAACACGAAAAAATTACCAAACTAAGGGGTAACACAAATACCAAACGATACAAATGCCGATGTCAATTTCTATCGTTCTTCATCAATGCCTGAAAAAAATGGCCAAAATTAAAAGAAAAATGAATTACATAGCTCCAAAGATACGTCTGGACAATGTCTTACTGCATAATACGTCTTACTGCATAATACTCATAAATATACCTTCACATCCATTAGAAAGATATTCCCATAAACAGTCACAATTTATTCATCATTTTTACACAATCCGATTTACGAAAGTAACTAACAAGTAACACCCACACTCCGAATCAGAACTATGTCTCAATCCAGAGTGCATTAGCCCACTTGTACAGAAGAACACTTCCCCTCCCCCTAATGCATAAAGAAAGAGAAATACAGATTGAGAGCGTTATGTTTGTGTGAGGTGATCACTTGCCACGTGGCGCATGCCGCAATCTCTTTCCCATCTCCAGTTGCTCCCAGGCCTCCTTCCATCAGAAACCCGGTTCACATGCTCCTCCAAGCCCTGACCAGCCAAACGCACCGAGGAGCCGCCACCAGCTGGCCGAAAGAGTAAAATTCTCACGCTACTTGGTTGGAATCTGCCAGCTGTTTGAAACGTAGTCTCATTTCTCCAACATCCCTCTAACCTTTCTGCCTGTCCTCCCTCTCTTCCTTCCCTTCTCTCTCTCCCCTTCCCTCTACCCATCTACCATATCTTCCTCCCCTCTACCCATCTTCTCACATCCGGGCCTAATCTCGCTTCTCTCTCTCTCCCCTTCTCTGCACTTATTTCTGCTTCAGGCAGTGTCCGTAATTCGGTAGCGAGTTCATTGCCAAAGCCGATTAGTAGTTGCCGTTTGTGGCCTGCGGTAAATGTTCGTTTCATAGAAGTAAGAAAACCGATGTTGAGCAGCCCATCATATCTGTAACGAGTAACAACATCAATCCGTTTGATATGGATTCCATCTTCTGCGATTTTTGTACATGTTCTTACATTAGCGGGGTGTGGAGATAGGATGAGCTGAAACTCTTAAAATGCCGGAGCCATCAAAGAGTGTTTCTTACCACATGGTTGCTAAGATAGGAGGAATTTATTCAGTAAACAGATTCATTTTCTTCCAGATACTCTGAAATGAAACTGCTTACTGTTGAATCTTTAAATGTTGAGGTCTAGATTGTCTAGAACACGAATATAAAACAGTAGCAGTTGTTATTGCTGTATTACTAGCTGTGATCATGTAAGTTATAGTATACTTTTCTTAAATTTGTATTGTTTATGCAAAAGTACAAAATTCGTGGCCTTTATAGACCATGGTTAATATTATCCATCATTCTTCTCCCTGTTCTCAACAAATTGTGGCTAGGTTTGGTTCAGTCGGTAGCGTGACAGGCTCGAAATCTGTAGTTCCCAGGTTCGGATCCCACCCATACTATTTGTTGAGACTTATCTCCGCTAAACCACCACCCTACACTAGGTCAGAAAGGGGATACCAATAGTCTTGAGAAGGTTTGCATCAGTCGGATTGGATGATAAGCCTTGTCCCATGTGCTAGAGAGTGATATCCTATGCACGTTAAAGAACGTTCAGCATAGCCTTGATCAAGACTCCCATTAATCTCTTATCAGCTGTCAATTAGGTTCCCTTCCCAACTTTATCTGAGACCTCGGGTCACCTGTTTATTAAGCCCATTGTGTGCAAAATAGTGCCGTTCAGAGGTAAAAAAAAACCAAATCAACGAAACATATTCATCATTCTCATGCAGCCATACGCTATCGAGGCCCAGCCATATGGTGTAATTTAGTTCTCCAACCACATCTGTCCTGATCTACATCTGCTGCATCTGGCCACTGCACACCAATTCTAACAAGATACTTTTTGACATTGTCTGCCAAGAACATCCTAGGTCTCTCCCAATTTCTTAGGCCTTTAGGCACACTGTTCATAGTCCTCTTCGCTAATATATAATTATCCACACGGCAGCACGACCAAACCAACGTAATCTCTCTCTGCACAATATGCTGCTCAAAGGAAGTTGAGAACTCTTTTGCCTAACCTCACAATTACTTAAAATTTCAACCATTTAATGTCCAATTTTCTGTTTAACCATCTAGAGTCAGAATGCATCGATTTTTCTGCTATCTTTTTAACAAAGAATCTAAGTTTCACTACCATAAATAACCCTAAAGAACACCAAAACATTATAAAGCCTAATTTTAGTCTTTAGGTGTTTACGCTATTTCTTCACACTATGAATAGATTATTACAAGTCCTAGCAGAAATTCCTATTCACCTGTATCTGATGCTGCGCATTACCAGTATATGTTACATAGCTCCCAAGGAAATTAAACTGTGACACCTGCTCAAGACTGCAACCATTCAGATTTACTGAATCACAGCCTGCCTGACCAATTTTCATCACTTTAGTTTTCTCTCTGTTTATAACCAAACCTACTCTACTACCTACTCTACTACCTGTCTCATCAACAGCTCGAATGAAAGATTCATCTCATCAACATCATTTGCTAAAAGGGCTAAATCATCAGCATAATCTAAATTAAAAATTTTGAGATATCTAGACCACTTAAGGCCAAAATCTTCCCCCTTGTAGTGAATTCCGTATAACACAATCAATGACAAACCGAAGAGAAAAGGAGACAAATGAACCCTTGCCGAACACCAAAAGAAATGCTAAATCAATTACTAGAAGCTTTACCACTTTTACACATGACTCGGCGTTATTACACAAAGCTTTCATTATGTTAACTAACTTGTCAGGTATGCCATAGATCTCACGATCAACGGCAAATTATGACAGTCAACAGAGTCAAAAGCCTTTCTTAAAAATGCAAAGCTAGTAACCACAGGGTTCTGAAACTTTAAATATTTCTCAAGAATCAACCTAAGTGAAGGAATCTGCTCTACACATCCTCTACCACTTCTGAATCCACACTGCTCATCATATTTATCTAACAACCAGATTCTTAATTCTATTAAGCACAATCGTGCAAAGAACTTTACCTGGAACAGAAAGTACGCTGATACCCCTATATTTATCACAATAACTGCGTTCACCCTTCTTAAATATAGGAATAATAATAGTTCTGCTAAAATCCCTAGGAACAATGCCTATATCATAAAAGATATTCAAAGTTTCAGTAAGTCACGTGATAAGCACTTCAATAGTAAGTTCATCTACCCCTGGGAATTTATGTAGTTTAAATTTAGAAATAGACAAAATAACTTGAGATTCTGATGACTTGAGATTCTGATATAATCATTAAAGCCAGTATTACACCACCTCCATCTGCCTGTATGACCCTGACTTGGCATGCTGGGTCCATTACTTCATGTGGTTTATGCCACACACGCACCCTCCCATAGGCGAAATAGATTTGAAACTGTAATTCGTCAGACCACATGACGTGTTTCCAGTTCTCCATACTCCAGTTGTGACAGGCCTTTGCAAACTGCAGTCTAATCTTTCGGTGCCTTGCAGTCATCAAGGGAACACGATGTGGACATTGACTGCCATAATCAATTTTTTCCGTGATATGACAAATAGTCTTTGTACATAAGCTTGTGGATGTGCCCTAATTCAATTCCAATGTTATCCGCTTCACGGTAGCCATATGATTCCTTGTAACGATGCGGGACAGTCTGTTCTCACCTCGAGATTCAATTGTACGTTTATGTACACATTTCTCCCTTTTGTAGGAAGTTTTGTCGTATATGGCGTAATCTTGGTATACACGTGCGACGTTCTGAGTAGGAAACTGAAAAAGGCATTGCCAGTTTCAGTTTTCCACGTGACTGAACCCGATATTTCTGCTTTGCATGTTATTATCAGTGTGTTTATAATAATTTGTCCATTCACTGCATCTTTCTCATCCTCATCGGCGTGCTCAGTGGGTTTTAAATTTACCTGTAAGGAACCTTTCATTAATTTATTCATATCCTAGAAGAGCCTCACTAGCACGTCTGCTGAGAAGCAAACATAGGTCTTGAAGATACTTTCCATCTTCCCTCCATGAAAAGAGAAATTTAATATTATTTTAATTATCTGGCCTTTATCAGTACATCTGGTTTCTTGCAAGCTGAGAATATCTAGGTTTTAACCGTGGAATTATTTCGTGAGGACATCAAGAAAATATTACTAGTACAATGTCCTTACATTCCAGCAACCTGTGGAGAGAATACGATTAGTGGGATGTTTAAGCAAACTATGTTTATTGAGAGAAGTGCCGACAATATCAAACAGCCACAAACAAACAGAACATACAGCGGAAGATTCTCCCTCAACAGAAGCCCACCAGTGCAGCAAATTCAGGATTCATAATCAATTCATTCCGTTCAGGTTGGTATATATATATACCAACCTGAATGGGTACTCCCATGGTCAGCACCATGACCCTGAGTGGTTGACCACTCTTCAACAGGGTAGAAAAAAAAAGGAAAAATAGCCACAGTAGTCCAGATCAGTAGCCACACTGATCTGGCAGCCCTCCCCTTCCACAAGAGAGAGAGAGAATATCTCTTTTGAAAAATCTGCACCACGAGAAGGCGGGGTCGAACTTTAGGTGCTAGGCCTGGCCGGTTCTGTGCGTCATCACAGGGGATTGGTGCATAGCGTCCTTCCAATGACTTACAAGTTTCCATTTACAAATCCAAAATATATTACGGAAAGAAAACAGGTAAGATGTAAAACGAAACAATGGATGCAATTTGTGACAATGAGACTGTGTACGACTTACATAATTACATAGATAATCATAGGTTGTTGTTTTTTTTCAGTTCACTGTTATTAATGTAAATGTCATACTCGTGATTTTATTCTGTAACATACAACAACTCTGTATGTAATAGTACTTACTTATATAAACAGTCATTTATATCTGGAAGGTCATCTTTGTCCTTACCCCACTGTTTACATACGCAACAATCACTGATTCCACACTATTTTCACGATTTCAAATATTTAAATATGTGTAAGGCGAATTTTTAGTCCTTTAATAAGGTTTTCCGTTTGCAAACTTATGAGCTGTTTTAAACTGCTACTGCTATCTCCTACATGTATACACGTCTGGTATTCAAATACTACACATTGCATATTCATTTGCGTCTTATATTTATTCATAGCACATATTTCGTGTGCATGCGAATTTCAGTGTTTATCAATTATCGCTGAAATCATTCAACTGTTTGGTTGAAATGAATTCCTTGTAAAAGGAACTTCGCCATATATCACTTCCACTAAACGATATTTTTCTTGTCACTTGCCAAACTTATTGTGAAACTTATTGTAGCTCAGATTTTCGCGACAAAAACTAAAGACGAACTTGCACAATTTTAATCGATTGCCACGGTTACGAAATATTTCCTAGCGTGAAAACGATCTCAGAGTTGTTTTCTTCTTACTCTTCAGAACGGCATTTGAACAGGATCATTAACACACGAAATTGCTTCCTCCCCGCTTCTTGAGAAGTATATAAACGCCCTGAGGAATAAATGTCGTGTCTTTAAGACTGATTCACTAAATATATTCGTTGCAATGCTTGAAGATTTTTATTTATCTCTTCTAAGCGTTACTACTAATGTGTTATTTCTTCTGAAGTGCTCTTCAGGATTTTATTCTTGGAGTTTGTAATATAGTTCGTTTCGGAAAGTTCGCGCTCAAGTATTTTGTAAAATCATCAGTATTTCTGGCGAAATGTAGACACATCAAAATTATCTGGGGATATTGAAATAAGTAGAGAGAAAAATTATTCGCACAAGAATTTTGGAATGGAAACGAATGGAGTGATGGATTACACAGAAAATTTTGCATTACAAGGCAGCAGTGCTTTCTGATGATTGTGGATAAAACTCGTCTTCATGTGGAAGGTATAATTATATTGAAGGAATTGAAATTTATCTAAATGTTTTACGATCATTTGAGGTACTTAGATTGTTTGAAATTGAAATACACAAAATTGTTTGAAAAAGAAATGTTACAGCTGTTGCAACTCTCGAAGGGGATAGGATACAAGTAGACGTTGGTCTGCATCCTAGTATTTCTTTCTTACGCCTTCCCGTCCTAGGATAGACGTACTAGTAGCCGAGTGGTTAGCCTGTTTGGGGGTTCGGTTGGGTTGTTTTACCTCTGAGCGGCGCTTTTTTGCACACCATGGGCTAAATGACCAGGTCACATGGACCCTGAAGGCTCAGAGAAGGTTGGGGGAGGGGACCCACTGGAACAGCTGTTGGAAACAGATGGTAGCCTCCCGTCAAGGCCATCCAGCGTGTTCCTTAACGTGCACAGGTATGGCTCTCCCATACACGGGGCCACGGCTTAACGTCCCATCCGACGGACGGCGGCCTTTCCAAGCCCATCGGTGTCCCCTACTGACCGTGGGCAGGGCGGAGAATTTTGCGGAGATAAATTTCAACGCTGACCCAGCTGGGACTCGAACCTGGGAACTACAGATTACGAGCCTGGCGCGCCACCGACTGAGCCACCCCCGCCCCCCTGTTTGGGGGATTACTGAACAAAGGGACATGGATTCGAGCCCCGTGTGAGGCATGGTTGTTTGTGTCGTCTTTCTGCTGAGGTCTCGACTTCCTCACAGATCTTCTCTATGGCTTATGAAACTGATAGGTTCTTTTTTGATCCATTTGATAAGTACCTGCTTGAGAACTAATTAATTTATTTTTATTACGCTAACTGATGCAAGATAGATTTAATAGGCATTTATTTACAAGGTAATATTAAATTATGAATGAATATATGAGTTGATTTAAAAGTGAAATGATTTTAAATGCAAAATTTTAAAACAAATGGATTACTTGATTTCTAATTTGGATTGCAAAATTTTTATAATCGAAATTAATAGCGCATTAACTCCGATGAGCAATCTGCTTCCCCTCGTGAGGTAAGCGTGTTCTCGTTTAGTGGAAGAGCGTGTAAAAAAAAAACGGTACCATTATGATTTTAGAACTTTATTTTCTTCTGAACTCAGCAGCGAGGCCTGAATGGAAGCAATTGGGACAATGAAACTGCTTAATTGACGAAACGATGTTTCTCATAGATCCTTTGTTAATTTAGCTATCAGTTATTTGCCAATCAACCAATAGCTGAAAAAACATAACAGCTGAAACAATGATATCATAATCAGTTGCTGATTCAAAAGTGATTGTTAGCAGAGTAAGCCACTGATGAGAACCACTGATATCTGAAATCTCAGTGTTTTTGTCTCAGTTGCTTCTCTCATGATTTGCCACTGTGAGAAATTAAAAGAAAAAATATTAATGAGTCGCAGTTTTCTTAATGACCGTTAAAATGGATCCCGATATTAGAGACTGTTGTTGAAATGGCTGTGATATTTCACTGCTTTTCGCTTCTTTTTTCTTGCGTACCTTAGAACAAGGCACTTGTACAGTCGCTCAAAAAAGTATCCGAACACTACGGTTGATTACAGAATTCGGAAAAAATATCTGGCAATGTTTTTTTAGAAATTAGTGATCTGGCAACCTTCGTGTCACGTGACACGTAGGTTGCCAGATCACTAATTTCTAAAAAAAACGTGACACGAAGGTTGCCAGATCACTAATTTCTAAAAAAACGTTGCCAGATATTTTTTCCGAATTCTGTAATCAACCGTAGTGTTTGGATACTTTTTTGAGCGACTGTACGTATTGCGACAAATGCTGCAATTGTGCACACAAAACGACACTGCAATTTTGTATATTTGGCCAACTCGCAATGTTTACCATATACTGTAGAAGTAGTACTTTCCCCGTGGCCGCGTGGCTAGCGTGCTTGGATACTCATCAAAGAGATAATTTAAATATTTTCGACGAAGACCTGGCTGTGTGATTTTTTTTTCCGCTGAAGTCCCGCCATCCTCACAGACATTTAACTCTGGCGTATAAACTGACACGCTTTTGTCAAACATCTGTGGCAAGCAGCTGCTTGAGGGGGTATTTTTTAACTATATACCATATAATGGCCGGATCTAGGAGGAGGGGCCAATAATGCTGAAAGAGACAAAAAAATTATGAAACTTATTTATATTTCATGCATTTTCCAAGAAAATTTTAAAGACCTGTAAAGCGGAAGGAGAAATGTTATACTGCATTGGAAATCCAGTCTCTTACCCCCCCCCCCACACACACACACACGTTTGGCATTTTCTCTGCTCAATTGTGTTTATTCACCCGCCCACTCGGCCTTTTTCTAGATCCGGGGCCTGTACCATATATTACATCACTGTAGAAAGTTTGAAAAATATTATCTTCATTACACATGGTGACAAATTTCTCTTTGATTTATTCCTTTCACATTCCCCTGATGACGTGCCAATCTATATAACTGTGGAGAAGCGATCTTTGGCAGTTTTTCAGTATATATTCTTTTACCTCAGAGTGATACGTTTCCCCACACAATGGATTATATGGAAAAGTCACACCAACCTCGAGGGACTGGACCAGGAGAAGAGGAAGGAGATATACTGGATAACTGCAGGAGACAGATGCTAGCCGTCTCTAGTCAAGGACATCAAATTTATCTCTTAACGTTCAGAAGTCATGGCTCTTCTGTGCACAGACCCACGTATTAACGTCCCATATTAACGTCCCATACAAGGGACGTCAAAGTTTCCAATCAGTATCTCTTTTATCACCAAACACAGAGCTGGAGTTAGCTGAAAAATCTCCACTCGGACACAGTGGGACCTCGAACCTGGTAACATTAAGAAAATATCCTTCTAACGACTGAGCCAATGTTAGCTCCTAATTAAATAGGAGAGCAGAAACAGTCTCAGTGGACTTCACACATGCATACACAGAATAAAAACCGTCCTAAATGAGGATAATGTATTACGTTGATAATTTGTCAGATAATAGCGTCCTACACCAAAACAATGCAATTAACCAATACATGCAAAACAAATCCCACGCAAAAAACCTCGATTTGCCTTCCTTCTCTCAAGAGTATCCTTAGGTACTGCACTTTCTAAAATAAAAATAAATACCCCTCAAGCAGCTGCTTGCCACAGAGGTCTGACAGGAGCCTGTCAGTTTATATGCCATAGTAGGTTTGAGAGGATGGCAGGCCCTCAGCAGAAAAACGACACAAACAGCCATGCCTTACCCGGGGCTCGAACCCAGGTCCAGTAGATCAGTAACCAAGCGCGCTAACCACTCGGCCATGGGACGTAAAAAAAAGTGGAACGCTTCACGATTTTGGTGTTATCCTTGCGCAGGGGCCATGCTAATCTTCTCTGTATCGTTCCAATTTTAATATATGTACTGCCAAAGCAAGTACTGTATTGCCGAAGACACCACATATTCTCAAAGCACATAAGATTTGAATATAACAATTGAAATAACACCTTATAGTTTGCCGAACAAGGGTTTGCTCACTATGCAGCGTGCCAGGCTGGTAAAGTGATGTTAATGAATACACTATATTGGAAAAGTGTCGACATTTTCATGTTAAGCGAACGAATAGCCACATTCGAATCTACCTAACTTTGAAAATAAGCTTTTTACGGAAAAAAGTCACTAGACATAAATTGAAGATCTCGGTCAGATCTTTCTAAATATCTATGTTCTATAATATTAATTATTAATATAATATTTAAAAAGTTATGGAAGCTGAAACATTAAATGAAACTTGTGCTAATTTTGAAAATTTATTTCAAAAAGTTAAATCACAACTATTATAACAAATTGTTTGTATGTTAAATAAAATATTTGAATTTGTGTAAGAATTTTTGAAGTTTTCATCAATTTGAGGGGAACATGTTTAGGAAGTGTGGTGTGTGACCATATCAGGGTATTTCTGTAATCAGGATGTCACCATATCATAGCTGGATCTAGAGGGAGGAACAAAGGGGCAATGCCCTCCCCACTACGTGCGAAGGTCAAATAGAGGTCACATAGAGGCCAAATCTTGATCTACGAGTGCTATAAATCTGTTGTTAGATATTATAGCTTCCATAACTCTTTAAATATTAGATTAATATTATAGAAAATAGAGATTTAGAGAGCTCTGACTGAGATCTTCAATTTACGTCTAGTGACGTTTTTTCGTAATAAGCTTATTTTCAAAGTTAAGTAGATTTGAATTGGCTATTCATTTACTTAACATGAAAGTATCCGGACGCTTTTTGCAATATAGTGTATGTCTGATGTTAATGATTATACATGATATTCAAGTTCTGATTATGACTGCATTAAGATTTTCTCCTCTAATACCCCCTCTGATTTCCATGAGAAAGTGAAAACCGAAAAGCCAGGAAAGGCCGTCGTCCATAGTATCAAAACCTTACGTTGTGGCACCTTATAAAGAGTTGGGTTGGGTTGTTTTATCTCTGAGCGGCACTTTTTTGCACACCATGGGCTAAATGGCCAGGTCACATGGACCCCGAAGGCTCAGAGAAGGTTGGGGGAGGGGACCCACTGGAACAGCTGTTGGGAGACAGATGGTAGCCTCCCGTCAAGGCCATCCAGCGTGTTCTTTAACGTGCACAGGGTATGTTTCTCCCGCACAGGGGGCCACGGCTCCCACACAGGGGACGGCGGCCTTTCCAAGCCCATCTGTGTCCCCTACTGACCGTGGGCAAGGCGGGGAATTTTGCGGAGATAAATCTCAACGCTGACCCAGCTGTGACTCGAACCTGGGAACTACAGATTACGAGCCTGGCGCGCTATAAACTGAGCCACCCCCCCCTTATAAAGAAGAGCCATCTTTCTACAAGTGAAAGGAAAGCTGTATTTTTGAAAGGAGACATCCACTGTCTCTTCAGATATCCAGTATATCTTCTTCTTCTACTCTATGTGTGACTTTTCCGTTTAGTCCATTGTGTGCGAGAAAAGTATTGCTTACAGGTCAAGCAACTTAACATAAACCCTGAATAACTGCCTAGACTTTTCTACGGTTATATAGATTGACACACCGTCGTGAAAATGTTAAAGGAATAAACCAGATATATCCGTGTTGCAATGTTCATTGAAAACAATGTTTATGAAGCTGCTTACAGTGATCCTGTGTGTGGGATAAATATTGTGGAGTAAACTAAATACGCACAACTACGATGCCAACCATTTGTAGCAATAGGTAGAGTCGCTCAAAAAAATATCCGAACGCTATGGTTGATTACAGAATTCAGAAAAAATATCTGGCAACGATTTTTTTTAGAAATTAGTTGATCTGGCAACCACGTGACACGAAGGTTGCCAGATCACTAATTTCTAAAAAAATCTTTGCCAGATATTTTTCCTGAATTCTGTAATCAACCATAAAAAAATACCCCCTCAAGCAGCTGCTTGCCACAGAGGTCTGACAGGAGCCTGTCAGTTTATATGCCACAGTAGGAGATCTGAGAGAATGGCAGGACCTCAGCAGTTGAGCGATTGTACAACAAGTGTCTTGATCTAAAGCACGGAAATAAACAAACGAAAAGAAGTGAAATATCAGAACCATTCCAAAAACAATTTTGAACGTCGCGAACTATTTTAACGACCATTTAAATACCTACGACCTTTTAATACTTCAATTTGCATTTCATCCGACTCTCTGCAAGTGCCTAGAGGATTTCTTTCCCTACAATATTTTGTAAGTTGTGAGAAAAGATGTGAAGATTAGCAGCAGGCCCGGATGCAGAAAAAAATAAGAAGTAAACGGGGGGGGGGGGGAAATCAGAAAGGTAGAGGGATGGATGGACAAGAAACTGGAATTCTATTGCAATGTAACCTTTTCCCTTTTTTTAGGGGTCTTTTAATTTTTATTTATTTTTTTTGATGCTCCAAATATATAAAATATGAATATTTTGGCGCCTTTAATTTTACTAGCATTCCGAAAGGGAGTGGGGTAGGAGTACTTAGATTCGGTCCTGATCAGTTCGGTCCTGATAGGTCTAAAAATCAGATTCGGTCCTGATCAGTTCTAAAACTACCTAACTCTCGCTACTCGAGTATTTTTTCTCAAGTTTTGCTCGCTCTTTAAGGTAAGATGGGTAGAACTCCACTAACCTTTGTCGAAGCTGCAATGGGCAAATTAAATTCACAATTATTTGTGTCACAAAATCCCATGAAATGGAATCTAATAATTTCCGGTATGTTTTAATTTATGAAAACGAATAAACGAACTCTCTAACTCCCTCACTGCGAAATAGGTTGCATCATAATATACACAGACGATTCTGAGTGACTGACTGACTCTAATTCTAACTAAAATGATGGAGAATTGGTAGACCTCTGAAATTTTAGAGTAATCCGGCTCGTAGATCTCGGGAAAGATATGAAATTTGACCTCCGATGCCAAGGTCAAATAGAGGTCACATGGAGGCCAAATCTTGATCTATGAGTGCTAGAAACGTGAAAATTGGTGTCTCGGGGGTGTTTTGAGTTGTAGATGTCGGATGGATTACGAAATTTTAGATCCGAATGATCCTTCAAGGTTAAAGGTGAAATTTAGCTTTACTAGTGCTACAAAGCTTAAACATGGTGATTGGGGAGTATTTGGGGTTATAGATTTCAGAAATGTTGTGAAATGTTGGTTGCAATGGGTCCATCGAGGTCAAAGGTCAAATATAGATCTACTGATGTTAGACGATTACAAATTAATGCCTCGGGGAATTTTGAATCGTAGATCTCGGAAATGATATCAAATTTTGGATGTGATGGGACCTTTGAGGTCAATGGTAAAATTACGATACACTGGTGTTGGATAGCTAATCATTGGTGAATTAGGCCCTTTTAGGTAGTAGAACTCAGAAATAAGAGGAATGTTTAGATGCATTAGATGTAGTATAATATTCAAGGTCAATAGGGGTCGAAATGGCTGTCTATAAATCAAGAGGTACCAAAAACACCGATTGATTTCTAGTCGAATTATATTTATGATTAAGGAATGAATATAGAGTGTTTTTCTACAACTTAACTTTGATGATAGATTGAGTTCTGTTTCTCTTTACAGATGGAGAGAACATCAGAAAACTCCAAGGAGCACGAAGATGAGGAAAACAGAGTCCCTCCTCCGGGATGCGACATTTCATCATTCAACTGGTCTTGCACAGAAACCGGTCGCATTCAGAATGGACCGGAAGTACTCATCGAGCTTCCCGTTCCCAAACATTGCACTTCGGCGATTCCGTTGCATTCCTCCTTCCTGATGAACGGCTGCAGCGGAGGAGACGGTTCGCAGGAGAATAAACTGGTGATCATGGAAAGTCAAGAAGAAGACTTCAGAGCTCAAGAGGAAACGAAACCTTTTCTCAATCACCACAGTCCTCGACACTTCTCTGACTGCATCAACAAAATACCCATATCAGTTCCAAGCTGTTCCACACTCGCTGCCTCCACGGCTACGTCCACCACAATCTCTTCTTCCATGTTTCCGCTCCTTCATCCTTCCAGCAACAACAGTATCGATTCTGCCGAGAGCTCCCTGACGGAGAGCGACGTCGAGGTGGAGCCCGAGAGCTCGACCCATCTCCTCAGAGGAGAAGAACAGCAAAAAGACGTTCCTAGTCCGAAAATAGTAAAGTCGAAGACGAAACTCGCCAAGACGTCGCCGAATTTCCGATCTTCCCCGAAGAAGCCGCTCATTGACACCCATCCCCACATCCATCACCGACCACTGGGCAGTCACGCGCCTACCAACACCTTCCCGTCCCACATCTTCATCCTCAAGTGGAACTGGTCCGTCGCGCGGTTCGCATGTCTCATCCTGGTCGTGTCATCTCTAATCGGCCTCACTTGTCTGGTGGTCGGTGTGATGATCAGCAGACCAATGACCTGTGAACCCGGTCATCAGTGGTGGCAAGGCACCGTCATGTACGAGATCTTTCCGGCATCTTTTCAGGACACGGACGGGGATGGGTTTGGAGATATCCGGGGAGTGTTGAGGAGGCTCGATTACATCAGAGAGCTCAACATCGACGTCATTCGCATGAATTCCATCTACAGCGCTCTGGATTATCCATTAGAGTATGAACACGTCATCGACTTCTCCAATGTCGATCCCCATTTGGGGCGGATGGACGATTTCGAGCAGGTCGTCAAGGAACTGCACGCTCACGGGATGTACATTGTGCTGGACATGAATCCGACTGTGACGAGCGATCAACACACGTGGGCTGCCCATTGGCTCTTGCACAGGCCTGGACGTTATGAAGACTTCTACGTGAACGTGACAGAACTTTGGGTGAGTCTCGATTCTTTCTTTCCTTATTCGTCTCTATTGGAAGTTGGGGGGAAAAGCCTGATGTTGAAAATGCGAAGAATGAGAACACTAATGCAAGGGAATGGAAATTATATAATAGGAATAAGTATATCATTTTAATACTGGAAATAATGAAAAGGATCAGAGGATCATATATAACCTCAATATTCACAAAGTACCGAAAGATATCTAAAATAACGAAAGATTGTCATTTTGATATCTTCTAGATACTTTACGAATGCCAGTGGTTGTGTGCGAATGCCAAGTGTTATTTGCGTTTGCTCACATGAAAAGGACAAGGTTTTCATTTGATACTGTAGACATGATACCGACTTGAAATACGTATATTTCGACAACATTATCAACTCAATGGTGGTATATTTTTCAGGAGACAATTACCTAGAAGGCCCGGATCTGAAATAAATAAATAAACATCGGGGGGGAGGGGGGGGTGGAAGTCTCGATTACATCGCGGAGGGGAAGTTCGACCCACCTCCTCAGAGGAGAAGAACAGTAGAAAGTCGTTCCTAGTCCGAAAACAGTAAAGTCGAAGGGAGTAAAAGTAATTTAACAGATTACTTTACTCCAAAAACCACAATGGGCTAAATGGCTGATCACAAGCATCTCGAAGGCTCAGAGAAAGTTGGGGGAAGGGACCCACTAGACAACTGTTGTGAGACAGATGGTAGACTCCCATCTAGGCCATACGGCGTGTTCTTTAACGTGCACAGGGTATGTCTCTCCCTCACACGGGGTCGGATGGGATGTCATTAACATCCCATCCGACAGACAGCGGTGTTTCCAAGCCCTTCAGTGTCCCCTACTGACCGTGTGAGGGCGAGGAGTTTTACGGAGATAAATCACAATGCTGACCCAGCTGGGACTCGAACCTGGAACTGCCGATTATGAGACCTGATTCGCTACCGACTGAGCCCCCCCCCCATCCCCCTAAACGAAAAGCAGCAGAAAGTAAATTAAAAAATATAATCAAAAATAAAATAATTCAAAAGAAAGTAATAGAAGATCGAGGAAAAACAAACAGAAAACAAAAGTAAGTCAATCGAAAGTAAAAGCAGCAGAAAGTAAATAAATCAACGGAAAGTAACTGTAAATCAGCAAAACACAACACGAAGTAAAGTGAATTAACAAAAAGTAGCAGAAAGTAAAATAATTCAAAAGAAAGTAAGAGTAGATAAAGAAAACACAAATAGAAAATAAAAGTAAATCAACAGAAAATAAAAGTATGTAAACAGAAAGTAAAAGTAAGTCAATCTAAAGTGAAAATAAGTCAACAGAAAATAAATGCAAATCAACGGAAGCAAGTGCAAATTAACAGAAAGTAAATGCAAGTCGACGGAAAGTAAGAGCAAATTAACAGAAAGTAGAAATAAATCAACAAAAATGAAAGTGCGTCAATATAAAGGCAAGTCAACTAAAATAAAAGAAAATCAACAAAAAAGTAAGTCAAAGGAAAATAATCTTAATTCAATGGAAAGTAAGAGAAAGTAAAAGTAAGTTAACAGAAAGTAAGAGTAAATTAACAGAAAGTAAGAGTAAATTAACAGAAAGTAAGAGTAAATTAACAGAAAGTAAGAGTAAATTAACAGAAAGTAAGAGTAAATTAACAGAAAGTAAGAGTAAATTAACAGAAAATAAGAAAATTAAGAGAAAGTAAGAGTAAGTCAACAGAAAGTAAAAATAAATGAACACCAAATAAATGTAAATCAATCTAAAGTAAGTTAAGGGAAAATAAATGTAAGCCAACGGGAAGTAAGAGAAAATTAGCAGGAAGTTAAGTACGTCAATAGAAAGTAAAAGAAAATCAACAGAAAGTAAAAGTAAGTCAACAGAAAATAAATAGATGCAAACAGGAAGTTAAAGTAAGTCAACAGAAAGTAAAAGTAAGTCAACAGAAAATAAATGTAATTCGACAGAAAGTAAGAGTAAATTAACAGAAAGTAAGAGTAGATTAACAGAATAAGACTAAATTAACAGAAAGTAAGAGTAAATTAACAGGAAGTAAAAATAAATCCACAGGAAGAAACAGTAAATCAACAGAAAATAAAAGTAGTCAAGAGAGAGTAAAATTAAGTTAACAGAAACTTAAAGTATTTAAACAGAAAATAAATGTAAGTCAACAGAAAGTAAGTATAAATTAACAGAAAGTAAAAGTAAGTTAACAAAAAAGTGAGAGTAAATCAAGAGAAAGTAAAAGAAAGTCAACAGAAAATAAAATAAAGTACGTAAACCAAAAATAAAAGTAAGTCATAGAAGATAAGAGTAAATTAAGAAGAAAGTAATAGTAAGTCAACAGAAATTAAGGGTAAATTAAGAGAAAATAAAAGTCAACAGAAAGTTAGATTAAATTAAAAAAAACGTAAGAGTTAATCAACAGAAAGTAAGAATAAATTAACAGAAAGTAAAAGTAAGTCAACAGAAAATGAAAGTAAATTAGAAGAAAATAAAAGTTTTACTTTAGGTTCAACAATCATGATTCGTGCATAACAATTTCAAGTATTTTCCTTCTCGAGTTTAAAATCTCACTTTCGACATAAAAGAAAACTCATTTTATGCGTAAAAAAATTGTTTCAAAGATTCTAGTGATAAATAGCAAACCAGAACTCTCCAATGAATTTGAATAAACGCCACACAGAAGGAAAAGCACCAGATGCCTTTTCTGTGGATGATGTAAAAGAGTCCGGCCGCGTACATGCCCACATGCCCCATTATCGTCAGTGTGGTCATTCTCGAGTAATGTACGAGAAGTCGTGAGATGAAGTCACAAGCAGAGACTTAAGGTAATGGGGTAATTATTTCTCTGGTATCACTTCCGGAGAAGCGATGACAATGCAACCAAGACATTTGTAGCAGGCGAGCATTATGTGCTGCTGAGAAAGCGTGAGAGACTGTGTCGAATGATGTGTAAAGAGAGTCGGAGAAAGCCGAGAGTGCTTTTCTTTGCCCAACAACAGCTCGTGAGTGGCCAACTCACAGACAGAATGTATTGCTGTGTCATGAAAGGATGTTGTTTCTGTGTTTGAGAATCGCAACTCGATACAGGTTGGTTTTCTTAACGTTAAAACTCTTTCTCTGAATTATCATGGAAAGGGAAACTTTTTTGAATCGTTAGCGTTTGGGAGATCGATTCTGCATTGTTGTGCATTTTATTAACTGTTTCAGACCAAAATTTGATTTTTCATAAAAGAAAAAGTGGTTTTATTTAAATGTACTTTATTTATGATCAAAGGAGCAAAAATATGCAAAATTTACTTCCTAATTCAGCATGCACATTGAGATGTAGAAACCGTCCCAAAAGTTGCAAAATTCTGAAATCTCAGAAAGCGATAAAAAATTACATAAAAGGAAAGAATTATAATTTATATGCACTATGTCATGATTAACGCATTAAATGAATGATACCTGTGAAATGGTGAAGAAAAATAGTTTTTGTTGCGTATCAGTCACAGCCATTCGTCATTATCGCCATTGTATGCCTTTGTATGCAGTTTCTATTATATCCATAAATGGCATCATATTCCAATCTATTCCTGTCAGTAACACTCACGCCTCTCGAAAGAGGGAAGTGTGCATTTTTGCTTCACAAGTTATTGTAGGGTCTCCTCGTCGTCGTACAACCCAACCAGAAAGTAAAGAAGTTATATTAACCTAACCATAAAGAGAAATAGAAACTGAAAAGGTTTTATTAACCTAACCAAAAAGAGTAACAGAAAGTAAAGAAGTTTGTTAAGCTGACCATGAAGAGTACTAGAAAGTAAAGAGGCTATATTAACCTAACCATAAAGAGTACCAGAAAGTGAAGAGGTTATGCTAACCTAACCATAAAGAGTACCAGAAAAAAAATAGGTTATATTAATCTAACCATAAAGAGTACCAGAAACTGAAAAGGTTTTATTAATCTAATCATAAAGAGTACCAGAAAGTGAAGAGGTTATGCTAACCTAACCATAAAGAGTACCAGAAAATAAATAGGTTATATTAATCTAACCATAAAGAGTACCAGAAACTGAAAAGGTTTTATTAATCTAATCATAAAGAGTACCAGAAAGTGAAGAGGTTATGTTAACCTAACCATAAAGAGTACCAGAAAATAAATAGGTTATATTAATCTAACCATAAAGAGTACCAGAAACTGAAAAGGTTATATTAATCTAATAATAAAGAGTACCAGAAAGTGAAGAGGTTATGTTAACCTAACCATAAAGAGTACCAGACAATAAATAGATTATATTAATCTAACCATAAAGAGTACCAGAAACTGAAGAGGTTATATTAATCTAATAATAAAGAGTACCAGAAAGTGAAGAGGTTATATTAACCAAACCAGAAAGAGTACCAGAAAATAAATAGGTTATATTAATCTAACCATAAAGAGTACCAGAAACTGAAGAGGTTATATTAATCTAATAATAAAGAGTACCAGAAAGTGAAGAGGTTATGTTAACCTAACCATAAAGAGTACCAGAAAATAAATAGGTTATATTAATCTAACCATAAAGAGTACCAGAAACTGAAGAGGTTATATTAATCTAATAATAAAGAGTACCAGAAAGTAAAGATTTTATATTAATACAGTGGACTCCCATATAACGCGCTCCCCTATAACGTGAATTCGTATAACACGACGAAAAAATTGCGACTAATAGAGCGCGATAAACAGTCCCGTATTACGCGTAAGTTAAATTTAATATTTTGACATAGTTTTTGATTTTTTTTTTGTTTAGAAAAGCAAATGTATGCATTTACCTCTTGTTTATATATGCACAGTGAAGCTGACAGCTTTAAAAGATGTAAAGGTTTATCAAAAAAAAATATGCACATTTAAAAATATAAGAGGAAAATATTTTTATTCAACTTTTAATTAAAATAAAAAAATGTACTTCACTATTTAACATTCATTCACTATCGGAAGTATCAAGAAATAAGTTCCAGCGACGCCGTCTTGTTAACATTGGTTGTACAGATACATCGCTTGAAGTGTCCATAGTTTCGTCTTTATTGTTATCGTTATTTAAAAACAATTCTTTTTCCAGATCATTTTTAGATTGAAAATATGGGGATAGACAATTCGTCTGATAATGCATGTCCCGTATAACGCGATTTCCTATAACGCGGAACGTATCCACCGCGTTCTACGGGAGCCCATTGTATAACAAGAAGGAGTACCAAAGAGTAAAGAGGTTATATTAACCTAATCAAAATGAGTATCAGAAAGTGAAGAGGTTATATTAACCTAGCCATAGAGAGTTCCAGAAACTGAAGAGACTATAGTAACCTAACAAGAAAGAGTAACAGAAACTGAAGAGGTTATATTATCCTAACCAGAAGGGGTAAAGAGGTTATATTAACCTAATCCAAAAGAGTACCAAAACGTTAAGGCTTTCTGCGAAAACTTGCTGGATACACACTCATAAGGAAACATCTACAAAGCTTTCCGAAGGATTTACCATACCATGGTAACAGGAATGTTTAGTTCAGGGTACACTCTCATGAGTACTACAGCTGACATATGCATTGGTGGTTCATTATCTCTCATTCGTATTATTGATCTCTGTAACTGTAAGAATCGTCCTTCAGGTGGATTGCTACAAGCTACAACTTGTTTACTTAAAGTTCCTTGTTAATCCACCACGAACAACTCCGACGGGAACACAGAGGGAAGCGCAAATTATGCATACGTCAATATTCATATACCTAGATGTTGCAGTCTTGCGTGTAACATTGTTCCATAAACTGTCTGCATTGCACTCGTGTCGTAGTGAAGCTGGTTGCTCTTGCTGGCAGCATTCGAAATTCGTTAATATGCAAATACTGCTCCAACTGGCATATTGGTTAGGGACTTCTGTTCCAACAGATAAACTTTGGGTGTAGTTAGCTCTAACCAAGGCAATGGTCAGCAGTGACTTCGAGACTTCGAGACTGTACAAACTGGGAGTTTGCATTTCCTAAGTTGTTGATTTCCACAGCATCCGAAAGAAAGACTTCTGACATCTATAGATAATGCAGACAATGTGAATGGAGAAACCTCTAAACAAGATGGTCAGTTCTAAGATTCATTATCTTACTTAAGATTCGAACCCGGATAGTGTGCATTGGTATATAGCACATCAGTTGGGAAGCAGAAGACGATGAATGTAAGGTAGGACGAAAGGCCGACTGCATGGGCGGATTAGATGGATTTGTTGGTGGATGGATGAGGGCGGTGGATAAATAGGTGGGTGGGCGATAGATGGAAAAATAGACAGGAATGTCTATGGATGAGTGGACGGGTAGATTTGACGGGAAGATGGTTAGTTGGGGAGGACAAATGTATGAATAGTCGGGGAAATAATGGATAGATGGGTGAATATTTGGCGATAAGGTGAATAGAGAGATTGATGGATATTTGGGGAAGTGGTGGATATATAGAAATGGATGCATTTTGAGGAAGTGGTGGATAGATAGCTACAAAGTGATAGATAGATAATTGGATGAATAATTCAAGGAGTGGTGGATAGATATGTAGACGGACGGATAGTGGGTAATGGGTGGATGAATAGATGGATGGATGGATGGATGGATGGATAGATAAATAGATGGAAGGATATGTAGGTAGTGGATGGATGGATGAATGGATAGATGGAAGGATATATAGGTAGTGGATGGATGGATGGATGGATGGAAGGATATGTAAGTAGTGGATGGATTAATGGATGGATGGATGGATTAATGGATGGATGGATGGATGGATATGTAGGTAGTGGATGGATGGATGGAAGGATATGTAGGTAGTGGATGGATGGATGAATAGATAAATGGAAAGATGTGTAGGTAGTGAATGGATGGATGGATAGATAAATGGAAAGATATGTAGGTAGTGGATGGATGGATGGATGGATGGATAGATAGATGGAAGGATATTAGGTAGTGGCTAGATGGATGGAAGGAAAGGAAACTAGTGCAGGTGAATGAATATGAGATGTGTGTGTGTTTTTGTTTAGTGCTTGGCTATGAAGGAGGAAATATTTGGTTTAGTGCTTGGCTATGAAGGATGGATGGAAGGAAAGGAATCAAGTGCAGGTGAATGAATATGAGGTGTGTGTGTGTGTTTGGTTTAGTGGTTGGCTATGAAGGAGGAAAGGAGGGTGAGTAAATGGATAGATGGTGGACGGAGAATTAATTAATTTTGTAACTCACCATGCTTTACCGAAGCTTTAACGGAAATGTCATTGTAATGTGTTCATAAATTTGGAAAAAGATTCTTAAAATGAAATATAAATCTGAAGGACTCTATTGGGTTCATCTCGTCTAAAAACAGTTTCGACCAACGACGGAAGTTAGCATTTTTAAAACTATTCAACACATTTATTGAGCTTTGGTATATCGATCATTAGAAATGTATGTGGTACTATCCTCAGTATATATATGTGTAGTTTCAGTCATTACTTAACAATACTTTTGTGAATTGCGTGCACAGATCAACCTAAGTACTTCTCGCTTTTCCCTCTCTACAAGTCATGAAAAAAGAAAAATCTCTCCCACGTGTCTTTTAAGAGGAAATAAAAAGATGGAGTGGCAATGCTTTCCAAATTCCTGAGCATCTTTTCTCCGGAAAGCCGATCATTATGTATCGGAGATGTGGCATCTGAGAACACGCGTGTTGCAAACCTTAAGAAGAGTACTCCCGCTATGGATTCACGTGTTTCATAGGTCCCATTTCTGTTCGGCTCACGTCTGCTCATTGCAGGAACGCTTTTGGCACCTTCCTGGATGCTCCTCCTCTCCTGCTCCTCCCGCTCTTCTTCCTATGAACGTGAGGGGCTGTGAGCGGACACCGACCAGTCAAATCTGTTGACCCCCTGGCGTACGTCTTTGAGTTCGACCATTGATCGGGGCAGGGTTTCGCACGTGACTCAGGTATCAAGCGAGTTGCGGAACGGAAATGCGAAAGTTAGAGACACGAGTTCGACCAAAAGATACGAGATGCTTTTTTTTTTTGGTTTTCGTTTTATTTCTTCACTTTTTTTTGGATTGTGTGAAGAAAGAAATGAACTCAACAGTCTTGGAGACACACGTGGCGCTTTCATTCGTATGGTTTGAGGGAAGAGGAAGTTTGCTTAAGGGAAGAAAGAGGAATTGTCTCTAATTTCTGGAGTGATAAAACTTACTATATGTGATATTGATACTGATGTGTATTAGTGTCGAAACATGGGGGTAAGAAATTCAAACAATGAGACTGCGCAGTTAATGAAACTATGGTTCTCATTGGTTTATTGAGCCATCATTTAAATGTCAATCAACCAATAATGTCATAGAACATCGATTGTAGTTTACATCATTGGTTGATTCATGAGTGAATTATAGCTCAGTCTGCCTTTGAGGGTCAATGTTTCGTCAACTGCGCAATTTCGTTGTCAGAACTGTTATCATTCATGTTCCACAACCGATACACACACTCGTATCAGAATAATATGGCCACCTACCATACATATACTGTGGTAGGTGGTCATATTATTCTGATACGACTGTGTTATTGTGATACGACTGTAATACTTGTATACAAGGCTGGATCTAAGGGAGGAGGCAAGGGGGCCATTCGCCCCTCTCTTCAAAGAATGTGAGTAAGGGATAAATGGCAGAAAAGCTATTAAACTTATTTATATTTCATTCATTTTACAAGATTTTTTTTAAAAGCCAGTAAAACGGAGGGGAAAATCTTATATTGTATTGAAAAATTAAGTCTCCTGCCCCCCCCCCTCCCCTCTTTTCTTTTGTTTTTTGGACTCGATTGTTTCTCATGCCCCTCCCACCACCGTTGCATTTTTCGCTCGATTGTTTGTCTTGCCCCCCCCCTTACACTTTTTGGCTCGATTGTTTCTCTTTCACCCCCTCCTCGATTTTTTTAGTTCCTGTGCTGCTTGTATTTAATATACAGAGTATGTTTTAAATCAGAAAAAATAGCAGTTTCATTAGTTTGTGCTAATTAATAAAATATGTTCAATGTGTTCCCGCACACTGAGATGCACTTACCTCCTCCTCTCCTGAATTCATTTTGAATATTCTCCTAGACGCCGGTTGGAATTTCTTGCATTATTCGTTAATTTTCTGCTTCAAGTGATCGATATCTCTTATCTTCATTGAGTAACCCATAGGTTTCAAGTGATCCCAGAAATTAAAATCTAAAGGAGTTAAATCGAAAGATTGGAGAAACCATTCAATGGGACTAAGACGCCCAATCCACATGCCTGGGGACTGCTTATCCAGCCATTCATGAAAGGTCACGCCATAATGAACCAGTGCGCCATCTTGTTTAAAAGAAACTGGGATCTGCATTTCTTCACTGACACATCTTCATCTTTCCTCATGCGTCACTTGCAACATCAGCAGATACTGCTTAGCTTAACATTCAGCGTGAAACGGAAGCGTGAGTGGAAGCAACTGAGACAATGACACTGCACAGTTAAGGCATCATCTCATTGATATATTGGGCTAGCATTAATGTACCAATGATCTATGATATCATCGGTTAAGCTGTGAGACCTTGAGAAAAAAATTGATGGATTAAACAACCAATTACCTATGAGAACCATCGTTTCATCGACTACACGTCTGAATTGTCTCATTGACTCGATAGCTTCTACTTACGCTACCTAACAACTTTTGTGCCCCATATCATTACTTTTCCACATCCCTGTATCTGGGTCGCCTCAATCCAATTACGGTTACTTTGACTCCAGTATTAAAATGCTGGAAGTTCACTTCACCATTGGGGCGGGGGTGGCTCAGTCGGTAGCGCGCCAGGCTCGTAATCTGTAGTTCTCAGGTTCGAGTCCCAGCTGGGTCAGCGTTGAGATTTATCTCCGCAAAATTCCCCGCCCTGTGCACGTTAAAGAACACGCTGGATGGCCTTGACGGGAGGCTACCATCTGTCTCCCAACAGCTGTTCCAGTGGGTCCCCTCCCCCAACCTTCTCTGAGCCTTCGGGGTCCATGTGACCTAGCCATTTAGCCTATGGTGTGCAAAAAAGTGCCGCTCAGAGGTAAAACAACCCAACCCACTTCATCATTAACATAAAAATTAGCTTCATCACTGAATGAATCCTCGTATGCATACATACAGGGTCCTGTCTCAGCTTCTCCTTACCCATTCACAAAACTGACGACTTCTGTCCCAGTCGTATTCGCTTAGATAATGGTGCATCTGAATTTCGCAAGAATGTCACCTGTGTTGTCTAAAGAATTATGGCGACCCTGTTTAGTTGATAGCATATTTCAAAGACAGCCTACGTGTGTTCCTTTGGGGTCTCCTCAAAAATCCATCTAGCACACTGTTTCCTTTGTCCAATGCATTCTCTGTCATTTACTTCCAGTATACTTGAACTTTGAAATCAGTTTGGCCAGAGCACTGGATGTAACTGGTTCAGGTTCTAAGTGTTTCCTATTGAATCCTTTGCCACTGTCTCAATCTACTATTCCCATACTATCCATATTTAGCTGATGTTAATCATCAGCTAAATACGTCCTTCAATTGAGAGATACATTATTAGGGCAGAAGGTCAAACTGTGAACGGAATGATAATTTAATCATGTGCTAAATTACTAAATTATCACTCTTACTGACTTAAAACCCTCCTTACAACAAATATCATTCTTCCCGATATAATATATATCCTTAACATTAAAGCAAACAGGCAAGATTAAAGAGTTAAACTGGGAAAACTGAGTTGTATTATTATTCACAAATATTAAAAATGCTGACCATCAGGTGTATGAGAAATAATGTATACATTCACATAATTAATCATACATGCGCTACATTTATAAAACGTTCAATGGATTTAACGTAGTGGAAGTGTGGAAACCCTATCTCCTGACCGTAAACTCTGAGGAACACAGCTTATGTTAGGAAGCCAAAAACATTGGAGACGCTTCGGCATGAGAATGAATTACCCGCTATGGATATTTCATCAGAAACATGTCAATAACTGTCAAATTGTTGTGCAACCTTGTCAGTATTTCACTGACTGAGGCTACTGGTGAGTATTTTAAACATTTGCGACTCTCAGAAAATTCCTCGAACGTATACTAAAGGCTGGTATATTACAAAAAATACTAAAAACTGGGAAGGGCCATCCTACATAGATCTACATAGATCCACAGTTTAAATGTCCTGTCCAGATGAAAGCTACTTTTTGAAGCCCGTAGGTGTATTTGGAAAAGATGCTGTTCTCCGTGTTTCTCATCCAGAAACAGAAGTTAATGTAATTAGTTACGATTTAGGCATAAGGAAGACTCGAATCACAGAACATCATTACTAACAGAGTTACAACATCATTACTAAACACAGTAAGCACTCTGTTTGCTTGTTCAAGTTCTAATCTTAATTTGAGATGAAAAAATTGTTTTGAGCCAGGTGGAATACGAACCCACGCCCTCCTGATGACATGTCAGCTGTTTGATAGATAGCTAGTAGCTGACATGTCATCGTATTCCACCTGGCTGAAGACAATTTTTGCTCATACTCAAGATTGTTCATAGCCTATAAGTGGTGACTTGTATTTGCTTCTTGTTAAATGTATCATCCTTATGCTTGATGAATTGGTTAAAACAAATGCCACATCAGAAAATCAGTTGTGACTTGTCTAGCACTCGCACCTGGAAAGTAACTGCAGTCACTACACGCAAGACGACTTCAAATACCTTAAACTAACGTTTAAATCTTAAAGCCATTCAATAATAAAGATCTTGATCGGCAGTTGGTGACTCGTTTAGAGCACCTGACATGTTAGTAGTAACGTCGCACCATAGTCCTCCCACGCACAGTGCTTTCCCCTATGGCGTCACCGACCACGCCCCCTTTTAATATTCATAACTATAACCCTCCTCATAAAAAAACCCTTTATTAAAAATTCTTCCCCCACTTATTAAAAACCTGAGGCACTATCTAGTGTATATCATGAGTACTATACTTTAGAAAAGCCCTCTATTTTAGCTGTAATTTTTCCAATTTTTGACTCCCCCTCTTTAAAAACCCCCTTCATTAAAAATTCCTCCCCCTTTATCAAAAACCCTATCAAAATTGTCCTCTGGTTGACCCACCTGTATTTTTAATCCCCCCTCTTTAAAGACCCCCTAGTTGACCCACCTATATTTTTTTAATCCCCTCTCATTAAAGACCCCCTGGTTGACCCACCTGTATTTTTTAAGTTCCCCTGAAAAGTCACCTGAGAAAAAGTCTTCGATATTTGGTGGCGCCATCTAGTGTATACTTTAGCAAGATTTTAACTGCAAGTCCCAATTTTTTTTGCCTCTCCCTTATCAAAAGTTCCGCCCCCTTTATTTAAAAAACCCGTGGCGCCATCTAGTGTATATCATAAGTACTATACTTTAGATAAGTGCTCTATTTTAATCCAATTTTTTGACTCCCCCACATTAAAAAACCCTTATCAAAAGTTCCGCCCCCCTCTATTAAACTCCCCCCTCACCGATCACAACCTCCCGAATAAGTCCCTTGATTTCTACCCTGATCTGAAATTTACCAAGTCCAACTGAACTTTTGGTGATTTCTTAGCGCAAATAAAATGGTGTGTTCGTGGTCCTGTAACTTTTATTACGATCTTGAATCCTTTAATCTCTGCTTCGAAAAAATAAATTCTTTATTAATCGATAATTGTAACCTTCCTGAAGATAGTGTATGAATAAAAGATTTTTCTTGCAAAGCTGTTTTATTGACTACTCGTTCTACTTAACTAAATCGAGAAAGGTAAAATAATGAGTTAACAATAAAAGACTACCTCAAAACTGTATACAATATTGGAGAGCGAAAATACATCCTTCTCTTTGGTAAACTTTTCACAAGTATCTGTTTAGTGACTTTTCGATGAGATAAAAAATATATTTTGGAAATTCCTAATAGAGTTATAATGCCAATCTGTTGAGGTTTGTAGGATGTCAAGTGTTAGCTTCTTTTGTAACGAGCAACTGACAGATAGATAATATGTTTATTCTTGTGTGTGAACACCCGACATGAACAAAATGAACACACACATCCGATTCGCAGAAACAAACATGAAAACAAATACACGTACACACAAACATACGTGAGCACACACATACACACTCATATGCACACGCACGTACACGCACGCACACCCACGCACAAACATACAATTAACACATGTACAGAGACGTATATAGAAGTATGTGACAAAATAGATATATATATGAAGTAAAACCTAGTCAATTGCATTCATGTATGCATAGAGACATACGCTTAGAAAGACATCCATTGAATATGTATAATACCATGCATCTCTTAAACACAGATATAAACATGCATATATCCGTACTTCGCATAAGATCTGAGAAACTCTCACATTCTCGTACATACGTAATCTTTACATATTCATAGGTTTATGACTATGTAAAATTAAACAGGTTTTTTATTCTGCTTGAAAGTAATAACAGCTATTCAGATTGTCTTCCGTTTACTCGAATCAGAGTTAAAGTGAATGCAGTCAAAATACTATATATCCCACTAGATGGCGCGAGTTAAATGTCCTAAGATTGATTTTCCAGTATTCTTCAAAGGGAACAGGAGCATAATATTGATACGTGTCATATGTGAGTAATCGATTTCACTGTTGTTCACTCCATTGGAGCGATTTTGCACTTGTTCAGAAAAGTGAATATTTAATTCACATACAACTGAAAAGTTACATGTAATATTAACATGCTTGCACAAAAAGTGGATGTCTGCAGGAAAAATAACGTTGCTGACCTACATCTCACTAGAAATTGTGACATTAACACCCTAATACTTAAAAAATGAATACTTATGGTTAAACTATTGTTACTACTGTACTTCGCACGTGCACATACTTCTAATAAACAGGGAAAAAAGTTTCGAACGTAAAGAAACATGCATTCTAACTGTATAATCGACGTTTCTCCTTGCTGCCTTTCAAGCTGACACAGGGCGCCCTCTGTCGGGTTGTTTTGTATCTTAGCTGTTTTGACGCGAACCGATGAATGGTTACTTTTACATTACGTTTTTGATATTTTTTCTTTTAATGTGAGAATGCGGGTAGGGTGCTTCTCTTTCACGTTCCTATCGCTTCTCTTTTCTTTTTCAATATTCCTTACTTCTGTAATGTGGCGATTGATTGTCTTGATGAGTGTTTGAAATGTGAAATAACCGTTGAAACACTTGGCACTTTATGCATTAGGTCCGGAAAACGGTTGAAGTTACGAGAATGCAAAGTATTGTCTAACAGATCGATTCTGGGAGCCCTCTCCTTCAGAATCGAGAAGCATTTAATACATACTAATGGAATTTACTGGAGTAATGCTACTTTCTATAGGTAGTGTTATTTCAGATTTTAAATTTCCAAACAAGTGAAACCCATATGGGAATACATAACATTATCAAAAAACGCGTCGTTGCCGGAAAAACAGCCACTTTCACACTTAAAAAAACATAGTGCGACTTGTTCTAAGAATTCCACAGAGGTGCTGGAAAAACAACCATTTTCGCACTTACACAAACCATTTTCGCACTTACACAAACATACTTGTTCTAAGAATTCCACACTAGTATAGAAATATATATTCTCATGCGGGAAAAATAACTAAACCGATTCTTAGACATGAAATGCGGGTGTTAGATTTCCTCGTGTAGTGAAACATCTAATTTCAGCCATGTCAGGACTTTTTAGTTCAAATCTTAATTACATATTGTCCTGATCATCGTTCATT
Source organism: Ryuthela nishihirai (assembly GCA_038380435.1). Taxonomy (NCBI): domain Eukaryota; kingdom Metazoa; phylum Arthropoda; class Arachnida; order Araneae; family Heptathelidae; genus Ryuthela; species Ryuthela nishihirai. The sequence goes on from JAWZYU010000030.1 coordinate 35,828,129, forward strand.
GACCAGGTTTGATTTTTAGCAAAGTGCATGGTCATATCGCTCCTGTGAGAAAGATCGCCACCACGTGCCATTTCTGCATCGAAGTCACCACTGGAACTGTCCCACAGAAATTGTACATTATCGTGGTTATTGGTTGAAAAAATAAAAGAAGTTGAAACTTAAGTGATGGACCCCCCTGAATGTCATTTGAAAATTCGTGGGGAATAATGCTAAAGATTTCGCACTGCTCCTACGTCATATCATACTGGGATTGAATTTTCACACATTCTGTTATTTTGCGAAATTCGTATTAAACGATACTTTTTTGTTTTTCCATTTTTTACACTGAATTTTTTTTTGTGACATCGGTACCGTCTTGTGAAATACGTCACACATTTTTTATGACATTAACAATTTTCTGTCTGTACTCCTAACAGTGATTTTTGCTTTCTAATATACTTTATTTCCTTTTGTGCTCAAACCATATTCTCTCGGTAACCACTACATACTTCCTTTAATTGTGATGAACAGTATAAGAGGACATTTCAAAATTAGTTGACCGCTTGGGGTTATTGTACGCAGTAAACTGTTTGTCCTTAAGCCGAAAATATTCCCCCGAAGATAAGACAGGAGCGAAGATTCGATAAAGTGCAGCATTTCGATATGAAACGAATAATCATTTCACTTTGTCAATAGGGTTCAAAAGATTCTTGAGGAAGATAAAAGTCACGTAGCAGGCAGCTCTTCCCATAAGTAAAGGATTTAAATAAACAGTAGCATATCTGTTTTCACATCGAAAGACTGTTCCATAGGTCAGTGCATAAGTGCCCCGTGACCTTTGAGTTATCACCGGTTGGGCTGGCTGTTCGTGCCAGCGTCTCTAGTCCATTTCTTCGAATTAAGTGCCCTAGGTCATGTTAAATTTTAAGAAGTGGGAGAGTGTGTGGAGAGAATTTCCCTATATTTTGAAAAGGGCATTTCTGGACTTGGGATGTTTCACACAGAGTGACTCTTAGTTTGCAAAGACATTATTTTTTGACTGTCACTTATATCCTATGGTGATCTAACCATTCGCGTTAAAGGAAAAAAAATTCATCAGTCCGTGATCATTAACCAAGCATTTGCTTGAAGGGTATATCAGTGTCGCTTTTTTGCACAGGGGAAAAATTCGTTTTCACCAGTGTCACTGAACAGTAATAAGCATCCAAAACTTATTGCTGAGGTTTGTACTTTTAAATTATTCCTGAAAATTTTTAGTTAGGCGGATTTTTATGTTGCGGAATTGAAGAAGCTTTCTCGTGTAGGTTGTTCCATAGATATACTGATATAATCGCTGAAGTATTTGCTAAATTTTGACTATCAGTCCAGCTGCAAATAAATTTCGGTGGATTAGCTCAGGTAAGTTGAGAGTTGTTATCAATATATCGATCGAGTGAGGCTTATTAAATGTATTATTTTTTATAGTAGCTTGGTGTATTTTATAGTATTTGGTAAAAATAATATTTCCTACACCATTAACATACATTCATGTTGGACTTTGATGTAGAACTAAAGTTAGATGTTTTACACACCATAAGCAGAAACGCAAGGGTACCCGCAACGTATGAATTGTTTTCTACTTTTAGCATTGCTTACTTTCTATAGCATTCTGCCGCGTACAAAATTCTTTACAGAATTATTTTTTACCCAATGAAAACAACTGACCTTGTAAAGCGTAATGCACACACGTGTATTAACGAGAGGTCGCAACGCGAAATAAAATTTCATCAGTGTGATGAGTCATTGGATCACACGTTCGCTGGTAAACGGTGGAAAAAACGATTTTTAAAAACTGTGAGTGCGTTTACAATTGCAGATTTTTTAAAAAATGATATCTTTCTTCCAAATAATTAGCTGATTTTTCTTCGGAGGAAGAAATAATATTTTGTTATCGATTGTTACTGAATAAAGTTACTTCCTAGGAAAGAGTAATATTTTGCATCATGTACTGAGGATACAGTGGTGATAAGTGTTAGGAATAAAAAGTTTAAACTTGTGACCCAGTCACGTAACAGATATACAGGAATTCAAAAAGTTTGTTTTATTGGTTCAATGCAGTTTAGTCAGAAGGGCTGTCAATGAGTGACATCTCTGTGGCAGTTTTGATAGGGTTTTTAATAAAGGGGAGGTATTTTTGATAAGGGTTTTTTTTTAATGAGGGGGAGTCAAAATTTGGGACTTTGTAATTATTTTTGAGGATTGCATTAGCAATTCTGTGAGGGGGTGACCTGAACGTTGCCACTAAAAGTTCAGTTGGACTTCGTAAATTTCAGATGAGGGTAGAAATCAAGGGACTTATTTGGGAGTTTGTGATCAGTGAGGGGGGAGTTTATGAGAGGGGCGGAACTTTTGATAAGGTTTTTTAATGAGGGGGGAGTCAAAAAATTGGATTAAAATACAGTGCTTTTCTAAAGTATAGTACTTATGAAATACACTAAATGGCGCCACGGGTTTTTTTAATAAAGGGGTGGCACTTTTGATAAGGGGGAGTCAAAAATTGGGACTTGCAGTTAAAATCTTGCTAAATTATACACTAGATGGCGCCACCAAAAATCAAATACTTTTCCTCAGGTGACTTTTCAGGGGGGGCTTAAAAAACACAGGTGGGTCAACCAGGGGGTCTTTAAAGAAGGGGCTTAAAAACACAGGTGGGTCAACCAGGGGGTCTTTAAAGAGGGTTCTTAAAAATACAAGAGTGTCTACCAGGGGGTCTTTGATGAGAGGGGATTAAAAAATACAGGTGGGTCAACCAGGGGACAGTTTTGATAGGATTTTTAATAAAGCGGGTTTTTAATGAGGGTGGAGTCAAAAATTGGGAAAATTGCAAGCTAAAATAGAGGGCTTTTCTAAAGTATAATAATTATGATATACACTAGATGGCACCACTGGTTTTTAATAAAGGGAGGGAATTTTAATAAAGGGTTTTTAATGAGGGGATTAAAAAATAAAATGGTCGTTATTAATTATTAATTATTAATTAATTATATCACATGACTGGAAGCAGAGTGATCGATGACGTCATAGGGGGAAAGCACTGTGCTTGGAGGGACTATGGTGCGACGTCACTACTCATGTTTCCAAAAGGTAGTAGATTCGTATTCTACCCTGTTCAATGTAATTTTTCCTCTATACTTAAGACAGAGAATACCAGATTACGAGTGTGACGGACTTAGCCAAACCCATCTCCTAATAAAAACCACGAGTATCTCGTGAATGGTACGACAAAGTATAAATTATTTTAGCGATCTCTCGTCACTGAGTTTCTTAGCAATCTCTTGCCACGATCTCCTCTCACTGAGGTTCTTTGCGATTTACTGTCACTGGAGTTCTTAGCGAGTTACTGTCACTGAGGTTCTCAGCGATCTCCGCTCACTGCAGTTCTTAGCGATATCCTGTCACTGAGGTTCTTAGAGATCTCCTGTCACTGAGGTTCTTAGCGAACTCCAGGAGCATTTGAATCTCCTGTCACTGTGGTTCCGATCCTTGCCAGTTTATGTGCACCATCATATCAATACCTTCTCTGCTGTGCTTGTATAAATTCATAGAACCGTAAACATATGATCATCAGCAGAATATGTTTATTTTACTCCTAAGGCAGGCAAAATATTTTTCCGGAAGCTTTAACCATCAGTTGACTTTTAAATTTACCCAGAAATTTCTCATCAGACTTCAGCGAAGCAGCGAAAGCACTAACGAGGATGAAGACGACCCCGTTTCGCTATGAGAGCGAAAATGATGCTGATGATTCTTCGGAAATGGAGGATGCAGGAAAAGTTAACTGCTAACTCTCCGGAATGGAAGGGCTGAGAGGTCGAAGAGCAATTTCTTTGGATTTTCTGCTTTCTGAACAGTCAGCTGATGCGATTTTGCTGTTGGAAGTGAAGAAATAGTAAATATTTAATAAGATTGGAAAATATTTTACAGTTTTCAAGAAAAATGGGAGAAGGGATTATAAAACCGTTGTGAAATGGTGATACCTAAATCTATGTAAACTTAGACAGTTTTGAGTGTTTTAATATTTATTAAAACACATTTTATCTGCATCTCCATCAGTGGCGAAGCACTTGAGACTATGAGCCTGCGCAGTTGAGGTATTGGCGATACTCATTGGTCGTTTGTTGATTGAGATACCAATTACCTGCCAATCAACCTAAGATCTCTTATATCAAAGATCATTGGTTGATTAATATGGGATTGAAGTTCTCAATCTACCAGTGATTTATGAGAACCATTCAGCTTCGCTGAAGTCTGATGAGAAATTTCTGGGTAAATTTAAAAGTCAACTGATGGTTAAAGCTTCCGGAAAAATATTTTGCCTGCCTTAGGAGTAAAATAAACATATTCTGCTGATGATCATATGTTTACGGTGCTATGAATTTATACAAAGTCAGCTACGCAGTCTCATTGTCTCAATTGTTTCCTTGCATAGTTCACCACTGCTAAATTTACTGAGTTAGCATTGAATTATTACTATTCCATCCCATGTTATGTCTAACTTAGAAGGTCTATAACCTTTAAAACAAACATTTTATGCGAAAATATGACTAATGATAAATTACAGATCTCTATCAATTCTATCTAAATACTGATTTTTTTTTTCAATAATATTCCTTTGTTATTTAAAGAATTATGGAAGTTACACATTTAACAACTTCAAAACTAGACAAAAGAATTTGCCTTTGAAGTTAATTGAAACTAAAATAAAAAATATTATTTCAAGTTATTTCATAAATGAATGCATATTTGAAAAGTGTGTGTAAATAGTTCCTGCAATATTTTTTTAATTTTTTCAAAAATTTTTTAGATCACATTCTGCTCATAAAGGTTTCAACCTCCATAGCAGTTTAGATACCGAAAGAATGTTCTTGAAAAATCAAGGTTTAGATTTAATTGAGATCTTTAAATTATCCTTTGCCACATTATCTGATATTATCATATCAGAAAATACGATGCGATTTTGGTCTGTATATACCAAAAGGATATCTTCTTTTTAGCTTAGATATCTTCTGATACCAAAAACATATCCTTTTCTTTATCTTAGATATCTTCTGGATACCAAAAGGAAACGGGGCGGGAGTGGCTCAGTCGGTAGCGCGCCAGGCTCGTAATCTGTAGTTCCCAGGTTCGAGTCCCAGCTGGGTCAGCGTTGAGATTTATCTCCGCAAAATTCCCCGCCCTGCCCACGGTCGGTAGGGGACACCGATGGGCTTGGAAAGGCCGCCGTCCGTCGGATGGGACGTTAAGCCGTGGTTCCGTGTGCGGGAGAGACATACCCTGTGCACGTTAAAGAACACGCTGGATGGCCTTGACGGGAGGCTACCATCTGTCTCCCAACAGCTGTTCCAGTGAGTCCCCTCCCCCAACCTTCTCTGAGCCTTCGGGGTTCATGTGACCTGGCCATTTAGCCCATGGTGTGCAAAAAAGTGCCGCTCAGAGGTAAAACAACCCAAAAGGAAACCTTTTTTTATCTTAGATATTTTCTGGAAACCAACAACATATTCTATTTTTATATTAGATATCTTCTGGATACCAAAAAGGATATCCATTTTTTTTATCATAGATATCTTTTGTATACCTTGCGGGTGTCAAAGATTATGTGATTTCCTATCTAGAGAACCTGGACTGTGGACAATATTCCCTAAACATGATAAAGTTGTTTATAATAATCCGTTTAATGAATGGATTTATATATCTTTAAACAAACTACAGTTGAATAGCAAAAACATAACCTAAATTTCACAAAGAAACTTGTTAACAGTACTATGGTAATTTTGTTGTCTTGAGAAGGCAAAAGTAAGTTTAATCTTAAGTATTGAAGTTTCTGTCTTACTAAGCTGAAACAATTATTACTCGAGGTTGGATCTATCAGTCAGATGCACCATAAGTTAAATACATCGTATTAAAGCGTACATGAAAGTAACTGATAAGTGGCAAAGCTTGAGTGGAAGCAATTGATGCAATGAGACTGCGCCGTAGACGAATGGATTTGGGTTGGGTTGTTTTACCTGAGCGGTTACTCTGAGCTACTCTGAGCGGCACTTTTTTGCACACCATGGGCTAAATGGCCAGGTCACATGGACCCCGATGGTTCAGAGAAGGTTGGGGGAGGGGACCCACTGGAACAGCTGTTGGGAGACAGATGGTAGCCTCCCGTCAAGGCCATCCAGCGTGTTCTTTAACGTGCACAGGGTATGGCTCTCCCGCACACGGGGACACGGCTTAACTTCCCATCCGACGGACGGCGGCCTTTACCAAGCCCACCGGTGTCCCCTACTGACCGTGGGCAGGGCGTGGAATTTTGCGGAGATAATCTCAACGCTGACCCAGTTGGGACTCGAACCTGGGAACTACAGATTACGAGCCTGGCGCGCTACCGACTGAGCCACCCCCGCCCCGTAGACGAATGAATGATTCCCATAGGAGACTGGTTATTGAATTACCGATTACTTGTTAATCAACCAATAGTGTCCTAGATCAACAATTGTATGACAGATCATTGGTTTATTTGACAAGGGGCTGATGACTCAATCAACCAAATCATTTATGAGAACCATCTTTTCATTGTGCCCAATCTCTTTGTCTCAGTTGTTTATATGCATGTTTCGCCGCTGATATATGTCGGTGAAAGAGCAAGTCACTCTTCTACGAGATGCTGATGCAACTCTTGGTAGTTCTCCAACAAGCCGCTTCGTTCGGTATTGGCGAAAACTTAATTACTACGCAAACGGTTAGCGAATTTATTTTTGAATTGATTTCGACACATCGTAAATCTAGCTTTGGCGCAGATTTCGTGTGCATGTTTCCTTTATACTCCCCAGTGTTGTGTGAAAATTCAAGTTTCCAAAAATCGCCATCGCGGAATTGAATGCGGCCAGAAACTAAATATAAAGTCGTGAGCTACACAGACAATAATTTGCTATAATCTCTGAATTCAAAACCACCACGAGCTGTCTTCCTAAAACTATGAGTCGATATTCTTCCTAAAACACACCTAAAATCAACGCTATCTGAAACTAAATCAAATCACAGAGAGAGACAGCAAATTGGTGTTACGAGTTATTTGTCTGTGGATGACGTTACAAGTGCTGACTTAGCTGTCTCAATTGGCTTCCTGATCTCAGATGGCTAACCAATTGTCGAGCTTTGATATCTGAGCTCTGCTAAATGGATTACCTGATCTCCTTGGCTCATGGGATGGTGCACTACGCAATTACTGCCGTTTCTATTTGTAAGTGAACTCGATATTTCTGTTGTTCAGAAGAAAAGAATGAGTACACTTGCAAACACAACAGTAAGTTTTGGGTACTGTTTTTCACCCGGAAAAAGAAGTATATTTTCTGATAAAAAGAAGTCTCGTTCTAAGTTTGAATCAATACATAAAACAAAAATTTTCTAAGCTTTTAAATATTAATATTGTACTTAAAATTTGAGCCATTCATTCTCAAGAACTGTTACTTTATTGCCCACATAAACTAAATACAAACTTCACAAAATATTAAATATACAAACATGATATGAAATCAAAAATGTTTTATTTGTAACAGTCGAATAATATATTTCGTTATTTTAAAATATTTTCAAAGATTTCTCATTAAAAATTCTGGTAGCAACGACTCCTGTAAAATAAAACCGAAATGCCAAAAAGGTTCAAATAGAATCAGGAACTGTTGCTTCACTGTCCAATAATATTTGGTGCATGTTAGTAGTAGCGGTGCATCCAGTAATTTCCGATGGAAGAGGAGGGGAAAGGGAAGCATTGGCATGTTTAAATTGGCATTCACTCCCAAACTATCTATCATCCCCTCAAGGGGAAGTTATAACCCACATAACCCCTGTCCCATGAGTACACCACTGGGTAGTAGTGTCACCAATCTAAAACTCCTTTTGCAATGAAGAAACCTCACAAGTGAAGCTACAAGACAAAAACCATAGTGATAGAAAATGCCTCGAAACTAATGAATTGCTGGAAATGACGTCACAGAGAAATTTTGGAAAATGATGAAATCCACTATCACACGACTGAAAATTACATTTTAGAAACGTTTGGAAAACGCCCTTAACGTAGTGGTGTCATTGGTCATGTGACTCTCGATTACACTGTTTTCCGAAACTATTTTGATTTCCTTTTGATGTAAGCGGTTTATTACGTCAGTTGTGGTGTTTTTTCCCCCCATTTGCTCATTGGTTCTAGGATGGGACATTACTACTCATGCGCGAAAAATATTCGCATTCAGTTTCAAATGATATTCCATTAGCTGTGGGGGGCGGGGGGGGGGGTCAGTCGGTAGTGCGCCAGGCTCGTAATCTGTAATTCCCAGGTTCGAGTCCCAGCTGGGTCAGCGTTGAGATTTATCTCCGCAAAATTCCCCGCCCTGCCCATGGTCAGTAGGGGACACCGATGGGCTTGGAAAGGCCGCCGTCCGTCGAATGGGCCGTTAAGCCGTGACCCCATGTGCGGGAGAGCCATACCTTGTGCACGTTAAAGAATAGATATGACGGGAGGCTACCATCTGTCTCCCAACAGCTGTTCCAGTGAGTCCCCTCCCCCAACCTTCTCTGAGCCTTCGGGGTCCATGTGACCTGGCCATTTAGCCCATGGTGTGCAAAAAAGTGCCGCTCAGAGGTAAAACAACCCAACCCATTAGCTGTGGTTGAATTTTGAAAGTTTTTCAGGATTCGTTGCCATTTGTAGATTATTAATTAATTAATTTAGCTAGTAATTAGTTATTTGTTTATTTTTTTGCTTACTACAGGCGTATTTAACAAAAATTAGTTTTATGCGCCCACAAGAGTACTATTGTTCGCATATGGATAGTGTTAACAGATTATGTTATATATATGCACAACAATATGTGCTTGAAAAATCTTAACAGTTTAAAAATACAGTTTGTTATAACGCAGGTTGAAATATATAACAGATAGATACAAGTTAATCAAATAAACGATAAAATTACCAAAGATCACTTTAGGGAGGAGTTTGCTTCCTAATTATTCGCAATCATATATATTCGGTAACAGTGATTGACACAGCGTATGTAGAAACAATTGAGATACTGAGACTGTACGGTTGACACACCCATGGTTCTTATAATATGAACGAATTAGCAATTAGTTGTCAATAATCAATGATCTCAAATCATTATTGATTGAAACGTGATTGATACTTCACTCAACCAGTCATATATCAGAAGTGTTTAATGAATTGTTACGATAGATGAACGAGCAATAGTGAAACAGTGATGTGATGTATCATTTTGATGCTCGCATTTAATTACGTCACTTACCACTTCGAACGAACTTAACTTAGAAATATAGAGTAAGAGAGTTGTAATTAGGAAGAATTTGTATGAAGGAAAACGTAGTTTGTTTCAGTCTGTGCACTATAGTATAAAGAATTGTTTTTATTTGGTGTCTTCGCGGGAGGTTAAATAAGTTTATTAGTGTGGATCTTGTTGGTGAACGAGTAAGAAAAATAAGAATTCATCGTCTTTTGCGTGGCGATCAACGTCTGAAAAGAATCGTTTCTGAGAAACCAGTATACTTAGCCGCAGTTTTGGAGTACATGATGGCAAACTTTAGAAGGAAGTCATTTGGTGTATAGTTATTTAGTTTGTTGAGGAATTGGTAAAGTTATTCTTGATAGATTGCAGGTTTGTTCACAAATATAATTGTGCCACTTATCGAGTGTTGTAAAAAGCCTTATTTTATTCTTTGAGTGGAGATAGTAAGAATTATAGAGGAAACAACTCTTTGTAGGAATAGTGATAAAGTGCTATGTTCTTCTCAAGGTTTATTTTTATACTGATGAAGATTTGTATTGATTGACTTTAGTTTATATAAATGTTTTCATTCCTAATTTTGTAATAAATTACATTATTTTAGAATTATTGTTAGTAATTATTATTATTTTTAACTCATCCGTTAAATTTATAACAGTATCAACAGCGCAGTCTCATTATTTCAGTTGTTTCCATGCACGTGCTTCATCACTGCTCAGTTGACACTTCAGTAGTAGTAGTAGAATTTTATGTGAATACAAAATGCGATTCTGAGCTCTGTAACATTTTTAATAAGCTTTTTGTATAAGAAAAATGTGATTAAAATCAAAACTATCCCAAAAACTATCCCAAATCTATCCCAAAGTCTATTTAAATAATATTCATTCTGTAAGAGACCGAATTGTTCACATGCTTGGCTACCAGTGGCGGCTCGCGTATAGGCACTGTGCAACTGCAGCACCCCCAATTTCAACTTGATATTATTGATAACATTTAATATAATGAGTCCTTTTTTCTTTAATTATTTCTTTATACTTGTACAATATATAATTCTTAAGCTTAATGTCAGTAGCCATCCCCCAGTTTATGAAAAAGATACAAAAATCTTTGTATCGAACTGTGCGCTTCACAGTACTAGTGGCGAGGTGTTTGACTGTTGTGCGCATGCGCACATAGGAAGCTACACGCGAGGCTGCAAGGGAGAGAGAACACTGTCGTTCCCGCAGTGCCGACCCTAGCGTGCTGGTTGAAGGTAGTTTTACACAATTTTAAAACAAAGGCTAAAAATTTTCTGGAGCAGCACCCCCACTAATTTTAGCTACGAGCCGCCATTGTTGGCTACTAATCACAGGGACCCGGGTTCAGGCCCCAATAAGCCCACGAATGTTCATTTTCTCGCGCTGTCTTTCTTCTGAGGTCTTCACTGTCAGATTTCTATGATATGAATTTGCTTGAAGGAAAATTTGTTTTTGTTTTAAAATGACACAGAAGCTCGAATATTTAACTACAGTACTGACACTTAAAAAATTTGATGAACGAATTACAACGAATACCATATCTATTACGGCAAACTTATTTTTTCAATTTAGAAAATAGTTTAATGTTTTATGCAAGAAATAAGTACTTTTATAACGTAAATTATTATTACGTGTAGTTTATGAAAATGAGCAATTGCAAATGCTGTTTTTAATATCGAAATATTTTAAAGCATGCGGATGAAGCGTAATTTCTTTCACACTGGTACAGTCACTCAAAAAAGTATCCGAACACCATGGTTGATTACAGAATTCAGGAAAAAATATCTGGCAACGATTTTTTTAGAAATTAGTGATCTGGCAACCTTCGTGTCACGTGACACGAAGATTGCCAGATCACTAATTTCTAAAAAAATCGTTGCCAGATATTTTTTCCTGAATTCTGTAATCAACCATGGTGTTCGGATACTTTTTTGAGCGACTATACGTTTGTGATTCGGAACACTTGACGTAGAAGCTCTTAAACGGATGGAGGATTGATGCATCTTTCTGGTGTAGAATCTTGTTTTCCATTGGCTTTCGTAGTAAATGTAATAAGCTACGATTGGACAAGAACTTCCGTATTCATTCTTGAAATTTCTTCTCCAACATCCTAAAATTAGTTTCAAAAACAGAAATTTTATTGTGCAATGTAAAATATTATAATTTATCAGTTGAACTCTATTAAACATTTTTTTAAAAAATTAGTCCTCAGAAAATTTTATTATAGAATAATTTTTTAAGTCGCCACTCTTTCAACTTTGCTACACATATTACAATTCGTTATCTTCTGTTATAATTTACAATTTCTTATTCACACAAGAACAGCACATAACGCCCACGCGAGAATAAACAGATATACCCTAACGGTATGAGAATCGAGCCATATCTTGTGATTTGACAAATTTAAATACTTTAAATATGTATCCTAATATCGAGACTTTTGGAGCGATATATTGCCTATAGATAATAATTAGTATACATCATTGGAGCCCCCCACTGTTCCTGCTTATAAATTTTCTCCCCTGTCCCTACTCTGACCTTAATCACGATGGCTCAGATTGACTTAAAAAATTGCCGTCCGTCAGACTGTAAGTTAAGCCGTTAACCCATGTTCACTACGGCCATGTCCTATTCAGGTCAGAAAACCTCGTTAAGATGGCCTAACTGAGAACTTCAATCTGTCTTCTAATAAAATTGTCTCAAGTCCCTTTTTCCTGACCAACTCTGCTCCTTTGGGGTCCTTGTGACCGGGAAATTTAGTTTAACAAGTCGTCTGTTTAGTTTATTCGAGTCCACACTGTATCTGCCTTGAGATTTTCTCTGCTGATCTCTACTCTGCTCGTAAGGAGAAAGCAAACATCAATAGGCTTTGGATGCCATCCCTTAAATTTCACGTTAATCCATTGTACCGTGTGCAGGACCTACCCCTAATCTACTCTCAAGAGAAAACGAATACCTATGGAATTTGGCTGCCGTCCCTCAAATTGTACGTTAAGCCGTCCGTGTGCAGGTGAATTTTGTTCTTCTGTGTGCGATAAAGGAGGATCTCATCTGTCTCCTAATAAGAGTTTAGTAAATATCCTTCTCTTATTCAACTCAGCTCCTTGGAGTCTTTGCATCCTCTCGTAGTTAATTATGTTCAATAAAGTGAGACTTGCGGGTAAATTAGCTGGATACAAAACCGTACAGCTCGTGGAGAAACGATATATCTAATAAGAAGAGAACAACAGCATCCTTAAAATATTATTTACCAAATGTTTGTTTATTTGTCAGTGAAATATCTTATTTTGTATCCGTCATAGTAGACGAGTGATTAGCGAACTTGACTGCAGAGCAGAAGGATCTGGGTTCGAGTTTCAGTTAAGGCAAGAATATTTATTTATTGTGATATACAACATATGATTTATGTGCTGATGTCTCGCCTTTTTCAGATATCTTCTCTTGTGGTATAGCTGTCTGACCTTTGTGATAAAGAGCTGCTTGTATCAGGGTTCGTTGTCTTTGCCATTTCTGTTGGAAAAAGGAGATTTAATTCTTATTGGAGATTAATAATTACTTTTGAATAGAGGATTCAGTTATTAAAAATTAGAGACTCGCAAACGTTCGGAAAAAAATTTCTAAACCTATGAAACGTCGAAATGTTCAATAAAATCTAGAAATCATCACTTTTCACTGATAATGTATGTTCATATTTAATGTCTAATATGATATTATTAATCATTCTTAAAAAAGATGCTATTAAAAAGATGTAATAAGTTATCGACTTATAATTCTTCCCCCTTGAGGGTTTGAATACCATATATTCCTTTAAGCAATTCCCAAAAAACAGATAAATTCACATGGCAATTCCCTCTTCCATTGGAACTTTCTGGGTATGCCAGTGCTTTTATTTAAGATGTAATAATACATTATCCATAATAACTGATAAGATTTAATTACAGATTATTTTTAAGACTTAAAACTATTGTTAATGAGGTTATAAAAGCTAATATTATCTAACAAGCGAATATTAATAAGATTTAATAGCGTGATATTATTAATAATTTGTAATAAGTTAGAGTTGATAAGATTTTATAAGACAGTATTTGAACTATGATATAAGATATTATTAGCAAAAGATTTAAACGCCTGAACACAATAACGGACATTATTAATAAAATACATTTTCAAAGATAAAGAATAAAATATATGCTTATTAATATATAGTATGACAATAATAATCAGATTAAAAAGATGTTATCAATAATATTTAATAATTTGGTAATAAGATTTAATAATAATACGTTATCCGTAACATGAACTAAGATTTAATGTATTATTAGATACTTTTAATTCAATGTGATCCAAAAATACAACATTAATAGACTTTCTTAATAAGGTTTTGTAAACATTGATAACGTCTGATAATGCATTATTAATAAGCTGAAATAGTACACGATTAATAATGTTTAGTAAGACATAAAGTAATTCCATGTATATGGCAAACATAGACCAAACTGAGTTAAAAAATATTATTTATAACTTAAAAGATAATAAGGCAGTTGGTTCAGATAATATTACAGTAAAAACACAGTTACACCTATATTTAAATCAGGTGACCCTGACAAATTTTATAATTACAGGCCAATTTCTGTTTTATCTAGTTTTACAAAAAATAATTGAACAAATAATGAAAAAAAAAGAATTATTGGATTTCTTGAAAAAACAAAACAAATATTTTTATCCTCATCAATATGGATTTAGAAATGGTAAAAATATAGAAAATGCAATTTAAACTATACAGGGAATATATATAGCAGCATCGATAAAGGAAATTTAATAGCATCAGTTTTCTTGGACATACACAAAGCATTCGACTCCATTGATAATGACATTTTACTAGGAAAGCGGTATTCAACAGGTATCAGAGGTATTGGTCACTTCTAGTTTCAAAGTTACTTACAGAACAGAAAATAGGCAGTGCGATTAGAAAATATTATCAGTAAATTTGAAACTGTATGAAAAGGAGTGCCTCAAGGATCAGTTCTTAGTCCAATACTGTTCCTTATATACCTTAATGATATGTGCTTTCTAAAATTAAGAGGTAAACTCACGTGTTATTCGGATGATGATGCGCAGGTTTACTCAAAAAAGATGTAAATGAACTGAAACTGGACATCGAAAACGATTTACTTTTATTAAATAAATGGTTTAACAAAAATTAAAATTAAACACAAGCAAAAATAAATTTATGATATTCTCCCTTATATGTAGTAACATTAACAGTATGACAAATGTAAAATATCACGATATTGAATATAATGAAAGGACGTATTGTAATGCTTGTCAGTTGAGAGGGTTGAAGAATATAAATATTTAGGTATTGAAGTAGAAACAATCTAAAATGGAAGAGTCATATTATGTACTCAACGAAAAAATTAAGGAATATATTGTATAGATTTTATGCAATTCAAAGAATAGTTCCAAGTAATTTGATGCGTACCCTGTATTACGCATGGGTTTACTCAACTGTTCATTATGGTATAAATAATTGGGGAGGAGGTTATAAAATGAATCTTGAAAAACTCAACAGTGTCCATTCTAAGATTGTTAAAAGAGTTTTTAATAAATCCTGCAACATAAATTTAATGAATAAACCAAAATATATTTTTTTTTTAATTAGCAAATTTACTTTTATAGAACACTCTTATTCTTTTCTTAAATCCTACTTGGGTTGATGGAAAATATGAAATGTTTGACTCTCGAATACAAGAAACTTTGTTTATTGTACCCATAGCAAATAAGAATATTTTGCAGCGGTATTTTCTGTTTCTGGCTCCTAGATTGTTCAATTCCCTGGATTTCGGCATAAGGAATGAAAAAAAAATTCTGCGTTTAAAAAGAAATTAAGAAATCATATTTAAATATATATGATATTGAAAAAGAAACAGTTTTCAGTGGGCAAATTATGCTAGCTCTTTTGTTCCTGCAGTTTAGGTAAACGAATAAGTTTTAAATATGTTAAAATTTTTAAATAATGCCCATTGGACAGCTGCTGCCAAAAACGTTTTGAAGACAAAATCTTTGAAACCTGGACAGGTATATTTGCCTCTTGGTTATCAGATATACAATGAACACAATTTTTATTTTTTCGTTTAAATTTTGAATTGAATCCCAATTTCAGTCTTGCTTTTAAAATTATTATTGATTACTGCTTTTTTGTATTAGACTGATAATGTTTTCAGAAATGTAAAAATATATGTATTTGTACTTTTCTAACGAAATAGATATTTCATTCAAATATTTCATTCATTTCATTTCAAATATTATTAAGATCTAATAATATATCATTAAAAAGGTCTATTCCCAAATATATAACACTAACAGATATTTATTAAAAAGATTTAATAAAATATTAATAGTATCTAATAAGACAAAATTAACAAAAATCTGATAGCAACAATTTAACATTAACAGACATTATTAATAATAATCTGATTAAAAATACTAAAACAATCAAATTCGACTCGTGAAAAAGAACTTGAAACAATGATAGGTATAGGGACGCAGCAACACAGCATTAACATCACGAGTTTCCTTAGAACAAAGAGTACAACAGTATCTTCAACAAACACGAAGCACCCATTCTTGACAAACACAGACCTAATACATAACACTCGACTCTTTTGCAGATAGATATCCATTATTTGGAAGAATTTCTCCAGCAGCGATAAGTGGAGGGTGGACAGTGATTTCTTTTCTAAGTACCGTACGACGAGCGACCGTCTTGCAAACCCAGACGAACTCAACAGTTCCGCGATGGAAGGTCTGTTAGCTCGAAACACCCACGTCCCGGAGGCAACGGCCAGCGAGCCAGCGTGCAATCAATCATGTGCTGACATACAGTCGAGGAGAAGAAGAAGGAGGGGGGAGGATTGGCAGTTGGAAGTACGATTGTGGATGGGATACGGATGGGATCGATACGGGTGGGAGCAGCTACAGCGATGCTGGAGGCCGGGGGGAGGAGGGTTGGAAGCAGTCGAGATTAGGTGGCCTCGATTAATCCATCTCTATGTCGAATATGTTCTTCAGTGGGAGATGGGAATCGTCTTCGATCAATTGGATCGCATTCTTTGATAGAGCAAATCTGAAATTAAGTACATATGCGTCAGATGAGGGTCCTCTAAGTGATCTGCAATGGCTGCATCTTTAATGCAAAAATGGAACGAAACGAGATGATTGATGCGAGATTCTTGGATGGAGATTAGTCGTCGAGAGAAGTTAATAGTGTTGGTATCACGAAACTATGGTTAGCTTAGATCAGGCACGGATCGAGAAAAAAATAAAGGAGAAGGGGAGGGAGTCGATGGAGTCGGAAAAAAATGAGATTGGAATGTCATTCCAGTATAAGATATTACCCTCCGTTTTAGAAGTATTTAAAACATTTCTTGGAAAAGGGTGAAATATACGTCAGTTTAATAATTTTTCTGACTCCTTTATTCTTCTTATTTGCATTCTCAAAGGGGGGGGGGTCGGCACTGCCCTTTTGCCCGATCATAATAAAAAAAAGTGAGGACATCATCATTTTGAACAAATATGGGTATATATGCATGAAACGTTTCTGATCTAAGTATTGAATTATTTACTAGTTCTAATGTATTATTAGATGAATGACTAAGTCACAAGTACCACAAAAGTTTGGTGGGGAAAGAATCTTTGTCTCCAAAACGAGAGTGATATAATCTGAACACCTGATACTAGTTAAGGATGGGAAGTGTCCATCTGGGGCTCCAAGCAGGCTTTCCATCTAAGATATCCAGGTTATCTAGAGTACTCTTTAAGTTGCGTAGAGCTTTACATCTTGGTCTTTATGCAAGCTTTTCATGTAGGTTATCCAGGATAGTTTTTAATTTGCCCAGAGCTTTTTATCTAGGTCTTTAATTCCTACGTATCTTTTCATGTTGATCTTTACCTTTTTTTTTCAGAGTAGTCTTTAACTTTACAGAACGTTCCATTTAAATCATCCAGGGTAGGCTTAATAAGTTTAAATATTTAAAATGGGGCAAAGCAAACATTAAGGGCACTAGAGTCCAGCGATTTTAATATAAGCCATCCATTTATATTGAAGCAAAGCGGGGCGGGGGTGGCTCAGTCGGTAGCACGCCAGGCTCGTAATCTGTAGTTCCCAGGTTCGAGTCCCAGCTGCGTCAGCGTTGAGATTTATCTCCGCAAAATTCCCCGCCCTGCCCACGGGCAGTAGGGGACACCGATGGGCTTGGAAAGGCCGCCGTCCGTCGGATGGGACGTTAAGCCGTGGCCCCGTATGCGGGAGAGCCATACCCTGTGCACGTTAAAGAACACGCTGGATGGCCTTGACGGGGGGCTACCATCTGTCTCCCAATAGCTGTTCCAGTGGGTCCCTCCCCTAACCTTCCCTGAGCCTTCGGGGTCCTTGTGGCCTGGCCATTTAGCCCATGGTGTGCAAAAAAGTGCCGTTCAGAGGTAAAACAATCCAATCCAATTGAAGCAAAGCAAATGCTTTGCCTTCAGCAACATTTCCCTAACTTCTCGACTGCATATGTAACATTCCAAATCGTGTTCCAAAATGGATTTTTTACAATGCTGTTAATTAATTAATCAATTTGATTTTATTCAGTGGAGGATCCTTAGTGGAAACAACTGAAGCATCAGTTCATCACTCGTTTTCCATTTATTGTGCCATGAGTCGCTTGTCAAACAATCACTATGATATCATTGGTTGATCAATAAAAACAATGGTTCATTAACAACTACCTGATTTCTCAATCACCAATGACATATGAGAACCATAGTTTTGTCCCTTCTTTTTTATTGAATCAATTACTGAGATTAATGGTTCTCTTCTTTTTTTATACTGAATTAATTGCTGAGATTAATGCATATGTCTTGGCTACTGATCTACTGTCCATTCACAGACCTTCTACTGTGACGTATAAACTGACAGGCTCCTGTCAGACCTCTGTGGCAAGTAGCTGCTTGAGAGGATGTTTATTTTATTTATATTTCTTTTAACAATAATTATAGATTCAGTCTTGGTTTTTAGTTGGTTTTCAAAAATAAATAAATCTCACTATTGTTTACACTCTGTCGTCAATCCGTCGGTAGATATTCCATTTTTTTAAAGTAGATTGGGTTGTTCTACCTCTGAGAGGACCCTGAGGGCTCAAAGAAAGTTGGGGAAGGGACCCACTGGAGAAGTGTTAGGAGATAGATGGCAGTCTCTGTCAAGGCCATCCAGCGTGTTCTTTAACGTGCACAGGATATGGCTTTCGAGCACACGTGGCCGCAGCTTGTGACGTCCCATCCGACAGACGACGGACTTTCCTAACCCATCGGTATCCCCTAACGACCGAGGACAGGGTGGAAACTTTGCGGAGATAAATCTCAATGTTAGCTGGCTCTGGTGGGACTTGAACCTGAGGATTGCAGATTACAAGCCTGGCGCGCTACTACATAAGCCACCACCACCCCCGCCCCTTAAAATTAAAAACATGGATATAAGAAAAAATTTATTCCGGTTGGATATATACTAATAAGACTGTACGATTCGCATTTTCCGAATCGTCTCCTCGTTTAAATTTCCACTGCCCTAAATTTGACAAAAATATTGAAAATAATATATTCATTTTAGAAATTTTAAATGTGCCTGGTAGAATACAGTTTAAAGAGAGCCGCGATTTCCATATATCTCCAGGGAGGTGGATGAGAAAAAACGCAACTTTTTTTCATTTTAAGATTGCAAACGAGAATTTCATTTTCATCATATGTAATGAACATTGCAAACCATGTTATCCAATGACTGAATCTAATTGATGACTTTTAGAACGTCGTTTCTGGGGCGGGGGTTAGCTCATTCGGTAGCTCATCAGGCTCGTGATCTGATCACAGCAGCTCGATCGCTGATACCAACCCTGCTATCAGTTAGAACGGAGAAACCGACTACCTTGGAAAGGTCTCCGACCATCGGATGGGACGTAAAACCGTGGTCCAAGTTAGCACGTTGCCAAATAGCACGTTAAAGAACATGCTAGATGGTCTTGAAGAGAGGTTATCATCTTTCTCTTAATAGCTGTTCAGTGGGTCCCCTCTCCTCCAATAACCTGGTAAGGTAAGGTAAAGATGGTTAGGTAACAACTATTCAGTAGGTTCTCTTCCCCTAACCTTCTCTGAGTCCTTGGGGTCCTTGTGACATGTCCATTTAGCCAATTGTGTGCAAAAAAGCACCGCTCAGAGGTTAAAAAACCTCACAATCAAGATCGAATATACGCATAAGTTAACTAAGCTAAAGCTTAGGACCACACGGTACAAGTGGCTTGAAAAAAAAAATCATGCTTTCGTGAATTATTTTGAATTTATATGAGTATTGGTAGTTATAAATTGCAGTTTGTAATAGTATTTCTTAAAATTCACTTCAGTCATGATAATAAATGCGTATTTCGACTTTTAAATTTTTGGTGCCTTTTAAACTTGATACAGCGTAGAACTTCAGAAGGTCGATGTTCAGCCTTGCCAACAATCCAACAACTCAGTTCAAACATGTCAGCATAGAAATTAAGCCCTATTTAACTATTTAATAATTTTTATAACGCAAAAAAGTATCACGTTACAATTCTTCTTAAATATGAACTGGAAATTGAATTGCTTTTGCTAAATAATCGGAATCATGCACTGACGTAACACCTTGCATCAGACCAACAAGCAAAAGACCTGAATCAACCTATCCTCTCCCCACTACACTATACTGTTACGAAAAATTGATTTTCGTTTCAGGTATGGAACATTTCACCTTTCTTTTTCATCTATGCCGATATTAAACGAACTGGCGCATTGACTTTCACTACCAGCTGCTCCGACATCACTGTGATAAGGGATACATGTTATTAAACAACGGTTGTAGAGAAAGCCTTTTTGAGAATGGTGTTTCGTGTTCTCTCTCTATAATAAGCTGTTGACATTATTTTTGGCTCTAATATTTGCCTGGAAAATGCAGAAGACTGGGTACAAAATTAATTACTCTAAGAATCGAACTATAGTTCTTTGTCAACATATAATAAAAGTAACATAAAAAATTCAATTTACTTAGTGATGTTCCACTACAACGATTGCAATTCATTATTATTCTGATAATAACTGACTGCTATATTAAATGCACTTGTTGCCGGCATTTTATCTGTTAAAAAATACGGAGAGTATTATAAATTATCAGCGGAGAAAACGTTTACATGAAAGCAATTGAGCTACTTTATGCGAACAGTGGAAGTTGAGTTACTTTATCTCTGAGCGGCCCTTTTTTCCCACACAAATGACCAGGTGACAAGGACCCCAAGGGCTCAGAGAAGATTGGTGGAAGTGGACTCACTGGACGGCTGATACGAGGTAGGTAGAACTTTATGTCAAGAAATCCAGCCTGTTCTTTAACGAGCACAGGACATAGCTCTAATGCACATTGAACCATGGCCTAACTCATGGGAGTTAGAGTTTATGAAGGACGGCGGCTTTTTCTAAACCCATCGGTGTCACTTTTCCGACCGAAGTCAGGCTGATGGTTAGCGGTGATAAATCTCAACGCTGATCCAGGTGGTGCTCGAACCTGAGAACTTCAGATTACGGGCCTGGTGCGATACCAACTGAGCAACTCCAATCCCAAATTGCTGAAGCATCAACTGTTGTCATCGATCTCTAGTTGATTAAATCACTTTTCAGTCAAGGAAAATCTTTTGATCTATGATATCATTAGTAGATTACTAAGCAATTGATAACCCAATCAACCAACGATCGAAGAGAATCGCACCGACTTTTCAACCACGCAATCTCATTGTCTCAGTTGCTTCCCTGCACGTTTCGTCATGGAAAATGATATTTAAAGTACGTGATGTCTGTATCGTTATTCTGCTGAGGTCCTGCCATCCTCTCAGATCTCCTACTGTGGCATATAAATTGACAGGCTCCTGTCAGACCTCTGTGGCAAGCAGCTGCTTGAGGGGGTATTTTATATTAAGGGGAGGAAAAGGAATCTCTTTAAAAATATTTAGATCATTTTTGACATATTCGAGTGTATTTGAAATATTTTTATGCATTTATAATTTTAATATATTAATTTTTTTAAATATTGCATAAATCATTAAGAGGGGGCGGGGTGACTCAGTCGGTACCGCGCCACACTCTCAATCTGCAGTTCCTAGGTTCGAGCCCCAGCTGGGTCAGCGTTGAGACTTATCTCCGCAAAACTCCCCGCCCTGCTCAAGGTCAGTAGGGGACAACCGATGGGCTTGGAAAGGCAGCCGTCCGTCGGATGTGCCGTGGCTCCGTGTGCGGGAGAGCCATACGTTGTGCACGTTAAAGAACACTCTGGATGGCCTTGACGGGAGGCTACCATCTGTCTCCAATAGCTGTTCCAGTGGGTCCCCTCCCCCAACCTTCTCTGAGCCTTCGGGTCCTTGTGATCTGACCATTTAGCCCATGGTGTGCAAAAAAAGGCCGCTCAGAGGTAAAACAACCCAACCCAAATAAATCACGAAGATGAAAATCCTAAATTTGTATTAAGATGGAATTTTAATTTAGGATTAAATTCTAAAATTACATTAAGAGAGTGGGTTTTGCATTCTTGTCAGCACCATAGGGAGCTTTTTCTGTCATACAATGCAACTAGATATACACCTCCTGGACAAATTATTACGAAGCGAAGGTTACAAAACGAATTATTACAAATTATTACGAAGCGAATTACATCGTGAGCGAAGTATCATGAAACATACGAATGCATGCAAAATGTCTCAAGTATTCTACGTCACTACGAAGTCCTATAAAAGACGTAAAGGTATGATGCACGGAAGAAAGTCAAGTGCGACATGGGTAAAAAGACTGATATGACTGACTTCTAAAGAGGATTCATCGTTGGAGAGAGATGAGCAGGAGCATCCGTAACGGACGTGATGGACCTCAGAGGAAAGTCACGGGGCACAATATACTAAGTGTATGGAAAATAATAATGGTCTCAAAAACATCCGCAAATTGTAGCAAATGCGAGTGGAAAAAAGGCTCTGACAAACAGAGACTGTGTTTATCGGCATAAAATGTACGGGTTGTTTTACCTCTGAGCCGCACTTTTTTTGCACACAATGGACTAAATTGCCAAGTCATAAGGACCCCAAAGGCTCAAAGTTAGTTGGGGAAGCTGTTAGGATACAGATGGTAGTCTCCCGTCAATGCCATCTAGCGTGTTCTTTAATGTGCGTAGAAGTATGATTCTCTCGCACACAGAGCTATGGTTTAATGTCCTATCCGACGGACAGCGGCCTTTCCTAGGCCATCGGTGTCCCTACTGGCCAAAAGAAGCGTGGTGAATCTTGCGGAGATAAATCTCAACGTTATCCCAGACGGGACTCGAACCTGGGAACTGCAGATTACGAGCTTGGCGCGCTACTGACTGAGCACCTCCGCTCCAAAAATGTACGGCAAACCGAGCTGCTACGGATTTAGATGATAGAGATGACGCTGGCAATACTTCAAAACCCATTTGAACGAGAACTGTGCGTAGAGAATTGGAAACGTCAAATTTGGAAACTGTACAGTGATAGATAAGATGAAGTATTAGGTAGGTGTTCATAATAATTTGATCAAGCAGTGTACGTGTTCAATTTTCATGCATTTATGCAATCTGCTCGCATAACTTTAACGCGAATTCTGATCTGGGAAGAGATGGCGGTTGGACTCCTGCTAGTCATAATTAATCTCTCTTCACTCTTTTTACCGTTTAATGAAACAATCTGAGGTTTATCTTCCCTCAAATACTTATTGTTGAATCGTTAACCATCAACGACAGTAACGACAATCAATTGCCTACTATTACACTAGTGTAACAAAACGATACAGCAATAATGAGTGTAAAGGCTAGAAAGACAATTGTAATTTATTTGATAGCGGAAATGAAAAACTGCAAAACACCACTACTCCCAAATGCTGCCTCTGGCAACTTCAGATAAAGACAACAATATTTGCTATCTTGCGAGATAATTACTTTTGGATGAAACTCTCTCTGTAAGCCCTGGGGAATACAACAAACCAGGGGAATGAATCCCAAAGGAGGTAGTTAACACAAACCTCCATTTTCTCTTATTTAAAGAGTCCCACTGCAGCGTTGGATGCATAAATGTTTAATTGCTGGCATATTTAAGCTCTGTCCTCAACCAAATGCCAGAAAGATTTAACTTTCAAACCTTTTCCATATGAATGTAGTAGTAAATGGATCGGTATGCTTACCAAACCACACTCGGGTACTGTATCATTAAGCATCGTGTAATAGACTCCCTTGAGTACAGATGGAGCTAGAATCCCCCCACCCGTTCCCACCCCCTGCGAATAATACAGTATCACGCGATCGTATCAAATATCAAGGATTGCTTTTTTTAATCTGCCACATCATTTTTAGCTCAGAATTTTGTCGGAAGAGCAAGAGTGATTTAGTTAGATAAAAATGCAAATTCGGTTAATTAGACCAGTTTTAATACATATAAATAAACTATACTGCTCACAAAAATTAGGGGATATTTCATCGCTTCATATTCATTTTGAAATATCCCCTAATTTTTGTGAGCAGTATGGTTGGGAAAGGAGAGTGCTCACTTGGGAAAGAATGGGAGAACACCATGAGACTGCGCAGTTGGCGATTCGATAGTTCTCGCAGATCATTGGTCAGAGACCTATCTATCACTTGTCAATCAACCAATCCAATAGGTCAACTTTGCGACTTAGGCTGGCTGCGACTTATGGGAGGGGGAATAAATCTTCAAGTTGATAAGGTTTTTAGGTGGAAATATGTATTTGATGATCGGTTTCAAGTTCAAGTTAATATTAGATCATGATGATTTTTAGCCTTTACTGTGTGGCTCTCTACACTAGGAAAGCTCGGTTTAATATATTTAATTGCATAGGCGATAAATATACTTAATTGCAGTTTAATTGCAGTTCTGACGAAATTGAGACTGCGCAGTCTCAATTGAAACAATGAGATTGATCGTTAGGCATCATTTGGGCTCACAGGTCATTGATCTATTGTTGCAACAATTCCCTGTCGATTACCAGTGATCTGTGGTATCAACCGCATAAAAATATAGAACTTCTAAATAACCGTAACGTTACCAAACAGTGGATCACAATGGATATTATCAATTTAATGGAGCGTAGAGATAAGGCTCGGATTAAACATAAAAATAACACAAAAAGTGATAGGTATGAAAATGAGTATAAAAATTTGCGCAATTTACAGTTAAAATCAGAAATCAGAAACAAAATTTTAATAAAAAACAAATAACGTTAAAAAGAAATTATGCGAGACAAACATGGGAATTAATCCATCAAGCACTAGAGGATAAAAAAAGATCTATTGACAAAACTATTATTAAGAATATGTCTAAAAATTTAACACTTTTACAAATTACAAATAAATTTAACAGCGAATATTGCTGCTTAATTTTACACATAAGAGAAATCAACAAAGAACCTGATGTTGAACATAATCAAAACTTTAAATGATAACAAATCCCCTGGATATGACAATATACAAATCAAACACATTAAAAACAGTATCAAAGTATTAGCTGATGTCATAAAAGAAAGAGTTAACGAAAGTATTTCAACTGGTGCAATACCAACTGAGCTTAAAACGGCAATTCTGCGATCAATATTCAAAGGAAGAACAAAGTCAATTATAACTAATTACACGCCCATTGCTATCTTACCTTCTGTACATAAAATATTGGAAAAATATGTTTACAATACCTTATACAAATTTCTTAGTAAACATAACATTCTCAGTGAAAATCAATATGGGTTCCAAAAGGGGAAAAGTACCGCGAACCCCCCCCCCCCCCCCCCCCCCCCCCAGGTCCCTTAGATCAGTAGCCAAGCGCGCTAACCACTCGGCCATGGGAAGGCTAGAGTAAATGTAACATGATATAAATATATTAAGATTAGCAGATTAAGGCAGAAAGAAGGTATAATGTATTATGTCAATGTATTATTCTCTCCTGCAGATAAGCTGTTAGCTTTGCAAGACATCTCTAAATAAGGAATGATTTATTTGAATTTGTCTGAATAAATAATTAATCTAAAAAAAAGATGGGATGCCGATTTACCTACTTAAAAAAAAATTGTTTGAGCTAGGAGACCATTATTTTATTGACCGTGTAGTCTTATTACATCCATTGCTTCAACTTCGCAGCTGCTTAATTGTTTTGTATTCGGTTGTTTTTATGCCTCAGAGGCACTTTTCTGCACATGCAATGATAAGTGGCCAGGTTACAAGGACCCAAGGGCTCAGAGATGGGCAGCTGTTAGGAGATATATGGAAGACTCCTGTGTAAAACAACCAGTGTGTTCTTTAAGTGCAGAGGATTTGGCGCTCTGCACACAGGGTTGGGATCTGAGCTGTTTTATATCTGAGCTGCACGTTTTTGCACACATTGGGCTAAATGACCAGGTCACAAGGATCCCAAGAGCTCAGAGAAGGTTAGGGAAAGGGGACCCACTTGAAAATTGTTAGGAAACAGAAGATTGCCTCCCGTCAAGGCCATCCAGTATGTTCCTTAACGTGCACAATATATGGTACTCATACACTCGGAACCACGGTTTAACGTCCCATCCGATGGACGACGGTATTTTTAAGCCTATTAGTGTCCCCTTTCTGGCCGAGGGCAAAGTCGGGATAAATCTCAAGGTTGGTACAGGGGGACTCGTACCTGGGATCTAGAGATAATGATCCTAACGCGCTACTGACCTATGCACTTAAGCTAATCGTCCGACTAACGGCGTCCTTTCCAAGTGCATCGGTATCGTTTTTGCTGACTGAAGGAAAAACGCAGGCGTAGTATGGATTCGAACTTGGAAACATTAACTTACAAACCTGGGCGGTACGAACCAAATTACCCCGCGACAAAACACTTAAATTTTTTTTATTTTTCCTCTCGTATTAATTCGATTTCATTATTTTAATGTCTGGATGCAGATCGAATGGACTCGATTTGAAATCGCGACTGAGGGATGTTTTAGATACGACAAATAAAGAATACTAAATTTGAAATTCTTTAATATTTCTTTTACCTAGTGATCAGTATTCAAGCTTGATCTGCACAATTTAATGGTCTCACCAGATCACCCTAATTACTACTCACGCTATGCCACTGCTTATAATACAGGGACACATGTTTGTTTTATAACGGCAAAGCGACCAGTTTACAAAGCCTACAAAGCTATGATCAGAATACGTATATTTCATTCAGGAGTCACATTAAATAACTGTTAAGAACAGTGAAAGGTTACTCTCATTGCAATTCAGCTCATTTCTAAATGCACACTGCATGGTTACTGTGGAAACGATACGAAGATTTGATATTCTAAATAAAAAGTGAGAATAGAAACAGTACAAAAAAGGTTACAAAGATTGTTTTATTTCTTAACTTTTATGACGTAAAAGTAAGCAAAGCAAGACTGCACCGGACGCAATAGACAGAAATGAAAAGGCAGTTCTTAGGGATGGTGGTGTACGTATTCAAGGGAACTGATTTAGTCTTTCGGTCCGTTTGAAAAATATGAACTTCGTAGTTCATATTTTGCATGGTGACTTTGCCAATGAGAGATTTTTGACTTTGATGCTTTAAATTTTTGTTGTAAAAATGAAAGGATTAATAAATGGGATTAAAAAAGTATATGAAGACAGTAAATAGGATTAGAAAAACTTTAAAAAGCTTAATAAACGGAGTTATGAAAGCGTCATTAAAGAATTAGTAAATGGTTAAAAACTTCATGAAATATTTGGTACATAGGATAAGAAGGCTTCATCAAGAATTATTAAATTTGTTCATATTTCATACACTTTTTAACAGATTTTTTCCAAGACCTGTAAAATGTACGCGGAAAATGTTACACTGCGATGGAAATCCACTAACTTGCCCTTTTACTTTCCTCCTTCTCGACTGCATCCCTGTCTCCTTCCCCCTTTTTTCTTTCCCCAGATTCGGGCCCCTGAAGGACCATTGGCGAAGAAGCTTGTTTGGAAGCAACTGAGACAATGAGATTGAGCATTTGAGGCAGCAGTGATTCGCACAGTTCTATGGTTTATTGTGCTAACAACAGTTTATCAATCAGCCAATGATTTATAATATTATTTGTCGAGATATGAAACTATTGATTTATTGACAAGTGATTGAAAGCTTGGTCAATCAATAACGTATGAGAACCAGAGTTTTTTCAACTGCCGAGTCTCACTGTCGTAATTACTTCCTCTCACACTTTACCGCTGTGAAGGACTTAATAAATAGGGTTTCAAGACCTATGAAATGAGTTTAGGAAAACTTTATGAAAGTCGTCGTAAATGGGTATAGAAACACTTTTGGAAATCTTCGAAAATGGGTGTAAAACTTTTTATGAAAGACGTAGTAAATGGGCTCAAATTTGTAAACGACGTTATTTCAACTTTGAGATGGACTTAGTTAAATGTATGACAGAAAGTACAGACTTCTAAAATTTACAGCACTTTGTGATCTCTATATATCAAGAGACTAGTTAGCAGAATTTTTTACAAATAGTATATCAAGTGAGATTAGGAAAATTTTACAAAAAACAGCAAATGAGACAAACTTTTCCAGATGTTGTATTGAGGCAAAAATAAAGATTACTAGGCTCTTGAGAAGATGACACATCTCCCCTCCTATAATGGTCCTCTCATCATGACACTGTTTCACAATCACTACTAAAAGTAACTCGAGTATCAGTTACGTTTTTGGAAAGCAAGCTTTAAAATTTTTTCTAAGAGTTTAAAAGCAATGAGCATTTAATATTCACAGGAAACCAGGCAACTGGACTCGTGAGCGGAAGCATTTGAGGCGAGACTGCACATTTCCCAAAACGATAGTTCTCGTAAGTCATTGGTTCACTGAGTTATTCAATAAACTTAACCATTACTCTTCAATAAACTAATAGTCTCCACGTGATTGATCAACCCATGATATCATAGAGCAATGGTTTCTGCTTGAAATATCAACCCATGATAACATAGAATTATGGTCTTTACATGAAAGATCAACCCGTGTTATCACAAAGCTATGGTCTCCGCATGATAGATCAACCTATGATATCATAGAGTCATAGTCTCTGCATGAAATATCAACCCATGATATCATAGACTCATGGTCTTTACATGAAAGATCAACCCATGATATCACAAAACCATGGTCCCGCATGATATATCAACCCATGATATCGCTGATGATTGATTGATTGATAAGAGATTAAAAAATCAATTAAAAATGATCTGTGGGACCCACTCCTGACATTATTGCTTACTACCATTGTCTCATTCGCCACTGCAGGAAACTGTTAAGAAAACCAATATTTATGAACTTAATCAATGATACATATCTTTGAGGTGATCAGTCAGCATTTATCTTTGTTTTCCTTACGAGGTATTAAATACAGTTCATGACATATACAGTCTTCAAACGGCCATTAACTATGGAGGGCCAACAAAACTGTATAAGTGAGTGGAAGCAATTAAGGCACTGAGAGTGCTTAGTTGATGAAACGATGGTTCTCATAGGTCATTGGTTGATTTCGCTATCAATTATTTATCAATATACCATTGGTCTCATAGTTCAGCTAATGACATAATACACTATTTATGATTAATAGAGATTGTTAGCACAATAAATCAGTGATCAGTGAGAAGTACTAATGCCTCAACTGCGCAGTCTCATTTTCTCAACTGCTTACACTCAAGTTTCGCACTGCTGAAAGCTGAACAGTATCTGTTGATGTTGCAAGAAGCAATTCTCCCATCACTTCTTAAAGAAGAAGGACAGTTCCCGGTTTCTTTCCAACAAGATGCTCATCACTCCCTGACTGTTCATGAGTGGCTTGATGAGCAGTTCCTAGTCACGTGTATTTGTCGCCTGGACCCATTGATTAGCATGACCAACGACCAAACCAAAATAGTCTCACCTTACATAATATGTCACTTAATGATAGTGGATGATTCCTTAGTCTAAACAAATGGTGCACGGTCTTTGACTGTCAACGGGACGCACAAGAGTAAATTGTAGTAAATATAAATGTAGTTCTCGAATTTTTCATTATGAAACTTTGTAGAACTTTACTACGAACTTAACACGAAAATTTCGCCAAAATTCTCATTGCTGCAATATCGCCAAGTTTGCCGATGATTACAGCAAAAGATCTGAGCGATGGTTTTGTGCAAATATAACAACAATAAATAATGTCAAATATCGTTTAAATTTTTGACATCGGTAAAAGCTGTCGTTGGCAGCACTAAAAGCAGCGACGGGCAGCGGGTTGGGCACCAGTGGTCTAAACCCATCAGTATTTAAAGAGTTAAACCACTTAATTCAAAGATGGCGTAAGCATCTCCATCTAAAGCATCAAAATGCCAACACTGCGAAGTCTTAATTGCCTTAGCGTAGAATTTCCACTTTTCCTTGAACGATAATATTTTATTACTAAAACCACAGCGCAATTTTTAGGTTTGTTTTCTTTATAGCTGTAATCAAAGTCTCGATTTATTAATCTGTCACACGAATCGAATCGATAATTTCGATGATGATTTAATTTTACACCACATAAAATAGAAAATATGATTTTTTTTTTTCTTTTCAATCTTATTTCGAGGCAAACGCCATTCAAAAAAGATGAAAAGAAAAGAAAAACAGCAATTGAAAATTTTTTTTACGTTTCTCTTTAGTTTTACTTTCGATTTCTTATTAAGTTAGTACGGAAAACGTTTGTCGAAAATGTCACCAGCTATCTCGCAAGAGCTGATGATGCACATTTCTAACACGAATATAATTGCCTCCGGTTTGCAAGCGCAGAGTCTTGCCCAGATTTTGCCAGCAATTAAATTTATCTCTCTTCCCAAAGGAAGTGGAGATTTTAATCGATACTTACATAAGAGGAGGGAAAGAGAGAAAGAGACGACGGAGATGCTCAGAGACAGAGGAGAAGCAGGAGCAGGAGGAAGAAGATGATGATGCAGGAAAGTTCTAGAAGCTGCAAAGTTATCCCAGGAAAATTTCCAGCAGTACACATTAGCAGAAATCGTAATTTATTTGCGCATATTTATCTATCCAAAGTTCAGAGTTTAGTTTCGAATTGGAGCGGACAGAAAAGGCGGAACGGTTTTGTTTCTTTGTTTCAATTGAATCTTTCGTACCGAGAGATGGCAGTTGACTTTGGAAATAAGTTTTCAATGATAACTTTTCGTTGATATTTTCCGAATGATACGAAACTGAGATGGAATTAATCTGTCAAGAGTTGTTTTATAGGGATGTGATGAATAGAATGAGGAAAGTGAATTCGCTCTGTTAATATAACAGAGAGGACAACTGGTGTAAGTCAGGGAGCTTTCGATGCAAAATAGGATGTTTCTGAGTGACACGGGAAAATGTTAATAAAACACAGAGACATGATGATGTGACACAGGATGATAAGAGCAGATGCTACAAAACGATCTGATGCTGATGTAACCCAACGAGATTCTAATGCAGCACAGAGTAATCTTATTGCAATGTTGAAGAGTGCTAATAAAGCGCTGGATGATTTCATAAATTTGTTAATGAAAGTATCAGAGAGCCTACATTAAGTAACACAAAGATTTTAATTTTAAATTTTAATACTTATTTAATTTTAAGTAGCGCAGTAGGAGTGGCAACCGGTATTCTGGGAGAGAATGACTCTGTTCATTTGACGCTTTATAATTCTCGCACATCATTGGTTAACGCTTAGACAATTCTTATTAGTTGTTTGACATGTGGTCAGTGCGAAGTGTGAGTGGAAACAAATGAGACAAAGAGACTGCTCAATTAAAACGTCAGTGGTTCTCTCAGGTCTTTGGTGATTTGATTGCTTCCAATCACATTTCACAACCGTAGGTGATTAACCTTATTATCAACCGACAAGTCAGCTGTGTAGTTTCATAATTTCGCCTAGAATCCCTTATTGCTACTTACAGATTAACTAGATGTTTTACTTTTTTAACGATGTGTATTTTTGGTGGTTAGTTGTGAGGACCTGAAAGAGGGTGTGGGGATAAATAGAATACATATTTGGATCAGAGAAAAGGGCAAAAAGCATATACAAAGTACAGCAGAAAACGAAAGCTTCATAGATGAGAGAGAAAGACAAAAACGATTCAAGGACCAAATAAAGCAAGAAGGGGTATTTAAATCGTTCAAGGACTAGAGTAGAAGATAACAGATATACATTGATCAGAAAGGAAGACTAAGAGCACTCATGAATCAGAGAGAAAAACGAAATCATGCATTGACCACAAGATAAGTCAAAAATCTTGCACAAATGAAAGAAAAAGATGAGCTCTTCACCGACTACAGAGAAATACTAAAGGCCTACGTGTAATAGAAAAGATAAAACACATACATTATTCAGATAGGGAGACAAAAAAGATTCATAAATCGGAAAAGAAAACAAAATGCATGCATGCACTATCAGACAGGAAGATAAAAAGCATTCATGAATCAGAAAAGGAAGACAAAATGCATTCATTGATCAGAAAGGAAGACAAAATGAATTCATGAATCAGAAAACGAAGACAAAAATCTTACACAGGCCAAAGAGAAAGACAGAAACAATTCACGGATCAGGCAGAAAAGCAAAAAGCATAGAGAGAGTAAGTGAGAAAACGAAGCTTCACAGATAAGAGAGAAAGGCAAAAACTATTCACGGACCAGATAAAAAAGGCATGCTCTGACTAAAGAAGACAAAACGTATGTAGACAGGAAGAGACAGGAAGACAGAAATACAGTTTTTAGACAGGAAGACAAAAACTTTTCATAAATGAGAAAAGGCAGACAAAATGCATAATATGCACACTAGTTAAATAGTACGATTTGCAATTTCCGAATCTTCAATTAGCGTTCTATAGAAGTTAATGTCGAAGAAGGCGATTCGACCTTCAATTTTCAGTTTATTTTTGTTTTTTTTATTATATTTTCCATGGGGTCACAGATTTTCTCACTCTGCTGGCGATTCAAATAGTTCTGCTCTTAAATACAGCAAGAGATTTGATTGGGCACAATGGGCAAAACGCGCTGCTTGTAAGGAATTTTAACTGTTGAGGAAGATAGCATCTCAACGCACAACTGTATATTCTACTCAAGGTTTTTTGGAAGAGGAACAACTGAACAGCTGTTCGGAGATAGACGAAATCATCCCGTCAAAGCCATCTATCATGCTCTGTAACGCTCACAGGATATATCTCTCATGCACAGGAGGTCACGGCTTTAAGTCCCATCCGATGGACGGAGTTTTTTCCGAATCTTTCGATGTGCTCTTTCTGACCGAGGGCAAGGGGAAGTTAGCGAAGATAAATCCCAATACTGGCACAACTGGGATTCGAAACTAGAAACATTAGATTACGAACCTGGAGTGGTACGGTCTGAGCCACTTCTCTCCAATGGCAAGAGATTCTGATGTAACACTTCGAGATGCTAAAATAACGGAAGAAAACTGCAGTGTATCACAGTGTGGCAGTCCCTCAGGGGGGTATCCCCCTTCAAGGCTAAACGGAGTAAACGAAAATCATTGAGCAGTTCCATTAAGTTCTGTGCCTGAGAGTTGCTCCCTGCCACCCCCCACCCCTTTCCGAAATATGACTCATGGGACCTCTCCTGATACAGCAGTAGCCCGCTTAAGATGAAACGGGACAAATTCTAATGTAGAACAAATAATAACTGATTAAAATACACTAAGGGCACATCTACAGGTTGAATCTTTTTATTTTAACAGGTTGATTATCATTAAGATTTACGAGTGGGTTTTAAAATTAGAAAGATGTTAAAATAATGTAGCCTATTACAGTATGTCAAAGGTGAAGGGTGAATGGAAGCAAATGAGACTGCGCAGTTGAATTATAGATGATTCTCACAGACCATTGGTTGGTTCATTGAACGTTTAATAACTTGTAAATGAACATATGCACTGAGATCATTAGTTCAATTACATGTAAATCACAGCCTAAAATACCAATGACTTATGTGAACCATTGATATGTCAACTGCTCAGTCTCATTGTCTCGATGTTTCCAAGCATCCTTCCCTCTTGCAGTGTGGTGAAATGGAACGTTCAGTGGGCGGAGGTGGCTCAGTCGGTAGCACACCAGGCTCGTAATCTGCATTTTCCAGGTTCGAATCCCAGCTGGGTCAGCGTTGAGACTTATCTCCGCAAAACTCCCCGCCATGCCCACGGTCAGTAGGAGACACCGATGGTATTGGAAAGGAAGACAAAATGCATTCATTGATCAGAAAGGAAGACAAAATGAATTCATGAATCAGAAAACGAAGACAAAAAAGGAAAGGTCGCCGTCCGTCGGATGGGACGTTAAGCCGTGAGTCCGTATGCGGGAAAGTCATACTCTATGCACATTAAAGAACACGCTGGATGAACTTGACGAGAGGCTACCATGTGTCTCCCAACAGTCATTCCAGTGGGTCCCTCCACCAACCTTCTCTGAGCCTTCGGGGTCCTTGTGACCTGGCCATTTAGCCCATGGAGTGCAAAAAAGTGCCGCTCAGAGGTAAAACAACCCAACCCAAATGGAACATTTCGTTTCCCTCACCACCCTATTAAATTATTTCTGTGGCGCAATGTCGGACACTCTTGTGTACGAAGGTATCATAAGCATAAAAACAGAATAAAAAAGGTTTTTAATGTTTTCCAGTTTTCTTTCAAACTGTTAAATTCGGCAGTTGTAAAATAAACTAGAAGCACAAACTGAACCTATTGCAGTTAAACTATGACAAAGAAAATTAAGCACAGTTTTGGCCATGTTGCTCTCATACATAACTGCAGAGCAGTGAAAAGCTTTATGACCAAGGTGCATAAAGGACTCCGGTGAAAAATGGAAGAAACCTAGGATATGGTGAGCAGTCAATGCCATACAAGACCTTTAGAATTAGCCTCCACTGGCCAAATGCATCAACTGTTGCTTAGGACAGATATGTTTGGAGGACTAAATTATGGTTGACCTCCGTAAACCATGGCTGCTTATGACTCTGTAAGTATGTAATTTAACTTTTTCTAAGTTAACTTTATTACTGTAACTTCGTTCTGAAAATCTGTTTTTTGTAATAGATCCCAATATGCTATTTTTTTTTTATCCAAAGTAAACTGAACTCCCGAGTTTAAACAATGTTAAAGTTTTAAGTCGTAGGCAAAGATGTTTTAAAATAAATTGCTTAATAAATATCTTGATATTGCTTCAGTTTCAAGGTATGATGACACTCTCAACATCTATATGGGGCGGGGGTGGCTCAGTCGGTAGCGCGCTAGGCTCGTAATCTGTAGTTCCCAGGTTCGAGTCCCAGCTGGGTCAGCGTTGAGATTTATCTCCGTAAAATTCCCCGCCCTGTCCACGGTCAGTAGGGGACACCGATGGGCTTGGAAAGACCGCCGTCCGTCGGATGGGACGTTAAGCCGTTGTCCCGGTGAGGGAGAGTCAGACCCTGTGCACGTTAAAGAACACGCTGGATGGCCTTGACGGGAGGCTACCATCTGTCTCCCAACAGCTGTTCCAGTGGGTCCCCTCCCCCAACCTTCTCTGAGCCTTCGGGGTCCATGTGACCTGGCCATTTAGCCCATGGTGTGCAAAAAAGTGCCGCTCAGAGGTAAAACAACCCAACCCAACTGAACATCTATATCAAAATTAGGGAGGGGGGGGGGGGAATTGTCTTGCCTAATAGGATAAGAACTATCGATTTTTTGATAACATATCAGTTGCTCTGACTACTGAGCTATTGCAAGCTTCTAGCTCAATTCCAGCTTCATTGAGGAAATTATAGTCCCCGTAATCTGAACTTGACCTAGCTTGCGATAGCTCAGTAGTCAAAGCACCTGACATGTTTATCAGGATGTCGTGGGTCATATCTCACTCGCTTCTCTAGCTTCGAAAGTTCTCTATTGGACGATTAATTAAGCCGTTACCTTGCATTGAGGCAAACCATATGTTATTCACGGGAGGCTACCATCTATCCACCTTCTCATACCCAGCACTAATAGCCCTTAGGGTCTTTGTGACCTGACCATTTCGCCCATTGTATGCCGAAATTTAAAATGAGCTGCACATAATCGAAAAAGAAACAGAGGTAAAACAACTCACTTTAGATGCATAAGTATGCGACAGTAAAAGAATCAGCACAACACAGTTCAAAATGTGGAGTGCCCGACATTATATTAAGTGAATAGAGTCATAACTACAAACATCCATATCGTTTCAACACCTGATAAGCGTAACGCTCCATTTAAAACACGATCCTGAAAAATATTTGAATATTAATATTTACTTCCTCGCTGGTGTAAGATAACATATCGCCGTGAGTTTGATTCCCAAGGAGACGGCATTTATCTGGCTTCAAAGAACCGTAATTAATGTCTTCTGTAATCTTCTTGCGACATAATAATTAATATAAATCAGAGCAACCCTCATTCGTTTTGTAACAGATAATTTCGTATGTAGTTTAATTACAAGAATGAAATGGAATCACTATGCTCCGCGAAAACTTAATTCTACCTTATCTACATCTTAATTAAACCTGGATAGGGATTTTTTTAAAGAAAAAGTTTAATATGTAGGGGGGGATAAAAAGGCTTCTTTTGTTCACAATTACTGGTTGTTTTATGTGTTGCATTTGTTATATGGTAGTGTTCATGTGATATGAAATGTTCTTTTATGCACCTCTACGAGAATTGATGAGACTTTCGGATGGGATGCTAATCTGAGGGATTTATTTTCCCCCCAAAATGAATCATCCCGATTGCAAACACACCAAGTCTGAAAAGAGGAGAGGAAAAGCTATTTTGTGAGAGTCATAAGAATAAAAAAAAAAGCAAATTAAAACATAAATGATAAATGCGTCAGCGGAGTATGGTTGAAAGCAATTGAGAGAATGAGACTAAGCCATTGAGGCACGGTCGATTCTCATAGGTCATTGGTTGATCTAGCGATCGATAAAATGTTTCGTCAAAAATTGACGAAAATTAATAGAATCGTTAGACGAATTTTTAAATGTAAAATTATTTTAACGAACGGTTTGATATAAAAAAAATACTGCTTTATTTCTATTGACTTATGAGAAAATATTTCATGAATGGAAAATTTAAATCTTACAGCTCTTGAAATACTGAAGGAATATTTCTAAAAATCAAAATTTATGAGAATTCATTTATATCTTTATTTGTTTTCAGTTTCATTTCCATCAAAATTTTATTCTTCAAGATATTGAGTTTGCAATTTGATATAACATGGGAAGTCTCTAATGATTAGTAGTTAGGTTGTTTTACCTCTGAGAGGTGCTTTTTGGCACACAGTGGGCTAAATGACCAAGTCAGAAAACCCCGAGGGCTCAGAAAAGGTTGGGGGAGGGTCAATCAATCAATGATCTCATAGATGAATGAATCAAGTTGATTTTCAATTGAATGATGACTCAATGAGACAGTTATCTAGGAGAACAATGGATATAACAACTAAAGAAATTTAATTGTTGTAATTGTTTTCGTGCATCCTTTGTCATTGGATAAATCTTATCTTAAAGTTCAGTTTCGCCGTGAGTGTGATTCTAACCCGCATTTCTGAATACTGTCTAGGTGTTCTAACTACTAAACTATCAGTGGCTAACTCATTTTCAGCTGTAACTATATTTCTTGATTTTCGTCACTCGTGGTGCCATCTATTATCGGAAAGGGAAACCTAGTTACCACAATGATGATGAATAAACAGATAGACAGTCACGCTTTCAGCAGTATAACAATGTAATATTCAATAGCAAAGTATCAGATAAAATATATGCCGTAAAAATGGGCCTCATGAATAGTTAGCAGAAAAGAAATTTCATTGATTGCCCATTGCTGTCAATTTATTCAACTCCTTTGTAGTAATTAGGTTTCCCATCATCAATCATAGATGGCGCCATGAGAGACAAAAAGCGGGAAGAATATTGCAAACAATAAAGAACGTTTTAATTGTCACTGACTGATGACAATGTACGCCTATGCAAATTCATTCTGATTAGTTAAGGATTATAATTTGTCGCTTGTCGAGTAGAAACGCTTGTAAACATACAATTAGTGACCTTCACGGAAATTTCCTCAATTTTGTCTTAGCCCTAATATTGTATACATTATATCTACTACCTTTGTTTTGTAATTTATTCAATATTTACAACTGAATCTTTAAGTGCATTTATTTACCTTAAAAAAATTAAAATTTCATTTAGTACTCTAAATTACAAAATAAAGGTTATAAAGGACATCATTCGTGTACCTTAGCTTAACTTGGACACTTCATTCTATATTTTATAGGTTATTTTATGCACAGGTCTTCAATATTTTCTCACCTTTGCTATTATTTGTTACTATTTGTAATAAACTTAAATGAACGGTGTAAAATAGATTGAACATAACATCACCGTGGTAGTTAAGTGGAAAAATAAATACGCAAATAAATATAAATATATTTTCTTTATTCAATAACAATTTTCACAAAGACAATTTTTCGTCTTCACTATTTATTGTTAGACAATATATACCATGTATTAAAATGAAACTGAATTTAGGCGTTTTTTGTTTCTACTTTTATTATTGCTAATTTTTTGTAAAAATGAGCTACATGTGTAAAGTTTACATAATCAATCAAATAAAGAACACAAAACATTGGCCAAAGTATAGTCAAATAAAAAGATTAAATTTAAAATATGTCAATGGGGTAGGGTTATGGATAGCATATTATTTATTGGGAGCAGGGGTGGCTCAGTTGGTAGCACACCATACTCGTAATCTGCAGTTTCCAGGTTCGAGTCCCAATTGGGCCAGCGTTGAGATTTATCTCCGCAAAACTCAACGCTCTGACCTCGGTCAGTAGGGGACACCGCTGGGTCTGGAAAAGCGCCGTCCGTCGGATGGGACGTTAAGACGTGACTCTGTGTGCGGGAGAGACGTAACCTGTGTATGTTACAAGGCCTTGGATGGCCTTGATGGCAGGCTACCATCTGTCTTACAACAGACAGTGGGTTCCCTCCCCCAACCTTATCTGTGCCCTCGGGGTTTTGTGACTTGGTCATTTAGCCCACTGTGTGCAAAAAAAGCGTCTCTCTAGAGGTAAAACAACCTAACTACTAATCATTAGAGACTTCCCATGTTATATCAAATTGCAAACTCAATATCTTGAAGAATAAATTTTGATGGAAATGAAACTGAAGACAAATAAAGATATAAATGAATTCTAATAAATTTTGATTTTTAGAAATATTCCTTCAGTATTTCAAGAGCTGTAAGATTTAAATTTGCCATTCATGAAATATGTTCTCATAAGTCAATAGAAATAAAGCAGTATTTTTTATATCAAACCGTTCGTTAAAATAATTTTATATTTAAAAATTCGTCTAACGATTCTATTAATTTTCGTCAATTTTTGACGAAACATTTTAAAGAGCAATGCTGCTACTATTTAATAGTTCGGATGCCATAACTTCAAATGATGAATGAATATTGATTTAGATCTTTAACTTCAATCGCATTATCGAAAATAGTTTATTATTCAACATATTAAACTTCTAATTTGGTTTACCATTTATATAACATGGGAATTTTTCTGAATTATTTGATAGGGCTTTCTATATGAGTGACAAAGCGTGCCACTACGTAATCGAGACAATAAGACTGATTGATTGATTGATTGATTAAACCTAACTACTTCCCTGGCCTTACTGTAAGGCCTCCCCATGTCGGGGGGCCTATTCAAACAGGCCATATCACTGGTTTGCCATAAAAATCACA
This sequence comes from Ryuthela nishihirai, assembly GCA_038380435.1. Classification (NCBI taxonomy): domain Eukaryota; kingdom Metazoa; phylum Arthropoda; class Arachnida; order Araneae; family Heptathelidae; genus Ryuthela; species Ryuthela nishihirai. The sequence goes on from JAWZYU010000030.1 coordinate 35,867,307, forward strand.
CTGGATAAGTTATATGTAATTTAGTAACCATATAAAATTTATTTACCTTAATATAATAAAAAATTAAAGAAATAAAGTACCTTGGGTGTGTAGAAGGGGAGCTTCCCCAGATGCTCTACATTGGAGTTCAAGTTGAAAATTTAGAAAACCGAAAATGGGGGAAGAATTTGGAATTCGTCACATCCCGATCGAAAGTTGTATGGAATAGTAGAAACTCTGAGCTCGAGGAGCAAAGAGGGAAGGCCAAACGGCAGAGAGGAAGAGAGTGACATACCCATCAAAACTAGATGAGCAAATCATAACACTGTAAAAAGAAAGTAAAAGAATAGTAAAGAATAAAAAATAAATTTAGAAAATAAATTATAAATGGCCACGCACAGTGGAGAGAAATGAAAAGCCTAAATGAAGAGATACAGATACGTTAGCCTAATCGAAGACAGCATTCAATTTGGACAGGATTCTGAGAGAAAAAGTCTCAGCCAATCAGAAGAGAGAAATTTTGGGATTGGCTAAGAAGGAAAAAAGATGGAAGACAGAAAATTTACAATACTAAATACAATTGTTAACGTTAAATAACATAGAAAAACTCTATTTCAACTAGAAATAAAGTAAATATATAATAAATAGTTAACTTATAGTGGAAAGGCTCACGATAAGTTTAAATAACATTTACAACACAGTTCAAATAATCCCAGACGCTAAAAGAGTCTGGTAAATGGGAAAATTGAAGTGCATCACGATAAAAAGAACGATATTTAGCTTTAATTTTGCCTTCTTCTGTAACTGTTTTCTTGAGTTTCAGGTAAGATTGTGGAATTTCCCACACTGAATCTGCAGAATTAGGCCTTGCTATGAATTTAAGAACATCAAGCAAGTCATCGAAAGTTTCCTGTGAGTCCTCGTCGGCCAAAACACAATCTTCGCGATTTTCGGGAAGACGGTTCTGAATGAAAGACAAAATGGCGAGACTGAGGTTATCTTTAATTTGAATTTTAGGCACTTTTGACTTGGTAAAGTCCACAACAGGAACATTTTCACTAGAAGTAGGCGTAGACACAGGGGAGATGTTTTTCCTTTTCTGGGAAGACATCGAAACAGATGTGTCAACCTGGCACTTTTCAGTAGTAGAATTTAAAACTGGAATAACCACCGATTCAACATTTTGAAGAACCTGTGGCTTAGGAACTGGAGTAGATTTAGAATTTAAGACCTTAGCAAAGAGTTCACAGTCCTTGACTAAGTGTTCCTGGGATTTACACCATTTACAGAGCTTGGTAATGCCTCTATACCACACTGTAGCAGTGAAGCTGCCTACTTTGATGAAGTTTGGCAGAGGTTTAGACATTTGCATTGAAAAAATTTTAGTACCAGTCCTGATAGACTCCAAGCCCGGTGAAGTGAAGAATTCATCTCTGCTGTCCAAAACTTTCCCGAAGGACTCAAGGACTGATTTAATGTCGCCATGTGAAATGAAAAAGGGAAGTTTGGAGATGAATACTGACCTGGTTGGTAGCGCCAGTCGTGCAGAGGTAATCCAAATGTTATCCAGACAGAACTTTGTTGAAGAAGCGAAGCTGTCGGCACTAAAATCATTCTTGAAAGTGATCACAGTTGTAGCGTTTGTTAACTTCTGAGCGAAGTCGACATTTTCGGATCCATATTTATCAGCAACATGCTGAATCAACTTATTGAATTTCACGTTTGAGTGGCGCACTTTGAAAGACCATGCTAGGCGTTCATCTTTGAGTGCATTGTTGACGTCCATGGCTGGCTGCCCGGCAACTTCAGGAGCGAAGCGAAAACACGTCTGTTCACCTAGGAGGCTAAGGAGAGAGCCGACAATAAGACTGCGCAGTTGACATACCGACTATTCTCATTATCTATTGGTTGACTGAGACTGTCCAATGATCTAACAGAGCAAAGATCATTGGTTAATTGACAATTGATTGATAGCGCAATCAACAAATGATATATGAAAACCAATCATGAATTAACTGCGCAGACTCCTAGTCTCGATTGCTTCCTTGTGATGTGCGTATATAATCCATACAATCGTCCGAGAATAAATCGACAAGCAAACGCGAAATATTTCAATAAAATTAGAATTCCTTTGATTATTTAGGAACGATCTTCAAATAGACGGTCATTGAAAGATAAAAATCAATCAAATGTTGATAAATGTATAAATATTCGAATGCTATTTTAACCAGTGGCGAAGTGTTAGTGGAAGCAACTGAGACAGCGAGAAGCACAAATGAAGCATCGATGATTCTCACTGGTCGTTGACACTACTGTGTTAACCATCATTTATCTGCCAACAACATCTGACAGAGTCAGATTTGGGAGGTGAGGGGCCAGGGTCCATGCACCCCCCTCCTCTTTGAGAATGCTAGTGAGGGCAATTAGTGGCAAAAAAGGTGATTAAACTTACTTATATTTAATGTATTTGTTATGAAATTTTTCAAAAGCCTCTAAAACGGAATGAAATATATATTTTCCGTTTTTTACTGCAACGGAAAACCATCTCAGTAACCTTTTATATTTTTCTGGCCCGATTGAATTTCTATCCCCCTGCCTTCCCCCTTTCTTTTTTTTTCTTCCAAATCTGGACTTTATCACAGACCTGGCCAAACCACGACTCGTGAGCCGCATATGTAGGATGGACATAAAGTAAAGACAGAAAAAGAAAAAAATGTTCTCCTTTTTTTAATACCGAAAAAATACTTTTTTCCCCATCTTCTTTTTGAAAGTGAAATAATTTGACAGGAAACTTTTATCTAAATAAATTAATGTTACATAAATTCGATCGTTGTGAAAGAGAATTTATTTTCCTGAAAGTAATGTTGTTGTACAGTCGGTCAAAAAAGTATCCGAACACTATGATTGATTATAGAATTCAGAAAAAAATATCTGGCAACGATTTTTTTAGAAATTAGTGAACTGGCAACCACGTGACACGAAGGTTACCAGATCACTAATTTCTAAAAAAAATCGTTGCCGGATGTTTTTTCTGAATTCTGTAATCAATCATAGTGTTCGGATACTTTTCTGAGCAACTGTACAGCTCATAATTAAGGTAGTCTTCTTCGGAAGTGTGATATTCAATATCAAGCAATCACAGATGAACCAAGAATCACTGCGAACAAATCAGGAATAAATGTCATTTCAATCTGATAATTTGAATATCATTCCAGCTTTCAGGTATTCTGTTTAATTATTATCATTCGCTCAGTAATATTTAACTTTTATATTTTTTATTTTTTTCTAAAATATTAACCTATATTTGCATTGTTAAGTAGTTTATAAATAAAATATTTTTGGTTGTAAAAAAAAACTTTTTGTCTATTAAAAAAGGTCAAAAGGATCCGAATTAAAAAATGCAATATTTTCACCTTAAAATAATGATCATCTCACCACAGCATGTGACTCATTGCAAACGAACTTTCGATTTGTAAAACAAACAATCAGTATCCTAAATGTGATTCATTTCTTCCAAATTATTTTAACCGAAATTTTAGGAGCATAACTTAATGATTTTGCCAATTCATAGTACTCATTGAAAATGCATAGTTTTGTTTTTAAGCAGAGGATTTTTTTCGTACGAATCATCAAGAATATATTTTTTTAAGTGGCTCAGTTTCGGTTGGCCATTCCCTAATCTATGGTATCATTAGTTGAGCTTCGAGTTTGAGTTCAGCTATGAGAGGTGAACTATGTGTTTATTGACAATTCATTTTACTAGTTCAATCAGGGCTAGATCTATGGTGGAAAGGGGGCCCCCTCCTCCTTTCAGAATGCTAATAAGGGCAAAAAATCATTGAACTTGTGCATATTTCAGGCATTTTTCAAGAAATATTTTAAAGATCTCTAAAACGGAGGAAAAAGCGCACCGCAATGATGATATAATCTATTGAACCTCCCTTTGCTTTTTCGGATATATTGCGTTTCCTTTTATCCCCTTTTCTTTTTTTCTGGATCCGGGCCTCAGCTCAATCGTCCAATGACCTATGAGAACCATCATTACATCAACTGCCTAATTAGCTTCCCCGTTCATTTTAACTCACCTCTTAGTTGTGCTGTCTACCGCTCGCATTAATTTTCTTCACCTCTTTTCCAGGAAGAACCCCCACTTGAGTCTCCCAATGATTACGACGACAGGGATTGGACCGTTCCCCACAGAACCTTTGGCAGCCAACTGTACCTCAACTGGTCCAATCCTCTGGTGCAAATGGAAATGAAAGAAGTGCTAGAGTTCTGGCTCGAGCAAGGCGTCGACGGTTTCTTCATGAAGCATATCGAGAACCTCCACGTGGCTGACGACACAGAACTAATCACCATCCTTCACCAATGGAGATACCTACTCGACAGATTCAGCAACAACAGCTCCAGGAAGATCTTAATCGCCTCCCAAACTTCTTTCCAATCTCTTCAGACGCGGGGAGATCCCTCGAAGCTTGCGTCAATCCTTCCTCTCTTTGACATGGTGGACGTTAGACTCAACATCGCCGTGAACAGGACAGAGGATATCAAGGAACAAATAACCGAAGCGAAGAAGTGGACTGCGCAGTTTCCTGTGTCGCCGTGGATATCGTGGCACGTGGGAAGTGTCGAGACACCTCGTCTGGCGACGAGGCTAGGAGACAGATATACCCTCGGTGCCATGTTTCTGCTGATGATGTTGCCTGGATCTTTGTCTTTATTCTACGGGGATGAAGTCGGGATGCAGGACTCATTCGACATATTTTCTAATAAGGTAAGATTGTAATGTTTTTTGTTGATTTTATTGTTACCTAAAGAATGCAGTTTTGAACGTCGCTTTTGAGCAACGAAGTCTCTACGAATTGATCACAAGATCAGAGGTTTCAAAATGCGATCTAAAAATTGGGATCAATGGAAAAGAAATGAACCATTGATGAGTACCTTTCTGCTATAAATGAGATAACTTTTCTCTTCATAGGTTCATCTTCATAGCAAACAAGGCAATGGGACTGCGCAGTTGACGAAACGATGGTTCCCATAGGTCATTGTTGATTGAGCATTCAATCGCTTTTCAATAAACCAATGGTTTCATAGCTCGGCTAATGATATCAAAGATCACTGGTTAATTCAAAAGCGATTGTTAGTAACTGTGAGGACCACTGATGCCTTCACTGCGCAGTCTCGTTATCTCAGTTGCTTCCACTCAGGCTTTGCCACAGTTTCCAATAAAATTTACGAATATCTAGAAATACACTCTTATTATGACAAAAGAGATCAAGAAATCAGCAATGTTTTAAATGAGTTTTAGTAGATAAAAAGCAACTTAGGGTAAAGATCACAATCAAATCTACCTAAATCACGATATTCATCCATATTCATCAGGTGAGTGGTTAAGGCACGGATGTTCCTATTGTCTTACCACTGCGGTCTCACCTTTTTCACTGACCTCCTTTATTGCGTATCAAACACGCTCTCCTGTCAGACTTTTGTGACAAGAAGATGCTTCAAGGATAATTTATTAATTTATTTATTTTTGGAGAAATATGGAAGGTGAAACATTTAACAATTTAGATTGTGGAAAAATCGCTCAAAAATTGTCGAAAATTCTAAAAACTGATGAAAATGCATTTATACATTTGAGTAAACTTTAAATATATGGTTATTGCTTTTGCTTTAATTAACTTTCCTGAACAATTATTTTGAATATCACTGCACTGTCAAAATTTCAGCTTCCATAATTCTTTAAAAATGGAATTGCTGAAAAATCGACATTTGGAGGAATTAATTGAGATATTTTTCATGTCTTTGAATTTTCTATGGATTTTATAAAGATTAATAATTTTATCAATCATCTTTATTTGCTTTTAACATCAGAATATTTTAAAAACAATGTTTATTTAAATTTGGAAATTTTATTATCCATAAGAGCTTTGTTCTCATGTCTATTGCAGTTCTCTTCATTAAACTGTTAAGTACGTGGCAGATTTACTTTTGGAATAAGAAAAAAAAAACTAACTTCCGAAATTTACAATAATTATTAAAAAAAAGTAAATTTATTCAATCATTTTTAAAGTGCATTTAAATTGAATTTCATAACGTTTCAAAAATTTTTTATCTTCATAATCATGTACCCATTGTTTCAATTTATTTCCATGAATGCGCAAACTTCACGGTTTTAATATTTTTATTTAGGCTATTAAAATAGATGTGCTTTGTAAATGTAATTTTTTTAAACCACTGTTTTTCTTGGTATCAGTATGAAGATATGTGCTGTGGTTCCATTTGTGGTGCCATGTGTCGTTTCTGTCGATTCTTGTTTTACACCAGTTTTCAAAAATACTTAATAATATCCTAAATGCAGGAACGGATCTAGGAGGGAGGGGGGAGGGGTAAAGGTCCGATATCCCCACCCCCATTTAGAATGCTAGTAAGGGTAATAGAGGTAAATCATTATTAAACTAATTTATATTTCATGCATTTTTCAAGACTTTTTCGAACCTTGTAAAATGGAGGGGAAGATGTATTGCATTGGAAATCTATTCCCCCCCCCTCTTTTACATTTTCCAGCTAAATTGTGTTTCTTTCTCCCCCCCCCCCCACTCCTGATTTTCTTTTCTAGATACGTGCCTGCTTAAATGCATAAATTATTGTGATTTCCATTATCTGTAATTCTGCATAATATGCACTAATTGAGTCAACTATCATTTTGTTCAATATTCATCTCAAGTATTCGGATTTTATTATCCCTAAACGTTTCAGGGTTTTTATCAGTTATTGGGCTCTAAATCTGATGCTTTATTAACATTTGATCGGTGTATACTTAATGAAAATATCTCCTGACACTATATACTATACAGCGTCAAAATAATTAAAGTTTAGATATTACGTCTTATCACTGATTATTTCTCTTTTTCTAAACACTTAAATTTTAAATGAATGCAAGATTTGTACCGTTTCACGTGAAGAATTCAACAGCAATTTCCTCCTGAAAAAAGTTCTTGTCCAATCGTCTCTTTGTACTCTTAACCATGAAAGTCAATAAAAATCAAATTGTGAAGCCTAAAAATGTACAGTCGCTCAAAAAAGTATCCGAACACTAGGGTTGATTATAGAATTCAGAAAAAATATCTGGCAACGATTTTTTTAGAAATTAGTGATCTGGCAACCTTCATGTTATTAACACGAAGGTTGCCAGATCACTAATTTCTAAAAAAATCGTTGCCAGATATTTTTTCTGAATTCTGTAATCAACCCTAGTGTTCGGATACTTTTTTGAGCGACTGTATCAATCCTCAAGTCCTAAAGGCGTTTGCACAACAAGCGGTTTACATCGCCAATGCACCGGTGTAAAAGAAATTATGCATCATCTTGTATATTGCAATATTCCGAAATTAAAAGCAGCATTTTCAATTGCTCATTTCCATAAATCATTGTCTCGCAAACGTTTTTACTCTGCGGCACACTGAAGCTAATTTTTTTCTCCGCGGCATACCTAAAAAAGAATAAAAGCAAACTCTATGTAATCGTCATTATATTTGCGCTTTGTTGAAGTCATCAGTCTGGTTTTACTTGAAGATTTGCTCTCGTTCTTTAATTCATAACTCGGTGTTTGTTTTAAAAATTTGTCCATTCTATGGCTTGAAACAATCAAAAAATAATACCAAAATTTGGAAAAAGCTTGATAAATACTTACAAGATCCCAGTTGATAAAATCTGAAAGATTTTTATTAAAGCACGTCGATAGCACGTCGATATTAAAGCACGTCGATGACACAAGTCAAGTCAAAATGAAATCTTTCGAATATCTAGTGTCAATTTGAAAATCTCTCGCGGCACACAGTTTGCGAGACACTGCCATAAATTATACATTTCAATAATTTACTTTAGAAAAAGTACCTATTCCTTGCTTAAAACATAAACAATATGCCTGTGACTGAGTTTTACATCTCCGAGTTGTCCATGCTGGAACTGGTACGGACATACGTAGCATCTTCTCTCATTGGTTGTCGACTTTGATCTTCAGAATTTTGCCTCCCCCATTCTTTATGCGAAATAGAGTATGAATATAGGATAGCTTCCTATGACTTTTGGAAATATGTTAAAACAGTGTCCACAATTGCAGAAATTAAACTTTTTCTTTTTTAAAGAGAACTTTAATAAAAAGCTTAGTTCAATTCACATAGAACGTTAAATCTTAAATATATTTATTTTCAACAACGTATTTTCTCTTTTCGGATCATTGAGCTGTTTACATCTGATGCATCCTCTTTAATCTGTCTTAATTTCAATCTGTCTTAATTCATACATTATCATAACGCACAATCAGCTTTTTAAACAACGCACAAATTACACTTCTCTTCGCTTTTGTTCCGTTGATTTTCGGGGTGGCGGGGGGGGGGGCTCAGTCGGGAGCGCGCCAGGCTCGTAATCTGTAGTTCCCAGGTTCGAGTCCCAGCTGGGTCAGCGTTGAGATTTATCTCCGCAAAATTTCCCCGCCCTGCCCACGGTCAGTAGCGGACACCGATGGGCTTGGAAAGGCCGCCGTCCGTCGGATGGGACGTTACGTCGTGGCCCCGTGTGCGGGAGAGACATACCCTGTGCACGTTAAAGAACACGCTGGATGTCCTTGACGGGAGGCTACCATCTGTCTCCCAACAGCTGTTCCAGTGGGTCCCCTCCCCAACCTTCTCTGAGCCTTCGGGGTCCATGTGATCTGGCCATTTAGCCCATGGTGTGCAAAAAAGTGCCGCTCAGAGGTAAAACAACCAACCAACCAACCAACCGTGGAATTTCGGAGTAAATCGATGAAGGAAAAAAAAAAGAATTACATCAAATGTGACGTGTTAACAATTCTTGTGGAATGGAACTAATATTACTTTATATTTAGGAAGACAAAATCTAAATAATAAATTTGTAATAGAAGTCGAAATTAGAGTTCTACCTCATGTCACTCAAGTCTCTTCTATTTCACGAATGATTCGTTGCTGCATGGTTTTGTTTCATAATTCTTACCCAGCTTCAGGAAACTCAACCAAAGAAAGCTTTTCGGAGCTTTTCATGCATTTGCAATCAAACTTAATGACGTGTTTTAAGTCGAAAAACTTTCCCTACTCTTATCTATCTCATTTTCATTAAACAGAAGTGAATTCTGTGGTAACAACGTCGGAATGTTTTGAATTCCTTTCAATATCTGAAACTGGAAAGAAAATGTAGAATGAATATAAATTTATATGTAAAACGTTAAATATGAAATAATTAAGGTTTATTAAATCTCAACAATGATCTGTAGTGTTCAGGCTAAGGCACCGATATAGAAAAAAATTAATGTGTGGTTGTCGAAAGATTGGATTGAAGTAGAGCATATCAAAACAAGAATCTCGAGTGCTTTTTTTTTTTGTCAAAAATTATTCTTGTTAAACAGTAAAATATAACTTTCCTCTTTTTCGTTTTTCTCTTCCTTTTAAACTATGCAAAATAATTTTTCCCGCTTTAATTTTGGTTTTTAAAATTCTCCAAGAAAATAGAGATAGCACCTGTGCTCTCTTCTCTTATACGTCACCCGACACAACTTCAAACATCTGTTTCATTTTCAATTATTCAGAAATTTCCGAAAGCACACTGAATGATCACGTTAGTAGCGACAATCGTATTATTCTAACTAGGCATCATTTTTATGCAATTAGCATGCAGTTTAGTGTAAGTAAACAGACCTATCTGCCTCCCTGACTCGAATGCGAGATCACTTCGTTACGCTCCAGTTGCTATGCCTGACTGTGCCTGTTAGTGAGATTCATTCCATCAAATTGGTTGTCAGCCAATGGTGTGTAATGTTATTTCCATCCAGTGCTTCGATGTCGTGAATCTGAATAATCCAAAGTACATTAATAATTGATATATCGTTATAAATGCTTGGTTCACTGTCGATATATATATATAGCTCATGAGCGCCTCAAAACGTTGAACTGGTAGAGCTTCAAGAGAGCATAATCTACCATCATTACGCTTCTTAATTCATCAGGTGTGAATTTCCCCAGCTTTAGCTGAAATGGTAGAGCAACTAGTGCCTAACTAATAACTAACTAAGAGATACCGCGTTCGAGGATGGGGATAAGGATGTGTGGATTTTTTTTCACACTTGCGTAAAAAGTGTACCAGTGTTGTTTTTTTTCAATCTGTAGTGTTCCCAATTCTTATCATGGGATAAAACGAGAAACCCTGGGTAAAGACCGATGATGTTTCTTCCGTATAAATAGGAGTAATATATCGTCATTTATTTCTTTTTCCTACATCAGAGTTGCTGCAAAACCTGAGTAAAAGCAAATTCAGATAATGAGAGTGCGCTACTAATGAAACTATGGTTCTCATTGGTCATTGGTTGATTCAGCTATCAATCATTTATTAATCAACCAACGATCTATAATGCAGTTTTTGACATATGATAAACATTGTTTGATTGATAGCAAATTGAAAGCTCGCTCAACCAATGACCTATGAGACCAGTCGTTACGTAAACTGAGCAGTCTCATTGCTTCAATTACGTCCACTCACACTTCGCCGCTGCATCTTTTTACCACTACCAAAGAGAATTATTTATTCTTTGCAAATTTAACAATTTAAAAACTTAACAAAACTTGATTACGGAAATACGGATTATTATATATCAATTCCAAAAGGAGAAATCGATATTGTAGTTTCGTTACAATAAAAAACAGGTGTAAGTAGACTGAAAGTTTTGCTCTACTGCATTTGGGATGCGTGATAATAATAAACTTGATAACAATGTCATAGCGTGAATGGTAACCAGGAAGATTATGGGAAGACAATGCCGGCAATTTTATATTCCTGAAATATTAAGGAAGCAATCCTTCCACGATCGTGACTGTCATCTACGATAGAATTTGACTTTAAGAATTTTCCATTTTCATCACTTCTTCGTTGGACTTCCTATTAACATGGGGGCGGGGTGGCTCAGTCGGTAGTGCGTCAGGCTCGTAATCTGTAGTTCCCAGGTTCGAGTCCCAGCTGGGTCAGCGTTGAGATTTTTCTCCGTAAAATTCCCCGCCCTGCCCACGGTCAGTAGGGGATACCGATGGGCTTGGAAAGGCCGCCGTCCGTCGGATGGGACGTTAAGCCGTGGCCCCGTGTGCGGGAGAGCCATACCCTGTGCACGTTAAAGAACACGCTGGATGGCCTTGACGGGAGGCTACCGTCTGTCTCCCAACAGCTGTTCCAGTGGGTTCCCTCCCCCAACCTTCTCTGAGCCTTCGGGGTCCATGTGACCTGGCCATTTAGCACATGGTGTGCAAAAAAGTGCCGCTCAGAGGTAAAACAACCGAACCCAACCTATTAACATAAAAACCAACCCTGTTCCTTTTACTTATACTTTATTTGGTATTCATTTTTAACTTTAGTGGAAATCGATTAGTATTATTTATTAGATTTGCTTCCCCATTTCTCCGCCTTCTTTAAAATGATCCAGAGTTTTGTTGGCAATTCGTCTCAATTTCTTTTCGCTCTCCTAAAAGATAAATAAAAAAAAGCTGTCTTTTGTTTCACTGAACGCTTCACTTTTTTTTGTCTGCATCACTCTTTCTTTTTTCTTACGTTCCGTTTCTTCACCCCTTTTAGTTCTTGTAAAAAAAATTTCGTGTGGGTTGCAAAAATAATTTTTCGTCATGTTTCTGTTGCGGGAGGGAAGAAATCAATAACTAAATTATGTCTGTTAAGTGATTTCAGATGCAAGAAAAATGAAAAGAAGATTAGATAAGAAGAGAGAAAGTAACGAAATGGCATTAAAGAAAGTTGAGGGGCATCAAAGGCAGTTTGTCAGTCACCATTAATCCGTTTTGTATCAACTTTAGTAACATCAACTCACACACCCAGATCCAACATTCGAGTCAAGGATTTCATCGATACAAAAATTTAACATTGTTCGTCCGTCACTAAACTAAGTTAAAAGTATAAAGTTTTCCTTTTCTATCGGAAAGCTTTCTTTCTTTCGTCTTCCGCTCTCTTTACCACGTGGTTTCTTTTTCTTTTCGCACATTGTTTCCGATGAAAGAACGTTTCTTTTTTTACTTCGGTTTTGCTTTCTTGTATCGACTTTCTTTCTTTTCTTGTCTCTTTCAATCTCATTTTATGCCGAATCTTTTAAAAGGGAGAATTCTTTTCCAAAGGACGCTAAATGGATTCTTGTTGAAGGGTTTATTTTTGCGTTTACTCTTCATATTAATGCAGTCGACAAAGAACAGCATTTGATGCTTTTTTTTTTTGGTGTGCTAACTTTCGACACTTTTTGTGATGAATATGCAGTGCCGAAGCGTTGATAGAAGCAATTGAGGCAACGAGACTGTGCATTTGACTCATCGAAAGATTTCATAAGTCATTGGTTGATCGGACTACCAAACACTTGTCAATCAACCAATGATCTTTGATCTATGAATCATCGGATGGTTGATAAGTAATTGATATTTGATAACTTACTCAACAACCTATGAGAATCATCGATGCTTCAATTGTACAATTTCACTGTCCTTTTCGCAACTGATGTATAATCGTAGAAGGCATCGAAATGTTTTGAGTAATTCTAAGATTCAAAGTATGCATCATTTGCATTTTAATTTTCATCTTTTTTTTTGTAATATTGCTACAGGCAAATATATATGATGACAACACCCACTAGTTCCGCCAAAAGGCACTACCAGTAAAGGGAAATGCCATATTCACCACTACCTACGGTCAGGGGCAAGACAGTACTATATAGATACAGCTCATCTCCGACTACCCAATGGCGAGCAGTACTATAGGAGTAAAGCTCATCCATCGGTCGAAACCTAAATTTAATCCTGCTCCCGGACCTCCACAAACAAGAATATAGAATCCAAGTTGCCTCGGCTCCTGTGACTGGAACTCTTAGTCGAGCCCTTCCGTCGGGGCCCTGTCCAACATGCAGAGATTCTAGTCAGCAGGGCCCTCAAATTCTTCCATCTTAGCGTGTCCGACCGTTGCCCAATTCGGTCAGCATAGCCTTCGACTTCATTTAGGTCCTCAAGCCCCACCACCACCACCACCACCTCGGCAAGGTGGTCCCGTATCGGGGGGGGGGGGGGGGATATTGCTACAAGTACACTAATATAGAAAATTAGATCTAATAAACTGACATAAAAATCTTAAATTAGATAAATAATTTTGTGGATAAATTAGTTTCGCCGATGAGTGGGATTCGTATACACACCTCCCAGTGGCATGCCAGGTGCTCTAACCACTAATCCATCATCAGTTCTGTCATTTAACCTCTTAGTTGTGGTTTTAAATATCACTGACCATGTTGCTCATGGTAGTTCTAAAATTATATGTCAACCGGTGATACGTGAATTTATTATTGATTAATTCTTGAATTAATAACGCTTTAGCGTGAGTGATTTCCTTATCTAAGAGCCTTATACTTAAGAATATTGAATTAGTTGTCTTTCCTGATCATAGATGGTGCCATGAGTGGCACAATAAATGTAATGCTGGTGATAGCTTAGTGGTTAGCGCATCTGGCGTATAACTGGGTTGGGTTGGGATGTTTTACCTCTGAGCGGCACTTTTTTGCACATTATGAGCTAAATGGCCAGGTCACATGGACCCCGAAGGCTCAGAGAAGGTTGGGGGAGGAGACCCACTGGAACAGCTGTTGGGAGACAAATGGTAGCCTCCCGTCAAGGCCATCCAGCGTGTTCTTTAACGTGCACAGGGTATGGCTCTCCCTATCACGGGCCCACGGCTTAACGTCCCATCTGACGGGCGGCGACCTTTCCAAGCCCATCGGTGTCCCCTACTGACCGTGGGCAGGGCGGGGAGTTTTTGCGGAGATAAATCTCAACGCTGACCCAGCTGGGACTCGAACCTGGGAACTACAGATTACGAGCCTGGCGCGCTACCGACTGAGCCACCCCCGGCATATAACTGGAAGGAGTGGGTTCGAATTCCTTAATAAAAGGGATTTCCAAGAAATAAAACTACGGACACTCGACATAAAAATGGAAACATTACATGTTAAGTTAATGGAGAGTGAAATTCGAAGATCCGTAATTCACACAATAAGCTTTTTATAGAAATATAGCACTTGATAAATTTAAATCTCGTTGGAATTTATCGAAATTTCGATTTGCAAGAATATTTGTTGAGTATTTAAAGAGCTATAAAGGCTCAAATACTTAACAGCAGCAAAGTAAGGCCTAAGAGTCTTGTGTAAAATTGACAATTATTGAAGAACTATTTGCCCAAAATTCTAAAAACATACACTTACTAAACGGTTTTAAATAATACTTTTCTCAAAAGTTTTAATTAACTTCTGAGGTGAATTCTTACGATTGACATCTCTGTTATTTATATTGAAACTTCTGTACCTCTTTAAGTGCTGAACGGATATTGTTCAAAATCGAAATGTAGACAGTTTAATTAACATTTTATTATTACCTTTAGTCATGGGTTTCCATAAAAATTATTTAATCAGTTACGGAGCCTCGAATTTCATTCTCCATTGACAAGTGGGCTTGGAAAGGCCGCCATCCGTAGGATGGGACGTTAAGCCGTGGCCCCGTGTACGGGAGAGCCATACCCTGTGCACGTTAAAGAACACGCTGGATGGCCTTGACGGGAGGCTACCACCTGTCTCCCAACAGCTGTTCCAGTGGGTCCCCTCCCCCAACCTTCTCTGAGCCTTCGGGGTCCATGTGACCTAGCCATTTAGCCCATGGTGTGCAAAAAAGGGCCGCTCAGAGGTAAAACAACCCAACTCAACCCATTGACATGAGATGAGGACGTTTCTATTTTTCTGTTCATTGCCTGTTCGTGCATGTAATTTAAGTAGAATTCTGAAATGTTTTATCATTTTTTTCGAACTATATGATTACTTTTTATGTTTCTCAGCTTCCCAAGTGGTGCTTAATGCCACAAGGGCACCGATAATCATAAGTTTTCGATATTTAACATTTTGACTTAATTATTAAAATTGTAAGCGAAACGCTATTTGCATTGCTGATTATTTCCATTGGCCTTTCATCACTGTTTAAATTAGCAATTTCCCTTCCACCTTCACTCGCACCCACCCCTAAATCTTCTAACTATTCTTAGTAATCAACTAGTTGCATTCAATGCTATTTTACTCATTTTGACCCTCACAAAAGGGCGGGAGTTGACTCACTCGGTAGCGTACTAGGCTCGTAATCTGTAATTCCCAGGTTTTCTGAGTCCCCAATTGTGGTAGCAATCATATTTATTCCCACTAAACTCCCACTCGGCCCTCGATAAGAAAGGGGACACCGATGGGCTTGGAAAGGCTATCCTCCGTCAGCTAGCATGTAAAGCCATGACCCCGTGTTCAAGAGAGTCATACCGTGTGCACATTAAAGAACACGCTGAATGACCTTGACGGGAGGCTACCACCTGTCTACTAACAGCTGTCTAGTGAATTCTCTTCCGCAAACTCATCTGAGCCCTTGAGGTCTTTGTGACCTGGTTATTTAGCCCACTGTGTGCAGCAATTGCTTCTATCAAGAAACCTGTTTATTGTGTGCAAAAAAAAATACCCGTCAAAGATAAAACAACCCAAACAATCACAACAAAAAATGAATTCCCGCTTTAAAAATTGTAACATCTTTCTTTAACTTTGGTTCTTTCGGAAAAAGAAAAGAATATATCGAAAATAAAAGGTGAGAAATATAGAATGAAACGAATTAAAGTTCAGAGGAAGTAGCAATAGCTTTGTGGTGAGTGGCAACTGGACAGACTCTGAGACTGCACATTGACGCATCAACGACAACTTTCAGAGATCATTGGTTGATTGACAAGTAATTGAGATATCATTCAGCCAGAGTTAAATGAGAATTGTGACTATGTCAATTGCGCAGTCTAGTTGTCACATTTGCTTCCCTACACGTTTCGCCACTAACATTTCATGTATTTTGCAAAAAAAAAAATTAAAGGCTTGCTAGAACGGAGAAAAAATATTGTACCTGTATAGAAAGAATATTTTTCCAAAAAGCAAAAGCGCCATTACCAAGTTCCTTTCCGGTTTTCATTTAAAGTACTGATATCTCCTTTTCACCATTTGTTTATGGGCTTGGCAACGGCAGCTGTCCATCGGATGGTAAGTACAGCCGTGTCCCATTGGGCACCAGAGCCGTACCCTGTGCACGTTAAAGAACATATTGGATGCCTTGACGGGAGGTTTCCATTTGTCTCCTAACATTTGAACGGTGGGTTCCCTTCCCGAAACATTCTATGAGTCCTTGGGGCTCTTGTGACCTGGCCATTTAGCCCATTGTGTGCAGAAAAGTCCCACTCAACAACCAAACAACAATATCTTCTTTACATATGATAGCGAAAAGTAGATTTTGATATCTAATGGCAAATAGCATCAGCATTTTCTATTATTTCTGGGTAATACCTGGATGATATACCAACGTTACAAAGCATCAATCCCATCAACCGAGCAGCCAAACCTTCTGATTTATGCGATAACATTCTGCCAGAACGAAACGACAAAATTTCTGCCCGAAACAAGGTGTCGTCGACTTCCGGTGTATTTCTAGCCTCACCATTCAGATGTGTATCTCGATACCTCACTCTCAACATACCCACTCCCTCACAAACTGTTCTCCGGCGATATTGTATCCTATAAACAACACACAGGTGCAAAATGTTCTCTCTTGTCTCCCATTGTTTGCAACATTTCCCTCGTATAAGGGATCAGGTGGCCATCGTGTTCGAGCCGCGCAGCGAAAATTACATCGCCGGGAATGAAATTTTTTGAACCGTGTTGTTTTTGGCGGGTATTACAAGGCCATCGTCGCTAAGAGCTTATTGGCCCGAGACAAAACCCAATATAGAGTCCTTTTTTCGCTCGTAAATTTCGGGTAACGGCAGAAGTGTTGTCGTTTTATTGGAGAGCTTGTTCTAAGTTTCAGGTATCTCGTTAGATCCTTTTTTCCTTCAATCCAGCGCTTTTCCTTATTGCCTTGAGTGGTGAGTGGTAAGTATCCAATGGAGTGTGATGTTAACTCTTGTTAAAATCTCCGGTGTCGAACATTGAGAGAGCGTGGTTGTTTTTTATTTCTTTAATTATTTCTCGCAACTTTTCGGTTCGTGGGTTTTTTATTTGGCACAATACGGATGATTATGGTCGTCTTAAATCGTAGCATCTGTGAGTAGGTACATTTTTTCTTGTCCATAGTACATTGAAAATCCAGTTCTCATCGTGCCAGACTTGTAAGCTGAGGTACAAAGACTTCAATTCCGTATTTTTCTTATTAAGATTTGTGTCGTTTATACTTGCTGTGCCTTCTTTGAAAAAAATCAAAGGCTTATTATCTGTTGTCGATGAGGAACGAAAACTTTTTGGTTTCGTTCAGCACTTGTTGAGAAAGAGAAAATATTTTTTCCTTATTTGGCTTCAGTGACACATTGAAACCAATTGATTTTATTTTGCATTCGTACAAAATGGATTTTTCTATGTCTTCAACGAGACAGGAAGACCGATTGATTTTATTCTACATTCGTATAGAAATTGATTCTTCTCTGCCTTCAATGAGACAGGAAAACCGATTGATTTTATTCAGCATTCGTATAGATATGGATTCCCCTCTGCCTTCACTGAGACAGTAAAGTCGATTGATTTTACTCTTCATTTATAGGGATATAGATTCTTCTCTGCCTTCACTGAGACAGGAAAACGAATTCTTTTATTCAGCATTCGTATAGATATGGATTCCCCTCTGCCTTCAGTGAGACAGTAAAGTCGATTGATTTTACCCTTCATTTATAGGGATATAGATTCTTCTCTGCCTTCACTGAGACAGGAAAACGAATTTTTTTATTCAGCATTCGTATAGATATGGATTCCCCTCTGCCTTCAGTCAGACAGTAAAGTCGATTGATTTTACTCTTCATTTATAGGGATATAGATTCTTCTCTGCCTTCACTGAGACAGGAAAACGAATTTTTTTATTCAGCATTCGTATAGATATGGATTCCCTTCTGCCTTCAGGGACACAGTAAAGTCGATTGATTTTACTCTTCATTTATAAGGATATAGATTCTTCTCTACCTTCACTGAGACAGGAAAATGAATTTTTTTATTCAGCATTCGTATAGATATGGATTCCCTTCTGCCTTCAGGGAGACAATAAAGTCGATTGATTTTACTCTTCATTTATAGGGATATAGATTCTTCTCTGCCTTCAATGAGACAGGAAAACGAATTTTTTATTCAGCATTCGTATAGATATAGATTCCCCTCTGCCTTCAGTGAGACAGTAAAGCCGATTGATTTTACTCTTGATTTATAGGGATATAGATTCTTCTCTGCCTTCACTGAGACAGGAAAACGAATTTTTTTATTCAGCATTCGTATAAATATGGATTCCTCTGTGCCTTCAGTGAGACAGTAAAGTCGATTGATTTTACTCTTCATTTATAGGGATATAGATTCTTCTCTGCCTTCACTGAGACAGGAAAACGAATTTTTGTATTCAGCATTCGTATAGATATGGATTCCCCTCTGCCTTCTGTGAGACAGTAAAGTCGATTGATTTTGCTCTTCATTTATAAGGATATAGATTCTTCTCTGCCTTCACTGAGACAGGAAAACGAATTTTTTTATTCAGCATTCGTATAGATATGGATTCCCTTCTGCCTTCAGTGAGACAGTAAAGCCGATTGATTTTACTCTTCATTTATAGGGATATAGATTCTTCTCTGCCTTCACGGAGACAGGAAAACGAATTTTTTTATTCATCATTCGTATAGATATGGATTCCCCTCTACCTTCAGTGAGACAGTAAAGTCGATTGATTTTACTCTTGATTTATAGGGAAATAGATTCTTCTCTGCCTTCACTGAGACAGGAAAACGAATTTTTTTATTCAGCACTCGTATAGATATGGATTCCCCTCTGCCTTCAGTGAGACAGTAAAGTCGATTGATTTTACTCTTCATTCATAGGGATATAGATTCTTCTCTGCCTTCACTGAGACACTGAAACGAATTTGTTTATTCAGCATTCGTATGGATATGGATTCCCCTCTGCCTTCAGTGAGACAGTAAAGCCGATTGATTTTACTCTTCATTTATAGGGATATAGATTCTTCTCTGCCTTCACGGAGACAGGAAAACGAATTTTTTTATTCATCATTCGTATAGATATGGATTCCCCTCTACCTTCAGTGAGACAGTAAAGTCGATTGATTTTACTCTTGATTTATAGGGAAATAGATTCTTCTCTGCCTTCACTGAGACAGGAAAACGAATTTTTTTATTCAGCACTCGTATAGATATGGATTCCCCTCTGCCTTCAGTGAGACAGTAAAGTCGATTGATTTTACTCTTCATTCATAGGGATATAGATTCTTCTCTGCCTTCACTGAGACACTGAAACGAATTTGTTTATTCAGCATTCGTATGGATATGGATTCCCCTCTGCCTTCAGTGAGACAGGAAAACCGATTGATTTTATTCTGTATAAGTAGAGAAACGGATTCTTCTTTTCCTTAAACGAGACATCAAAACCGAATGATTTTTATTCTCCACTCGCAGAGGAATGGATTCTTCACTGCTTCTTGGTGAGACAGGAAAACGGGTTGATTTTTATCTGCATTCGTCTAGAAATGCAATTCTTCTCTATCTTCAGTGACGCAAGAAAACGAAGTGATTTTATTCAGCATTCGTGTAGAAATGGATTCTTCTCTGCCTTCAGTGAGACAGGAAAACAGGTTGATTTTATTCTGCGTTCGTACAGAAATTGATTCTTCTCTACCTTCACTGAGACAGGAAAACCGACTAATTTTATTCGGCATTCGTATAGAAATGGATTCTTCTGTGCCTTCAGTAAGACAGTAAATCGATTGATTATATTCTCCATTCGTAGAAAAATGGATTCTTCTCTGCCTTCACTAAGACAGGAAAACCGATAGATTTTATTTTGTATTCGTAGAGAAATTGATTTTTCTCAGTCTTCATTTCATCAGATTTTCATCAGATTTTCTTAGATAATAAAATCGATTGATTTTATTCTCCAATTGTAGAGAAATGGAATCTTACCTGTCTTCAGTGAGGCAATAAAAAGAATTAATTTTTTTAGCACTCGTAGAGAAATAAATTCTTTTGTTCCTTCAGTGAGACAGGAAAACTGATTGGTTTCATCTGCATTCGCAGAGGAATGTCTTCTTCTTCGCCTTCAGTCAGAGAAGAAAACGGATTGGTTTTGTTCAGCAGTCGATAGGAAATGGAAACATTGTTTTGTATCCTTGAGGAAGACAAAAGAGTATTTCCTTTTCTACCTTCAATTTGAAAAGAAAGTTGATTGGCTATTACTTCGTTTGTTAAGAAATAATTTATCCGTTACTCATTCTCCCATAGAAATTATTTCTTTGTGATATTTCGTGAGACAGGAAAAGCGATTGGTTTTGCCTCTTTTCTCTGGCTTTTCTTAAGAAGAATAAAGCAAGTGGGTTTTTCTCAACGAAGGAAAGGAATATCTCATCGATTTAGGTTTATCGACGAAAGAGAGCAAAATCAGTGTTCAAGAACTCATAGATTCCTTTATGAGATTGAGTGCAAGAACTCATAGATTCCTTTATGAGATTTAGTAACAAGAACTCATAGATTCCTTTATGAGTTGAGTGACAAGAACTCATTGCTTCCTTTGGGAGAATGGGTAACAAGAATTCAATGCTTTCTTTGTGAGAATGGTACCAAGAAATCATTGCTTCCTTGTAAGAATGGATAATTAGAACTCATTGCTTCCTTGTAAGAATGGATAATTAGAACTCATTGCTTCCTTGTAAGAATGGATAATTAGAACTCATTGCTTCCTTTGTGAGAATGGGTAACAAGAACTTATTGCTTCCTTTATGAGAATGGGTAACAAGAGCTCATTGATTCTTTTATGAGAATGGGTAACAAGAGCTCATTGATTATTTTATGAGAATGGGTAACAAGAGCTCATTGATTCTTTTATGAGAGTGGGTAAGAAGTGCTCATTGGTTTCTTTGTGAGAATGGCTACAAGAAATCATTGCTTTCTTGTAAGAATGGATACCAAGAACTCATTGCTTGTTTTATGAGATTGGGGAACAAGAGCTCATTGATTCTTTTATGAGAGTGGGTAATAAGATCTCATTGATTCTTTTGTGAGAATGGGTGACAAGAACATTGCTTCCTTTATGAGATTGGGTAACAGTAGCTCATTGATTCTTTTATGAGAGTGAGTAACAAGATCTCATTGATTCTTTTATTATGAGAATGGTAACAAGAGTTCATTGATTCCTTTATGAGATTGGGTGACAAGACCTCACCGATTTCTTTGTGACAATGATTAACGGATGAATTATTTCCTGCCTATGTTATGGATGGAGAAATGTATCCTATGAAAACATTTCTACATCCATAATTTACTTTATCATGTAAAAACTAATAAGATAAATATATTAATGCCCCACATTTGGACAACGAAATTTATGACAAGTGAACAAAATAATTAGCATTTAATTTTAAATTTTACCGAATTTTATCATCATCATCATCATCATCCTCAAGCTGCCATGGGCTATGGAGGTCCAACCAGACCGTGCAATTTAGTTCTCCAAGCAAGTCTATCCTGAGCTACATCTACTGCATCTGGCCACTGCACACCAATTCTAACAAGGTCCTGTTTGACATTGTCTGCCCACCGCATCCTAGGTCTCCCCTGTCGTACTGAATTTAACATGTTTAAAATCGTTATTTTTTTCACAAATCAAGATATTGTCACTATTGTTTTTCATATTGCCCTCAATTCTAATTAAATTACAGTTGCTACTTTTCCCTTTTTGGCACAAGTAGTTTTAAAGGGAAGAAAAGTATACTCTTAAAGCAAATCGTATCAGAAAATAAGGAACGGTAAAATGAATTTCTAAAAAAAGTTTTTTTTTTCGTGGAATTAATAAACAAAACACTCTCTATCTTTTGAACTTAACAAACATTCTGCAAAAAATATAAATTAATATTTGAAATTTTAAAAACCTTAACATTTCGAAAAGCGAAAGAAAAATAGAGAAGTGAGTCTCTTATAACATCGTTTATAAATAAACAGCCGCGAATCATGAGGTAAAGGATTCGAGGAACGAGACCGCGCAGTTGATGAAACGATGTTCCTTTAGGTCATTGATGAGTGAGCTTTCAATTGCTTCTCAATAAACCAATGGGCTCATATCTCAACCAATCATATCATCCATCTTTTTTGATTTATAAGTGATTGTGTATTCTATAAGATTCACTAATATCTATGTGGACCATTAAAGACTAAACTGAGTAGTCTCATTATCTCAATTGCTTACACTCACGCTTCAACATCATAACAAGCATTTAAATATGCCTCATACACACTGCGAACCTTTAAAGCTACGAAAGACAGCCATTCCATTACAGTATATGTAATTGTAGGAAGTTTAGTGAATTTGTTTTTAAGAACATGGACTAAGGTTTGGGCCTCAGAATTAAAAATTAGATTTTTGATGAAATTTCACATCACCATCCCTCCTCCGTTATCTTAAGAAAAGAGAACTGATGACTCTGTTTTGCCTTCGATGAGCCAAGAGAAATCAGCGCACACTCTTATTTTTTTATTATTAAAGGTAAACAAAAGACTCTGCTTTCATTGATGAAAAACAGAATTAATCATCTCTGTTGTGCTTTCACTAATAAGGAAAACCGATTGTTTCCGTTCTGCCTCCGATGAAAAAGCGAAACTAATCGGATCTGCCTTCACTGACAGGAGAAATAAATTGGCCTGCTTTCTGTCCATTGAAAAAATAAAATGACTGCTCTTTAAAATACTTCTATTAACCAGACCGAAAAGACAGTGGCGTCCTTTTGAGTGATTTTCACTGAATATTCAAGGAAGTCAAAAATTGTTCCGAACCTCTCTCAAACGATGTAAATGAAAAATCAGATTTATGTATAGAAGGTGAAAGAGGATAACAGTTGCCCTTTCATCGAGTGACATAGCTATCTGCTTCTAAAATGTGATCGAGTGGTTAGTGTGCTTGATTACTGATCAAAGGTCCTGGGTTTGAGTCCTGGTATGGATTTTTTTTTTGTGTTGTTTTCTAATGAGGTCTCGACTTCCTTATAGATCTTCTCTCTGGAGTATTATTATATTGGCAGGCTCCTGTCAGACTTCTGTGACAAGCAGTTACTTAAGAGCCAAATGACACTGCATAGTTGAGGCATCATTGGTTCTAATAGGACTTCGGTTTATTATACTAGCAATATCTTATCAGACAAACAATGATGATATCATTAGATGATTCAGGAGTGACCAACTTATCCTGTAATGAACAAAATATTACATGGGAAATATATATCAACCAGGGGAGGATGCAACAGCTATTGCGTGCCACATTCGGAGAATCGAATTTTGAAAAGCGAAAAAATCGGGAGACGTGCAACAAACAGATTGGCCCTCTGGAGATCATTGTTTTATTGACAGTAACTAATAACTCAATAACAAATGACATATGAACATCATCATTTGGTCAACTGAGCAGTCTCATTATCTCAATGGCTTGCACTCACGCTTTAATCAAGTTCTCGTTGCCTCAGCTGTTTCTAATCACACTTCGCCACTTCGACAGACATTCTGACAGAGCAACAGACACGCAGAGAGACAGTTTTGCGCAAAATACCTTCTTGAGGGCATGAACCGCTAAAACGATAATCCTAATCAAAACTCTCGATATCAGTTGTCTTCCAATTGCAAAACTTCCTCCAAATTTCCTAAGAAAAGATAAAAACAACCACATCCTAGCGATAAATATCTACTTTACAGCAATTTTTATGTATTTCATCTCATTTAACATCTGAATATCAAATTAAAAAAAAACAGTGATGAATAAATTTTTTCTACGCATACGCATATATCATCTACTCAGATTTAGTTAGCTCAACATTTGCACCATAGGTTTACTCGAAATTGGATCATTTTTAGTGCTTCCATAATCTTTGGTATCAAAGAACCTTTCTTGTTTCTTTCTTTACACTATTTCTTCCATTCCTGAGCCCGGATTCCTCAGTAAAGAAGGAAAAGCTCTCTGCTTCGATATCTACCCTTTTAGAGAGAGAGAGAGTGATAAAACAGAGGAAGACATTTATTTCGCAGTGAAAGTGCAGACAGGGCGAGGAAATAAAGTAATTTTTGAGTTCTTTGTTGGTCGATAAAATGGAACATTACTGTCTGGTGCTCGCTAGTCTTGATAACCTTTCGCAATCCTGCGTCAGCAGTAAATTCGAAGGAATGTTGACAACGTCGTGTCTCTTCTGATTCCTTCGAGCGTCTAGAGGACAGAGTTTTAGTTGATTTTTTTTCTTCTTTGGTGGCAGGTAAGTAATCTCTCACTGACATCGTAGTTGCGACTTAGGGGAAATAGGAAGAGGTGGAAACTAACACAAGATTTATTAGCAGCGGTGATAAATTTTGCGAAAAGATTCAGTTCCTCTGCCTATTTAAAGAATTTATCGTCCAACTAGTCTTTTGTTTATTGTTAATCATTTTTGGTGTTTTGCTTTGCGATGGTCTTTTAATGCTGCGTAATGGGAAAATCAGAGGGACCACCAGTGGTTTAAGGTAAGTGAGTGGAAGCAAAGGGCTATGGGTGAGGCTATGAATTGCGCAGTTAACTCTTTGAGTAGTAGTTTAATCACACCCGAGGGATCCCCCTTTGCACAGTGCTTTCCCCCCCTATGACGTCATCGACCACGCCCCTATGACGTAACAGGCCACGCCCCCTATGACGTAACAGGCCACGCCCCTATGACGTAACATTACGTAACATGACGTAATCATTACATAATCATTACGTAACAGGCCACGCCCCCTTTATTAATAATTAATAATTCCTCCCCCTTTATTAAACCCCCCTTTCCCCCTCAGTGGCGCCATCTGTTGACAGTGAGAAGTACTATTTTCCCAAAAACCCTTTATTTTCACTCTAATTTCTCGTTTTCGGACCCCCCGGTCGACCTACCTATATTTTAAGCCCTCCCCCTTATTAAAAACCCTCCTGGCGCCATCTGTTGACAGGGAGAAGTACTATTTTCCCAAAAACCCCTTTATTTTAAGTCTAATTTCTCGTTTTCGGACCCCACGGTCGACCTACCTATATTTTAAGCCCTCCCCCTTATTAAAAACCCTCCTGGCGCCATCTGTTGACAGGGAGAAGTACTATTTTCCCAAAAACCCCTTTATTTTCACTCTAATTTCTCGTTTTCGGACCCCACGGTCGACCTACCTATATTTTAAGCCCTCCCCCTTATGAAAAACCCTCTGGTTGACCGTTTTAAGGCCCCACTCGGCTGATGCAAGTCTCAGAATAATTGCATGGAACGATTGACTGGTCTTAGAATAATTGTACAGAAAGGAATGATACAAAATTCCCTTACCTCTATTAAAAATCATCCTACAGTTGAAACTCATTTTACTCTTACTGTTTCCATAGAAAATACCATAGGGTGAAATTAATAATGGTTTAAATTATTCGTAGGGATGACATGTTAAATCTGCTTTTAGAACACACGTCTGCAGCGGAAAAATTTTCAAACTCCGTTAATCAACTCCCTAGTAATTAAACACTCGTCAAAATATTCCTCACCTTTATTAAAATCACTCCACGCTCGAAATAAAAAGCAGTTTTCTGTAAATGTGTTTCACCGGAAAAAAAAAAAAATTCGTCCCTCGCTCTGTGGATTCCAAGACTATGCCGTGTACTTGCTGTGGCTTAGATGCGTGTCGAACGGGTCAGATATTAACCTAGCATTCTTTATAACTAGCTTTTTCTATGTATTTCTTACATCAAAACCGACACTACCACTGAACTCTTTTGAATGAGGATCTCAAATTGTAAATCAAACTCGCAAAGCTGTATTTATTCCACCAAGACGGTTAAACGATTTTCTTATAATTAAAATTCCCGGCTATTAAACTCCCTAGTAATTAAGCACTGGTTAAAATTCCCACATTAAAAATCGTCCTACGGTCCGGGGCGAATGGTTTAAATTATTCGTAATAGCTGTCGAATAGTGCCGTGTTATGATCTGCTCTCAGAAAATTCAAACTCCTTATCGCAAGCGGTATTCCTTTCAAGTGCTTATCGGGGCTAGCAACAAGACTTTCAAAAACATCACGCGACGTGGTCCGATCGGTGAGGGTTCAAGAGGGCAGTGTCCAGCACCACACTTTGTTTACATATGATGCTGATAAGGTTTCAAAATAGAAATTGTTGTTGTTGTCTCGATCGCGTGATGTTAGTTTGACCTCTTGTAATACGTGTCAGTCGGCCTGGCTGTGTGTATAAAATGCGGAGGACAGCATCCTCCAATGTCATTCAACTGTCAACGCTGATACTCTGACACCTGATTGTCAAACTCCTCAAGATGTCTGGTGAACGAGCCTTCAACATTCCTTCGGCTGGATCATCATCTGCTAACAGGTAACTAAAATTTTATTTAATGCTGTCCTTAAGACGTTTTACTTTCTGTATTCTACTTATAAATTATTTAATGCTGTCCTTAAGACGTTTTACTTTCTGTATTCTACTTATAAATTATTTGATGCGACCCTTAAGACGTTTTTACTTTCTGTATTCTACTTATAAATTATTTAATGCTGTCCTTAAGACGTTTTTACTTTCTGTATTCTACTTATAAATTATTTAATGCTGTCCTTAAGACGTTTTACTTTCTGTATTCTACTTATAAATTATTTGATGCGGCCCTTAAGACGTTTTTACTTTCTGTATTCTACTTATAAATTATTTAATGTTGTGTTGCACTTAAGAATTATTTAATACTGTGTTGACTTATAAATTATTTAATGCTGTGTTGCCCTTAAGGTACTCAACCATTTATCCAGTAAAGTCATTTTATTCTAAAACTTAATTTTCAAACCTTTATTTACTTAGATATTTTTGATTGCGCTAGTAAATGTACTGCATATTCTGAGACCGTATTATCTATCTATCTAGGAACACCACGCAGTGCTTTGAGAAACTTCTCGCAGCAGTCCAGAACCTCTCCGATGTCTCCAAAAGAAGCACGGAGACAGATGACAGAAGTGTTAAGCGTGTCTGTCGTCAGATGGAGGCCGGGGAAATACTACGACCGAGGACAATGAGGCTTTCTCTAACACACCGCAAGCGCATCGCCGCAGCAAAAGCAGCAGCGGAGATGAGGACTTCACCCGTCCCGGGTGCTTCAACGGCTAGCAGGTGAATAAACCTTTATTTAATGCTATGTTGTCATTAAGACACACAATCATTTACTGACGTGCATAGAGTTTTATATTTGTTTCTATCCAGTAAAGTCATTTTTACTTACTTTATTCTACTTATAAATTAGCTAAATATTTTCTTGGATTTTTTTTTTTTAGCTCAGGCTAGTAAACTGTGGTGTATGTTGTCTTTTATCACAACATAGAGTTTTATATTTGTTTCTATCTAGTAAAGTCTAAATGATAAATTTCAAACTTTAGTTACTTAGATTTTTTGCTCATGCTAGCAAACTGTGCTGTCTTTTATTCTAAAACCTAATTTTCAAACTTTAGTTACTTAGATTTTTGCTCAGACTAGTAAATGTACTGCATATTGCCTTTTCTGTTCTAAGATGAAAAAACATGTAAATGTACAGCATATTCTGAGACTGAATTATCTATCAATGTAGGGCCCCCACGGAGAGTGTGCTAACCAAGCCTCAGCCACCCACGACCCGTTCGTCATTGACAGTGCCGGCTACGCCCCTCAACGACCCCGCCAGTGCTGACGGCACCACGACAATCTTCACAGGCGCTGGGTCTTCAGCTGCAGTCAGGTAAATGAAATTTCATTTGATGTTGAGCAGGTCTTAAACGGCTCAATCATTGACTAAAGCATATATAGTTTTATAGCCTGTAAAGCCATTTTACTTTCTTTATTCTGCTTATAAATTAGTTAAATTTTAATTAGGTCTTTTGCTTGAGCTAGCAACGGTTAAATTCTTCCACAATCGAGTGTTTACTCTCGTGGAACATTTTTTTCTCAGACTTGTACTGTAGGCAAAATTATACTAGCAGTGTGTGTGTGTGTTGTCTTTTATTACAACTGTTAAATTTTTCCACAGTCGAGTGTTTACTCACGTGGAACATTTTTTTTTCTCAGACTTGTACTGTAGGTAAAATTTCTATATATATATATACATATGTGAATAAATATATGATTTTTATTGGACAAACTATGTATAAAGAAGAATATTAGTAATACTTTAAAAGTGTGTATCTGGGAAAATGTGATACTTTAAAAATGTAATACTTTAAAAGTATGTATCAGGGGAAAATGTAATACTTTAAAAGTATGTATCTGAGCAATACAGCATTATAACTTCAGTTCTAAGATAAAAAAAACGCGTAAAGTACTGCATATTCTGAGAATAAATTATCTATCTAGGTCTGTCGAGTCCTTCAACGCTCCAGGACCATCCACTACAGTCAGACATGATGCAGCACCTTACTACACCATTGTGAACACACGCCACTACAACTCCGCCAAGTTTCGCACACAATTCGCTTCAACGAGTGTGCGGCTTGGCGGAATGGAGAATGTGGAACCTTATAATTTCCTCTCGGTCCTACACGACCTACATGAGAAAATGTTGACCGACGTCGTCCCCACAGGGGAGTATAGCCATGTTCGGCTGTGTTTACGCTCCCGGGATTTGAAAAACCCCGTCAACCTGGCACTAATTCGGCGTAATGCCCTGACGGGGGAGAGATTCATGGCTGCACTAGACAAAGTAGTGCAGTCAAATGAGTCTCTTGGTCCCGGGAGCGAATTGGAGTTTGACTTCGTTTGTGCCAACCTGGATAGGGTCGGCAGCGGTGGAGGTATTGGCAGACGTGCAGGACCCGAAAAACGCAGCCTCGTGGATGTCCAGTCTTTCGCCCGCAGGAAGGGTAGCGTCCGAAGCATCATCAATAGAGACGGAATCTGTCTTGCAAGGGCTCTCGTCGTCGCCCGAGCGCTCTGCTTAAAAAATAAAGGGTTGACAAACAACTACATCAAAATTGCTGATTATCGCTACCCTTTGCAGAGGCAGGAAGCCCGTCAACTACATCAGGATGCAGCCGTACCAGAGGGTCCTTGTGGACTCCCGGAAGTACAATTGTTTCAAGCTCACCTGACACAATTCAGGATTATTGTGTATTCTGCTGACGACGCCTTCCTCCCCATCTTCATTGGTCCCGAAGGAGGGGACAATCTTTATTTGTTGTTTAGTGCTGGGCATTACGACGTGATTACTAAACCATCAGGGTTTTTCGGGGTTAAGGAGTTCTGCCACATTTGTTTAAAGGGGTCTAACAACGGGCACGTTTGCAAGGGAACATGCAACAGGTGCCTGTCAGTCGATGTGCGTCATACAGGGGAGCTGTTGCTTTGCACGGTGTGCTGTGTGTATTTGCGCGGGGCTGAATGCTTTCAGGCGCACCTGCTGAAGGCATGTCAGACACGGCATCGCTGTGTTAAGTGCATTAGCATTTACGACCCCCTGAAAAAGCACGTTTGCAAGGCTGACACCTTAAAATTCGTCGAGCCCTGCAAAATTGACCCTGTCGGTCAGACTTACCTCTACTTTGACGTAGAGACTGTGCAGTGTGCCGACGGGTTGCTAAAACCGATACTATGTGTGGTCACATACCAAGTGGACGACGAGTGGGTCTATGCTTCATTCCCGGAAACGGACGCCTTTATGGATTGGATTCTGGCTGAAGAATGTCCTGGGGTTCAAAGATTTAAGGACGCCACAGTCCTCGCACATAATCTGAAAGGCTTTGACGGCATGTTCATCATTAGTTATCTGTACAGAAAATTTTTAAAACCGGATCTCGTGTTCGATGGATCCAAGATTTTAGGTATATTTTTACCTGGCCTTAAAATAAGGTTCATCGACACGTTGTCCTTTATTCAGGCTCCTCTTCGATCATTCACGAAGACCTTCAACTTGGAGACGGTGAAAGGCTTTTTCCCCTTTAAATTCGTGAAGGAGGAAAATCTACAATATACAGGACCCATCCCTGATCGGCTTTTTTTCCAGCCGGAAGACATGGAGCCTGAAACTCTGTCAGCATTCAACGAGTGGTATGCCGCAGCAAGCCTTGAACCCTGGGATTTTCAACAACAGCTTCTGTATTACTGCAAGGCAGATACAGAGTTGTTGCGACGAGGCGCCCAAGCTTTCCGCGAGGAATTTTTAAATCTCACAGGCGTAGACCCATTTGCGCGTGACCTGACTATTGCCGGCGCTTGTCTTCGAATTTTCCGTGGGAAGTTTCTGCAAAAGAATACCCTCGGTGTGTGTCCCGCCCAAGGGTATTCGGCGAGTAACGACCGGCAGTCCTTGAAAGCTCTCGCATGGTTAGAGTATGAGGCTTCCAAGGACAACATCGTAATTCAAACTGCGCGATCACCCGGAGGCGAGTATAAGATAGGGCAGTACAAATTGGATGGCGTGTGCCACAGTACCCGCTGTTATTACGAATTTTTAGGTTGTTACTATCATTGCTGCTTGAAATGTTTCAAACCTGAAAAAATAGATCAGCGCACGAGAAAGCCATTTGGTCTGCTAAACACCCGGACCATGGATCGTCTTGAGACCTTGAAAGTGCTGATGAACGGGTACACATGCAAAATTATGTGGGAGCACGAATTCGACGAGTTGATGCGCAAAAACCAGTCCGTCGCATTAATTTATAAATCCGTCGAGCCTATCAGGCGTATAGGGGACCGTGACTACCTCTACGGAGGGCGCGTGGAGGTGTTCTCCATCTTTGCATCGGTTGACTTAGGATGTAGCCTTAACTACGTTGATTACAACAGCCTGTACCCTTATGTTTGCAAGAAGGCTCCATTCGGTAAAGGTCACCCGGTTCGGATCACCTCCGATTTCGCCACGGACCTCGACCACTATTTTGGCATTGCACACGCCACACTGTTACCCCCCGACGGTTTATTCATCCCTGTACTGCCCTATAGGTGTAATGGGAAGCTGCTTTTTCCCCTTTGTAGGATCTGTGCGGATGGACAGCTGGCACCCCCTTGTCGGCACACCGTGAACCAGCGCGCATTGACAGGATCTTGGCCTACGTTCGAAATTTACGCTGCGATGCGTGCTGGCTACAAACTTCTCCAGTTCCACGATGTGTGGCACTTTAATACCATCCTGCAATACGATCCTACAACAAAAAAGGGAGGTGTCTATGCTGGGTACATAGACACTTTTCTGGGACTGAAGCAGCGCTACTCCGGGTTTCCCCCTGACGTGCAGACCGAGGAGCAAAAGGAAGCCTTCTGTGAGGCCTTCTTCCAGGCGGAGGGGGTTCGGATCCTCCCCTCGGAAGTTGAAAAAAACAACCTTAAGCGAACTCTTTCCAAGGTCTCGCTTAATTCGTCATGGGGGAAGCATGCGCAGAACATGAGTCGAACCCAGACGACCATTGTGAGTTGTCCTGTCAAGTACATGGAGCTCTTGACGGACGCATCGCTAGTCATCACTGACGTCGCTGTTATCAGTGATCAGGCCGTGCTTGTCACGCACAAGCCGGCGGAGTCTGCCACTCCAGCGAACACCCGTGGAAGCCTGATTCTCGCCGCAATGGTGACGAGTCACGCCCGACTAAAGCTGTACGAGCTTCTATCGAAATTAGATAGTCGTGCATTGTACTCGGATACTGACTCAGTAATTTATACAACGTCTCCTCGCGACACCTACACACCACCACAACATCCCTTTCTCGGAGGTCTCGTAGATGAAATTTCTTCAAAGTACGGCTCCGGTGTACACATCACTGACTATGTCAGCGCCGGGGCCAAAAGTTATGCCCTTCGGCTGAGCAACGGGGATGAAATTCTTCGCGCCAAGGGCATATCACTCACGAAGAAAAACCGGTGCACATACAATTTTGAACTTCTAAAATCCATGGTGCTAGGGAACTCCCCAGCCAGCGAGACCTTCGAAGTCCCTTTCAATGTAATTCGTAATAAAGTGGATGGGTCACTTACGAATAAGCCCATGGTGAAAAGGTTTAAGGCTAACCTCGATAAGCGGTATCTCAGCCCGGGTTCGACTCTCACTGTACCTTATGGTTACAATGACCTGGGCCTGGATACCCTTATCCAACTCATGGATGAGTAAATGCACAGTTTTTATTTATTATTGCACACTAATGTATTATTGTAAACTAATTTATTATTTATTATTGCATCTTCATTTATTATTTATTTATTATTGCATCTTCATTTATTATTTCAGTGTGCATAGTATTACAACTTTATTTCGTTGCTCACTTTATTTCGTTGCTCACCAATGTACATATTATTTCATTACACGCTTTATTTATTTCACTGCACACTTTATTTCAATGTTCCTAGTGAACCTTAGTATTTCACACGTAATGACCCAGCACTGAGGCGTCGTCAGCTTTTGAATTATTGTATTTAACTTATTGTATTTAAAACTACAGCGGATCTGTCATGTAAATTATTGTCTGTGAATTGTTTCAATAAAAATGGTTTCAAAAAATCCGTCTCTTTATTTCTCAGAACTGGAAGACACTATGGTGGTAGAAAGCAAGAGGTAACTTTGTTTTTTCAGGTGCTCCGTAAGTCTTATCAGTGATCTGCGCTCAGATGTACGCGCGCTGCTCCCCTCCAAGTCTCGCTGCTGCAGCAGCATTCTCATTTCCCCGCCCATCGACACTAACGCCCTCTGCTGTACTACTGAGTGTAGCAGCGCGCGTACATCTGAGCGCAGATCACTTCCGGATGTCAAGCATTGAATGAACCATCAGTGTGAAAACATTGAATGGGAAGAGACGTAAAAATGGCAAAAGGCAAATTATCAGTTTTACTTTCTTTTATTGGATACAGATTTTTAATACATTGTTTTGAACACAAGTCTTCAAGCACACAAGTCTTGGAAAGTTTTTTTTTTTACAGATATTTTCAATACGCCGTCCACTCGGATAATTTTCTTTTCTTACGTCGGATGGGAACAGCAATGTCTTTTGGGGGCCGCTCTTCAGCTATATGATTTCTGGGAATGTTGACTTTTACTTCCTGTGGAGTGTCAAGCTGTTTTGAGAATAACAAATAATTTTTCAAAGCAGTCAGATACTTTTCAGACTTATCGTCAGCATCACCAGACTCTAATATTTTCTTCATCTCTGAGTCTAAATCACACACTTTTTTTCTTATGTTTCTCCTCTGCACTGCTTTCACTGAAATCATTTTTTTCTAAATAACGAGACCAGTAGGGGGAGGGCAGCAGTCAATAGTGGTATAATGAACCCTGAACCACGCTGCAGGAGATGCTTCTTGTGGCGTAAAGATGCACGTTTGGACGCTAGACTCCTTATGACCGTCTTGTGCCGGCGTAAATTCTTTAGTACTCTGTGGGAAACAGGTATATTTCCTTTTAAGAAATTGGAACACACTTCACATAACGCATACATCTGGGGGTCAGAGATGTGCTTCATCAGAGCTGTACGCTGCTTTCCCCCTAGCTTTGGTAAGCACTGAAGGAACGGACCTTGAGATTTAACTTTCATTTGGAACGTAAAGTATTTCGGGTTCTTCTGATGGAAGAATCTTTGCACGGAGCCTTTCACTGTCCAACGTTCTGGGATGAAGGTCAACACACAAATAACCGCAGGTTACCTGTGTAGCCAGTCTATAGGCATCCGTCAGGAGTTTAGATTGATGGGGGTACACTTGTCTCGCCAGGTGGGTTATTTGTGAAGCATCCCGACAATTGCGAAATAAAAACATGTAGTGAGCATTGAGCGATATAGTCCTCGAATGTCTTCCCTTTAAAAACAGATTTTGTAAGATCAGGACAATCGTGATATTTTTATGATGACCACCACGAATAAACAATTGTGATATGCGCTCACTGGCTACAGACTGTTCCATCAAGTCATCCAGTACCAGAAGTGTAGGTCTGTGAGGATCAAATTCCAGATCCGTAGGTAGTCCTTCATAAAATTCCACCGTTTTCTTGAAGGGTTCAAAGGCAGGCTGCCACTCACCGTAACAGTAAACGACACGCTGGGGTGGGGGTTCGAATACTTGAGCTGCTTCTTTGATGAGTTTCAGAGTGAAAGTCGTCTTCCCACACTGTGAGGGTGCTGCAATTATAATATTTGAAGGAGTGCGGAGAGCCATCGCACCACCATGCAGTCGTTAAAGTCTACTCGACACGTGTAATCACGATGCAGTACTGTGGGAAGAGTCGAACCACACGATCTTTTAAACAGGAAATACAGACAGTGAGCCCCACAAGTGTCTCCCAGGGGGTCCTGCAGAGGTATCGAGGAGTGTAAGACGTGACGTATGCCTAGTCGACTATAGTATTCTTGCATGGAGGCATCGGGACTCGTACCCAGGGGATCAAAGTGATCCACTTGCACTCCTTTCTTGTAAACCGCTATCCAGTGGGTTCCAGGCAGGGAGGACGGATCGGTATTGTAGATAAACAAGGCTTCTGACTGATTGATTCTGTGAGGTAGTCTGTCACGGGGGAACACTCCGAGACTTGTGGGTAACATCGAAAGGATGGATTCTAGCTGATAGGAATTCATGAGCTGTAGTCAAACAGGACTTTACGATCCAATGGGATTTCCAACAAATTCTGGTACTCGGCATACAGGATCACAGTGACCGATGCGGGTAGCGGCTTGGCAAACTTTAATTCGACTCTCACACTCCCACTCTTTATTAAAGAAAATACTTGATTGCATTCACGTTGCTCGGGGGTCAATTGGAATCCGAATAATGTAAAACCTTCTCCATAGGCTTTTCGCGATAAGTTAATACCGCTATCGGATTTCCAGGCGTCCACAGCTTCCAATAATCCTTGGTAACAGCGGAGATAGCGCCCATTCGCAAAGTCGGGGGTGTAGGACTGATGATCACTGTCTATGTGAAGACTGATGTAGTTTAAGTCGAAATGTTGGAAGTTGAAGGGATTTTTTTCGTACGATCCATTCAGGCTGGTACTTTCCAGCATACCCAGTACAAGCCGTACAGGGAGCTGGCCGAGAAATAAATTGTCACGGTTCACACTCGTCAGGCCCGAAGCGATGGAAAACATACGTAAATCCGTTCTTCGCAGAGGGTACTTGGCACTCTCCGTACCCAGCAGGCGAGCGTGTGCAAGGATGACACCCGAAGTGGGTTTGACTTTACGCACGAAAAATTCAGCTTCGTGTATCTGTACTTTGTAAGAGGGGTCTGCTTCACCTGTCATGAGGCAGAATTCGGGTTTGGATCTCAGCAAACGCAGTCTCAGGTCGACTTGATTGAGTAGGTAACGATCTTGATTAAACAGGTCGGCGTGGATCCACGAGATGAGTTCGATACCTGTTGGTTTGACGTACCCCTTGCGTTGATGCCACCCCTCGTTCTCCCTGCTGGTTAGTTCCATTTTACCTGGGGTGTCGAGGTACCAGAGCGAGGTGCCTAGCTGACTTCGTGTGGCATCGGTCCCGTAGTTCAATAGAGTCTCTAGATACGCCCTGTAGGGGTACAGGGTGTGAGAAGCACTCACTAGGTGATCATTGAGGAAGACGTCTACCTGGCTGAAGAGGGTATGGAAGAAATGATTGCAGGGGGCAATCACTTCCGACGGTGCTGTACCATCGGATTTTACAATTTTCAAGACGAGACGTAGGTGACATCGAGATAGATCAATGTAATCGTCCGTCCCCTTCACGATGAATTCGAGTGGTGCATTACCTTCCAGGGAAGCCACAGGTAAATAATTGACATAACAGCCTCTTTCTAATTGTGAGACAGTGGGTGGAACCAGAAACAGGTCCAGTTCTGAATTGGCACAGTCGCCAGAATCAGCGTGAATTTTCTGAATGCTCATGATGAAAACACGTCCTGCACAGTACAGTGTCTCTTCACTTTATGAACCTTGGGATGCTGACGACGGCGTTTTATTCCTTTCCCTCCCTGCAGCTTTGAACTGGCACGCTGCAAGAGGTCGGCACCCGCTTCACGGAGCCCCGCTTTGGCTGCAGATTTGAAGTTTTGCCCCTGGGATATCTCTGAAACGAACCGTAGCCCTCCCTTACGCAGGGTGGACAGCGCAGGTCGTACGAGAGGGCGTACGAGAGGGCTGATGAAACGTCCGATCCTAGCAAAGATGCTTCCTAGCCCGTCGCCTCTCTGATAACGAGGACCACGGAACACACCCTTCCCCGTTTGGCTCTTGTAGTAACTCACATAGGCATCTGCAGAAGGGGGAACGAATTTAACCCTCATGGCGGAAATGTAGCTTGACTAAAACTTTACCGAATTTAAAATGCAGCGGTTCTCCGGTGTCGGTACGAAGGAAGATTCTCACACTCTCGAAACTGTTCCTTGCAAGGGGGTAGTAATCAGGTTGCTGATACACTGCAACAATGGCTTCGTTATTACTGGTTCTGACGGCGGGGTTCACGACACGCAACAGTTCACCGTGAGTATCACCTAACAACTGAGGCGCAATCAGGTCTGAATACAAATAAATACCATACATTCCTCTGTTCATATCGATGGGATAGTCACCCAGGACTTTATTCAGCGGTATATCTAATTTAGTAATTCCTAGCATTTCTCCTAATCCAGGGTTCGATCGAGGAAATTTAATGTAATGCGACTTGTCTGTATCCATCAATACGGTGTGATCTGCCTGTTGCTTGAAACGGTAAGCTTTTCTCAGCCTGTAGGGTAGCATCTGGTTCATTGCATCGAATAACGATTCGGCAGTTTCGTATCGTCCGTGGGGTACCTTTCGTTCTTGGAAACTACCTGGCGGGATCACGTAGAAATAACACTCGTCATCTATGTCGAAAGTTGGTGTATTGCAAAGTTTGCTGGCAAATCGTTGGTGGAAGGGTTTGTCAACTTCTCCCTCGCCGATACACAGAAGTTTACCGAAATTCGTTTTAGGAAACATCAGTCCGTACCCCTCACTCGGTTTGAATACCCAGTAACCGCCGTTATAGGAAACTATTATTTCTTTGGGGAGCTGTGTGGTGAGGACAGACAACAGCTCCATTCGAGTTATTTTACCCGGTTTAAGTTTGATTTTCCTGTATTCTTCGGGGGTGGAAGGAGAGTAATATTCATACGTGTCGTTAGAACCGTCCACATTGTACCAGCTCACAGGTAAGTGAACTTCTGCTAGTCCCACTTTCCATTTTCCGCTCAGTCTTAGGGGTTGTGCCAGACGGACTGTGAAATCGGTCTGCGAATTGTTCGGATAAATATTCTGACTAGCCGTGGAGGGGAGAGTCAGGTAGAAACTATCCATTTTTTAGGGATCCAGGAAGGCTTGGGGTATCCACGAAATTTAACCAGTGCCTTTTGACCTTTTCTCTCGATTATTTTCTCGACCGTGTAAAGTTCGGGTTCTGTCACTTTTTGAAGCTCCGATTTATAGAATGTGCCTTTCAACACTTCTCCCTCGGAATCCCTTATGACGTACACAGGGGGCTGTCGTTGTAATACCTTGTCGACTATAAATATTTCTTCGGTCCACAAATGTGTGCCTGCCTTCTTGAAAGGTGCTTTTACACTGGCTAGTCGAACTGTGTCACCCACTTTAAATGCTGGTTTTTCTTTTACTACAGTCGGATTGCGATAGAGTCGAACCCACACGACGTCTTCGTTGCGCAAGGTCACGTCCTTGGGGGCCATATCGTGTGCACTGTGAACGGTGGCATTGTATCCCCTTACAACACGCTGTAGCACATCCAGGTAGCGGTAGGTATTATTGCGTGTATAATATCTCCCCAGTCTCTCGCGTAGGGTACGATTCCATCTCTCCACCAAAGCTGCTTTTTTGTCGGAGTATGTAGCAAAGAACCGAATACCTTTCTTTTTCAGGAATTTCTGGAACACTCTGTTGGTAAATTCCGTACCCTGATCCGTATTTAAATTCATTGGGGATCGACCCTTGGAAAGGATTTTTTTGAAAACTGAGACCATTTCTTTCCCCGTTTTAGCCTTCATGGCCACGGCCCACCCGTATCTCGAGAACACATCGATGACTGTTAATATGTAGCGATACCCGTCATTGAAGCGAGTTAGATTTTTCACGACCATGAGATCGGCTTGCCATTGTTCGTCTAGCCCTGTGACGTAAACTTTGTTACGAGGGAACTTTCTGCGAACAGGTTTATGTAACGTGTAGGCAGGCTGCTTTTCTAACCATTCTCGGACGAGTTTGAGTGGTAGTCCCGTATTCTGTGCTAACTTTTTTACACTACCGAATCCTCTTTCGGGGTCGAAATAATGGGACTCCAAAGTTTTGTTTTCTGCTGCACCCAGACGTCGTACCCCACCAGGTTTTGCCATTGATGTAGTGAAAGTGTAACACCTGTCACTGTAGGAACGTCACCTATAAACTGTCTGATATCCACTGTTAAGTTGCACACACGAATTTTGTATTCACCGTCCAAGGCTTTTGACTCCCCACACTGAATATTTTTACTAGGAGCTACAAGTTCTAATACAAGTACGGCTATCGTTAACAATGTCACGATTACACTACCCACACTAGCTAACACCTTCTTTCTCCTATCCATACCAAGACTAAAATGACATAGGATGAAAAAGACAGACACATTATATAAGGTTACAATTATTTATTTAATTTATACATTTCATTTTTTGCCTCGTCGACAATAGCATTATATTTTAGATTGCAAACAAAACCAGAATCTACAAAATTCAATAGACCTCGCTTCCAGGCCGTATCCACAAATACCTGCGCTAAGGCATTAATGTCCAAGTCACCAGACCACCCTACGATAGTCGGTATTTTTTCTTCGGGTTGCAGTCCATCTAACGGTATCACACGCATAAGTTCTTGCTGAAAAATATTCACCAGCAGCGGGTAAACACAATCGGGACCATCGAAAACAGGACTCAGTAGGAAAGGACGAATGGATTCAGAATGTTCCATAATGGCTGTACGGAGTTGGTGATCTTTGGGGGTCCCGCACACGTTGTGCACAATGCGCATCACCTCGTCTAAGTGAATAGCCAGCGTGAACAACTGCGAAGCGTTCAATGTTATACAGCGTCTCACCACACGGAACTGTAGAGTTCTCTGGTCTGCAGATTCTTTGATGAAGTCGACACAGCGTTCACCACCTCCAGCGCGATACATGTAGGCACGTAAACCGTGCATCACGTACCATGTCTGTTGATCGGGACCGATTTTCACTTGGTCCTCTATGTGGGGTACCGCGGCACACAAAGCCTCCCATTCAGGTATGGAGAGGGTAACCCCTGCTGGTGTAGGGTAGATGAGTTCACCATTTTCATATTTCTTGTAGCGGCGTACGTGCACAGAAAACTTATTTTTGAACAGTGAGGGCACGACGTACACATCTTCACCGAGACACCACGCATCAGGATTGCTAGGCTGCATCGTGAACAATGCGGCACAGAGCACTCGCTCCCTATTTAACTAGAGAACCGCACCACCTGAGACGACCAATCAGGAACGAGCTGATAAGTAGGTGTTTGTTGAGACATGCTCTCGACGATCGATCCATCCGAAGAAAGCAGCTGTTTCTGCTAAAGAGCAGTGGACGTCCTCTCCGGTGTGATATCCGCATTCGAACTCAGAAACTTTGGGGAGATCACAATATTTGGGGCAGCCGTAAAGTTCGAGATTAACACTGGGCAGATTTAATTGTTCCAAGAGAATTCTTTCCACAGTACCTCCTTTGTAACCCACCACAGTAGCTTCTTCAGTACGTGCAAGTTTGTAAACATATTTCACGATGTTAGGAACGTGATCTAACGACCACACCTTTTCTCGAGGCAGAGGATGAAAGGGTAGACCTATCACATATTTAGACACGTAGTTGGCTGTCCTTCTGTCTTTTACTGACAAAGGTTGGTGCTGTCGAAGATTGAAACGATAGACACCACATTTCCCATTCCGAGTTGCATATCCAAGTTCACGCACTAGGAAACGACCATTTACACGGAAACCGTCGAGGTCTAGAACCATACAGATGTTTTGCATAGTTGTACTAGTTCAAGTATCTGGAGATGAAAACACTTGACGTCTTCACACTGGCAGGGTCTACAGACGTCTCTGTCGTTTACGCCTCAGAGCCTGCACAACACTCTGCGGTAGTCCCGGGGGCCAGGTTTCGGGCGGCTTCATCACCAGAGGTCGTCGCAGCCTTCGAGGTGGTGGCGGCGTAGTGTCCTCCACGACAACAGCCCGTAGCATCGGACCACCAATCCCAGGTCGCGGCAACATCTTAATAGTGACGGCCGGAGGTGGTGGTGGCGGCGGAGGAGGTGGCACAATCACAGGTCGACGTAGCAATCGACGAATACGCGTTCGAAAGTGTTGTGGATCGCTCTCGTAGCCGGAGTCTACATCACTCGTCCAATTATGACCAAAATCCAAGTCGTCGTCGTCGTCCATAACGTGTAGCTCAGAATAAAAGGCCAAACCTTTTTTCAGCGGTTATATACAGCCAGAACCGTGACCTTTACACATCACCCCATCGGGTAAACGCGTGACACGTAGCAAAGTACACAGTCAATCGTTCCATGCAATTATTCTGAGACTTGCATCAGCCGAGTGGGGCCTTAAAACGGTCAACCAGAGGGTTTTTCATAAGGGGGAGGGCTTAAAATATAGGTAGGTCGACCGTGGGGTCCGAAAACGAGAAATTAGAGTGAAAATAAAGGGGTTTTTGGGAAAATAGTACTTCTCCCTGTCAACAGATGGCGCCAGGAGGGTTTTTAATAAGGGGGAGGGCTTAAAATATAGGTAGGTCGACCGTGGGGTCCGAAAACGAGAAATTAGACTTAAAATAAAGGGGTTTTTGGGAAAATAGTACTTCTCCCTGTCAACAGATGGCGCCAGGAGGGTTTTTAATAAGGGGGAGGGCTTAAAATATAGGTAGGTCGACCGGGGGGTCCGAAAACGAGAAATTAGAGTGAAAATAAAGGGTTTTTGGGAAAATAGTACTTCTCACTGTCAACAGATGGCGCCACTGAGGGGGAAAGGGGGGTTTAATAAAGGGGGAGGAATTATTAATTATTAATAAAGGGGGCGTGGCCTGTTACGTAATGATTATGTAATGATTACGTCATGTTACGTAATGTTACGTCATAGGGGCGTGGCCTGTTACGTCATAGGGGGCGTGTCCTGTTACGTCATAGGGGCGTGGTCGATGACGTCATAGGGGGGGAAAGCACTGTGCAAAGGGGGATCCCTCGGGTGTGATTAAACTACTTCTTTGATAGCTCTTATAGGTCAATGACTTATCAGTCAACCAGTCAACCAATGATCGATGAGGATGCTCCTAGCGTCAACTATTGATATATGGCGTCAATCGAGCAATTTCTTAGTGTCATCCAGAGCTCTGCTGCCTATCAGGACTGAAATGGGCTATGATATGCATTCAGTGGGTTAAAACTCAGAATGATGACAATCACGCTTCACTACTGGCAAATTGTTTGTCATATATAATTTTATTTAAGAAGGCATTACTTTTGTCAACCTCTTTTGGATTTCCAGTAGTTTCCAAAATGTGGGGAGCGCCCACCCATGGGGAGGACGAGGCTGTGCTAAGGTGCAGAGATTTGACAGTAATAAGAGTAACACCCTTCCCAAAGTTACAACAATTTTTTTAAACGAAATAATACGATATAGACCAAAACCATATGTCCTACGAATTTAGAATATCGTATTATTATTTAGATATTTTTTTACGGCAGATAACGAAGAGTCTAACATCCTTCTTTAAAAACTGGATCATTTTGTAAAAGGGACCTTGGCCCCTTTATCATCTGGTCCACGAGAAAAAGTTTTTTTTTGTGTGCGTCAAAACGTAGGGACCAGTACAACGTAATAGATACGCGACATTCCCGGTGCACCACAACTCAAGGCTGTATATCACCATAAGGGAGATGTCACTGAAACCACTATGAACTAGAAAGCTCCTGTCAATTAAGCTTGCCTTACAATTTTCATACCTACAGCGAGAGAAGACCTGTATGTGAAGAGAGAAGCACTGCTTGTTAATATTGCCTGCTCGAAGATATAATCATTGAGGTGCAGTGAGAGTGGGATTTTTTGAATTTTGAGCGATGCCTAGGAATATGCCCATCACTCACTGAATTTAGACCAGAACGAGCCATAATATATAAATAAAAAGATCTTAGTCTTTTGAATTTTGAGCCAGAAATTAAAACGAAGTCCTAGCTTTTAGAGTCCTCTACAGTAGAGGCTCCTAGGTACTTCCATCGGAAGCCAAACCTCGAGGGACTCCAATCCTCTCGGCATGACCCCAACTTCGTCCTCTCCATCGAGCCGGGCACCACAGCCCGCTCGCCGTCTCGGCCTAACACCGTGCCGGGCCGCTTCGGGGACACCTGGCCAGTAACCCTGACAAACCCAGCCGGCGGCCCCCCCCACAACCACGACAAAGCTTCGGCCTACCGGGGCTCACAACACTGCAGCACCCGGACCCCACTTCGCAGAGGAACCCAAGTTCCTCCACTGCAAAGCCATAAGTCCAAATCTCATTCATGTGGGACTCTTAGTTTGGCTGTTCCATCGATAAGCCCGCTGGCCACAGGTGGCCAACAAGGGCCGCGAGCCTCCAACTTCGTCCTCTCCATTGTGAACGGGCCGAAGCACCCCAAGAGCATCCGTCCACCTACTTATCATCGGGACCGCCTCAGAGAGCCCACGAACGAGTGTGAGGGGGGGGGACACAACTCAGTCCGCAAGTCACTCCAAGAGCCCCAGGGACGGGGTGCACCAAGCCCCACCCGGGGCCAATAGAACGGCCCCTCAATCTCGGCTGTGACCCCCCAGCTTCGCTGGGGAGAAGTGATCAAGCAAGCAGGACCGCCCCACTCCAAAACGGTCCGCCCACCCTCAACAACCCCCCTCCACCGAGGGGCCACAGGACTTCAACACCAGAGCACCAGCGATCCGAGCCCAACTTCTTGGAGGCACCGTAAGCCCCCTCCCCCCCCCCTCGTCAAGGAGGTCCCACTCCGGGGGGGGGGGGGGGTAGGGACCAGTACAGTGAAGTGCTAGCGACCCTACATGTTGGCGATAGGCTTTTGGCCGCAGGCCGCCTAATAATGAAGGAGGTGGTTGAAGTTTCGTGCCAAGGGAGTGCTGCATCGTAGTTTTGTGGAAAGGGGTGAGGAGGGGAGAGATAAGATAGATAGATAAGATAAGATAATTTTTATTTCAGATAATGTTTTACAGTATACAAAAACTTTTGAAGTCTCACAAGAGCAGGCTCGTTCGTGAGATTTCAATATAGAAACAATTTCAATTGAAAACATCAGTCGTCACATTGAATAATACACAAAAAAAACGAAAACAACTCAAAACAAAACATTTCTAGTAATCCAGAAGTGTGAAAGTCAGAAACATTTAATATCCATGTTACATATAACAGTTATCGTAGATTAATGCAAAAAAGTTTCCACGTCATCCAGTTTCAAAATGTATTTCTTGAGAACTTTAGAAAACGAATGATAATTCGTGATAATTTTCATGCTGACTGGGAGAGAGGAAAGAAATTTCGGTGCTAAATACAAATAATAGTGCCTAAAAATTTCCTTATGTAATGCAGGAATTTCATAATTTATGTTTTTATCTCGTCGTAATTGGTAACTATTCGTGTCAGTTTTAATGCTATCATTTCTAAAGTAAAAGTATTTAATTATTTCGAAAAAATAATCATAGCGTAAAGGCAAAATTCCTGCTTCTCGAAACAAAGGTAATGAAGGTTGCGTTTTTGGGCTTTTAGTTAATAAGCGAATAAATCTCTTTTGGAGCACTAAAAGTTTTTTAAAATTATTGAAATACATGCCTCCCCAAGATTTTATACCATATGTTTGTTGAGAATGGATTAATGCATACTATAGTGTACACATAAATTTAAATGAAACTAAATGTCTTACAAGATGTAAGCGGGCCAGGTTACGGATGACCTTTCTTTTTACCCATGTTACATGCACTTTCCAAGTTAGGCCTGCATCAATCCAAATACCTAAATATTTCACTGACGGCACAAAAGGAATTTGAGGAATTGAGATTTGGAGTAAAATTCTTCTGGGAGTGAAAATTGTAGCGTATGTGATCACTGTGTGGTCCATGTTGGCCGGAAGTTGGTAAGAAGGATGCAAGGGCAGAGATAACGAAGAGGTTGAGTTTTGTTGCACGATTTGGCAACGCCGCCAAATCTTAAATGTATTACAGCAGTGCTTACTAGCTCTCTGTTGTGGCGGACATTCAAGAAATTCTGCTCTGAAATCGATAGAACACCTATGTTGTTGTTGTTGTTTTACCTCTGAGCGGCACTTTTCTGCACACCATGGGCTAAATGGCCAGGTCACATGGACCCCGAAGGCTCAGAGAAGGTTGGGGGAGGGGACCCACTGGAACAGCTGTTGGGAGACAGATGGTAGCCTCCCGTCAAGGCCATCCAGTGTGTTCTTTAACGTGCACAGGGTATGGCTCTCCCGCACACGGGGCCACGGCTTAGCGTCCCATCCGACGGACGGCGGCCTTTCCAAGCCCATCGGTGTCCCCTACTGACCGTGGGCAGGGCGAGGAATTTTGCGGAGATAAATCTCAACGCTGACCCAGCTGGGAACACCTATGCACTTGGAGCTTCTGTCCACGTGTTGTCCCAAGAAACAAAGTATGTCTATGTGCACGATACTTTCTTCATCTCGTACCACATGAAGTCACCTAAGATTTTGGAAAATACGAACCGTGGCGCTATGGCGTATCAATGTTTATGATTCTAAAAACATATTTCAGTCTTTTCTGGCAGCTCGCTGCTGATCGGCGACTGATGACCTATGGACTGACGATTGATGA
The DNA here is from genome assembly GCA_038380435.1 of Ryuthela nishihirai. Classification (NCBI taxonomy): domain Eukaryota; kingdom Metazoa; phylum Arthropoda; class Arachnida; order Araneae; family Heptathelidae; genus Ryuthela; species Ryuthela nishihirai. Next base: position 35,912,282 of record JAWZYU010000030.1, read on the forward strand.
CTCACAGACCACCACTGGTGGTCTTTGAGAAGCAATGCATTGTTTAAGGAAATTTTATTTTCTGGTTTACAGGAAACCTCCATTTCAGAAAAGTAATTGCATGTCCCCCTCAGTTTCCTTCGATAGAAGTCTTCTAAACCCCAAAATATAAGTCATTTCCCTACGTTTTTAAGTCAGTCTTGTAAGAGAATTCAAGTTAGCAGATCTATATATTTTCCGAGTGGCTTCTTTCGATTCTGATAAATTCTTTCAAATTCCGTCGATCGTGCTTTATTCAAAGCTTTAATAGAAAATACTGCATAGCCGTCGTATTACTAATTTGTGGCAACGGTAACAATAACAAGAGGACAACAAAAAGTTTAGAAACCATTGCTTGTTTAGAAACCATAAGATTTGGCCATAAGATTTGGACTGCCATTTGGAATGAATAGTCTTCAGTTATGTGGGTTACAGTTGTTTCTGTTATTTAATCCAGAATATTGGTTTTTTAATGCGTGTAGGTTTTAGGGTGTGCCGAGAGATGGAAACACAAAAATGAGCCTACTGTATGCATGTGGAACAACGCCATCCGCAATCCAGAACTCTTACGGCATGATGTAAATAACTCATGCTGAAAAGTGAAAGGTAGACGTAGAGAATTCTACGTAACAGTGGGATCTAATATGCTAATATGCTAAGGGGATATATCTAGGCAGATATTTACCACCCATAGGACTACAGTTGGAGCAGGAGGGAACTTTTCACTGACTATTTACCACCCACTACTACTACTTCTAATATTTTCAATTCCCTATTATGTGAAATTAAAGCTGATGTCTGGTTGTTGGGCACTTCAACACTTAAGATCCGATCACGCTTTCAATTTAAATTTTATATGAAAGACGATTAAACGAAATCATTTCCAACATTCACGCCCACGGACTTCTTTGTATACAACCGCTTATTCTGTTCAGTTGTGCTAGTTTTTTGTGTCCGATTTCGTGTTCTGTTTCTATTCTTTTTTTGGAGGGGGAGTGGGAGAGCTATTCCCATACAAGATATCTTGATATATCTTTTAGTAGGCGCCTTCAAAGTTTTCTTGTGTATATTTTTCTATAGGATGTAAGGGAAATACGTAATTATTATTATTATTCCAAATACACCTTGTTGATGCTCCTTTTATTAAACGATCTCTTTCGAAGCCCTAAAGCATACGTATTCCTTCTCACTGATGACATAGCAGGATGAAAAAAAATCCAAATCCTGTCAGTTGCAGTGATGAAACGGGGATAGAAGCAGCTGATACAACGAGACTGCGCATTTGAGGCATCGAAGAATCTCATAAGTTATTGAATCGCACTCATAAGTTATCGAAATATCTCATAAGTTATTGAATCGCACTGAATGACGCATCGAAAAAATCTCATAAGTTATTGAATCGCACTGAATGACGCATCGAAAAATCTCATAAGTTATTGAATCGCACTGAATTACGCATCGAAGAATCTCATAGGTTATTGAATCTCATTGAATTAAGTATCGAAAAATCTCATATGTTATTGAATCGCATTGACCTACACATTGAAGAATCTCATAAGTTATTGAATCGCATTGACCTACACATTGAAGAATCTCATAAGTTATTCAATCGCATTGACCTACACATTGAAGAATCTCATAAGTTATTCAATCGCACTGAATGACGGATCGAAAAATCTTATAAGTTATTAAATCTCACTGAATTAGGCAACGAAGAATCTCATAAGTTATTGAATCGCACGGAATGACGCATCGAAAAATCTCATAAGTTATTGAATCGCACTGAATTACGCATCGAACAATCTCATAAGTTATTGAATCTCATTGAATTAAGTATCGAAAAATCTCATAAGTTATTGAATCGCATTGACCTACACATTCAAGAATCTCATAAGTTATTGAATCGCATTGACCTACACATTGAAGAATCTCATAAGTTATTCAATCGCATTGACCTACACATTGAAGAATCTCATAAGTTATTCAATCGCACTGAATGACGGATCGAAAAATCTTATAAGTTATTAAATCTCACTGAATTAGGCAACGAAGAATCTCATAAGTTATTGAATCGCACGGAATGACGCATCGAAAAATCTCATAAGTTATTGAATCGCACTGAATTACGCATCGAAGAATCTCATAAGTTATTGAATCTCATTGAATTAAGTATCGAAAAATCTCATAAGTTATTGAATCGCATTGACCTACACATTGAAGAATCTCATAAGTTATTCAATCGCATTGACCTACACATTGAAGAATCTCATAAGTTATTCAATCGCATTGACCTACACATTGAAGAATCTCATAAGTTATTGAATCGCACTGAATTACGCATCGAAGAATCTCATAAGTTATTGAATCGCATTGAATTAAGCATCGAATAATCTCATAAGTTATTGAATCGCATTCACCTACATATTGAAGAATCTCATAAGTTATTGAATCGCATTGACCTACACATTGAAGAATCTCATAAGTTATTGAATCTCATTGAATTAAGTATCGAAAAATCTCATAAGTTATTCAATCGCATTGACCTACACATTGAAGAATCTCATAAGTTATTGAATCGCATTGACCTACAGATTGAAGAATCTCATAAGTTATTCAATCGCATTGACCTACACATTGAAGAATCTCATAAGTTATTGAATCGCACTGAATTACGCATCAAAGAATCTCATAAGTTATTGAATCGCATTGAATTAAGCATCGAATAATCTCATAAGTTATTGAATCGCATTGACCTACATATTGACGAATCTCATAAGTTATTGAATCGCATTGACCTACACATTGAAGAATCTTATACGTTATTGAATCGCATTGACCTACACATTGAAGAATCTCATAAGTTATTGAATCGCACTGAATGACGCATTGAAAAATCACATAAGTTATTGAATCACATTGACCTACACATTGAAGAATCTCATAAGTCAATGAATCACATTGACCTACACATTGAAGAATCTCATAAGTTATTGAATCGCACTGAATGACGCATTGAAAAATCTCACAAGTTATTAAATCTCGCTGAATTACGCATCGAAGAATCTCATAAGTTATTGAATCGCACTGAATGACGCATCGAAAAATCTCATAAGTTAATGAATCGCACTGAATGACGCATTTAAAAATCTCATAAGTTATTGAATCGCATTGAAATACGCATCGAAGAATCTCACAAGCTATTGAATCGCATTGAATTACGCATTGAGGAATCTCATAAGTTATTGAATCGCACTGAATTACGCATCGAAGAATCTCATAAGTTATTGAATCGCATTGAATTAAGCATCGAATAATCTCATAAGTTATTAAATCGCACTGACCTACACATTGAAGAATCTCATAAGTTATTGAATCGCATTCACCTACACATTGAAGAATCTCATAAGTTATTGAATCGCATTCACCTACATATTGAAGAATCTCATAAGTTATTGAATCGCATTGACCTACACATTGAAGAATCTCGTAAGTTATTGAATCTCATTGAATTAAGTATCGAAAAATCTCATAAGTTATTGAATCGCATTGACCTACACATTGAAGAATCTCATAAGTTATTCAATCGCATTGACCTACACATTGAAGAATCTCATAAGTTATTGAATCGCACTGAATTACGCATCGAAGAATCTCATAAGTTATTGAATCGCATTGAATTAAGCATCGAATAATCTCATAAGTTATTGAATCGCATTGACCTACATATTGAAGAATCTCATAAGTTATTGAATCGCATTGACCTACACATTGAAGAATCTTATACGTTATTGAATCGCATTGACCTACACATTGAAGAATCTCATAAGTTATTGAATCGCATTGACCTACACATTGAAGAATCTCATAAGTTATTGAATCGCACTGAATAACGCATTGAAAAATCTCACAAGTTATTAAATCTCGCTGAATTACGCATCGAAGAATCTCATAAGTTATTGAATCGCATTGACCTACACATTGAAGAATCTCATAAGTTATTCAATCGCATTGACCTACACATTGAAGAATCTCATAAGTTATTGAATCGCACTGAATTACGCATCGAAGAATCTCATAAGTTATTGAATCGCATTGAATTAAGCATCAAATAATCTCATAAGTTATTGAATCGCATTGACCTACACATTGAAGAATCTCATAAGTTATTGAATCGCACTGAATAACGCATTGAAAAATCTCACAAGTTATTAAATCTCGCTGAATTACGCATCGAAGAATCTCATAAGTTATTGAATCGCACTGAATGACGCATCGAAAAATCTCATAAGTTAATGAATCGCACTGAATGACGCATTTAAAAATCTCATAAGTTATTGAATCGCACTGAATTACGCATCGAAGAATCTCACAAGCTATTGAATCGCATTGAATTACGCATTGAAGAATCTCATAAGTTATTGAATCGCACTGAATTACGCATCGAAGAATCTCATAAGTTATTGAATCGCATGGAATTAAGCATCGAATAATCTCATAAGTTATTAAATCGCATTGACCTACACATTGAAGAATCTCATAAGTTACTGAATCGCTTTGACCTACACATTGAAGAATCTCATAAGTTATTGAATCGCATTGACCTACACATTGAAGAATCTCATAAGTTATTGAATCGCACTGAATGACGCATTTAAAAATCTCATAAGTTATTGAATCGCACTGAATTACGCATCGAAGAATCTCACAAGCTATTGAATCGCATTGAATTACGCATCGAAGAATCTCATAAGTTATTGAATCGCATTGACCTACACATTGAAGAATCTCATAAGTTATTGAATCGCACTGAATTACGCATCGAAGAATCTCATAAGTTATTGAATCGCATTGAATTAAGCATCGAAAAATCTCATAAGTTATTGAATCACATTGACTTACACATTGAAGAATCTCATAAGTTATTGAATCGCATTGACCTACACATTGTAGAATCTCATAAGTTATTCAATCGCATTGACCTACACATTGAAGAATCTCATAAGTTACTCAATCGCACTGAATGACGCATCGAAAAATCTCATAAGTTATTAAATCTCACTGAATTAGGCATCGAAGAATCTGATAAGTTATTGAATCGCACGGAATGACGCATCGAAAAATCTCATAAGTTATTGAATCGCACTGAATGACGAATCGAAAAATCTCATAAGTTATTGAATAGCACTGAATTACGCAACGAAGAATCTAATAAATTATTGAATCGCATTGAATTACACATCGAAGAATCTCATAAGTAATTGAATCGCATTGACCTACACATTGAAGAATCTCATAAGTTATTGAATTGCACTGAATTACGCATCGAAGAATCTCATAAGTTATTGAATGGCATTGACCTACACATTGAACAAAATCATAAGTTATTGAATCGCACTGAATGACGCATCGAAAAATCTCATAAGTTATTGAATCGCACTGAATTACGCATCGAAGAATCTCATAAGTTATTGAATTGCATTGAATTAAGCATCGAATAATCTCATAAGTTATTAAATCGCACTGAATTACGCATCGAAGAATCTCAAAAGCTATTAAATCGCATTGAATTACGCATCGAAGAATATCATAAGTTATTGAATCGCATTGACCTACACATTGAAGAATCTCATAAGATATTGAATCGCACTGAATTAAGCATCGAATAATCTCATAAGTTATTGAATCGCATTGAATTAAGCATCGAATAATCTCATAAGTTATTGAATCGCATTGACCTACACATTGAAGAATATCATAAGTCATTGAATCGCATTGACCTACACATTGAAGAATCTCATAAGTTATTCAATCGCACTGAATGACGCATCGAAAAACCTCATAAGTTATTAAATCTCACTGAATTAGGCATCGAAGAATCTCATAAGTTATTGAATCGCACGGAATGACGCATCGAAAAATCTCATAAGTTATTGAATCACACTGAATGACGAATCGAAAAATCTCATAAGTTATTGAATAGCACTGAATTACACATCGAAGAATCTCATAAGTTATTGAATCGCATTGAATTACGCATCGAAGAATCTCATAAGTTATTGAACCGCATTGACCTACACATTGAAGAATCTCATAAGTTATTGAATCGCACTGAATTACGCATCGAAGAATCTCATAAGTTATTGAATCGCATTGAATTAAGCATCGAATAATCTCATAAGTTATTGAATCGCATTGACCTACACATCGAAGAATCTCATAAGTTATTGAATCGCACTGACCTACACATTGAAGAATCTCATAAGTTATTCAATCGCATTGACCTACACATTGCAGAATCTCATAAGTTATTCAATCGCACTGAATGACGCATTTAAAAATCTCATAATTTATTGAATCGCACTGAATTACGCATCGAAGAATCTCACAAGCTACTGAATCGCATTGAATTACGCAACGAAGAATCTCATAAGTTATTGAATCGCATTGACCTACACATTGAAGAATCTCATAAGTTATTGAATCGCACTGAATTACGCATCGAAGAATCTCATAAGTTGTTGAATCGCATTGAATTAAGCATCGAAAAATCTCATAAGTTATTGAATCGCATTGACCTACACATTGAAGAATCTCATAAGTTATTCAATCGCATTGACCTACAGATTGAAGAATCTCATAAGTTATTCAATCGCACTGAATGACGCATCGAAAAATCTCATAAGTTATTAAATCTCACTGAATTAGGCATCGAAGAATCTCATAAGTTATTGAATCGCACGGAATGACGCATCGAAAAATCTCATAAGCTATTGAATCGCACTGAATGACGAATCGAAAAATCTCATAAGTTATTGAATAGCACTGAATTACGCATCGAAGAATCTCATAAATTATTGAATCTCATTGAATTACGCATCGAAGAATCTCATAAGTTATTGAATCGCATTGACCTACACATTGAAGAATCTCATAAGTTATTGAATCGATCTGAATTACGCATCGAAGAATCTCATAAGTTATTGAATCGCATTGAATTAAGCATCGAATAATCTCATAAGTTATTAAATCGCACTAATTACGCATCGAAGAATCTCATAAGTTATTGAATCGCATTGAATTAAGCATCGAATAATCTCATAAGTTATTGAATCGTATTGACCTACACATTGAAGGATCTCATAAGTTATTGAATCGCATTGACCTACATATTGAAGAATCTCATAAGTTATTGAATCGCACTGAATTACGCATCGAAGAATCTCATAAGTTATTGAATCGCACTGAATTACGCATCGAAGAATCTCATAAGTTATTGAATCGCACTGAATTACGCATCGAAGAATCTCACAATCTATTGAATCGCATTGAATTACGCATCTAAGAATCTCATAAGTTATTGAATGGCATTGACCTACACTTTGAAGAATCTCATAAGTTATTGAATCGCACTGAATGACGTAATGAAAAATCTCATAAGTTATTGAATCGCACTAAATTACACATCGAAGAATCTCATAAGGTATTGAATCGCATTGAATTACGCATCGAAGAATCTCATAAGTTATTGAATCACATTGACCTACACATTGAAGAAACTCATAGGTTTTTGAATCGCACTGAATTACGCATCGAATAATCTCATAAGTTATTGAATCGCATTGAATTAAGCATCGAATAATCTCATAAGTTATTGAATCGCATTGACCTACATATTGAAGAATCTCATAAGTTATTGAATCGCATTGACCTACACATTGAAGAATCTCATAAGTTATTGAATCGCATTGACCTACACATTGAAGAATCTCATAAGTTATTGAATCGCACTGAATGACACATTGAAAAATCTCATAAGTTATTAAATCTCACTGAATTACGCATCGAAGAATCTCATAAGATATTGAATCGCACTGAATGACGCATCGAAAAATCTCATGAGTTATTGAATCGCACTGAAAGACGCATCGAAAATCTCATAAGTTATTGAATCGCATTGACCTACACATTGAAGAATCTCATAAGTTATTGAATCGCATTGAATTAAGCATCGAATAATCTCATAAGTTATTGAATCGCATTGACCTACACATTGAAGAATCTCATAAGTTATTGAATCGCATTAACCTACACATTGAAAAATCTCATAAGTTTTTGAATCGCATTGACCTACACATTTAAGAATCTCATATGTTATTGAATCGCACTGAATTACGCATCGAAGAATCTCATAACTTATTGAATCGCACTGAATTACGCATTGAAGAAACTCATAAGTTATTGATTCGAATTGACCTACACATTGAAGAATCTCATAAGTTATTGAATCGCATTGACCTACACATTGAAGAATCTCATAAGTTATTGAATCGCACTGAATTACACATCGAATAATCTCATAAGTTATTGAATCGCATTGAATTAAGCATCGAATAATCTCATAAGTTATTAAATCGCATTGACCTACACATTGAAGAATCTCATAAGTTATTGAATCGCATTGACCTACACATTGAAGAATCTCATAAGTTATTGAATTGCACTCAATAACTTTTATCGAAGAATCTCATAAGTTATTGAATCGCACTGAATGACGCATCGAAAAATCTCATAAGTTATTGAATTGCACTGAATTACGCATCGAAGAATCTCACAAGCTATTGAATCGCATTGAATTACGCATTGAAGAATCTCATAAGTTATTGAATCGCACTGAATTACGCATCGAAGAATCTCATAAGTTATTGAATCGCATTGAATTAAGCATCGAATAATCTCATAAGTTATTAAATCGCATTGACCTACACATTGAAGAATCTCATAAGTTATTGAATCGCATTGACCTACACATTGAAGAATCTCATAAGTTTTTGAATCGCATTGACCTACACATTGAAGAATCTCATAAGTTATTGAATCGCACTGAATGACGCATTTAAAAATCTCATAAGTTATTGAATCGCACTGAATTACGCATCGAAGAATCTCACAAGCTATTGAATCGCATTGAATTACGCATCGAAGGATCTCATAAGTTATTGAATCGCATTGACCTACACATTCAAGAATCTCATAAGTTATTGAATCGCACTGAATTACGCATCGAAGAATCTCATAAGTTATTGAATCGCATTGAATTAAGCATCGAAAAATCTCATAAGTTATTGAATCGCATTGACTTACACATTGAAGAATCTCATAAGTTATTGAATCGCATTGACCTACACATTGTAGAATCTCATAAGTTATTCAATCGCATTGACCTACACATTGAAGAATCTCATAAGTTACTCAATCGCACTGAATGACGCATCGAAAAATCTCATAAGTTATTAAATCTCACTGAATTAGGCATCAAAGAATCTGATAAGTTATTGAATCGCACGGAATGACTCATCGAAAAATCTCATAAGTTCTTGAATCGCACTGAATGACGAATCGAAAAATCTCATAAGTTATTGAATAGCACTGAATTACGCAACGAAGAATCTCATAAATTATTGAATCGCATTGAATTACTCATCGAAGAATCTCATAAGTAATTGAATCGCATTGACCTACACATTGAAGAATCTCATAAGTTATTGAATTGCACTGAATTACGCATCGAAGAATCTCATAAGTTATTGAATGGCATTGACCTACACATTGAAGAAAATCATAAGTTATTGAATCGCACTGAATGACGCATCGAAAAATCTCATAAGTTATTGAATCGCACTGAATTACGCATCGAAGAATCTCATAAGTTATTGAATTGCATTGAATTAAGCATCGAATAATCTCATAAGTTATTGAATCGCACTGAATTACGCATCGAAGAATCTCATAAGCTATTAAATCGCATTGAATTACGCATCGAAGAATCTCATAAGTTATTGAATCGCATTGACCTACACATTGAAGAATCTCATAAGTTATTGAATCGCATTGAATTAAGCATCGAATAATCTCATAAGTTATTGAATCGCATTGAATTAAGCATCGAATAATCTCATAAGTTATTGAATCGCATTGACCTACACATTGAAGAATCTCATAAGTTATTGAATCGCTTTGACCTACATATTGAAGAATCTCATAAGTTATTGAATCGCATTGACCTACATATTGAAGAATCTCATAAGTTATTGAATCGCATTGACCTGCACATGGAAGAAACTCATAAGTTATTGAATCGCACTGAATTACGCATCGAAGAATCTCATAAGTTATTGAATCGCACTGAATTACGCATCGAAGAATCTCATAAGTTATTGAATCGCACTGAATTACGCATCGAAGAATCTCACAAGCTATTGAATCGCATTAAATTACTCATCGAAGAATCTCATAAGCTATTGAATCGCATTGAATTACGCATCGAAGAATCTCATAAGTTACTGAATCGCATTCACCTACACATTGAAGAAACTCATAGGTTATTGAATCGCACTGAATTACGCATCGAATAATCTCATAAGTTATTGAATCGCATTGAAATAAGCATCGAATAATCTCATAAGTTATTGAATCGCATTGACCTACACATTGAAGAAACTCATAGGTTATTGAATCGCACTGGATTACGCATCGAATAATCTCATAAGTTATTGAATCGCATTGACCTACATATTGAAGAATCTCATAAGTTATTGAATCGCATTGACCTACACATTGAAGAATCTCATAAGTTATTGAATCGCATTGACCTACACATTGAAGAATCTCATAAGTTATTGAATCGCACTGAATGACACATTGAAAAATCTCATGAGTTATTAAATCTCACTGAATTACGCATCGAAGAATCTCATAAGTTATTGAATCGCATTGAATGACGCATCGAAATATCTCATGAGTTATTGAATCGCACTGAATGACGCATCGAAAATCTCATAAGTTATTGAATCGCACTGAATTACGCATCGAAGAATCTCATAAGTTATTGAATCGCACTGAATTACGCATCGAAAAATCTCATCAGTTATTGAATCGCATTGACCTACACATTGAAGAATCTCATAAGTAATTGAATCGCATTGAATTAAGCATCGAATAATCTCATAAGTTATTGAATCGCATTGACATACATATTGAAGAATCTCATAAGTTATTGAATCGCATTGACCTACACATTGAAGAATCTCATAAGTTATTGAATCGCATTGACCTACACATTGAAGAATCTCATATGTTATTGAATCGCACTGAATTACGCATCGAAGAATCTCATAAGTTATTGATTCGCATTGACCTACACATTGAAGAATCTCATAAGTTATTGAATCGCATTGACCTACACATTGAAGAATCTCATAAGTTATTGAATCGCACTGAATTACGCATCGAAGAATCTCATACGTTATTGAATCGCACTGAATTAAGCATTGAATAATCTCATAAGTTATTGAATCGCATTGACCTACACATTGAAGAATCTCATATGTTATTGAATCGCATTGACCTACATATTGAAGAATCTCATAAGTTATTGAATCGCCTTAACCTACACATTGAAGAATCTCATAAGTTATTGAATCGCACTGAATTACGCATTGAAGAATCTCATAAGTTATTGATTCGCATTCACCTACACATTGAAGAATCTCATAAGTTATTGAATCGCATTGACCTACACATTGAAGAATGTCATAAGTTATTGAATCGCACTGAATTACGCATCGAAGAATCTCATAAGTTACTGAATCGCATTGAATTAAGCATCGAATAATCTCATAAGTTATTGAATCGCATTGACCTACACATTGAAGAATCTGATAAGTCATTGAATCGCATTGACCTACACATTGAAGAATCTCATAAGTTATTGAATCCCACTGAATGACGCATTGAAAAATCTCAGAAGTTATTAAATCTCACTGAATTACGCATCGAAGAATCTCATAAGTTATTGAATCGCACTGAATGACGCATCGAAAAATCTCCCAAGTTCTTAAATCTCACTGAATTACGCATCGAAGAATTTCATAAGTTTTTGAATCGCATTGAATTAAGCTTTGAATAATCTCATAAGTTATTGAATCGCTTTGACCTACACATTGAAGAATCTCATATGTTATTGAATCGCATTGACCTACATATTGAAGAATCTCATAAGTTATTGAATCGCACTGAATAACGCATTGAAAAATCTCACAAGTTATTAAATCTCGCTGAATTACGCATCGAAGAATCTCATAAGTTATTGAATCGCATTGACCTACACATTGAAGAATCTCATAAGTTATTCAATCGCATTGACCTACACATTGAAGAATCTCATAAGTTATTGAATCGCACTGAATTACGCATCGAAGAATCTCATAAGTTATTGAATCGCATTGAATTAAGCATCGAATAATCTCATAAGTTATTGAATCGCATTGACCTACACATTGAAGAACTCATAAGTTATTGAATCGCACTGAATAACGCATTGAAAAATCTCACAAGTTATTAAATCTCGCTGAATTACGCATCGAAGAATCTCATAAGTTATTGAATCGCACTGAATGACGCATCGAAAAATCTCATAAGTTAATGAATCACACTCAATGACGCATTTAAAAATCTCATAAGTTATTGAATCGCACTGAATTACGCATCGAAGAATCTCACAAGCTATTGAATCGCATTGAATTACGCATTGAAGAATCTCATAAGTTATTGAATCGCACTGAATTACGCATCGAAGAATCTCATAAGTTATTGAATCGCATGGAATTAAGCATCGAATAATCTCATAAGTTATTAAATCGCATTGACCTACACATTGAAGAATCTCATAAGTTACTGAATCGCTTTGACCTACACATTGAAGAATCTCATAAGTTATTGAATCGCATTGACCTACACATTGAAGAATCTCATAAGTTATTGAATCGCACTGAATGACGCATTTAAAAATCTCATAAGTTATTGAATCGCACTGAATTACGCATCGAAGAATCTCACAAGCTATTGAATCGCATTGAATTACGCATCGAAGAATCTCATAAGTTATTGAATCGCATTGACCTACACATTGAAGAATCTCATAAGTTATTGAATCGCACTGAATTACGCATCGAAGAATCTCATAAGTTATTGAATCGCATTGAATTAAGCATCGAAAAATCTCATAAGTTATTGAATCACATTGACTTACACATTGAAGAATCTCATAAGTTATTGAATCGCATTGACCTACACATTGTAGAATCTCATAAGTTATTCAATCGCATTGACCTACACATTGAAGAATCTCATAAGTTACTCAATCGCACTGAATGACGCATCGAAAAATCTCATAAGTTATTAAATCTCACTGAATTAGGCATCGAAGAATCTGATAAGTTATTGAATCGCACGGAATGACGCATCGAAAAATCTCATAAGTTATTGAATCGCACTGAATGACGAATCGAAAAATCTCATAAGTTATTGAATAGCACTGAATTACGCAACGAAGAATCTCATAAATTATTGAATCGCATTGAATTACACATCGAAGAATCTCATAAGTAATTGAATCGCATTGACCTACACTTTGAAGAATCTCATAAGTTATTGAATTGCACTGAATTACGCATCGAAGAATCTCATAAGTTATTGAATGGCATTGACCTACACATTGAAGAAAATCATAAGTTATTGAATCGCACTGAATGACGCATCGAAAAATCTCATAAGTTATTGAATCGCACTGAATTACGCATCGAAGAATCTCATAAGTTATTGAATTGCATTGAATTAAGCATCGAATAATCTCATAAGTTATTAAATCGCACTGAATTACGCATCGAAGAATCTCAAAAGCTATTAAATCGCATTGAATTACGCATCGAAGAATATCATAAGTTATTGAATCGCATTGACCTACACATTGAAGAATCTCATAAGTTATTGAATCGCACTGAATTAAGCATCGAATAATCTCATAAGTTATTGAATCGCATTGAATTAAGCATCGAATAATCTCATACGTTATTGAATCGCATTGACCTACACTTTGAAGAATATCATAAGTCATTGAATCGCATTGACCTACACATTGAAGAATCTCATAAGTTATTCAATCGCACTGACCTACACATTGAAGAATCTCATAAGTTATTCAATCGCACTGAATGACGCATCGAAAAACCTCATAAGTTATTAAATCTCACTGAATTAGGCATCGAAGAATCTCATAAGTTATTGAATCGCACGGAATGACGCATCGAAAAATCTCATAAGTTATTGAATCGCACTGAATGACGAATCGAAAAATCTCATAAGTTATTGAATAGCACTGAATTACACATCGAAGAATCTCATAAGTTATTGAATCGCATTGAATTACGCATCGAAGAATCTCATAAGTTATTGAACCGCATTGACCTACACATTGAAGAATCTCATAAGTTATTGAATCGCACTGAATTACGCATCGAAGAATCTCATAAGTTATTGAATCGCATTGAATTAAGCATCGAATAATCTCATAAGTTATTGAATCGCATTGACCTACACATTGAAGAATCTCATAAGTTATTGAATCGCACTGACCTACACATTGAAGAATCTCATAAGTTATTCAATCGCATTGACCTACACATTGCAGAATCTCATAAGTTATTGAATCGCATTGACCTACATATTGAAGAATCTCATAAGTTATTGAATCGCACTGAATTACGCATCGAAGAATCTCACAAGCTACTGAATCGCATTGAATTACGCAACGAAGATTCTCATAAGTTATTGAATCGCATTGACCTACACATTGAAGAATCTCATAAGTTATTGAATCGCACTGAATTACGCATCGAAGAATCTCATAAGTTGTTGAATCGCATTGAATTAAGCATCGAAAAATCTCATAAGTTATTGAATCGCATTGACCTACACATTGAAGAATCTCATAAGTTATTCAATCGCATTGACCTACAGATTGAAGAATCTCATAAGTTATTCAATCGCACTGAATGACGCATCGAAAAATCTCATAAGTTATTAAATCTCACTGAATTAGGCATCGAAGAATCTCATAAGTTATTGAATCGCACGGAATGACGCATCGAAAAATCTCATAAGCTATTGAATCGCACTGAATGACGAATCGAAAAATCTCATAAGTTATTGAATAGCACTGAATTACGCATCGAAGAATCTCATAAATTATTGAATCTCATTGAATTACGCATCGAAGAATCTCATAAGTTATTGAATCGCATTGACCTACACATTGAAGAATCTCATAAGTTATTGAATCGATCTGAATTACGCATCGAAGAATCTCATAAGTTATTGAATCGCATTGAATTAAGCATCGAATAATCTCATAAGTTATTAAATCGCACTAATTACGCATCGAAGAATCTCATAAGTTATTGAATCGCATTGAATTAAGCATCGAATAATCTCATAAGTTATTGAATCGTATTGACCTACACATTGAAGGATCTCATAAGTTATTGAATCGCATTGACCTACATATTAAAGAATCTCATAAGTTATTGAATCGCACTGAATTACGCATCGAAGAATCTCATAAGTTATTGAATCGCACTGAATTACGCATCGAAGAATCTCATAAGTTATTGAATCGCACTGAATTACGCATCGAAGAATCTCATAAGTTATTGAATCGCACTGAATGACGCATCGAAAAATCTCATGAGTTATTGAATCGCACTGAAAGACACATCGAAAATCTCATAAGTTATTGAATTGCATTGACCTACACATTGAAGAATCTCATAAGTTATTGAATCGCATTGAATTAGGCATCGAATAATCTCATAAGTTATTGAATCGCATTGACCTACACATTGAAGAATCTCATAAGTTATTGAATCGCATTAACCTACACATTGAAAAATCTCATAAGTTTTTGAATCGCATTGATCTACACATTTAAGAATCTCATATGTTATTGAATCGCACTGAATTACGCATCGAAGAATCTCATAACTTATTGAATCGCACTAAATTACACATCGAAGAATCTCATAAGGTATTGAATCGCATTGAATTACGCATCGAAGAATCTCATAAGTTATTGAATCACATTGACCTACACATTGAAGAAACTCATAGGTTTTTGAATCGCACTGAATTACGCATCGAATAATCTCATAAGTTATTGAATCGCATTGAATTAAGCATCGAATAATCTCATAAGTTATTGAATCGCATTGACCTACATATTGAAGAATCTCATAAGTTATTGAATCGCATTGACCTACACATTGAAGAATCTCATAAGTTATTGAATCGCATTGACCTACACATTGAAGAATCTCATAAGTTATTGAATCGCACTGAATGACACATCGAAAAATCTCATAAGTTATTAAATCTCACTGAATTACGCATCGAAGAATCTCATAAGTTATTGAATCGCACTGAATGACGCATCGAAAAATCTCATGAGTTATTGAATCGCACTGAAAGACACATCGAAAATCTCATAAGTTATTGAATTGCATTGACCTACACATTGAAGAATCTCATAAGTTATTGAATCGCATTGAATTAAGCATCGAATAATCTCATAAGTTATTGAATCGCATTGACCTACACATTGAAGAATCTCATAAGTTATTGAATCGCATTAACCTACACATTGAAAAATCTCATAAGTTTTTGAATCGCATTGACCTACACATTTAAGAATCTCATATGTTATTGAATCGCACTGAATTACGCATCGAAGAATCTCATAACTTATTGAATCGCACTGAATTACGCATTGAAGAATCTCATAAGTTATTGATTCGCATTGACCTACACATTGAAGAATCTCATAAGTTATTGAATCGCATTGACCTACACATTGAAGAATCTCATAAGTTATTGAATCGCACTGAATTACACATCGAATAATCTCATAAGTTATTGAATCGCATTGAATTAAGCATCGAATAATCTCATAAGTTATTGAATCGCATAGACCTACACATTGAAGAATCTCATAAGTCATTGAATCGCATTGACCTACACATTGAAGAATCTCATAAGTTATTCAATCGCATTGACCTACACATTGAAGAATCTCATAAGTTATTCAATCGCACTGAATGACGCATCGAAAAATCTCATAAGTTTTTGAATCGCATTGACCTACACATTTAAGAATCTCATATGTTATTGAATCGCACTGAATTACGCATCGAAGAATCTCATAACTTATTGAATCGCACTGAATTACGCATTGAAGAATCTCATAAGTTATTGATTCGCATTGACCTACACATTGAAGAATCTCATAAGTTATTGAATCGCATTGACCTACACATTGAAGAATCTCATAAGTTATTGAATCGCACTGAATTACACATCGAATAATCTCATAAGTTATTGAATCGCATTGAATTAAGCATCGAATAATCTCATAAGTTATTGAATCGCATAGACCTACACATTGAAGAATCTCATAAGTCATTGAATCGCATTGACCTACACATTGAAGAATCTCATAAGTCATTGAATCGCATTGACCTACACATTGAAGAATCTCATAAGTTATTCAATCGCATTGACCTACACATCGAAGAATCTCATAAGTTATTGAATCGCACGGAATGACGCATCGAAAAATTTCATAAATTATTGAATCGCACTGAATGACGAATCGAAATATCTTATAAGTTATTGAATAGCACTGAATTACGCATCGAAGAATCTCATAAATTATTGAATCGCATTGAATTACGCATCGAAGAATCTCATAAGTTATTGAATCGCATTGACCTACACATTGAAGAATCTCATAAGTTATTGAATTGCACTGAATGACGCATCGAAAAATCTCATAAGTTATTGAATCGCACTGAATTACGCATCGAAGAATCTCACAAGCTATTGAATCGCATTGAATTACGCATTGAAGAATCTCATAAGTTATTGAATCGCACTGAATTACGCATCGAAGAATCTCATAAGTTATTGAATCGCATTGAATTAAGCATCGAATAATCTCATAAGTTATTAAATCGCATTGACCTACACATTGAAGAATCTCATAAGTTATTGAATCGCATTGACCTACACATTGAAGAATCTCATAAGTTATTGAATCGCATTGACCTACAAATTGAAGAATCTCATAAGTTATTGAATCGCACTGAATGACGCATTTAAAAATCTCATAAGTTATTGAATCGCACTGAATTACGCATCGAAGAATCTCACAAGCTATTGAATCGCATTGAATTACGCATCGAAGGATCTCATAAGTTATTGAATCGCATTGACCTACACATTCAAGAATCTCATAAGTTATTGAATCGCACTGAATTACGCATCGAAGAATCTCATAAGTTATTGAATCGCATTGAATTAAGCATCGAAAAATCTCATAAGTTATTGAATCGCATTGACTTACACATTGAAGAATCTCATAAGTTATTGAATCGCATTGACCTACACATTGTAGAATCTCATAAGTTATTCAATCGCATTGACCTACACATTGAAGAATCTCATAAGTTACTCAATCGCACTGAATGACGCATCGAAAAATCTCATAAGTTATTAAATCTCACTGAATTAGGCATCGAAGAATCTGATAAGTTATTGAATCGCACGGAATGACGCATCGAAAAATCTCATAAGTTATTGAATCGCACTGAATGACGAATCGAAAAATCTCATAAGTTATTGAATAGCACTGAATTACGCAACGAAGAATCTCATAAATTATTCAATCGCATTGAATTACTCATCGAAGAATCTCATAAGTAATTGAATCGCATTGACCTACACATTGAAGAATCTCATAAGTTATTGAATTGCACTGAATTACGCATCGAAGAATCTCATAAGTTATTGAATGGCATTGACCTACACATTGAAGAAAATCATAAGTTATTGAATCGCACTGAATGACGCATCGAAAAATCTCATAAGTTATTGAATCGCACTGAATTACGCATCGAAGAATCTCATAAGTTATTGAATTGCATTGAATTAAGCATCGAATAATCTCATAAGTTATTGAATCGCACTGAATTACGCATCGAAGAATCTCATAAGCTATTAAATCGCATTGAATTACGCATCGAAGAATCTCATAAGTTATTGAATCGCATTGACCTACACATTGAAGAATCTCATAAGTTATTGAATCGCATTGACCTACACATTGTAGAATCTCATAAGTTATTCAATCGCATTGACCTACACATTGAAGAATCTCATAAGTTACTCAATCGCACTGAATGACGCATCGAAAAATCTCATAAGTTATTAAATCTCACTGAATTAGGCATCGAAGAATCTGATAAGTTATTGAATCGCACGGAATGACGCATCGAAAAATCTCATAAGTTATTGAATCGCACTGAATGACGAATCGAAAAATCTCATAAGTTATTGAATAGCACTGAATTACGCAACGAAGAATCTCATAAATTATTCAATCGCATTGAATTACTCATCGAAGAATCTCATAAGTAATTGAATCGCATTGACCTACACATTGAAGAATCTCATAAGTTATTGAATTGCACTGAATTACACATTGAAGAATCTCATAAGTTATTGAATCGCATTGACCTACACATTGAAGAATCTCATAAGTTATTGAATCGCACTGAATGACACATCGAAAAATCTCATAAGTTATTAAATCTCACTGAATTACGCATCGAAGAATCTCATAAGTTATTGAATCGCACTGAATGACGCATCGAAAAATCTCATGAGTTATTGAATCGCACTGAAAGACACATGGAAAATCTCATAAGTTATTGAATTGCATTGACCTACACATTGAAGAATCTCATAAGTTATTGAATCGCATTGAATTAAGCATCGAATAATCTCATAAGTTATTGAATCGCATTGACCTACACATTGAAGAATCTCATAAGTTATTGAATCGCATTAACCTACACATTGAAAAATCTCATAAGTTTTTGAATCGCATTGACCTACACATTTAAGAATCTCATATGTTATTGAATCGCACTGAATTACGCATCGAAGAATCTCATAACTTATTGAATCGCACTGAATTACGCATTGAAGAATCTCATAAGTTATTGATTCGCATTGACCTACACATTGAAGAATCTCATAAGTTATTGAATCGCATTGACCTACACATTGAAGAATCTCATAAGTTATTGAATCGCACTGAATTACACATCGAATAATCTCATAAGTTATTGAATCGCATTGAATTAAGCATCGAATAATCTCATAAGTTATTGAATCGCATAGACCTACACATTGAAGAATCTCATAAGTCATTGAATCGCATTGACCTACACATTGAAGAATCTCATAAGTTATTCAATCGCATTGACCTACACATTGAAGAATCTCATAAGTTATTCAATCGCACTGAATGACGCATCGAAAAATCTCATAAGTTATTAAATCTCACTGAATTAGGCATCGAAGAATCTCATAAGTTATTGAATCGCACGGAATGACGCATCGAAAAATTTCATAAATTATTGAATCGCACTGAATGACGAATCGAAATATCTTATAAGTTATTGAATAGCACTGAATTACGCATCGAAGAATCTCATAAATTATTGAATCGCATTGAATTACGCATCGAAGAATCTCATAAGTTATTGAATCGCATTGACCTACACATTGAAGAATCTCATAAGTTATTGAATTGCACTGAATGACGCATCGAAAAATCTCATAAGTTATTGAATCGCACTGAATTACGCATCGAAGAATCTCACAAGCTATTGAATCGCATTGAATTACGCATTGAAGAATCTCATAAGTTATTGAATCGCACTGAATTACGCATCGAAGAATCTCATAAGTTATTGAATCGCATTGAATTAAGCATCGAATAATCTCATAAGTTATTAAATCGCATTGACCTACACATTGAAGAATCTCATAAGTTATTGAATCGCATTGACCTACACATTGAAGAATCTCATAAGTTATTGAATCGCATTGACCTACAAATTGAAGAATCTCATTAGTTATTGAATCGCACTGAATGACGCATTTAAAAATCTCATAAGTTATTGAATCGCACTGAATTACGCATCGAAGAATCTCACAAGCTATTGAATCGCATTGAATTACGCATCGAAGGATCTCATAAGTTATTGAATCGCATTGACCTACACATTCAAGAATCTCATAAGTTATTGAATCGCACTGAATTACGCATCGAAGAATCTCATAAGTTATTGAATCGCATTGAATTAAGCATCGAAAAATCTCATAAGTTATTGAATCGCATTGACTTACACATTGAAGAATCTCATAAGTTATTGAATCGCATTGACCTACACATTGTAGAATCTCATAAGTTATTCAATCGCATTGACCTACACATTGAAGAATCTCATAAGTTACTCAATCGCACTGAATGACGCATCGAAAAATCTCATAAGTTATTAAATCTCACTGAATTAGGCATCGAAGAATCTGATAAGTTATTGAATCGCACGGAATGACGCATCGAAAAATCTCATAAGTTATTGAATCGCACTGAATGACGAATCGAAAAATCTCATAAGTTATTGAATAGCACTGAATTACGCAACGAAGAATCTCATAAATTATTCAATCGCATTGAATTACTCATCGAAGAATCTCATAAGTAATTGAATCGCATTGACCTACACATTGAAGAATCTCATAAGTTATTGAATTGCACTGAATTACGCATCGAAGAATCTCATAAGTTATTGAATGGCATTGACCTACACATTGAAGAAAATCATAAGTTATTGAATCGCACTGAATGACGCATCGAAAAATCTCATAAGTTATTGAATCGCACTGAATTACGCATCGAAGAATCTCATAACTTATTGAATTGCATTGAATTAAGCATCGAATAATCTCATAAGTTATTGAATCGCACTGAATTACGCATCGAAGAATCTCATAAGCTATTAAATCGCATTGAATTACGCATCGAAGAATCTCATAAGTTATTGAATCGCATTGACCTACACATTGAAGAATCTCATAAGTTATTGAATCGCATTGAATTAAGCATCGAATAATCTCATAAGTTATTGAATCGCATTGAATTAAGCATCGAATAATCTCATAAGTTATTGAATCGCATTGACCTACACATTGAAGAATCTCATAAGTTATTGAATCGCATTGACCTACATATTGAAGAATCTCATAAGTTATTGAATCGCATTGACCTACATATTGAAGAATCTCATAAGTTATTGAATCGCATTGACCTGCACATGGAAGAAACTCATAAGTTATTGAATCGCACTGAATTACGCATCGAAGAATCTCATAAGTTATTGAATCGCACTGAATTACGCATCGAAGAATCTCATAAGTTATTGAATCGCACTGAATTACGCATCGAAGAATCTCACAAGCTATTGAATCGCATTGAATTACGCATCGAAGAATCTCATAAGCTATTGAATCGCATTGAATTACGCATCGAAGAATCTCATAAGTTACTGAATCGCATTGACCTACACATTGAAGAAACTCATAGGTTATTGAATCGCACTGAATTACACATCGAATAATCTCATAAGTTATTGAATCGCATTGAAATAAGCATCGAATAATCTCATAAGTTATTGAATCGCATTGACCTACACATTGAAGAAACTCATAGGTTATTGAATCGCACTGGATTACGCATCGAATAATCTCATAAGTTATTGAATCGCATTGAAATAAGCATCGAATAATCTCATAAGTTATTGAATCGCATTGACCTACATATTGAAGAATCTCATAAGTTATTGAATCGCATTGACCTACACA
This sequence comes from Ryuthela nishihirai, assembly GCA_038380435.1. Classification (NCBI taxonomy): domain Eukaryota; kingdom Metazoa; phylum Arthropoda; class Arachnida; order Araneae; family Heptathelidae; genus Ryuthela; species Ryuthela nishihirai. The sequence goes on from JAWZYU010000030.1 coordinate 35,934,962, forward strand.
TTGAAGAATCTCATAAGTTATTGAATCGCATTGACCTACACATTGAAGAATCTCATAAGTTATTGAATCGCACTGAATGACACATTGAAAAATCTCATAAGTTATTAAATCTCACTGAATTACGCATCGAAGAATCTCATAAGTTATTGAATCGCATTGAATGACGCATCGAAATATCTCATGAGTTATTGAATCGCACTGAATGACACATCGAAAATCTCATAAGTTATTGAATCGCACTGAATTACGCATCGAAGAATCTCATAAGTTATTGAATCGCACTGAATGACGCATCGAAAAATCTCATCAGTTATTGAATCGCATTGACCTACACATTGAAGAATCTCATAAGTAATTGAATCGCATTGAATTAAGCATCGAATAATCTCATAAGTTATTGAATCGCATTGACCTACATATTGAAGAATCTCATAAGTTATTGAATCGCATTGACCTACACATTGAAGAACCTCATAAGTTATTGAATCGCATTGACCTACACATTGAAGAATCTCATATGTTATTGAATCGCACTGAATTACGCATCGAAGAATCTCATAAGTTATTGATTCGCATTGACCTACACATTGAAGAATCTCATAAGTTATTGAATCGCATTGACCTACACATTGAAGAATCTCATAAGTTATTGAATCGCACTGAATTACGCATCGAAGAATCTCATACGTTATTGAATCGCACTGAATTAAGCATTGAATAATCTCATAAGTTATTGAATCGCATTGACCTACACATTGAAGAATCTCATATGATGTTGAATCGCATTGACCTACATATTGAAGAATCTCATAAGTTATTGAATCGCCTTAACCTACACATTGAAGAATCTCATAAGTTATTGAATCGCACTGAATTACGCATTGAAGAATCTCATAAGTTATTGATTCGCATTGACCTACACATTGAAGAATCTCATAAGTTATTGAATCGCATTGACCTACACATTGAAGAATGTCATAAGTTATTGAATCGCACTGAATTACGCATCGAAGAATCTCATAAGTTACTGAATCGCATTGAATTAAGCATCGAATAATCTCATAAGTTATTGAATCGCATTGAATTAAGCATCGAATAATCTCATAAGTTATTGAATCGCATTGACTTACACATTGAAGAATCTGATAAGTCATTGAATCGCATTGACCTACACATTGAAGAACCTCATAAGTTATTGAATCCCACTGAATGACGCATTGAAAAATCTCAGAAGTTATTAAATCTCACTGAATTACGCATCGAAGAATCTCATAAGTTATTGAATCGCACTGAATGACGCATCGAAAAATCTCCCAAGTTCTTAAATCTCACTGAATTACGCATCGAAGAATTTCATAAGTTATTGAATCGCACTGAATGACGCATCGAAAAATCTCATAAGTTATTGAATCGCACTGAATTACGCATCGAAGAATCTCATAAGTTATTGAATCGCACTGAATTACGCATCGAAGAATCTCATAAGATTTTGAATCGCATTGAATTAAGCATTGAATAATCTCATAAGTTATTGAATCGCATTGACCTACACATTGAAGAATCTCATATTTTATTCAATCGCATTGACCTACATATTGAAGAATCTCATAAGTTATTGAATCGCATTGACCTACACATTGAAGAATCTCATATGTTATTGAATCGCACTGAATTACGCATTGAAGAATCTCATAAGTTATTGATTCGCATTGACCTACACATTGAAGAATCTCATAAGTTATTGAATCGCATTGACCTACACATAGAAGAATCTCATAAGTTATTGAATCGCACTGAATTACGCATCGAAGAATCTCATAAGTTATTGAATCGCATTGAATTAAGCATCGAATAATCCCATAAGTTATTGAATCGCATTGAATTAAGCATCAAATAATCTCATAAGTTATTGAATCGCATTGACCTACACATTGAAGAATCTCATAAGTCATTGAATCGCATTGACCTACACATTGAAGAATCTCATAAGTTATTGAATCACACTGAATGACGCATCGAAAAATCTCATAAGTTATTGAATCGCACTGAATGACGCATCGAAAAATCTCACAAGTTCTTAAATCTCACTGAATTACGCATCGAAGAATTTCATAAGTTATTGAATCGCACTGAATGACGCATCGAAAAATCTCATAAGTTATTGAATCGCACTGAATTACGCATCGAAGAATCTCATAAGTTATTGAATCGCACTGAATTACGCATCGAAGAATCTCATAAGATTTTGAATCGCATTGAATTAAGCATTGAATAATCTCATAAGTTATTGAATCGCATTGACCTACACATTGAAGAATCTCATATTTTATTCAATCGCATTGACCTACATATTGAAGAATCTCATAAGTTATTGAATCGCATTGACCTACACATTGAAGAATCTCATAAGTTATTGAATCGCACTGAATTACGCATCGAAGAATCTCATAAGTTATTGAATCGCACTGAATTACGCATTGAAGAATCTCACAAGTTATTGATTCGCATTGACCTACACATTGAAGATTCTCATAAGTTATTGAATCGCATTGACCTACACATTGAAGAATCTCATAAGTTATTGAATCGCACTGAATTACGCATCGAAGAATCTCATAAGTTATTGAATCGCATTGAATTAAGCATCGAATAATCTCATAAGTTATTGAATCGCATTGAATTAAGCATCGAATAATCTCATAAGTAATTGAATCGCATTGACCTACACATTGAAGAATCTCATAAGTCATTGAATCGCATTGACCTACACATTGAAGAATCTCATAAGTCATTGAATCGCATTGACCTACACATTGAAGAATCTCATAAGTTATTGAATCGCACTGAATGACGCATTGAAAAATCTCAGAAGTTATTGAATCGCACTGAATTACGCATCGAAGAATCTCATAAATTTTTGAATCGCATTGACCTACACATTGAAGAATCTCATAAGTCATTGAATCGCATTGACCTACACATTGAAGAATCTCATAAGTCATTGAATCGCATTGACGTACACATCGAAGAATCTCATAAGTTATTGAATCGCACTGAATGACGCATCGAAAAATCTCATAAGTTATTGAATCGCACTCTATGACGCATCGAAAAATCTCACAAGTTCTTAAATCTCACTGAATTACGCATCGAAGAATTTCATAAGTTATTGAATCGCACTGAATTAAGCATCGAAGAATCTCATAAGTTTTTGAATCGCATTGAATTAAGCATTGAATAATCTCATAAGTTATTGAATCGCATTGACCTACACATTGAAGAATCTCATATGTTATTGAATCGCATTGACCTACATATTGAAGAATCTCATAAGTTATTGAATCGCATTGACCTACACATTGAAGAATCTCATAAGTTATTGAATCGCATTGAATTATGCATCGAATAATCTCATAAGTTATTGAATCGCATTGACCTACACATTGGACAATCTCATAAGTTATTCAATCGCATTGACCTACACATTGAAGAATCTCATAAGTTATTGAATCGCACTGAATGACGCATTTAAAAATCTCATAAGTTATTGAATCGCACTGAATTACGCATCGAAGAATCTCATAAGTTATTGAATCGCATTGAATTAAGCATCGAATAATCCCATAAGTTATTGAATCGCATTGAATTAAGCATCGAATAATCTCATAAGTTATTGAATCGCATTGACCTACACATTGAAGAATCTCATAAGTCATTGAATCGCATTGACCTACACATTCAAGAATCTCATAAGTTATTGAATCGCACTGAATGACGCATTGAAAAATCTCACAAGTTATTTAATCTCACTGAATTACGCATCAAAGAATCTCATAAGTTATTGAATCACACTTAATGACGCATCGAAAAATCTCATAAGTTATTGAATCGCACTGAATGACGCATCGAAAAATCTCACAAGTTCTTAAATCTCACTGAATTACGCATCGAAGAATTTCATAAGTTATTGAATCGCACTGAATGACGCATCGAAAAATCTCATAAGTTATTGAATCGCACTGAATTACGCATTGAAGAATCTCACAAGTTATTGATTCGCATTGACCTACACATTGAAGAATCTCATAAGTTATTGAATCGCATTGACCTACACATTGAAGAATCTCATAAGTTACTGAATCGCATTGAATTAAGCATCGAATAATCTCATAAGTTATTGAATCGCATTGACCTACACCTTGAAGAATCTCATAAGTTATTCAATCGCATTGACCTACACATTGAAGAATCTCATAAGTTATTGAATCGCACTGAATGACGCATTTAAAAATCTCATAAGTTATTGAATCGCACTGAATTACGCATCGAAGAATCTCATAAGTTATTGAATCGCATTGACCTACACATTGAAGAATCTCATAAGTTATTGAATCGCATTGACCTACACATTGAAGAATCTCATAAGTTATTGAATCGCACTGAATTACACATCGAATAATCTCATAAGTTATTGAATCGCATTGAATTAAGCATCGAATAATCTCATAAGTTATTGAATCGCATAGACCTACACATTGAAGAATCTCATAAATCATTGAATCGCATTGACCTACACATTGAAGAATCTCATAAGTTATTCAATCGCATTGACCTACACATTGAAGAATCTCATAAGTTATTCAATCGCACTGAATGACGCATCGAAAAATCTCATAAGTTATTAAATCTCACTGAATTAGGCATCGAAGAATCTCATAAGTTATTGAATCGCACGGAATGACGCATCGAAAAATCTCATAAATTATTGAATCGCACTGAATGACGAATCGAAATATCTTATAAGTTATTGAATAGCACTGAATTACGCATCGAAGAATCTCATAAATTATTGAATCGCATTGAATTACGCATCGAGGAATCTCATAAGTTATTGAATCGCATTGACCTACACATTGAAGAATCTCATAAGTTATTGAATTGCACTGAATTACGCATCGAAGAATCTCATAAGTTATTGAATCGCACTGAATGACGCATCGAAAAATCTCATAAGTTATTGAATCGCACTGAATTACGCATCGAAGAATCTCAAAAGCTATCGAATCGCATTGAATTACGCATTGAAGAATCTCATAAGTTATTGAATCGCACTGAATTACGCATCGAAGAATCTCATAAGTTATTGAATCGCATTGAATTAAGCATCGAATAATCTCATAAGTTATTAAATCGCATTGACCTACACATTGAAGAATCTCATAAGTTATTGAATCGCATTGACCTACACATTGAAGAATCTCATAAGTTATTGAATCGCATTGACCTACACATTGAAGAATCTCATAAGTTATGGAATCGCACTGAATGACGCATTTAAAAATCTCATAAGTTATTGAATCGCACTGAATTACGCATCGAAGAATCTCACAAGCTATTGAATCGCATTGAATTACGCATCGAAGGATCTCATAAGTTATTGAATCGCATTGACCTACACATTCAAGAATCTCATAAGTTATTGAATCGCACTGAATTACGCATCGAAGAATCTCATAAGTTATTGAATCGCATTGAATTAAGCATCGAAAAATCTCATAAGTTATTGAATCGCATTGACTTACACATTGAAGAATCTCATAAGTTATTGAATCGCATTGACCTACACATTGTAGAATCTCATAAGTTATTCAATCGCATTGACCTACACATTGAAGAATCTCATAAGTTACTCAATCACACTGAATGACGCATCGAAAAATCTCATAAGTTATTAAATCTCACTGAATTAGGCATCGAAGAATCTGATAAGTTATTGAATCGCACGGAATGACGCATCGAAAAATCTCATAAGTTATTGAATCGCACTGAATGACGAATCGAAAAATCTCATAAGTTATTGAATAGCACTGAATTACGCAACGAAGAATCTCATAAATTATTCAATCGCATTGAATTACTCATCGAAGAATCTCATAAGTAATTGAATCGCATTGGCCTACACATTGAAGAATCTCATAAGTTATTGAATTGCACTGAATTACGCATCGAAGAATCTCATAAGTTATTGAATGGCATTGACCTACACATTGAAGAAAATCATAAGTTATTGAATCGCACTGAATGACGCATCGAAAAATCTCATAAGTTATTGAATCGCACTGAATGACGAATCGAAAAATCTCATAAGTTATTGAATAGCACTGAATTACGCATCGAAGAATCTGATAAGTTATTGAATCGCACGGAATGACGCATCGAAAAATCTCATAAGTTATTGAATCGCACTGAATGACGAATCGAAAAATCTCATAAGTTATTGAATAGCACTGAATTACGCAACGAAGAATCTCATAAATTATTGAATCGCATTGAATTACTCATCGAAGAATCTCATAAGCAATTGAATCGCACTGAATTACGCATCGAAGAATCTCATAAGTTATTGAATTGCATTGAATTAAGCATCGAATAATCTCATAAGTTATTGAATCGCACTGAATTACGCATCGAAGAATCTCATAAGCTATTAAATCGCATTGAATTACGCATCGAAGAATCTCATAAGTTATTGAATCGCATTGACCTACACATTGAAGAATCTCATAAGTTATTGAATCGCATTGAATTAAGCATCGAATAATCTCATAAGTTATTGAATCGCATTGAATTAAGCATCGAATAATCTCATAAGTTATTGAATCGCATTGACCTACACATTGAAGAATCTCATAAGTTATTGAATCGCATTGACCTACATATTGAAGAATCTCATAAGTTATTGAATCGCATTGACCTACATATTGAAGAATCTCATAAGTTATTGAATCGCATTGATCTACACATTGAAGAAACTCATAAGTTATTGAATCGCACTGAATTACGCATCGAAGAATCTCATAAGTTATTGAATCGCACTGAATTACGCATCGAAGAATCTCATAAGTTATTGAATCGCACTGAATTATGCATCGAAGAATCTCACAAGCTATTGAATCGCATTGAATTACGCATCGAAGAATCTCATAAGCTATTGAATCGCATTGAATTACGCATCGAAGAATCTCATAAGTTACTGAATCGCATTGACCTACACATTGAAGAAACTCATAGGTTATTGAATCGCACTGAATTACGCATCGAATAATCTCATAAGTTATTGAATCGCATTGAAATAAGCATCGAAGAATCTCATAAGTTATTGAATCGCATTGACCTACACATTGAAGAAACTCATAGGTTATTGAAGCGCACTGGATTACGCATCGAATAATCTCATAAGTTATTGAATCGCATTGAAATAAGCATCGAATAATCTCATAAGTTATTGAATCGCATTGACCTACATATTGAAGAATCTCATAAGTTATTGAATCGCATTGACCTACACATTGAAGAATCTCATAAGTTATTGAATCGCATTGACCTACACATTGAAGAATCTCATAAGTTATTGAATCGCACTGAATGACACATTGAAAAATCTCATAAGTTATTAAATCTCACTGAATTACGCATCGAAGAATCTCATAAGTTATTGAATCGCATTGAATGACGCATCGAAATATCTCATGAGTTATTGAATCGCACTGAATTACGCATCGAAGAATCTCATAAGTTATTGAATCGCACTGAATTACGCATCGAAAAATCTCATCAGTTATTGAATCGCATTGACCTACACATTGAGGAATCTCATAAGTAATTGAATCGCATTGAATTAAGCATCGAATAATCTCATAAGTTATTGAATCGCATTGACCTACATATTGAAGAATCTCATAAGTTATTGAATCGCATTGACCTACACATTGAAGAATCTCATAAGTTATTGAATCGCATTGACCTACACATTGAAGAATCTCATATGTTATTGAATCGCACTGAATTACGCATCGAAGAATCTCATAAGTTATTGATTCGCATTGACCTACACATTGAAGAATCTCATAAGTTATTGAATCGCATTGACCTACACATTGAAGAAAATCATAAGTTATTGAATCGCACTGAATTACGCATCGAAGAATCTCATACATTATTGAATCGCACTGAATTAAGCATTGAATAATCTCATAAGTTTTTGAATCGCATTGACCTACACATTGAAGAATCTCATATGTTATTGAATCGCATTGACCTACATATTGAAGAATCTCATAAGTTATTGAATCGCCTTAACCTACACATTGAAGAATCTCATAAGTTATTGAATCGCACTGAATTACGCATTGAAGAATCTCATAAGTTATTGATTCGCATTGACCTACACATTGAAGAATCTCATAAGTTATTGAATCGCATTGACCTACACATTGAAGAATGTCATAAGTTATTGAATCGCACTGAATTACGCATCGAAGAATCTCATAAGTTACTGAATCGCATTGAATTAAGCATCGAATAATCTCATAAGTTATTGAATCGCATTGAATTAAGCATCGAATAATCTCATAAGTTATTGAATCGCATTGACCTACACATTGAAGAATCTGATAAGTCATTGAATCGCATTGACCTACACATTGAAGAATCTCATAAGTTATTGAATCCCACTGAATGACGCATTGAAAAATCTCAGAAGTTATTAAATCTCACTGAATTACGCATCGAAGAATCTCATAAGTTATTGAATCGCACTGAATGACGCATCGAAAAATCTCCCAAGTTCTTAAATCTCACTGAATTACGCATCGAAGAATTTCATAAGTTTTTGAATCGCATTGAATTAAGCTTTGAAAAATCTCATAAGTTATTGAATCGCTTTGACCTACACATTGAAGAATCTCATATGTTATTGAATCGCATTGACCTACATATTGAAGAATCTCATAAGTTATTGAATCGCATTGACCTACACATTGAAGAATCTCATAAGTTATTGAATCGCATTGAATTAAGCATCGAATAATCTCATAAGTTATTGAATCGCATTGACCTACACATTGAAGAATCTCATAAGTTATTGAATCGCATTGACCTACATATTGAAGAATCTCATAAGTTATTGAATCGCATTGACCTACACATTGAAGAATCTCATATGTTATTGAATCGCACTGAATTACGCATTGAAGAATCTCATAAGTTATTGAATCGCACTGAATTACGCATTGAAGAATCTCATAAGTTATTGATTCGCATTGACCTACACATTGAAGAATCTCATAAGTTATTGAATCGCATTGACCTACACATAGAAGAATCTCATAAGTTATTGAATCGCACTGAATTACGCATCGAAGAATCTCATAAGTTATTGAATCGCATTGAATTAAGCATCGAATAATCCCATAAGTTATTGAATCGCATTGAATTAAGCATCAAATAATCTCATAAGTTATTGAATCGCATTGACCTACACATTGAAGAATCTCATAAGTCATTGAATCGCATTGACCTACACATTGAAGAATCTCATAAGTTATTGAATCACACTGAATGACGCATTGAAAAATCTCATAAGTTATTAAATCTCACTGAATTACGCATCGAAGAATCTCATAAGTTATTGAATCACACTGAATGATGCATCGAAAAATCTCATAAGTTATTGAATCGCACTGAATGACGCATCGAAAAATCTCACTGAATTACGCATCGAAGAATTTCATAAGTTATTGAATCGCACTGAATGACGCATCGAAAAATCTCATAAGTTATTGAATCGCACTGAATTACGCATCGAAGAATCTCATAAGTTATTGAATCGCACTGAATTACGCATCGAAGAATCTCATAAGTTTTTGAATCGCATTGAATTAAGCATTGAATAATCTCATTGACCTACACATTGAAGAATCTCATATGTTATTGAATCGCATTGACCTACATATTGAAGAATCTCATAAGTTATTGAATCGCATTGACCTACACATTGAAGAATCTCATAAGTTATTGAATCGCACTGAATTACGCATCGAAGAATCTCATAAGTTATTGAATCGCACTGAATTACGCATTGAAGAATCTCACAAGTTATTGATTCGCATTGACCTACACATTGAAGAATCTCATAAGTTATTGAATCGCATTGACCTACACATTGAAGAATCTCATAAGTTATTGAATCGCACTGAATTACGCATCGAAGAATCTCATAAGTTATTGAATCGCATTGAATTAAGCATCGAATAATCTGATAAGTTATTGAATCGCATTGAATTAAGCATCGAATAATCTCATAAGTAATTGAATCGCATTGACCTACACATTGAAGAATCTCATAAGTCATTGAATCGCATTGACCTACACATTGAAGAATCTCATAAGTCATTGAATCGCATTGACCTACACATTGAAGAATCTCATAAGTTATTGAATCGCACTGAATGACGCATTGAAAAATCTCATAAGTTATTGAATCGCACTGAATTACGCATCGAAGAATCTCATAAGTTATTGAATCGCACTGAATTACGCATTGAAGAATCTCACAAGTTATTGATTCGCATTGACCTACACATTGAAGAATCTCATAAGTTATTGAATCGCATTGACCTACACATTGAAGAATCTCATAAGTTATTGAATCGCACTGAATTACGCATCGAAGAATCTCATAAGTTATTGAATCGCATTGAATTAAGCATCGAATAATCTGATAAGTTATTGAATCGCATTGAATTAAGCATCGAATAATCTCATAAGTAATTGAATCGCATTGACCTACACATTGAAGAATCTCATAAGTCATTGAATCGCATTGACCTACACATTGAAGAATCTCATAAGTCATTGAATCGCATTGACCTACACATTGAAGAATCTCATAAGTCATTGAATCGCATTGACGTACACATCGAAGAATCTCATAAGTTATTGAATCGCACTGAATGACGCATCGAAAAATCTCATAAGTTATTGAATCGCACTCTATGACGCATCGAAAAATCTCACAAGTTCTTAAATCTCACTGAATTACGCATCGAAGAATTTCATAAGTTATTGAATCGCACTGAATTAAGCATCGAAGAATCTCATAAGTTTTTGAATCGCATTGAATTAAGCATTGAATAATCTCATAAGTTATTGAATCGCATTGACCTACACATTGAAGAATCTCATATGTTATTGAATCGCATTGACCTACATATTGAAGAATCTCATAAGTTATTGAATCGCATTGACCTACACATTGAAGAATCTCATAAGTTATTGAATCGCATTGAATTATGCATCGAATAATCTCATAAGTTATTGAATCGCATTGACCTACACATTGGACAATCTCATAAGTTATTCAATCGCATTGACCTACACATTGAAGAATCTCATAAGTTATTGAATCGCACTGAATGACGCATTTAAAAATCTCATAAGTTATTGAATCGCACTGAATTACGCATCGAAGAATCTCATAAGTTATTGAATCGCATTGAATTAAGCATCGAATAATCCCATAAGTTATTGAATCGCATTGAATTAAGCATCGAATAATCTCATAAGTTATTGAATCGCATTGACCTACACATTGAAGAATCTCATAAGTCATTGAATCGCATTGACCTACACATTCAAGAATCTCATAAGTTATTGAATCGCACTGAATGACGCATTGAAAAATCTCACAAGTTATTTAATCTCACTGAATTACGCATCAAAGAATCTCATAAGTTATTGAATCACACTTAATGACGCATCGAAAAATCTCATAAGTTATTGAATCGCACTGAATGACGCATCGAAAAATCTCACAAGTTCTTAAATCTCACTGAATTACGCATCGAAGAATTTCATAAGTTATTGAATCGCACTGAATGACGCATCGAAAAATCTCATAAGTTATTGAATCGCACTGAATTACGCATTGAAGAATCTCACAAGTTATTGATTCGCATTGACCTACACATTGAAGAATCTCATAAGTTATTGAATCGCATTGACCTACACATTGAAGAATCTCATAAGTTATTGAATCGCATTGAATTAAGCATCGAATAATCTCATAAGTTATTGAATCGCATTGACCTACACATTGAAGAATCTCATAAGTTATTCAATCGCATTGACCTACATATTGAAGAATCTCATAAGTTATTGAATCGCACTGAATTACGCATCGAAGAATCTCATAAGTTATTGAATCGCATTGAATGACGCATCGAAATATCTCATGAGTTATTGAATCGCACTGAATTACGCATCGAAGAATCTCATAAGTTATTGAATCGCACTGAATTACGCATCGAAAAATCTCATCAGTTATTGAATCGCATTGACCTACACATTGAGGAATCTCATAAGTAATTGAATCGCATTGAATTAAGCATCGAATAATCTCATAAGTTATTGAATCGCATTGACCTACATATTGAAGAATCTCATAAGTTATTGAATCGCATTGACCTACACATTGAAGAATCTCATAAGTTATTGAATCGCATTGACCTACACATTGAAGAATCTCATATGTTATTGAATCGCACTGAATTACGCATCGAAGAATCTCATAAGTTATTGATTCGCATTGACCTACACATTGAAGAATCTCATAAGTTATTGAATCGCATTGACCTACACATTGAAGAAAATCATAAGTTATTGAATCGCACTGAATTACGCATCGAAGAATCTCATACATTATTGAATCGCACTGAATTAAGCATTGAATAATCTCATAAGTTTTTGAATCGCATTGACCTACACATTGAAGAATCTCATATGTTATTGAATCGCATTGACCTACATATTGAAGAATCTCATAAGTTATTGAATCGCCTTAACCTACACATTGAAGAATCTCATAAGTTATTGAATCGCACTGAATTACGCATTGAAGAATCTCATAAGTTATTGATTCGCATTGACCTACACATTGAAGAATCTCATAAGTTATTGAATCGCATTGACCTACACATTGAAGAATGTCATAAGTTATTGAATCGCACTGAATTACGCATCGAAGAATCTCATAAGTTACTGAATCGCATTGAATTAAGCATCGAATAATCTCATAAGTTATTGAATCGCATTGAATTAAGCATCGAATAATCTCATAAGTTATTGAATCGCATTGACCTACACATTGAAGAATCTGATAAGTCATTGAATCGCATTGACCTACACATTGAAGAATCTCATAAGTTATTGAATCCCACTGAATGACGCATTGAAAAATCTCAGAAGTTATTAAATCTCACTGAATTACGCATCGAAGAATCTCATAAGTTATTGAATCGCACTGAATGACGCATCGAAAAATCTCCCAAGTTCTTAAATCTCACTGAATTACGCATCGAAGAATTTCATAAGTTTTTGAATCGCATTGAATTAAGCTTTGAAAAATCTCATAAGTTATTGAATCGCTTTGACCTACACATTGAAGAATCTCATATGTTATTGAATCGCATTGACCTACATATTGAAGAATCTCATAAGTTATTGAATCGCATTGACCTACACATTGAAGAATCTCATAAGTTATTGAATCGCATTGACCTACATATTGAAGAATCTCATAAGTTATTGAATCGCATTGACCTACACATTGAAGAATCTCATATGTTATTGAATCGCACTGAATTACGCATTGAAGAATCTCATAAGTTATTGAATCGCACTGAATTACGCATTGAAGAATCTCATAAGTTATTGATTCGCATTGACCTACACATTTAAGAATCTCATAAGTTATTGAATCGCATTGACCTACACATAGAAGAATCTCATAAGTTATTGAATCGCACTGAATTACGCATCGAAGAATCTCATAAGTTATTGAATCGCATTGAATTAAGCATCGAATAATCCCATAAGTTATTGAATCGCATTGAATTAAGCATCAAATAATCTCATAAGTTATTGAATCGCATTGACCTACACATTGAAGAATCTCATAAGTCATTGAATCGCATTGACCTACACATTGAAGAATCTCATAAGTTATTGAATCACACTGAATGACGCATTGAAAAATCTCATAAGTTATTAAATCTCACTGAATTACGCATCGAAGAATCTCATAAGTTATTGAATCACACTGAATGATGCATCGAAAAATCTCATAAGTTATTGAATCGCACTGAATGACGCATCGAAAAATCTCACTGAATTACGCATCGAAGAATTTCATAAGTTATTGAATCGCACTGAATGACGCATCGAAAAATCTCATAAGTTATTGAATCGCACTGAATTACGCATCGAAGAATCTCATAAGTTATTGAATCGCACTGAATTACGCATCGAAGAATCTCATAAGTTTTTGAATCGCATTGAATTAAGCATTGAATAATCTCATTGACCTACACATTGAAGAATCTCATATGTTATTGAATCGCATTGACCTACATATTGAAGAATCTCATAAGTTATTGAATCGCATTGACCTACACATTGAAGAATCTCATAAGTTATTGAATCGCACTGAATTACGCATCGAAGAATCTCATAAGTTATTGAATCGCACTGAATTACGCATTGAAGAATCTCACAAGTTATTGATTCGCATTGACCTACACATTGAAGAATCTCATAAGTTATTGAATCGCATTGACCTACACATTGAAGAATCTCATAAGTTATTGAATCGCACTGAATTACGCATCGAAGAATCTCATAAGTTATTGAATCGCATTGAATTAAGCATCGAATAATCTGATAAGTTATTGAATCGCATTGAATTAAGCATCGAATAATCTCATAAGTAATTGAATCGCATTGACCTACACATTGAAGAATCTCATAAGTCATTGAATCGCATTGACCTACACATTGAAGAATCTCATAAGTCATTGAATCGCATTGACCTACACATTGAAGAATCTCATAAGTTATTGAATCGCACTGAATGACGCATTGAAAAATCTCAGAAGTTATTGAATCGCACTGAATTACGCATCGAAGAATCTCATAAGTTTTTGAATCGCATTGACCTACACATTGAAGAATCTCATAAGTCATTGAATCGCATTGACCTACACATTGAAGAATCTCATAAGTCATTGAATCGCATTGACGTACACATCGAAGAATCTCATAAGTTATTGAATCGCACTGAATGACGCATCGAAAAATCTCATAAGTTATTGAATCGCACTCTATGACGCATCGAAAAATCTCACAAGTTCTTAAATCTCACTGAATTACGCATCGAAGAATTTCATAAGTTATTGAATCGCACTGAATTAAGCATCGAAGAATCTCATAAGTTTTTGAATCGCATTGAATTAAGCATTGAATAATCTCATAAGTTATTGAATCGCATTGACCTACACATTGAAGAATCTCATATGTTATTGAATCGCATTGACCTACATATTGAAGAATCTCATAAGTTATTGAATCGCATTGACCTACACATTGAAGAATCTCATAAGTTATTGAATCGCATTGAATTATGCATCGAATAATCTCATAAGTTATTGAATCGCATTGACCTACACATTGGACAATCTCATAAGTTATTCAATCGCATTGACCTACACATTGAAGAATCTCATAAGTTATTGAATCGCACTGAATGACGCATTTAAAAATCTCATAAGTTATTGAATCGCACTGAATTACGCATCGAAGAATCTCATAAGTTATTGAATCGCATTGAATTAAGCATCGAATAATCCCATAAGTTATTGAATCGCATTGAATTAAGCATCGAATAATCTCATAAGTTATTGAATCGCATTGACCTACACATTGAAGAATCTCATAAGTCATTGAATCGCATTGACCTACACATTCAAGAATCTCATAAGTTATTGAATCGCACTGAATGACGCATTGAAAAATCTCACAAGTTATTTAATCTCACTGAATTACGCATCAAAGAATCTCATAAGTTATTGAATCACACTTAATGACGCATCGAAAAATCTCATAAGTTATTGAATCGCACTGAATGACGCATCGAAAAATCTCACAAGTTCTTAAATCTCACTGAATTACGCATCGAAGAATTTCATAAGTTATTGAATCGCACTGAATGACGCATCGAAAAATCTCATAAGTTATTGAATCGCACTGAATTACGCATTGAAGAATCTCACAAGTTATTGATTCGCATTGACCTACACATTGAAGAATCTCATAAGTTATTGAATCGCATTGACCTACACATTGAAGAATCTCATAAGTTATTGAATCGCATTGAATTAAGCATCGAATAATCTCATAAGTTATTGAATCGCATTGACCTACACATTGAAGAATCTCATAAGTTATTCAATCGCATTGACCTACACATTGAAGAATCTCATAAGTTATTGAATCGCACTGAATGACGCATTTAAAAATCTCATAAGTTATTGAATCGCACTGAATTACGCATCGAAGAATCTCATAAGTTATTGAATCGCATTGACCTACACATTGAAGAATCTCATAAGTTATTGAATCGCATTGACCTACACATTGAAGAAAATCATAAGTTATTGAATCGCATTGACCTACACATTGAAGAATCTCATAAGTTATTGAATCGCATTGAATTAAGCATCGAATAATCTCATAAGTTATTGAATCGCATTGAATTAAGCATCGAATAATCTCATAAGTTATTGAATCGCATTGACCTACACATTGAAGAATCTCATAAGTTATTCAATCGCATTGACCTACACATTGAAGAATCTCATAAGTTATTGAATCGCACTGAATGACGCATTTAAAAATCTCATAAGTTATTGAATCGCACTGAATTACGCATCGAAGAATCTCATAAGTTATTGAATCGCATTGACCTACACATTGAAAAATCTCATAAGTTATTCAATCGCATTGACCTACACATTGAAGAATCTAATAAGTTATTGAATCGCACTGAATGACGCATTTAAAAATCTCATAAGTTATTGAATCGCACTGAATTACGCATCGAAGAATCTCATAAGTTATTGAATCGCATTGACCTACACATTGAAGAATATCATAAGTTATTGAATCGCATTGACCTACACATTGAAGAAAATCATAAGTTATTGAATCGCATTGACCTACACATTGAAGAATCTCATAAGTTATTGAATCGCACTGAATGACGCATCGAAGAATCTCATAAGATTGAGGCATCAATCATTTATTAGTTAATCAATAATTTTTTATCTATAAAATAATTTGTTATTAGAAAAGTGAGCGATAGTTTAGTGGATTCAGTTGGTTATGAAAAATTTTTATGAGTGATTTGCGCAGTCTCAGTGTCTCGATTGTTTTCCTATAGTTTATAGTTACAGCTATTTAACGACCAGATTCCTTCTGATCAATGATCTTAGTATTGTCCTTTGTTATACTAACACTTTGTATGTGAAATAAAAAAATTCTAACCCACCCACCTCGCCCCACCCTACACAAATTCTACCCTTTACTTTTCTATTTTTCCCTGCGAAGTTTTTGTGTTGTTTTAGCTCCGAGCAGCAGTTTGTTGCAAACTATGTTCTAAATGGCCATGGCACAAGAGCTCCAAGGGTTCGGAGAAGATTGGGGAAGGGGACCCACAGAGCAGCTGTTACGAGACAGATGATAGGTTTCCGTCAAGGCCATCCAGTGTGTTCTTTAACATGCACTCGGTATGGTTCTGGTCAAGGTTGCTGGCACAGATCAGACTCGAACCTGGGAACTGCCCTTACGAGTCTGGCTCGCTACCCACTGAATCAACTGTTATTCCCCTCCGAAGTGGTAAAAATCGATATTAAGAATGAAATCGTTTGAATATTAATCCATGTTTCGAATTTAAGGATAATCTTTTCAAGTTTGCGAAAAATCGAAGCAACACATTATATTCAACATTCATATTAAAAAAAAGTAGTAATTTTAGCATACACTGAAGTAATCAGGAATTTAGAACGGGCAACGTTTTGACTTAGCAATCGACAATTAACTGAACACACTTCTGTGTTCATTTAATTCGTACAAAGTGTTACTTAACATTAAGTTCCATACAAAATGATACTTAATGACATGTTACTTTAAATTTGCAAATACTGAAAAAAAGTAAGTTACGCTTTTTTTTTTAAATTGCTAGTTATCAAATCTTGACGTCGGAAGTTTGAACTCCTAATACCGACCCTATGGATACGCCCCTGCCACTGTGGTATTATATTTAATTCTTTAAGTCATTTTTATACGTATTTGCGTATTTGAAGGTCTTAGGGAGTCTGCAACAGTATGACACTAAGAATCACATAGGGCGCTGATTTGTTTTGCCTTTTTAAAGTTACATCTCTCTCTAGTTCTTTTCCTTTTGCAACCATTTCATCCTTTGTCTCTTGACAGTCAAATCTCCTTAAGACAATAATAGTTTGAGGAATATTAATATTTTACTTTCGAGTACTGGAAAGAAAAAAAATGAAAAAGAACGAAAACACGTCTTTCATAACTGATATTAAATTTTTAGCAGCAAACTCTGACCTGGTTCCTAATCCAAGAGGTTTAGCATGAACGTATCTAAATAGATTGATTGAACATGAAGATTTTAATAAGGCTTTTGGTGCTCTGCTCAGATCCCATTAAGTGGTATTAGAGCATTCAAGGGGGATTCAAAAACAGAACAACAATAGCGAAAGCTCTCCTCAAGGAGGAAGAAAGTTCTTTTCCGCGTATGTTTGAATGCTCCGAGTCTATTGTTGCGTTGCTGTTTTAATAATGCGGCATTATTACGAAACAGAATGTGGAATACGCTGCTAACTCTTAAGAGAGAATGGTCTTAACGTCAGAAGGCGCCATAAGTAATAAATCGATTTGTCATTTATTCGGTGGAAAGGTAATGGTGGTGGTGGTAGTTGTCGACAATATAAAGCTTTATGCTGATCACTGCTAATGAATTCTTAAGGTAATAAACGCACGACATATTGCTTTCGTGTAAAAGACTCTACACCTCAACCGCAGTGTTTCTGAGTGCTGAAGTCAATTTGATTTGGGATGTTTTACTCTGAGTTGATTGCGTGGCCGAACGGTGGGTTAAAATAGTGGACGGTGGCTCTTTTTTTTACTGTTGTAAGCAGTAGTGGAGAGAAAGTTACATTGGGGAGATTGCAAGACTCCGTAGTTGATGCTTCAAGAGTTATCATAGCAGTCAATGATATATCAATCATGTATCAATCAATCAAGTATCTATGAGAACTATCTAAGCGTGAAGTGAACGGTCTCAGAGTCTCTCCATTCTTATTGAGTCTACTCCAGTGATGCTGGCTTCCATTAATAAAACTATATCTTCAAGTAATTACATTCTGTAAATATAATACAATGGATCTGTAAGTCGAGACCTCAGCAGAAAGATAATGAAGTAAGACATGTAAAGGAAACTTTAAAAGTAAGGCATGGGAAAGGAATAATCTAATGCAAGACATGGAAGGAATAATCTAAAGGAAGACATGGAAGGAATAATCTAATGCAAGACATGGAAGGAATAATCTAAAGGATGACATGGAAGGAATAATCTAAAGGATGACATGGAAGGAATAATCTAAAGGAAGACATGGAAGGAATAATCTAAAGGAAGACATGGAAGGAATAATCTAATGCAAGACATGGAAGGAATAATCTAAAGGAAGACATGGAAGGAATAATCTAAAGGAAGACATGGAAGGAATAATCTAAAGGAAGACATGGAAGGAATAAAATAAAGGAAGACATGGAAGGAATAATCTAATGCAAGACATGGAAGGAATAATCTAAAGGAAGACATGGAAGGAATAATCTAATGCAAGACATGGAAGGAATAATCTAAAGGAAGACATGGAAGGAATAATCTAAAGGAAGACATGGAAGGAATAATCTAAAGGAAGACATGGAAGGAATAAAATAAAGGAAGACATGGAAGGAATAATCTAATGCAAGACATGGAAGGAATAATCTAAAGGAAGACATGGAAGGAATAATCTAAAGGAAGACATGGATGGAATAATCTAAAGGAAGACATGGAAGGAATAATCTAAAGGAAGACATGGAAGGAATAATCTAAAGGAAGACATGGAAGGAATTATCTAAAGCAATACATAGAAGGAATAACATAAAGCAGGACATGGAAGGAATAATCTAAAGCAATACATGGAAGGAATAATATAAAGGAAGACATGGAAAGAATTATCCAAAGCAAGACATGGAAAGTAGCACCGAAACTGGCGTAAAGGATGAGTGGAAGCAATTGAGATATTGACGCTGTACAATTGAGATATCAATGGTTCTTACAGGTTTTCATTGACTTACCGAAGTATCAAGTACTTGTCTATCAGTCAATAGTGTCGTGTACCGGCTATTGCATCTTTAGATCATTGGTTGATTGAAAAGTGACTGATATAGCTTAACCAACCAATGATATAGCAAAACCATCGTTTCGTCAACTACGCAGTCTCATTGTCTCAATTGCTTCCACTAAGCTGCGCCGTTGCACCCAAAGCAGGGCATGGAAAACAACGTGCAATGTAAGTCATGGGAAAGAACATCTTAAGCAGGGTATGGGAAAAGAAAGGTGAGAAACATCCGCATCAAGACATGGAAACAAACATCCGCATCAAGGCATGGGTAAAGAAAAGAGAGAAACAACCGCATCAAGACATGGAAACAAACATCCGCATCAAGGCATGGGAAAAGAAAGGAGAGAAACATCCGCATCAAGGCATGGGAAAAGAAAGGAGAGAAACATCCGCATCAAGGCATGGGAAAAGAAAGGAGAGAAACATCCGCATCTGGCATGGGGAAAGAAAGGAGAGAAATATCCGCATCATGGCATGGGAAAAGAAAGGAGAGAAACATCCGCATCAAGGCATGGAAAACAAACATCCAAAAGCAAACACTTTGAAGAAACATCCAAAGCAAAACATGGTAAAGGAAACGGCCATGATACACTTGGGACTCGAACTCAGGACTTTTTACTTCGTAGCCAAGTACACTAAACTAATCTACGGATTTTTTAATTACTAAATTATCGACAGTTTAAAAAACATTATATTGTGTTAAAATAGTAATATGCATATTTCTTCAGCGAAGCCTGAGTGGAAGCAGTTGGTGAAACGATGGCATTTATAGGTCATTGGTTAATTGAGCTATCAATTATTTGTAAATCAACCAATGGTATCATAGCTGAACTAATTATACAATCGATTATTGGTTGATTGATAGGTGATTGTTAGTACAATAAACCAATAACCTGCGAGAACCACTGATGTCTCAGCTGCGCAATCTTATTGTCTCAACTGTTTCCACTCACACTTCATCATTTCGATGAATAGGCAACCAACTTTTCAAATAAAGCCTCTATATACACCGAAGAGCCAAAACATTATGATTAGCGAGTCTTTATGTAAATCGAAGCCACTGCAGGTAAACGATGGCGCGTGTGAAGGTCAAAACACTTGATACTGAGCTCTGTTCATCAGTGTTATTCTTGTTCTTCAGATGGGAAAGGCAGTGGAACTAAGTGAGTTTCACAAAGGCCAAATTGTAATGGCCAGAAGATTGGGTCAGAGAATTTCCGAGACATCAAAGCTTGTGGGGTGCTAACTGTCAGCCATGGTTACTACCTTCAAAAAGTGGTCCGAAGAGGGAAAAACCACGAATCGCCGGCAAGGTATGGGCCGATCATAGCTCATCAATGCTAGAGATGAGCGAAGGCTATCTCATATGGCAACAGAAGGGGAACTGTGGCGCAACTCGCCCGTAATTTGAATGCTGCTGACGGGAGTAATGTGTCACAACATACAGTATATCGAACACTGCTGAAAATGGTCTGCATAGCTGCAGTCCTGCAGGTCGCTCCGAGTGCCCATGCTAACCTCGCTTCACCTTCGAAAGCGCCTACAATGGGCACGTAAGAATAAAAACTGGATCTTGAATGATTGGAAGAAGGTCGTCTGCCCCGATGAATCTCTTTTCCTGTTACACCATGTGGATGGCCGGGTACGTGTGGGTTGTTTTCCTGGGGAAGTGTAGGCAGCAGGATGCACCTTTTGACAAAAACAAGACAGTGGAGGAAATGTAATGATTTGGGCAATATTCTACGAGGAACCATGGGTCCAGTCATTCATGTGCAGGAAATTATGACGACTACGACCTACCTAAACATCATTGCAGACCAGGTACAGCCTTTCATGGCAACGGTATATCCCTCTCTAATAGTGCCTTCTTTCAGCAGGATAATGCGCCATGCCACACTTCCCTAATTGTTCGAGAATGGTTCGTGGAACATGAGGAAGACTTCCAGGAATTGTCCTGGCTTCCACATTCCCCATACATCAATCCAATCGAGCATCTGTGGTTTGTGTTGGAACAGCATATTCGACCTGCGGCGGCTCAACCACGTAACTTACAAGAGTTAAAGGATCTGCTGGTAACGTGTTGGTACCAGATACCACAAGACACCTTTAGAAATCTTGTAGCGTCCATGCCTCGGCGGGTAAGAGCTGTTTTTTGGCGGCACATGGAGGACCAACATCATATTAAGCAGGTGGTCATGATGTTTTGTCTCCTCGGTGCATATGTTAACAGGACAGGGAATAAACTTCTGATATCGATCCTTGACCAATCTTCAAATAGATCAACGACTGTTTTATCAGCAAATGCAATTGTATAAATAGGATAACGCAAATGAATAAATTAATAAATAGGCTAACGCAAATGAATAAAATAATAAATAGGCTAACGCAAACGAATAAATTAATAAATAGGCTAACGCAACGAATAAATTAATAAATAGGCTAACGCAAGCGAATAAATTAAAAAAATATGCTAATGCAAATGAATAAATAAGTAAATGTTTATGAATATTCGATAATAATTGTCTTAATTCTGCCGTTCGGAAATGCTCGTTCTGTCATCGAGCCTACTATACTGATGGGCAAAATTTAAGTTAGAAACATAAAAGTTGACATAGCAACATAACGACTTGAGAGACTTATTAAATTCAGTTGACAGGTACATCAGACCATGACAGAAACATATGCAAATATGAGACATGTTTTTGTCATGGTGATTGTACAGTCCATACGTTCTCCAACACCTAAATGCAAGCTGACGGCTCTCATATCTTTCTATGATAAATAAAGAATTATTATTATTATATGACAAGCCCCGTATCTGCGCTCTGTTTCGTAGCGTGCCTTGTGTGCGTGGCATTTTGCATGTGCCTATGCAAGCCACTGTTGGTCACGTGGTATTCCTTTTGCATATGATCTTTTTCATGGTCTGATATACTGAGTTTCCTTAAATTCTAGTCAGTCGTTATGTTGATATATTAACTTTTTTGTTTGTAACTTAGCTATTGTCCACCAGTATTATTCGTTGCGCTTGACAGGAGAAAATAACACACATTTTAAAATTTATTTTTTTTCTTTTGTCTTTTGCTCACTTATCTGAAAATTATTGAAGTCTTTTCGGTTAAAATTCGAAATTTTTAAACACCCATCTTTGCATATTTTACCTTTCATAAAAGCATTTGCAGTTTCCCCCTGATCAGTTGCATAGTATGAGTGGCAAGAGGAGACTCTGGGCATAAATTATAAAACTGAAGAGATGACTCTTCGATGATTCTCAAAGATCCATTAATCAACCAGTAATCTATGAGAACAATCTGAACTCAACCAATGATGCATGAAAACTATTCAAGCATCAACTTCACAGTTTCAGTCTCCAGAAGAGTCTCCTTCTGTTGTTAGCATTACGGAATATTCAAAACAAGCTAAATGTGCACTTTTATTTAGATTATATATTTAAATTGGCTTCGTTTTAGCCATTATGCACTAAATAGCCACATTACTGAAATTCTTCAGCCAACAATAATCCATTTCCCTTAAACGAATTTGAAAGCGCTCTAGACCATCCCTTCGAAATTACTGTGACGTTGAGGAACTATCCCACACGTCCTTTACTTCCCCCGTTGTGAATTTTTAACAGAAATAATCAACTTTATCCCTCTAGTGCTGTCATCCTCGGAAAGACGAAGAAGTTCCATCTCCATCACTCATCTCTGCATCTCATCATGAGTCTGACAATCTCTCATCCTCACTCCATCACGCTGTTTCTATTCGTCATCCTCGTGCTTGGATCTGTTGCTCCCAACAACGTTTCTCCGTTACTCTATCCGAAGTATTCATTCACCAACAGGTGATGTGCACGAGAAATTTCACTCACCATCCATCTCTCGAAGTCTGTGTTTTTCTCTCCCTTAATATTAACGACGAGTCAAGAAGTCTTCGTCTGAAATTCATTCCCTTGGTACTGTCTCGGAGTTGCATATGATTATGGAAGTTAAGAAGACGGTCTTTCTTTGACAACAGTTCCATACTCTGCCAATCCATCATCTTCAAATGATGACAGCCCTCACTCTGACTGTCAGACTTCTTTTTGTGCTGCTGCCTGTCATTTTTTCTCCATCAATTCTTCCGTTTCCTTATTTTCTGAGGAATGATACCCAACAATCCTTTGCTGACATTGTCACAAGATTAAAACGAGTAAATCCAGAATTTCTAACGTTCGGTCCTTATTGTCGTATTATCTAAGAATCTGTTGTGTTTTTAGAAACAGAGTATATATTTGTTTGAAGGATTGTATTGCTTAAGGCAATTGTTAAATATAGCTTCAATGGGAAACCCATTCAGAAGGTGTTTGCAAAGGCATATCTTTTGGCTTTTTCCTTGTAGAGTTAAGAACAACAGCAACAATAACAGCAACAACAACATTTAGGGCGTAAGAGCCCAAATATTAATCTTGCCTTAAATATTGACATTTATTTCTATGTCACATATCATAGAAATAAATGTTACTTTTGTTTGGGGGGGGGGTCCATTAACAACTCAGGTGTAATATTTTACAAGAAAATAATACTAAGGGTGATCTTTCCAAGTTATTGTTATCCTCTATCTTACCATATACAGGGCAGAGTTTTCGGATGCCCTGATGGACAAGAAATATTCCCCGATCCAAACGCAATATTTTTGCATACCAAAATCACTGAAATATATTGCTTTAAATATAAAACACTATGATTATAAATGATCTTAATAAAATAAATAAATACCCCTTCAAGCAGTTACTTTCCACAGAGGTCTGACAGGAGCCTCTCAGTTTATTTGCAAAATGGGGGAGGTCTGTGATAAAAGGTCTATGAGGGCTTTTGCTGTAAGAAACCTTTCATTAATGCACTCATATCCTCAGTCTGTGATCGAAGAAGGTCTGTGAGGAATTTTGCTGTAAGAAACCTTTCATTAATGCACTCATATCCTCAGTCTGTGATAGAAGACGGTCTGTGAGGAATTTTGCTGTAAGAAACCTTTCATTAATGCACTCATATCCTCAGTCTGTGATAGAAGAAGGTCTGTGAGGACTTTTGCTGTAAGAAACCTTTCATTAATGCACTCATATCCTCAGTCTGTGATCGAAGAAGGGCTGTGAGGACTTTTGCTGTAAGAAACCTTTCATTAATGCACTCATATCCTCAGTCTGTGATCGAAGAAGGTCTGTGAGGACTTTTGCTGTAAAAAACCTTTCATTAATGCACTCATATCCTCAGTCTGTGATAAAAGAAGGTCTGTGAGGAATTTTGCTGTAAGAAACCTTTCATTAATGCACTCATATCCTCAGTCTGTGATAGAAGAAGGTCTGTGAGGACTTTTGCTGTAAGAAACCTTTCATTAATTCACTCATATCCTCAGTCTGTGATAGAAGAAGGTCTGTGAGGAATTTTGCTGTAAGAAACCTTTCATTAATGCACTCATATCCTCAGTCTGTGATAGAAGAAGGTCTGTGAGGAATTTTGCTGTAAGAAACCTTTCATTAATTCACTCATATCCTCAGTCTGTGATAGAAGAAGGTCTGTGAGGACTTTTGCTGTAAGAAACCTTTCATTAATGCACTCATATCCTCAGTCTGTGATAGAAGAAGGTCTGTGAGGACTTTTGCTGTAAGAAACCATTCATTAATGCACTCATATCCTCAGTCTGTGATAGAAGAAGGTCTGTGAGGACTTTTGCTGTAAGAAACCTTTCATTAATGCACTCATATCCTCAGTCTGTGATAGAAGAAGGTCTGTGAGGAATTTTGCTGTAAGAAACCTTTCATTAATGCACTCATATCCTCAGTCTGTGATAGAAGAAGGTCTGTGAGGACTTTTGCTGTAAGAAACCTTTCATTAATGCACTCATATCCTCAGTCTGTGATAGAAGAAGGTCTGTGAGGACTTTTGCTGTAAGAAACCTTTCATTAATCC
Organism: Ryuthela nishihirai; assembly: GCA_038380435.1. Classification (NCBI taxonomy): domain Eukaryota; kingdom Metazoa; phylum Arthropoda; class Arachnida; order Araneae; family Heptathelidae; genus Ryuthela; species Ryuthela nishihirai. Next base: position 35,961,054 of record JAWZYU010000030.1, read on the forward strand.
ACTCATATCCTAGAAGAGCATCACTAGCGTGTCTGCTGAGAGAAAAGAGACAGTTACAGTAGGTCCTCGACTAACACGGGTTCGAGTTACACGGTTACATGGAGACACTGTTGAGCAATTTGAATGCATTAATGAAAGATGAGGGTGGTCTGTAAAGGGTGGCAGGACCTCAGCAGAAAAACAACACAACATCCATGTCTTACCCGGGGCTCGAACTCAGTCCCTTAGATCAGTAGCCAAGCGCGTTAACCACTCGGCCACGGGTGACTTCAAAAATTTAATTAAAAGAAAAAGAAAAGAATTATACCACTATAGCAGAAATAACATTAATTGCACTGGAAAAACAACTGAAAAAATATTTTTAAAATACGTGGAAGAAGTAACTCCCATATCTAAATGAATAAGCATGCCGTTGTCTTATTGTTGGATCGGCATGGGTGGGCGGAGGAATGGGAGTATTTCGTGGTAGTCGCATTCTAGCCACCCCCCCTAGGGGGGGGTGGCTAGAATGTGCAGTTATGTAATGTGCAGTATGTAATGTGCGAGATTAATGCCGCTCAGAGGTAAAACAACCCACAACAACCCGGGTGAAGAAGGAACGAACATGTGTGAACACGTCATAGGTGACAGAAATTGGCAGTTACACTGTGGTTCCGTGGCTACTTGAGCGATTGGCCCCAAATTTCGTGATGTGGTCTCACTGAGTTCTAACCCTGTTGGGGTGACAGATCGGGTTCCCAGCTGCTGTGGGTTGGGAAGGATACCTCGAATATATATATATATATCCCTCGGATAATATATTTTTGTGTAAAAACTTCTCAACTTAAAAAAATGCATTTTTGTGTTAGAATGATCAATTTCCAGCTTATGAAAAGCATCTTCATAAAACATACACACATTTTAAGTTTTCTTTCAACAACAAACTATGCAGTCCAGAGATTGGCTCCGAGTCACGTTCAGAAAAAGTCACTCTATTAGTAATTAAAGTTCGGGAATATGGAGACGTGATTGGCTATACAGTAGCTGCAAAGAGGAGAAAACAAAGATAACTGGAGGGGAGACAAGAAACCCTCAAGCTCAGGCAGTAACAACAATAACAATAAACCCTCAGAAGAACAAAAATGTCAGTCTCAATAGGTTGAAAATGTGGGAACAAATAGGTCGACATTTCTGTATATTTCGTGTGCTGGTTTACTCTGTTTTGCTAAAAGGTCAGGTTCCTAGCTGGCATGGGGTTGGGTTGGGTTGTTTTACCTCTGAGCGGCACTTTTTTGCACACCATGGGCTAAATGGCCAGATCACATGGACCCCGAAGGCTCAGAGAAGGTTGGGGAGGGGACCCACTGGAACAGCTTTTGGGAGACAGATGGTAACCTCCCGTCAAGGCCATCCAGCGTGATCTTTAACGTGCACAGGGTATGGCTATCCCGCACACGGAGCCACGGCTTAACGTCCCATCCGACGGACGACGGCCTTTCCAAGCCCATCGGTGTCCCCTACTGATCGTGGGCAGGGCGGGGAATTTTGCGGAGATAAATCTCAACGCTGACCCAGCTGGGACTCGAACCTGGGAACTACAGTCGGTAGAGCCTGGCGCGCTACCGACAGAGCCACTCCCGCCCCCCTGGCATGGGGCAAACCTCTGTGGGCGCTGGCGTCGCCTCGGTTACCTTAATAGTCATGAATGGAGAAGTAGGTTATCAATGGAAATATTCGCACCAAAAAGTAAAAGTTATAAATGAATGGACGTTTCGCGCCGATCTTTTGGCGAGATGTAGCTACTAAATAATACAGTTTGAAAACAAATTGAATATAAAATGCTAGTGGTTTTAGTTTAGTTTTTAGTAAGAACCAGAATTCCATTCGACCAGATTAAGACCCGCAGAATATCAATTGTCTTGTAGACTAAATTAACTCATTTACAATAATTTCAGAAAACCGTTTTATTGCAGAAAAAAAATGCTAAGAGTGACGAAAAGAGACAGTTACAGTAGGTCCTCGATTAACACGGGTTCGAGTTACACGGATACATAGAGACACTGTTGAGCGATTTTTTATAAAAAGTACGTAACTGTTTAATAAAAATTTATTTAAACAGTTTATGTACTTTGACTTGAACGGTCAATAGTATCGGATATACAAGAAATAGCAATATATATATTATAATATACACATACATCATATTATGGAATTGCTTCGAGCTTAATATAAGGCTTTACTGATGCGTTGACGCAGAGATAACAGCACCGCTTTCGCCATTTTAATTTGTTATCCCTTAGGTGCAAGTTGTCTCTTTGGCGTATCCACATAGTGCTTTTCATAAACAAAATATAAACCCTAAATATGTCTGAGAAACGTTAAAGTGGCAAAAATGTTCGTAGTGTTGAAGAGACGATTATAAATATGGAATCTTAAGCAGAAATTATTAAATGATATGAAAGAGGTAAAACGTTTGTAGGCATTGGTCGTGCTTACGATATACTCATATGTACTGTATATCATACTGAATAAATTTTCTTTTATTTAATATATTCTTTACATAAGGACTACCTTTTTAGCTTTAACTATCAATTGAAACGGACGTATATATCAAAAAATGTATCCTAGTTAAGCATTACTCGACTTACACGGTTTTCAGCTTACACGTTGTTTGGCTGTTTTACCTCCGAACGGCCCTTTTTTTAACACATTGGGCTAAATGGCCAGTTTACAAGAATCCTGAGGGCTCAGAGAAGGATGAGGGAGGCGACCCACTGGACTGATGTTGGGAGACAGCGGTAGCTCCCGTCAAGGCCATTCAGCGTGTTCTTTACCGTGCACAGGGTATGATTCCCACACACGGAGCTACGCTGTACGTCCCATCCGACGTACGGCGTCCTTTCCTAGACCATCGGTGTCCCCTACTGACAGTGGGCACAGCGGCAAGTTTTGAGATAAATCTCAACGTTGGCCCAGCTAGGACTCGAACCTGGGTGTTATAGATTACGAGCCTGGCGCGCTACCGACTGTGCCAACCCTGCTCTCTTCAGCTAATACGGATCCGAACGAATTAACCGTGTAAGTTGAGGACTTATTGCATTTTAAGACAGTATAATATGCACTCGTCGTTCTCCTCTTTCTAACTAACAACGCCTCAACCGTTAACACTCAAGCGATGCTGACTCGTCGCTCTCCCCGATTCGCCGAGGATCTCCTGCTTCTTCCGACGTCGCATTCCTGCTCTAATTGCAGTTGAGTCTTTGCATTTCCGTCTAACGGGATCATTAGCAGCAGCGAGCAAAGAGGCGGACGAGAGGAATCCGACAACTAATCCAATAAGCCTTCCTCTCCTAATCAGACGCAATATCGAAACGGCGTCGAAACCACGCGTGTCCAGCTGCTAATAGCCTTTACTGCTGACAGCTGCGAAACACAATGCATGCCTGCTGATGCAGATGGAAAATTTTGCAGCTTCATTCCTGTTTCAAGAATTAATAACAGATATTGCAAACTAACTATGCAGGGAGATTTGCAGTTGTTCGAACTGCAGATGGCGCTGTTGATAGCGTATCTGGCTTGCAGTGACGCAATAGGGAGGGGCAACTGAGAAGACTGCGTCTGCGCAGTTGATGCTTCTATAGTTTCGTAGATAATGAGTCAAGAATCTATCAATCGACTTATGATCTATGGGAACATGGGAAATGTGAACTGCGCAATCGCTGAGTCTCCCTGGTTATTATGCCATACTCTAGTATGCCATTCTAGAGTATTAACCAGAGGTTTGAAGGTTCTTTTGTGAAACTGCGAACACACTGAGGTTTTCGACGCTTGTCTGTGCTTTAATGAGATAAGAAAAGTTTGTTTGGAAAAGTGTAACGTCTTCACAAAATGAAAGGTTGCGATGGTTTATTTCATCTGTGAGCGGCACATTTTTGCACAATGGGTTAAATGGCCAGGTCACAAAGACATCAAAGGCTCCGAGAAGGTTGGAGGAAGTGTATCTACTGTACAGCAGTTAGTAGACCTATGGAAGTCTCCCATCAAGGCCATCTAGCATGCTCTTTAACATGCACAGTGTATGTCTCTCCTGCACACGTGTCATCTCCCATCCGACTGACGGCGACTTTTTCCAAGCGGATAAGTGTCCGTTTCTGACCGAGAGTAAAGTGGGTATTTTAACGGAGATAAATCTCAACCCTAGGACAGGGAGCATTCGAACCTGGGAACTACAGATTACCAGACTGCCACTCTACCAACCGAACCAATCTAAGTCCCCCATGGGATGAAGAAGAGTTGAACCAAGACATTTTGTTGACTGAATACTCTGTATAATAATAGAATACTTGGAAAAGCACATGAGTGTTCGTAGAAGTGGGTTTGATTGTTTTAAGTCTGAGCGGCAATATTCATGCACACGATGGGATAAATGGCCAGGTCACAAGGACCCCAAAGTCTTAGGGAACTTTGGGGGAAGGGAACTCATTGCGCAATTTCATTGCTTTAATCACTTCCAGTCAGGCATCGACGCTGATTTTAATACAAAAAAAGTTTAAAATTTGGTCCTCATTATATTTCTTTTCCTGTGATGAAGCAAAGAGTGTTGTCATCCAATCCATTCCAACTTAAAAATCATGATGATCTAATCATGAAAAAGACGCTGCATAAGAACGGCCTTAGCGATATTTTGAATAAACGTTTAAAATCAACATCTCCATTACTTTTCATTTCTTAACGTTCTAATAATCTATGAGAAAAAGATATACGGCGAGCCTGGACAAACGTTCCAGCTGAAGGGCAGCAGAGAAACCTGAAATGAAATGGCCGGACACATGGGGAACTGAAATGGAATGACAAAGTATATAGAAAACCGAAATGGAATGATGGTCCGCCATTTAAATACGTATATACACCGAAGAGCTAAAACATTAGGACCACCTGCTTAATATGATGTTGTTCCTCATTGTACCGCGGAAACAGCTATTACCCAGCGAGGCATGGACACTTACAAGATTTCTAAAGGTGTCTTGTGATATCTGGTACCAACCAACGTTACCAGCAGATCCTTCAAATCTTGTAAATTACGTGATTGAGCCGCCGCAGATCGAAAATGCTGTTCCATCACAAACCACAGATGCTCGATTGGATTGATGTCTGGGGAATTTGGAGGCCAGGACAATACCTGGAAGTCTTCCTCATGTTTTGCGAACCATTATCGAACAATCCAAGCAGTGTGGCATGGCGTATTATCCTGCTGAAAGAAAACACTTTTTTTTTTTTTCACCGTTGCCATGAAAGGATGTACCTGATCTGCAATGATGTTTAAGTAGATGGTAGACGTCATAGTTTCCTGCACATGAATGACTGGACCCAGGGTTTCTCAGCAGAACATTGCCCAAAGCATTACACTTCCTCCACCGGCTTATTTTCGTCCCACGGTGCATCCTGGCGCCAATACTTCCCAAAGTAAATGACGCACACGTACCCGGCTGTCAACAAGGTGCAACAGAAAACGAGATTCATCGGACCAGACGACCTTCTTCCAATCATTGAAGGTTCAGTTTTGATGCTCATGTGCCCATTATAGGGCGCTTCGAAGATGAAGCGAGGTTAGCATGAGCACTCGGACCGGCCAGCAGCTATGCAGCCCCATTTTCAGTGGGGGTTCGATGTACTGTACGTCGTGACACATTACTCCTGTTACCAGCTTTCAAATTACGTTCGAGTTACGCCACAGTATCCCTTCTGTTGGCTCGTACCATACGGGATAGCCTTCATTCACCTGTAGCATCGATGAGCCATGATCGGCCCACACCTTGTCGGCGGTTCGTGGTTTTTTCCCTCCTCGGACCACTTTTTGAAGGTACTAACCACAGCTGACCATGAGCACCCCACAAGCCTTACCGTCTCGGAAATGCTCTGATCCAGTCATCTGGCCATTACAATTTGGCCTTTGTGAAACTCACTTAAGTTCGCTGCCTTTCCCATATGATGAACAAGAATATCACTGATTAACAGAGCTCAGTATCAGGTGTTATTACTACCGTTTCATGGCCTTCACAAGCGTCGTCGTTTACCTGAGGTTTCTTTGATTTGCATAAATACGCGCTGGTCATAATGATTTGGCTCTCTGGTGTATATATTAGAGGGTGAATCTGAAAAAGTGGGCAAAACTTTACGGGGGGGTAGAACGCAGCTATACGAGCAATATTCGTCATAGAATGTATGGTCGGAACGCAAGCGGTGAGAAGTTAAAAGGTAGTTTTCCACTGTCACATTTAAAGAATGAACACAAGAAGGAGAGGAGATACTTCAGAAAACATTTTATTAACAGGAATGTAATTGAGGTACATGCTCAAAGAAATTGCTCAAAAGAGCTGCCGCCAGCTGTAATGCAGGCTTCACACCTTCAGGATAGGGCAATCCACGGTAGAAATGCCGTTGGGTGCGAGGACCGACCCTTTTATACCATTTCCAACGCCACCTAGCGGCTCGCCGTTTGCGTTCCGCCCATACATTCTATGACGAATATTGCTCGTATAGCTGTGTTCTACCACCCCGTAAAGTTTTGCCCACTTTTTCAGATTCACCCTGTATATGTATCAATAACATAATATAACTAACACAAAAAAAGCGAAGCAAAATATCAACGGTATCATTTTATTAAAATTACTTATTTTAATGAGAATTTGTTTCCCGAAGTTGGACTTCTTGTCCTCTCTACTTTTTTTTTCCTTTTGCAAATTTATCTATGATCAGCAGCTTGCGGGACGCACAGAAAATGGTGGAGGGTTGCATGTGGCCGCGACCCTCCACTTCTTTTTGTGATGGTAGTTGTTTCCAGACTTAGGAGGGTAGTTGTCCAAGACTTCATCTACGGCATTGTAATACAGTGATAAATAATTCCTCAGAATTTACGGAAAGGCTGCCATTCCTCGGATGGGGCGTTCAACTTTTTCCTTGTAACAAGGAGCGTCATACCTTGTGCGTGCTAAAAAAAAACACGGTGAACAGCTTGAGTTTTCCTTCTGTCTTCTTGAGCTATCCAGTGCATTTCCTGCTCACAGAACTGAATATAGAGTGATATCATATTTGATTGTTAAGTAAAATCCTATGCTGATGAGTGTTGTGACTTTTCTTTCAGTGAAGGATATTTGTATCCCGCATAAAGATTCATAACGTTCCAAGGTTCGAGTCCCTATTCTGCCTGCGTCGATATTTTCTACTATAATATACACTTCTATATATTTCTCTGCCCCCCCCCCAGTGCAATGGGGGGGACATCAACAGGTTTGGAAAGGTTGACGTCTCATCGGATGAGGCGTTAAGTCGAGTCATATCATTGCACGGAAAAAAAAAAGCACATTGTACAGCTGATGAAACGCTTTTATCTGTAACCCTAGCAGTTGCCTGGAGAATCTTCTTCCTTATCCAGTTCTCAGTCATTGGAGTCCTTTGTGGCATAGCCATTTAGTTCTTTTCGTGGATTCCTTTTGCTCTGGAGCCTTTTGTTGAAAATGCTTTTGTTGGAGTTAATAATAAAGCCCTTTCGCTTTGTTTCAGTCGCATTGTCTTTAGCGATTGTTAAGCCCACCATCACAAGCTTCTTCTAAACACATGTCACCCAACGGTTCAGTAGAAGTCACAATTTCTGTGCTCAGTGATTTTATTCTTACAAGCAATGCACATAAACGAAGTTATGAATCTGTTTTGCGAACATTCTGGTAATTAGACTTTCAAAAGAAAGATGAGTAGAGAAAAATCGAAATTTCTACTCCCGGCAAGAGGACATTAACTTCTATCTTCCCTCTCCACTTGTTGCTATGATCACCAGCAGGATCTGAAGTGTTAATAATAGACGATGCCTTCCTGGAAGCAAAGCCGCCGAGATGTTGAACATTTCACGTAATTATGAACTGAACACAACAACAAACAGGCGAGGTAACACAACTCTTGTAGTCTGCATTTTCTACTCCGATGGAGAAAATACTTAGTAGTGGAGATCTATCCAGCCAAGTGAGATGCCCGAAAACCTAGCCATGCGTCAAAAGCTGTAAGGAATGCCAGTTAGTTGTTCCAAGTATCCCTTGGCTGACGATTTCCAGATTGTGAGAACGCTGTGTGTTTATAAACTGAGACTGGTTTGAAGAAGTGTTTAATCATGGTTGAAAAGTCACTGCTTTCGAAACTTAAAGCATCAGTATCGGAGAGAAAGCAGTTCGCTTATTCAGACCCTGTTGACTGCTTGTTATTATCATTAATACAGTTCTGTTGCCACTTCGCTACGAAAGTTGCTTTTATTGGTAAAATTAAGGTAATAAAACTGAAGGAAGGCTCAATTATTAAATACACAGGCCAACTTAGTTTTTTTTTAAGGTATAAAAGGGATTATGCCTGAGATTATCACCGTTTAGTTTAAGCTTATTGCATAAGAGATAAGTCAAATCTTATTTTGATTGGAATCTGTCCCTATTTCAATCTAGTTGTTTTCCTAAATATAACTTAAACCTTACTTAATTGTAAACCTAATTGGGACTGTTTCCAAAATGTAATTGTTGAATTAAATCCGATTTAATTTATGATCTATTATTGACTGTTTCCTAAATCTAACTGTTCACTTAAATGTAATCTGTTTTTGAATTAAATCTGATTTTTCTTAAATATAATTGTTGATTTGTAATTTTGACGTAATTGATAATTAAAATTACATTATTTTACTTAAAATGCATTATTTAATATTTATTAAGAAATATTTAAAAACCTGAATGTGGTTGCTTTCAGTCGAAAATGAAACCACTAGAAATGGAATTTAAATTTATGTTTTGGTATTAAAAGTGCCTAACATTTAAATACTAACACAGCAATATGAGTAATTACGATTTTGCTTAATATTACTTATAATGAAATTCGGCCCGCCATATACAGTAAAATGTCAGTCTAACAAAAGCCAAAATAACGAAATATTCAGTATAACGGAATTTTTTTCCAACCCCTATGTAAAACTGTTTCTTTTTAACGAATACCAGTACAACGAAAACATCAGTTTAACGAAATGAAAATTTATCCCGATACAAAAAAAATACCAGTATAACGAAATTTTTAAAAGTAAATCCTTAAACAATACGCACAATGTACATTTTAGCATCTGGCAACCCTTGCTATAATTTAAACGCTGTGAAATATCTAACAAACCACAGGGCTATGAATCACGTGTCATTGTATATCGCAGGGCACATATTTTTTGCCTAACTCACTGAGTGGCATACATTATATCTACATGTGCTGGCATAACGCTTTAAAGTGGCGTTGGCACATTAGTCTGACATAAAAGGCGATTTTTCAAACTTAGCAATCTACACAATTTTGATCGTAATTCATCGAAAGTAACTGTGGTGTAAGCGAAAGGTTCTTTCAAAGCAGTTCCAAGGGTTGGGTTGTTTTATCTCTGAACGGCACTTTTTTGCACACCATGGGCTAAATGGCCAGGTCACACGGACCCCGAAGGCTCAGAGAAGGTTGGGGGAGGGGACCCACTGGAACAGCTTTTGGGAGACAGATGGTAGCCTCCCGTCAAGGCCATCCAGCGTGTTCTTTAACGTGCACAGGGTATGGCTCTTCCGCACGGCTTAACGTCCCATCCGACGGACGGCGGCCTTTCCAAGCCCATCGGTGTCCCCTACTGACCGTGGGCAGGGCGGGGAATTTTGCGGAGATAAATCTCAACGCTGACCCAGCTGGGACTCGAACCTGGGCACTACAGATTACGAGCCTGGCGCGCTACCGACTGAGCCACCGCCGCCCCCAAGCAGTTCCAATCCACGCGTTATAACACTATTATCATTCGTTAAATTTAAGTTATTTTTATATTTGTTCGTTATTATTATTATTTTAAGTTCGTTAATTAGTTTAGTTTCGTTATTAGCAGCCAATATGGCGCGAAGTCTTCGCTGTCTCGTAAAGTCACGGAAGGATATTCGAAACGAGAAATCCTTTAAGAATTCACTGACAGATACTTGCTCGAACAGACAGTAAACTCAAAATGATTATTTTGCAGTATGTAAATATCATAGCACGTTTTTCACTGTATTTCAGTATAACGAACATATTTTGAGTATCGGCTCGGTTTCATCACACTGATATTTCACTGTATTGAGAAGTAACTGAATTGACTTCTTTGTGATTTGAATTTGAGGCCCATTCCTACGGTATTGTTGATGAAAATTTCGAGGAGAAATTTGTAAAATACAAACTATAGATTTTACTATACCTTCAACTAAAAAAAGAAGTTTCATATCGGCGTTTCATGCTTTATGGGACAAAAATTACCGATATTACTTCGTTACAACATTGGGAATGAATTACACGAAAGACATTTCAAGAAGTGGTTAAAATCTTTACCTAGATGAGTTAAATGACGTTCAGCTGTATTATCAAGTTATCGTCTAATAGCGCACATTTGTTTTTGAAACAACTGAATATATATATATACAGGGTGATTGTAAACTCTTTCAACAAAAAAAATGGGTGATAGCACACATCAAGACGCACAATTGTTGCAATGGAACCTAGGGTCGCATTCCACTCCTTCTGCCAGAGAAGTGTAAAGTTACATATCCACGTTGATCCTTCAACAGTGAAAACAAAGGCACTTAACTAATTTATGAGTTACTTAATTACATTCGCATCAGAGAAAGACTCAAAGCAGCTGCTCAACGTGGCATCCGAGGGCGCTGTTGCACAGCCCTCACCGGCGAATGAAGGACTGTCGCATCCTCTCGTAGACTCCTGGTCTGGTGTTGGCCTTGTCCACTGCAATACCGATTCTCGTCACGGGATCTTCCAGGGAGTCCACAGGTGTCTCGTACACAAGTGTTTTCATGTGCCCCCAGAAGAAGACGTCTAGTGGATTGAGGTCCGGGGAGCGTGGAGGCCAAGCCACAGGTCCACCACGTCCAATCCACCGCCCGGGATATGTTGGATTTAAGAAGTATCGGACCTCGATGGAAAAGTGTGCTGGGGCCCCATCATGCATAAACCACATCTCTCTGTGTCGTGAGCAGAACACCCTGCAACAGACCGGGAAGCTCTTGCTCCAGAAACACACGATATGATGCGTCGGTCAGTCATTCTGGCAAGAGGTAAGGTCCCACCAGACAATCACCCAGGATACTTACCCAGATGTTGACGCCAAATATCTGCTGGTGTTTACGAGGGTCAGTGACGTGTGGATTTTCTTGAGCCCAAGTGTGCTGGTTGTGATTGTTGAAGATGCGTTACCGGGTAAACGTGGCCTCATCACTAAATAACACTAATGCGGGAAATTGCGGATTAACATTGTTCATCTGGAGCATCCACCTAACAAATTCTACCCAGCGAGGATAGTCATCTTCGTTCAAAGCTTGGACCTTCTGCACGTGGAAGGGATGCATCCGTGCATCATGTAGGGCATTCCACACCGAGGTTTGACAAACTCCCATTTCGGATGACACCACTCGCGTACTTGTGGAAGGAACTTCTGCATATCGCTACAAGACACGTTCTTCCATTTCTAGTGTCGGCACACTTCGCGAACGTCCAGTATCACTCACTGAGATAGCCAATGAGTCAGTTTCACGCAGTCTTCGATCAACACTGGTGAAGGTCGAATGGTAAGGAATACGACGATCCGGAAATCTCTCACCGTACAATCTTTGTGCTTCACGTCCATTACCACCTGCTTGGCCGTACATCAGATGCATATCCGCCAATCCCTCGTATGTGTAGTCTTCCATGTCTTTCACGAATACGTCACTTATCATGTGACGTTATCACGATAATGTCGATGAACGGGTTCGGCTGCGTTTTTAAATGTTTGTTCTTAATCGTCTACGCACTTGCTCAGTGCACTTGATTTGCATCTTGTGCTTTTCATGCACCGGTTGTAAATACTTGTGCATGCGTGGTATTTTTCGAAAGTACTCTTTTCTGGCGGAAGGAGTGGAATGCGACCCTAGGTTCAATTGCAAAAATTGTACGTCTTGATGTGTACTATCACCCCTCTTTTTTTGTTGAAAGAGTTTACGATCACCCTGTATATAAACATGTTGCCACATTGTTTATTTCTGTTTGTTTTCTTTTCAATATCATTCTTTGAACGTTGAAAAAATTTATATCTAGTGTACAGTCGCTCAAAGGAATATCCGAACACTATGCTTGATTACAGAATTTAGAAAAAATATCTGGCAAAGATTTTTTTAGAAATTAGTGATCGGGAAACTTTCGTGTACGTACAAGACAGGGAGAGCATATGCTCATTGTGCTTATCAAAATGCAAGATATTTTTTATGTTTTTTAACTTTACTACGACTCTGTGAAATTGATTCTTCAACGATTCTCACAGATAATAAAGCAAACACCTATCAATCAATCAATTATCGATGAATTCCATGTAAGCATAAAACAATCAAAGATTAAGATGGTCTAATATCAAACAATGATCGATTAGGATGGCGAATCATCAAACAGGGATAGATCAGGATGGTCTACGTATTAAACAATGATAGATGAGGATGGTGTAATCATCAAACAATGGTCGATTAGGATGACGAAGCATCAAACAATAATAGATGAGGACGATCTAAGCATCAAACAATGATTGATTAAGAAGGTCTAAGCATCTACCAATGATAGATGAAGACGGTCTAAGTATCAAACAATGATAGATGATGACAGTCTAAGTATCAAACAATGATAGATGAAGACGGTCTAAGCATCAGCCAATGATAGATGAGGACGGTCTAAGCATCAGCCAATGATGCATGAAACCTTTTCAACGTAAACTGAGCTGTTTCATAGTATCGTCCAGTCTCTCTCATCGACACAACTATCACACGACATGAAAAAACAAATTAAAAAAGATTTAAACTGAATTATGAATTATTCCTAAAAAAAAATACCGAAAATGTTCATTTTAATCATTTACGAAGTCCAATAAAACCCGCTTTTTTTTCCAAAATGATTCATTTATATCTGTGTGGAAGAAAAAAAAACCTTTTTTGAATAACACTTACTTAATGCCCGAAATTGCTTGAACAAGCATTTCCGGTTCTACCAGAGGTTAATGTAGTGGCATATCGTAAGGGATAACTGGAAAGACAGGGGAGACAATACATTTCGATAGTTGTCATATGTTTATTCTAAAGTGATTGATAGGTAACTAACTTATAATCTGTGGGAATGACCCATGATCCCAGTCTCACTATTTTTCATTCACGCTACGCCACTGGTCGACTCTTCTGTTATTCCCGAATTATTTTGTTTGATACACAATTAAAAAACCCCTTTAATATAAGAAGAATATTAAAAAACTAATGTCACGACATTTTAATCAATATTCTAAACAAAAATTGCAGCCATCTAAATAAGCCGATAAATCATCAGCCACAAAAAGTTCGTGGGAAACAAAAGTCATTATTCTTCGTATCCTTTCTTCAGTTTGCATGATCATCCTTAAGAGTTATCTTTCCAAACAGGAGAATCGACTTTCAGCGCAAACTCTACGACCATCGATTTGAGTGTTTTATCTTAAGAGAAGAATTTGGAGCATCTTCTGAGAGTTTTCTGCCTTTCCTAACGTTAACTCCGATTCTGGTCTCCTAAACAAGGCTCCGATCCCCCTCGGCCATTAAGAACTCGACTCTGCTTTTACCGTCTTCATTTTGCTTCCCGAAACCATCGGTCAAGGAAAGATCCCAAACTTGGTAACTCGCGCATTTATTGTGACAACTCACGCTACGATCTCATTAACCTCACGAGTCGAGCGGATTCTAAAGTGTTTATCTTCCTCGGAGATATCTCTTTAAAAGTTTTTCTCTCCGCCAATCTTAATGTCACCGAGGAACTCTTTTTCTTCCCTTAATGAACCGTTAAGTGGGAGGAAGAGTTTCACATTTCAGTCTACGAATGACCACAGTAAAGTGGAAGGTGATGTCAGCAATGCGATCTTAAAAGCAATTTCCATTGTTTTGTGTTCGCTCCTTTTGTAAACTGAAGAAGCAGATGTGACGAGCGAAAAAGTGCGGAGGGATATATATTTAAAAAAATCAATGGTGTTGTTATATGAGCATTCGTTGATGTTAGAAGTTAGGGATATGGAATGGAGCTGGGAACAAAAGTGACAGAAGTCTTCCAGAAATAAGGATACATTTGATATTCAAGGGAATATTGTTAGATTGTGTTAAATTGTTTTCTGTTTCAAATAGTAAGTTGCAAAGATCTGGAGAGTTGGGAAAGACCTAATATAGTAGAAGGTAATGATCAAAATTACATGGAAACAATTAAGATAATGAGACTGCGCAATGGGTTGTTTGGCGTTTTACCTCTGAGTGGCACTTTTTTGCTCACAATGAATTAAATGACCAGATCAAAAGGGCCTCAAGGTCTCATAGAAGGTTGGAGAAGAGGTCCCATTTGAATAAAACAACACTCTATGTCAAAAATGTTGCCTCGGTGTTTGGTTCGAGGTTACACTGCGACTCCCGGGATCTGGGTTCGAATCCCGGTATGGTCTTATGCTTGTGTGTTTATATATTGTATGAGAAACCAGGACATGCCTAACTGAGCTTCTAGGTTATATCTATCCTTCTATAGGAAAGTATATTCTTTCCTTTAAAAAAATTACTTGTGTTATAAATATTACATTAAAAAATTCTCAATCAGTCATTGGCTACGAAGATCCAACAAGACTACGTAATTTAATCTTCAAACACGTCTGTCCTGAACTGCAACTGCTGCATTTAGCCACTGGTAGGCCACCAGTCAAAATGGCACCTGTTTCACCTGGACACTGTAGGTCCAGCAATAAAGTCTCTTTGAGACCGATGCAGATTCTAAAAGTCTTCCTCCTCTACTACCTAAAGTTTTAACAAGGCCCAATTTGACATTGTCTGTCACCATCCTGGGCCTCCCCACTTTTTCTCAGGCCTTTAGGAGGGCGGGGGTGCTCAGTCGGTAGCGCGCCAGGCTCGTAATCTGTAGTTCCCAGGTTCGAGTCCCAGCTGGGTCAGCGTTGGGATTTATCTCCGCAAAATTCCCCGCCCTGCCCACGGTCAGTAGGGGACACCGATGGGCTTGGAAAGGCCGCCGCCCGTCGGATGGGACGTTAAGCAGTGGCCCCGTGTGTGGGAGAGCCATACCCTGTGCACGTTAAAGAACACGCTGGATGGCCTTGACGGGAGGCTACCATCTGTCTCCCAACAGCTGTTCCAGTGGGTCCCCTCCCCCAACCTTCTCTGAGCCTTCGGGGTCCATGTGACCTGGCCATTTTGCCCATGGTGTGCAAAAAAGTGCCGCTCAGAGGTAAAACAACCCAACTCAGGCCTTTAGGCACATTATTCATAATCCTACTCACTAATATGTAGGTATGCGTAAGGGCGCCTTCCCACTTACCGCTTGCCGCGTCGCAAACGCACTGTGACATCACTCACCGCTCCGCAAGCGACAGGTGTAGCCTTCGCACTTAACGCGCGGTCTGCAACAAAGAACCAAGATCATTGGTTCTCGCTGCAAATAACCTGGAACGCTTGATTGTTGTCTCTGCGAGGTCTACCGTGCTTTCTGACATTTCTTTCACTCTAGTAAACATTATGTCCAGCAAAAGAAGTTTGCTCTTTCGTAAACGGTTAATATTACTTGCCTTGACTAATCATAGGCGAAGTAATAAAAACACATATAGGCGAAGTATAAAATCACAGGCATATATGTACATGTAATGCAGTACGGCATTATTTGAACTACCTCAACTTTTCAATTGCATAAATATTTAGAAATTTATTTCAAGTTCAGATATTCTGTTTACTTTTACATGTATACTATACTGTTTACATTAGAGTAAGCAGTAATTAAATAAAGCACGATGACACATTAAAATCAGCATACCAAAACATTACTCCTATACGATATTATGGATTGTCTTCCGTTTCGTTCCTTTGTGTAAATATTCAATCTCCTTATCATCAAGTGGAACAGATAATGTTAAAAATTTCGCTTCATGCTCGGAATTGTGGTTAAAGGGTGAGGGGGGAGAAACGCACAAAATGTACACGTTTTAAATTTTATCTGCATTTTTATGTTTTTACTATTTTTAGCTACTCCTAAAAAAAATCCTCCTCCCACACATACATCGAAGAGCCAAAACATTATGACAAGGGCGTTGTTGGGTTGGGTTGTTTTACCTCTGAGCGGCACTTTTTTGCACACCAGTAGTATAGTCCCATTATACGAATCCCCCAGACACAGTGCTTTCCCACTATGGCGTCACTGGCCACGCCCACTTCCGGTCACGTAATATGACCACACACCCTTATTAATATTCATAATTCATAATTAATAATTAGTTAATAATTAATTATACCCCTTTATTAAAAAAACTTTATTAAAAATTCCTTCCCCTTTTTTAAGTACCCGTGGCGCCATCTAGTGTATATGATGAGTACTATTTTTAGAAAAAAAAAAAAAAATTTTAGTCGTAATTTTCCCAATTTTTGACTCCCCCTCATTAACCCCCTTATCAAAATTCTTCCCCTTTATTAAGCACCCGTGGCGCCCTCTAGTGTATATGATGAGTACTTAGGAAAAAGCCTTATATTTTAATCGAAAATTTTCCAATTTTTGACTCCCCCTCATTAAAAAAAACCCTATCAAAAATTCCTTCCCCCTGATCAAAATTCGCGTCCCCCTTTATTAAAATTCCCTCCCCTTTATTAAAAAACCCTCCTTATCAAAAGTTCCACCCCCTTTATTAAACTTCCGCTCTGTGCTTTATCTTCCTCGAGGATGCCCTAACGAGAAAGTTAAATAATTACTCGTTTCATGACGAAATGCAAAATAAGGAATTCTTCTGTCAGTAGATTAGCTTCTCAAGCACTTAAATATTGATAAGAATCCATGAAATTCAAAGTTCCAAGGGTTGGGTTGGGTTGGGTTGTTTTACCTCTGAGCGGCACTTTTTTGCACCCCATGGGCTAAATGGCCAGGTCACATGGACCCCGAAGGCTCAGAGAAGGTTGGGGGAGGGGACCCACTGGAACAGCTGTTGGGAGACAGATGGTAGCCTCCCGTCAAGGCCATCCAGTGTGTTCTTTAACGTGCACAGGGTATGGCTCTCCCGCACACGGGGCCACGGCTTAACGTCCCATCCGACGGACGGCGGCCTTTCCAAGCCCATCGGTGTCCCCTACTGACCGTGGGCAGGGCGGGGAATATTGCGGAGATAAATCTCAACACTGACCCAGCTGGGACTCGAACCTGGGAACTACAGATTACGAGCCTGGTGCGCTACCGACTGAGCCACCCCCGCCCCAAGTTCCAAGGGAGAATACTGTGTATTTTTCCATATTATTGGGAATGCAATTAATCTTCTTGATCATACCAATTCCTTGCAGATGGCTGTCCTTTAGGTTATGAAATAAAACTGGAATCGGAGAAGCACTAGGGGAAGCGCTAGGGGAAGAAGACTATATCCATGCAAACAGGCATTTCGAATGAAAAACTAATTTTGCAAGTTTGCTTCAGTGTCATACAATCTTAGAGATAAACTCGTTATATAGCTTAATCTTCAGATGCATGTTTCTCCATAGAATCGTAAACTCTCAGTATATATGCATTTCCTCACACATCTCGCAAGATAATTAAAGTAACTTGCTCAATCACTGATTCATCTTCCATATGTGCATATTTTCTTTCTAATAAACCAAACGATCAAAGTAGGTAAATCGCAAGCATCATCTGAGTTAGATTATTATTTTTTCCATATATCTGCTTACGTTGAAAATCTCCCAATAGCTTGAAATGGGCAGTACTTTACCCCCGATACAGTTATAAGTTATGATAGCCAACATATTAAAAGATTTATCTCATAGACAGTAGGTTAGTTACTTCTGATCTAAGAAACCTAGAGATCCATGGTAAGACATGAGTGTTGCTGAGCACCTATGTCGTATGAAAGGATTCTGTAACCGCTATGACAAATAGTTGCATAAAGCCATTTTTAAAGTACACTGATTTCGAACTCACTAAGATTATGCAATCAATAGAGATTTGTACTAAGGTGTCTATATTTTCGCTCTTATGCTCTTTTCAGGGTTCTGTGTGTATTTCTACAGTTCCCTACTACGTTTCAACTAGCGCGTAAGTAAACTGCGTGTATAAGGGCGAAGGTGGTTATTTTTAGCTGCAAGCACACGTTTTTTCGACAATGATATGTTCACTACACGAGGAAATCTAACACTGTCTAAGAATCGGTTTAGTTACTTTTCCTGCATGAGAATATTTCTACACTATGTGATGCCCCATCGTTCACTTTTGCTTTACCTTAACCAGTTTTTGTTTAATTTACGTTATATTTATCATTTTGGGGATTTTTATTTCCTTTTCGGCATCACAGCACTCGTTTTCAAGTTTCTAGGAGTTGCGTACGCGCAACTCCGAACTTCCGACCGTAACCGTTAAAGCGCGTGCCAAGGACACGCCCCCTCTTGCATCATACCTCGTCGTTCGTCATTGTATGCAAATGTCTTTCCCAGCATGCGCCGGCCCATTGTCAAAACCGTGACCTGCGAGTCACTTTGAGCACACAGAGAGTAGAGCACTTGAGCACTGAGAGCAGAGAGATGTAGTAAGGTGCGTAGCACCGTGCGTGTAGCACAGATTTTAGTTTCTTCATTGATGTCTTGGTGAGTTAATTATTTTGGAAATAAATCTATTTTGTTTTGTTACAAACTTTTGAGTCTGTAGTTTTTATCTTGAGCAACGCTAATTTAGGATCTTTTTTTACATTAACTCTTATTTGTTAAGAATCATTTTGACTCTTACTTATGAACGCTCACTGGCATTGGAACCCTAAATCAACTTATTCTACATTTTGGCAATTTGTTAATGATTGCCTGGCGCCCGTCAAAGCTATCCGGAGCATAAAACTTTAAATATTTTGCATTGTTTGGAGCGTTACAGAGCCACATAAAAGAAGTGGCGCAGCGAACAGGGACTCGCCAGTATTTAAAGATAGTAATTTTTTGAGCTCAATAGTTGTATGTACTAGTTGTAGATTTAACGGCAGCTTAAGCCGAAAATTTTTGTTGAACAAGTAGCTTAACATTTTTGTGTATTATTCAAAGGTACTGAAGTTTCAGCTTTGATATTGCTGAATATTTAAGATAATTGTATGCAATGATTAGAAGTGTCCGGACACACAAGTACGTAGGACGATAAGAAATTTTTTTTATAAGCAAATTTATATTTTTGTAAAGCTTAGTTATAGCTTTAGTATTGTTGTATAGCAGTACCTTTGAGCGCTGCTCAAGATAAAAAAGTTTTCAAAATTTCAGCAGACCGCTAAACATGTCTGCTAATAATATGGCCGATTCCGCCATAATGACTCCCGACATAGAAAGAGTAAAGGGTAGATTGCAAGAGGTAATGATGGAAGCAGAAGTGCTAATGAATCTGCTTGATGATAATCGGGAGAAAAGGGGAACGACAACAACCCCTAAATTTGCTGACAATGCTACGTCAGTTCACCAACGAAGAAACTTTGAACGTAAGGTTCCATTTTCTGTTCCGCCAGAAGCAAGCGATAGAACAGAGTATTTTCAACCGCCACAACGACGATTTGCCAACCCATCCATTAACTATAGTCCTTATGTTAATTGGCCTTTACCTGAGATAAGGTTCGACGGTTCGAAACGTCCGTCATCGTGGACATTTGTCAAGTCCATGGAGGAGCACTTCCGTTTACATGAAGTGCCAAGCAACAAAAAAGTTGTTTTAGCAGTATCTTGCCTAATTGGATGCGCTAAGCAATGGTGGAATAACGTAGGATGTCGTCATGGCATAGAACTTTGGGAAGAATTTAAAAATGAAATCATGGACATATATCCGGCTTATAATGATTTTACAGAACTAGCTACTGAGTTGTTTTCACGAAGACAAAGGGAAAGAGATGACATAGAAAAATTTATATGGGGTACAGTAGAATTATACCAGCTGTACGATGCTGATGCCGCTGAAATTGATATTGTAAATTGCATATTGTCTCAATTACTTTTGCCCATCCGAGAATTCCTGGAAATACGAAACGTGAATTCCATTTCCGAGTTAGTCAAATTGGCTCGGCAATACACTGCAAGAAGAGAATCTGCAGCAAATACACATAACCAACAATGGATGCCATTCCCGCCAAAGCAGCGATATCAGGTTGAGTCGCGTAGAATGACTCCCGCACGACCGGAATTTACACGGTCCCGACAATTTGCGCCGAACGCGCCTAGAACTATAGAATATGAACGAAGTAGAGACTTTTTGCCACGTCAAGCTTCGAACCATAACACTAGACCTAAAACTTTGGTTAAACAACCTCAATCTTTCACTTGTAACTTTTGTGGCCGACTGGGACATACTGAGAATTATTGCTGTAAAAGAAATGAAAATTCGGGAAACTTTCATCGGGATCTTTGAAGCGAGAGGCCAAAGTTCCTCAAGAAAAGCCCTCTCAGGAGTTATGCCTTGCCACTATGGCTTTTCCTTTTGTTACTGATTGCCACGAAGTAACTAAAGTAACAGATTGAAACGATACAGAAGTCGATCTTCAGTTTGCTACGGAACAAGTTTTCGACGATAATAATGACGAATGTCAATTGACAGTGCAGCCGCGGTCCCGTGGACTTTTTGACTTACCTTGTGGTCCAGAACAGATTATTTCAGAAGCACCTATAAAATGTCCCGTTAGTGCAAATAATGAGTGTTTAAATAACGAAGTTTGTGAAGTAGAAGAATCGTATGAGGAAGCCGTTTTTGAAAAGGTTTTTAAAGTAGAAGTTTTAAAAGAAAGTAAAAATAATGAAAATAATTTTGAGTCTGATTTAAGTGAAGAAAAAACCAACCAAGAAGTTGTGCCGACCGCAAGTATTCCTGACAAGTCTGGAGGTCCTCAACTATTAAAGCGTCATTTGGAGGCGGACACCAATAAGCCTAGAAAGTACGAGAAAAGGTTCTTCAAAAATCCGCACGGAGCAACGAAAAGCCGACGAAACGACCAGAGCCTGCAGAGCGACAACCGGCAGCGAAGCAGCGAACATCGGGAAGATGACGTCACGAGAGAGAGATCTACAGCGACGACTTGACTTGAACGAGATCTTCAGTAACAACTTTACGTGAAGCCACCCAACGACGACGGAAGGATGTTATCGGAAACGGACTAGATGATTTATCGCCACGGAGTGCCAACAATGAAATTTAAGTATATTTTTCTTTCACTTGGCACTTGATTGAGTTATAAAATGTTTTTTTTCTGGAATAGATGAAGACGAAGAAGAAGCCTTATTGTGAATTATATAGTTAGCGATGTTTAATTTCTTGTTGAAACTTTAGAGTTCGATATTTATTTTTGAAAAGTGAAATTATTGTAGTTCGAGTTTATACTTGTGTGAATAGATTTTTTTTTTGCATTCTTGTTCATCGAGGTTCTAGTTATTGTATTTACGTGAGTTAAAATGTATTTTTGTAGATTTTCGTTTCAGCTTACTGATAGCTGAAAATTTTGTAAGTCGATATTGGAAAGTTTAGAAATTGTAAAATGTTTCTGGATATGAATGAGAAGAGTGAAAGAGAATTAGTGATTTAAGAATTTGTATTGTAAAATAACGTGCATTCCAGAGTGAATTTATGTAAAAAAAAAAAAGGAGATTCATGTAAAAGTTATTGGATGAAATGTTATCATCGTATATTATAAATTATTTACACTCTTTTTTCTTTATTCTTAGATACGATTTATGTATATGTGTTTAAATCTGTTCAGTGTCATCAGTGATATTTATGTGTCAATGATACGTAATTTTTGTGGATGACATTGGCAGTATTTATTGGTATATATAGATGATGACCATGATGATGACTGCAGAATTTTGTTTTTTTTTTTGCGTGTACCTTTTTGGAGCTGTCCCCAAATGGCATAGTCTGATAACAGAGTTGTTATCAGCATAACTCCTTTGGGAGGGGGACGTTAGCTCTGAAGGGGGAGGTAACTAATGATTTTTTATTTCAGCTAGATCGCGATTTCTGTGAATAGGAGAAGAATTAGCGGATGATTACAATCCCGCTTGTTTGTAAATTTTGAATTTTCTTAGCTTTGCGTATTTGAATGTAATTAGGAGGAGATAACGGTGTTCGAATACCCGTTTTTTTTATGTGATTTAGGTGAAGAATTAGCTTTCACGAATTTTTATTGTGGTTAGGGGAAAAGCGGAAGTTATTACCCCGCTAACAACAAATGTAATGAATCTTTTTTTCTTTTCATCTTTTTAACATTTATTAGACTTAGAAAGTTAGGAGTTGATTAACCTGTTTTTCTGTACAGTTCAAGATATGCCAATTTCGAGTTTGTATCAGAATGTGATACTAGTTAGACCGATGATGCTAGTATACAGTTAACTGTCACAGCCACTGGTACGTAAGTAAACTAGGTTAGCTGTTAAATACATATTTTTGTTAGGAGGAAAAGGGAGGAGGTACCTTTGGTTGTGCTGGAAAATTGTGTCAAAGTAAGAATAGTTCATCATATCAAAATTTGCGCTAGCATACTTTTACTTATTTATGTTTAGCCATGTGTAAATGACGTAAGATGTGTCCTTTATTCAAAATTTGCTCGTCAAAATTTGTTAGGTCAATCATTTTGACTCCCTTTGGAAGGGGGAGTTGTGATGCCCCATCGTTCACTTTTGCTTTACCTTAACCAGTTTTTGTTTAATTTACGTTATATTTATCATTTTGGGGATTTTTATTTCCTTTTCGGCATCACAGCACTCGTTTTCAAGTTTCTAGGAGTTGCGTACGCGCAACTCCGAACTTCCGACCGTAACCGTTAAAGCGCGTGCCAAGGACACGCCCCCTCTTGCGTCATACCTCGTCGTTCGTCATTGTATGCAAATGTCTTTCCCGGCATGCGCCGGCCCATTGTCAAAACCGTGACCTGCGAGTCACTTTGAGCACACAGAGAGTAGAGCACTTGAGCACTGAGAGCAGAGAGATGTAGTAAGGTGCGTAGCACCGTGCGTGTAGCACAGATTTTAGTTTCTTCATTGATGTCTTGGTGAGTTAATTATTTTGGAAATAAATCTATTTTGTTTTGTTACAAACTTTTGAGTCTGTAGTTTTTATCTTGAGCAACGCTAATTTAGGATCTTTTTTTACATTAACTCTTATTTGTTAAGAATCAGTTTGACTCTTACTTATGAACGCTCACTGGCATTGGAACCCTAAATCAACTTATTCTACATTTTGGCAATTTGTTAATGATTGCCTGGTGCCCGTCAAAGCTATCCGGAATATAAAACTTTAAATATTTTGCATTGTTTGGAGCGTTACAACTAGTGTGGAATTCTTAGAAGAAGTGGTAGTATGTTCGTGTGAAAGGGGTTCTGGCAAGCACACGTTTTTTGATAATGTTATGGTTTTTCACTTGTTTGGAAATCTGAAAAAACGCTACATATAGAGCATTACTCCAGTAAATTCCATTAGTGTGTACTAAATGCTTCTCGATTCTGAGGGCTCCCAGAACCGATCTGTTAGACAATACTTTGCGTTTCAGCCGTTTTACGGACGTAAGGCATAAAACACCAAGTCTTTCAAAGGTTATTTCAAACACTCATCAAGACAATGAATATTGCAGAAGTAAGATTGAAAAGAAGAAGCGAAAGAAAAGCACCCTACCCGCATTCTCACATTAAAAGAAAACGTAACGTAATGTAAGCATTCATCGGTTCGCCTCAAAACAGCTAAGCTACAAAACAACCCGACAGTGGGCGCACTATGTCTCAGCAAGTAGAATACAAGTAACTTAACCACAAGTATTCATTTTTTAAGTATTAGGTATTTCTTACAACAACGTTCATTTCTTGTGAAGATGGAACATTCTAGTACTGGTAATTCACCAATAAATAGCATCGCTGCCCTCTACAGGTCCAACCCTTCTACCTCAGTCTCCTCCCCCAACCTTCTAGCCAACCTTCAGCTATTGATCTCGAAGATTTATCACCTATTTCCAACATGAGTGCCTTATCCTGTGTGAGGATTTCACTGTAGTTCACTCCAATGGATCGATTTCACCCATGATCAGAAAAGTAAATTTCACATACAACTGAAATGTAATATTCACATGCTTGCACATCACATGCATTATCACGCACGCCGGTAAACGGTGGAAGAGACGATTTTTAAAAACTGTAAGAGCATTTGTAGATTTTTAAAAAATGATTACTCCGATAGCTGATTTTTCTTTGGAGTAGCATTACTTCTTATGAAAGAGTTTGCATCATGTACTGAGGATAGAGCAGTAATAAGTATTAGGAATAAACCCATGTCGCATAACGGATATACTTACCGAGAGTAATTAATTGAGACATGGCAGATTTAACGTGAAACCACTTTCCAAAACGAGTTCTGACGCGGAAAGTGCAGATATCTGACGGCATCATCCCGATGGAGACTAAATAAGAGAAGCTCAACTCTTGGAGGTTTAGAGGCTCGAAGGGAAATTCTTCCGATGGGGTAAACAAATACCTGATGATGTTAGATACCAAGGGAGTTTGTGATCGGGGAACTTTAATAAAGGTGCGGAACTTTTGATAAGAAGGGGTTTTCAATAAAGGGGAGGGAATTTTAATAAAGGTGGACGTGAATTTTGATAAGGGCGAAGGAATTTTTGATAGGGTTTTTTTTAATGAGGGGGAATCAAAAATTGGGAAATTTTCGATTAAAATAGTGGGCGTTTTCCTAAGTACTCATCATATACACTAGATGGCGCCACAGGTGCTTAATAAAGGGGAGGAATTTTGATAAGGGGGTATTTAATGAAGGGGAGTCAAAAATTGGAAAAATTGCGACTAAAATTGGGGTTTTTTCTAAAAATAGTACTCATCATATACACTAGATGGCGCCACGGGCACTTAATAAAGGGGAGGAATTTTTAATAGAGGGTTTTAATAAAGGGGATTAATTAATTATTAATTAATTTTAATTAATTAATTATTAATTATTAATATTAATAAGGGGGCATAGTCACATCGCGTGATCGAGGTGGGCGTGGTCAGTGGTGTCATAGGGGGAAAGCACTGTGCATGGGGGATCCGTATAATGGGACTATACTACTCACACCATGGGCTAAATGGCCAGTCACAAGGATCCCGATGGCTCAGAGAAGGTTGGAGGAGGGACCCACTTCAACAGCTATTGGGAGACAGATGGTAGTCTCCCATCAAGGCCATCCAGCATGTTCTTTAACATACACAGATTATGGCTCTCCCTCACACAGGGTCACAGTTTATTGTCCCATCCGATGGACGGCGGCTTTTCCAAGATCATCGGTGTCCCCTACTGACCATGGGCAGGGCGAGGAATTTTGCAGAGATAAATCTCAATGCTGACCCAGCTGGGACTCAAACCTGGGATCTACAGATTACGAGTCTGGCACGCTACTGACTGAGCCACCCCTACCCCTAACAAGTACATCTTTATACAAATCAAAGCAACTGCACGTAAACGACATTGGTCACGAAACGGTATAAATAACACTTCACACTGAGCTCTATTAATCAGTGTAATTTTTGTTCTACAGATGAGAAAGGCAGCAGACTTAAGTGAGTTTCACAAAGGCGAAATTATAATGGCCAGACGATTCGGTCAGAGTATTTCCGAGATGGCAAAGCTTGTGGGATGCTCACAGTCAGACATGGTTAGTACCTTCAAAAAGTGGTCCGAGGAGGGAAAAAACCACGAACTGCCAGCAAGGGCGGGGAGGGGGCAACCATGGCTCATCGATGCTAGAGGTGAGCAAAGGCTATCCCGTATGGTACACACCAACAGAAGGGATACTGTGGCACAACTCGCCCATAATTTGAATGCTGTGACGGGAGTAATGTGTCACAAAATACAGTACATTGAATCCTGCTGAAAATGGGGCTGCATAGCTGATGGCCGGTCCGAGTGCTCATGCTAACCTCTCTTCACCTTCGAAAGCGCCTACAATGGGTGCCTGAACATCAAAACTGGACCTTGAATGATTGGAAGAAGGTCGTCTGGTCCGATGAATCTCGTTTCCTGTTGCACCATGTGGACGGCCGGGTACGTGTGCGTCATTTACCTGGGGGTTGCAGGGCGGGACGAAAATAAGCCAGTAAAGGAAGTGTAATGCTTTGGGCAATGTTCTGCTGAGAAACCCTGGGTCCAGTCATTCATGTGCAGGAAACTATTGTCACCATATACCTAAACATCATTGCAGACCAGGTACATCCTTTCACGGCAACGGTATTACCCTCTAGTAGTGCCTTCTTTCAGCAGGAAAATGCGCCATGCCACACTGCTCGGATTGTTCGAGAATGGTTCGCAAAACATGAGGAAGACTTCCAGTTATTGTCCTGGCCTCCAAATTCCCCAGACATCAATCCAATCGAGCATCTGTGGTTTGTGATGGAACAGCATTTTCGATCTGCGGCGGCTCAACCACGTAATTTACAAGATTTAAATGATCTGCTGGTAACGTGTTGGTACGAGATACCACAAGGCACCTTTAGAAATGTAGCATCCATGCCTCGCCAGGTAAGAGCTGTTTTGGCGGCACGTGCAGGACCAACATCATATTAAATAGGTGGTCATAATATTTTGGCTCTTTAGTGCATTTCCAAAGCTTTATGAATGTGAGAGAAAAACTCGCTAAATATTAAAGATTGATATACGCAGATATTCTATCAGTCAAATATCTTCAAATGCTCATATCTAGTTTCGTCCGGCTGTTCTAGCAACGTCATTCGTGAGCGGCCATTTGATTGGCTCTTGCTTGCGGTCGTTTGCATACCGCGGCGAAAATAGAAATAGAATCTATTCCAGTTGCGTCGTGCGATGACTAGCGGAGAGGAAGTGACGTGTAACTACCGACTCCAGAAGATGCTTAGTCTTCGAAAACTCGTCCTTTGCGGAGCAGCGCGACGGGGCGAGCGGTAAGAGGGAAGACATCCTAACGGTAACATGGTCAAACCAAAACTTTGCGATAAAACAAAAGTATAATTTACGATTAAGAGAATAGAGTGATAAGAATTTCGGTAAAATAAACATTTCACGGCACACCAGTGTTCTGCTGCTCATTGGTTGGGAAGCTCTGGTTTATTGAATAAAATGGAAAAAAAAGTTTTCTTTACGGTTTGGTACGAAAGCGCGGAAAAAATTGCCTATGAAGTTAGATAGTGAGTACGATTACCAACGGTGTGCTCTAGAACAAGATCACTTTTCTTTCAAAATCGTAAATAAAGAATTACACCAAACCTTGAATGATACATATTTCTTCATCAGTATATATCGCTAGAGAAATTCGCCTTGTTTTTTTTTTCAAACACAGTTCTTGGCTTGTTCCGATAAGATATTAGGATAAACAGACAGAAATTGGTTTTAGAGTGTGCGATTTATCACTAGCATCAGTTCAGGAGCTGGTCAATGGATAGTCTTTCCAGATCGCCCAATAGGGAGGGAAGCAGACAACGAACAATTCCCTGAATCCAACACCTACTCGTTTTGACAGTGAAAGCTATATCCAGTGATTCGATACTTTTTATTCGAAAGGCAACAGTTTTAATCTGAGTTCAGCTATTCTCTTCACAATACTGAGTACATTGTTACAAATTAAGAGACAGTTGTATGTTAGTAGATTCAAAGACAACATGTAAAATACATTTATCTCCCATCAGACGCAACAAATCAACTATAGCAAATCCTGGAAATCGAGGAAATTCGCAGAACAATGTTTACGATCCAGATTCGACGATTCTGAGCACGGAGCCAGGCTCGTAATCTGTAGTTCCCAGGTTCGAGTCCCAGCTAGGTCAGCGTTGAGATTTATCTCCGCAAAATTCCCCGCCCTGCCCACGGTCAGTAGGGGACACCGATGGGCTTGGAAAGGCCGCCGTCCGTCGGATGGGACGTTAAGCCGTGGCTCCGTGTGCGGGATAGCCATACCCTGTGCACGTTAAAGAACACGCTGGATGGCCTTGACAGGAGGTTACCATCTGTCTCCCAACAGCTGTTCCAGTGGGTCCCCTCCCCCAACCTTCTCTGAGCTTTCGGGGTCCATGTGACCTGGCCATTTAGCCCATGGTGTGCAAAAAAGTGCCGCTCAGAGGTAAAACAACCCAACAACCCAACCCTAAGCACGGACTCAGATATTCATTGCTCGGCGAAGAGATTGCTAAGTTTCCTTAAAAATTAAAAAATCCCTTGAATAAACCTTCTTTAATATTAATCGAAAATTATCACTTAAAAGTTTCATCAAATGCACCAAATAGCTAAATAATTACCCCAGTACTTACCCGGGATTTAGTTTAGGAGGGAATTTAATGGGGTTCCCCAATTACTGAAATATTCAGCAGGACAGGAAAGGTTAGAATGATATTCTATATGGAATAAAATTTTATAGATGTTTTTTTAAATCTGTTTATAATGTCGAACATATTGTTACGACAGATGAACGTGCTACGGTGAATTTATGATAAACATGACATGAACCTCGTGTATGCTTCTGCGAGAGAATTATTTTTCACCAAAAAAATCGAATACAGAATTGACCTGAAAAAATAGAAGAGATATAATTGTAATGTTGGAGTTCTGGATGTCCGAAAGGAGGCATAATTAGTTTCAGTATGTACGTGATGGGTGTAAAAAGTGAAGAAGCAATTTTATATGGTGAGTGCGTCGAAGATAGTTTAGTTTATTGGTGTGGATCGTGTTGGTAAGCTGGTAATGATAAAGAAGAAATTGTCATCTTGTACGTGGTGATCAACGTCTGAAAAGAATTGGTTCTGAGAAACCAGTAACACTTAGCCGCAGTTTTAGAATACTTGAGGATTAGAACCTAAGAAGGAAGACATTTTGTGTACACTTATTTAGAGTTATTGGTAAGGTTATTCTCGAGATATTGCAAGTATTCACATCTATGATTCTCGTTAGATTAAAAATTTGTTCACACATAAGATAAACATTGGTATCTTTAGTTTATGCACATGTTTTTATCCATACTTCTGTATTAAATCATATTATTTTAGATTTATTGCTACTAGCTGTTATTTTGAACTCACACTAAGTTTTCATCTGTTTGAATTCGTATCAATATATAATGGGTCTAAAATAAAATTATACAAAGACATCAGTTTTGGATTTCAAAGCAGGTACACAGATTTGAGAGTTCGTATAAGACGACGGGATTTTCGGTTGGGGGGAGAGGTCCGGACCCCTTACCCCCCCCCCCCTCAGTACATATCTGAATTACATGTACACTGGTACTCAAATTTAAAGGAATATGGACAAAAGTTTAGGTCTTCCCCTTCGTCTCAGGGCTTTAGGCACTCTATTCATAATCCTACTCAATAATCTGTAATACGCATAAGGGCAACCTGGCCAAACTATCGCAGTGTGATATGCCAAAAGTAATAACGTACGGTGAAGAGAATAGGGTGATAACGCGCAAGTGAATATCATTCAAGGTAAATCTGAAGCCCTTTCACGTCACATCTCAAGTTCTCTCACGGTTCACCAGTGTACCGAGACTCACTGGTTGGAAAGCACTGCTTTAGTCGATAAAATGAAAAATCTTTGTCTTTACAATTTGGTATACGAAAGCGGAGAATAATTGCCTAGGAGGCTCTAGAACCAAGGTAACTTTTTCTTTCAAAATCGTAAGTAATATAAATTTTGTATATCAAATGGAATTAAATTTTTTATTATTTTATTTATAATAAAAATTATTATATTTTATTAAAAATAGGAGACTTAGGGGATAAAAAATTATATATTAAAATCAAGAGACTTAGGGGATACGAATGTGAATAAGGCATAAAATCACCCTTGATAGCCATACAACTTAAGAAAGTATTCTCGTTTTGTTAACGAGACTGTTGATGCGATTTTGATGGTGATAACGCTCACCACCCCGATCACAAAAACATTTCTTAGGTCCCACAGCGTTCTGAGAAGGATCCTGGAAGGAAATCCTGCGATTATTCTCTCCAGGGTTCCATTGGATTCCGGTTCGAGTATCTCGATGGCCGCTCCATCGCATGAATATTTTCACTCTCAAAGGTATTGCCACTACATGAGCTCTGTGGTGAAAGGTATTATGGTACATAGCGAACAAATCAAGGCATGGAGCACCCTGAAAACTACAAACATAGGGACGCAAGAATTTTGTTTATGCACTGCTGAGCGATCAGAGTACCTGCCTGATAGGTGTGAAGCTTTGTGTGGCCATTCATCATGATCCCTGAACTATAAAAATAAATAAAAATAAATACCCCCTCAAGCAGCTGCTTGCCACAGAGGTCTGACAGGAGCCTGCCAATTTATATGCCATAGTAGAAGGTCTGAGAGGATGGCAGGACCTCAGCAGAAAAACGACACATACATCCATGCCTTATCCGGGGCTCGAATCCAGGTCCCGTAGATCAGTAGCCAAGCGTGCTAACCACTCGGCCACGGGACGGCTACTCCCAGAAAAATGATCCCTTTCTCCTGAGTTGTGCGAGTTCCTGTTTCACTGCAGATGAACACACTTCGAGAATCGATATTTGTGCTGAATACACGATGCAAGACATCTGGGAGTAAGTCAAACAGGTGGCGAATATGAAACTGTCATATGCAACCATTCTTTGTCCAACCTTGCTGCAAATTCGACGACAACCGCAGGCGGCTGAGCTCTGAAAGTAACGTTGCGCCCCATCGTATTATATATGTTTTCGATGGGCGATAGATCTTGGAAATGCGTGGGCTAAGGAATGAGAACAACATCACACAGGCACTGCAGGGAAACCCAAGAAGTAATTTGTCCATGCATTATCATGTTGGAAAACGCTGTTAGAGAAAATGCTGTAGATATGGCAGCAGCACAGTTTTAACGTACTGTGTCGCCGCCAAACTGGAATCAGTAACAACCAGAGGTGATGACTGTATTTACTCATGGCTCCATAAGTGCCGTTTTCAAGGGGGAGGGGACGGTGGCAATCCCCCCATGCTTATTTAGGCACAGGGGCAAAAGTAATATTTCGTCCCCGTGTTACTTTATGAATTGAAAAGCACGAACTATATTTTGCATCTTCTTATTGTTTAAAACTATACTCAAATCGACACATGTACAATAGTGAACTGTGAAAGACTATAATTTTTACGTCAAGGAACGTTTTTTGCTTCAGTTGCGGTTGGCAACACCTCAGTTGTCAATAGACGTATAAGTTGAAGGTAGTTCTGTGTTGTGGTAGCACTGAAAAGGTCAGAGGTCTGCTTGACTGGTTCGCATTGTTCAGTTAGTGCAATACACGCGCCAGGTAAAAGCAAATGCATTTTTTAAACAAACTAAACAAAACTGACACATTTATTGCGTTGAAAAGCAGATTGTAAAACATTTTGAAGCGGCAAATACTGCTATTCAAAGGAAATGCCTATATTCGAAAACGTGTATAAACATTATTAACCCTTTCACGACTAAGGGAAACATTTTTTCCATTTTAAAATTGGTGATTGTCGTATTTAATTATAACCTTATCTGCATTTTTTATACAGAATGTCAAAATAGAACGTATGCCGAACGCAATTACGTAAACGGGAACGTTTAGAAAACAAAAACAGAACTGTCAGGACGCATAATATATGTACTATGTGCAATGTCCATCTTTGCCTCACTACCAAAAGAAATTTCTTCGCAGAATATCATAATTAGCACATCATTTTGTATAGTAATTTTATTTCATAATTTTGTATTATTTTAGTTAACGTTTTGTTCTAATAAACCAATAAATAAAAGACATTGCATAATAAGCCTAACTATAATTTGTGTTACCTTTATAGTCCATTGGGAAAAATATTTCCCATAAAATTCCAAAAAAACTACACATTGTTATGTATATTTCTTATGATTTTTATTTATTTTACGTCTAAACAAACTAAAATAAACAGTTACATACTAATATTTACTCTTAGAAACCTTATGGTCCTGAAAGGGTTAACTTGAGAGAGAAAGTTTCAAACACGAGAGAAATATTTAGTTAAATATTTTGTCTGATGTTTCCTCGTCACAGTCCTTATCAAAGCAAACTATTAATTTTCGTGTGATGCCATATAAATATTCTGATATAACAAGTGATGCAATCAAGTCGGAAAAAATACAAAGTGGAGAAGGGACAAGAGACTGTAGGATCTCCATTGCAGCATAACATTTGCCCCTCCGTTTTATAGGTTTTTAAACATTTTATTGAAAAATGCGTGAAATATACATAAGCAGGCCCGGATCTAGAAAAAAATAAGGAGGGAGGGTAAAAATTCAATCAAGTCGGGAAAAGCAAAAGGGATAGACAGGGTTGGGTTGTTTTACCTCTGAGCGGCACTTTTTTGCACACCATGGGCTAAATGGCCAGGTCACATGGACCCCGAAGGCTCAGAGAAGATTGGGAGAGGGGATCCACTGGAACAGCTGTTGGGAGACAGATGGTAGCCTCCCGTCAAGGCCATCCAGCGTGTTCTTTAACGTGCACAGGGTATGGCTCTCCCAAACACGGGCCCACGGCTTAACGTCCCATCCGACGGACGGCGGCCTTTCCAAGACCCAGCGGTGTCCCCTACTGACCGTGGGCAGGGCGGGGAATTTTTGCGGAGATAGATCTCAACGCTGACCCAGCTGGGACTCGAACCTGGGAACTACAGATTACGAGCCTGGTGCGCTACCGACTGAGCCATCCCGCCCTAGGGAATAGACAGGATTTTCATTATAGTATAACATTTATCCATCCGTTTTACAGAACTTTAAAAACATTTCTTAAAAAGTGCATAAAAAATTCATAAGTTTAAAACTATTTTTGCTTCTGTTACCCGTACTTTGCCCCCATCCTCCCCCCCCTCCCCGAGATCCTGCTGTTGATATAACTGTTCTACTCCCGTGGTAAAGTTAAAAGTGGGCGCCTATCATAACAAGAACTTTTCTTATTAAAGTGACGGCTGAAAGTAAGCACAAGAGACGAAATAGAGAAAAGAAAAGGTCTCATCATTGTAACTCCAGTTTTAAATTTCGAAATCGTTCTCTTTCGTGTCTGAAAGAACTGTTTCTATTAGGAAACAAAGAAAGCGAATCTGGCTACGTCTTCAACAAGATGTTTGCAAGACGAGCCCATCAGAGCAGTGATCAAGTTCTCTTATGTCTGTTTCTGCCGGGGGGTTTTTTCGTACCTTTTAAGCGCCGTAGTTTACCTTCGCCACTATTGCTCTGTAGATCAGTCCTTTAGGAGAAACTTCCATTCGGATAAAACTGACAGTCGGTTTTTGTGTCTAGACACATTCACCACACATGCATGTAGCCTCCAAAAATAACAAGTCAAATGCTGCAAATCTGATTCAGATTGGTAAAAAGATAATCGCGATTTTTACGTCTTCTTCAGTTTAAGTCAGAGTATTTTTATATTTTTTATTTTGTAACCTTAGCCCTATTGCATATTGCGATTCTAAATGATACTTCTCTAGAAATACACGTAGATTAATGTATAGATCATAGTTATATTTTGAAACTTTTGAAACTTCAGTTGTGATCTTGACACTGGTACAATGTATGTATATTTGACAACGGCGAAACGTGAGTGTAAGCAACTGAAAAAATAAGATTGCTCAGTTGATTAAACGGTGGTTCTCATTGGTCAATGGGAGCGGAGGCAGCTCAGCTAGGCTCGTAATCTAGATTTCCGAAATTCGAGTCTCAACTGTCTATTTAACTTACACCTCTCTTGTGTTATGCAACCACGGCAATCCCGATTCCGCAACCACGGCAATTCCCGATTCCGCTTGTACAGCACTACCAGTTTTGAAGAGCCGTGCTATCTAGAGCCGGGGGGCAAGGAATACGCCATATAGACGCACTTCAACCCCGGCCTCACATGGCAGCAGTCCTATAGAACGAAAGCTAACCACCGGAAGAAATCTAACTTTAGTCTGTTCCCCGGTTAGCCATGAACAAGGATATGTAGATCCAAGTTCGCTCGGCTCCCGGGGTGGGGACTCTTAGTAAGACCCAGACTTTGGTGAGGGCTCGACCTACTGGGGCGCAACTCTTTTCAGAAGAGCCCTCGAACAGCTCACCCAGAGCTCCTGAGGTTGAGGTCTCGGACGCCGTCACCGTCCAACCGGTCAGCGGCATCCCCGACCTCAGTTGGTTTTGGCAATGCTCCAGCCGGGGACCAAATCCGGCCGTCCAATCCGGGGACCCAATCCAGCCGGGGACCCAATCCGGTTTGCTGGACCCTATGCCCCCCACCACCACGTCAAGGTGGTCCCCTATTGGGGGGGAATTTATCTTACAGTTGTCTTAGTTCAATCAAAAGGTCAATGGATTTTGGGTTATTTTACCTCTGATCGGCGTTTTTTTCCACACAATAAGCTAAATGGCCAGGTCACAAGAACCCCAATGACTCACCCATTAGATAATTGTTCGGAGACAAACAGAAGTCTCAAGTCAAGGCCATCCACCATGTTCTTTAATGAGCACAGGGTATGACTCTACTGAACACGGGCCATGGCTTTACATCGCATCCGACGGACGGCGGCCTTTCCAAGCTCTTTCTGACAGGAACTGTTCAAGCATTACTGCATAGCTCCATAGTTTCGATTCGAGTTTCCTATTTCCGTTTACTTCACTGTTAGCCATAGTAATATTCTTGTCTTGTTACTTATTATGCTATATTCATCATATTCACATTTTTGACATATCCTCATATTAATGTTTTTTAGCCGAAAGGTTTTTCGTTTTTATCACATTCATATTCTTATTTTTTATCATATTCATCATATTAATATTCTTGTCTACTCTCATGCTAAATTTATCATACAACTATTTTATCCCCAAAGTTTATTACTACCTTTTTCTCAAATATTCTAAAAAAAACTTCTCAAAATTAAAATTACCAATTTTTTTTTAATTCTACAATATTTTTATAAGCATCAATATGATTTCTTAAAAGAAGAAATACTGAAACTTTTCGATTAACTTCATGATTTCTGTATATACTTTTTTAAATAATCATAACAGAACTTTTGGCTTTTTTACAGATATAAAAACAACAATTGATACTGTTAATCAAAATAATATTCCACTAAATAATTGTTTATAAGTGGCATTAGGGACTGGCATTATAATGGTTCCAGGACTAATTGGTAAACAAAAAACAATACGTTAAAATTGCAGAGTCATGAAGTGTTCATAAAATTTTAATGTAGTCGTTCCCCAAGGATCAGTTTTGGAACCAATTTTTGTTTTATCCGCATAAGGATTTCTGTTCTTATTCTTTCATGGGTTCTTTGACAGCTTTTGCTGATGACGTTCTGTATGTTATGCCGCCAAGACTCGATATGAGGTTTGGTCAAAAAGAAACTATGATTTACTTGTGTTACAACAGTGGTTTGCATTGAATAAACCAAAGATTAGCATATTGAAATCAAAGATAATGAATTTTAGTGTAGGTCTGGTGTCTGAAATTTATGTCCCTTTTAAATATCATGATGTAGAAAGTATTGACGTAACTGAATTTATAAATTGCAATTTTAGTGTGATTGAACAGATCTTTGCTTTTAAACATCGGATGGTTATTTTAAATAGTAGATTGGCTTGGAAACCACATGTTGATGGAATTACCAGGAAAATAATTATTTTAAAAGTTTTACTTTTACGAAACCTCTGTTTTCTTTCTGTTTTTCCAATGGCTTATTTTCTCTCTACTGCATTCCAGATTGAGTTATGGCATAGTTTGTTGGGATGGTACCTAAGTACTGTTTTGAAACCATTATCAACTATTTAGAAATATTTTTAAGATTAAAATTTGTTCAAATCTATAACTGAACCCTCATTCCCACTTTTTCATAATTTATCTATTTTACCGATTTATGTATTTGTATGTCTATACGGTTTTTTATGTCTTTGATAGAGAATTTGTTTGGGTTTTTTTTTTTAATTATTCCCCTATTTCTCTTCAGTAGTAGTAATTTCAAAGTATATGTATTTTTGCATAGTATAGTTTTGTATATATATTTTTATACGTATTTTTGTATAGTATATGAGGGAAATATATTATTATTATCTTTGCCTAAGTTTAGAGATGAAATTAATTCTGTGTCTCTAAGTTTAAACTGTCTTTTTTTTTTCTCAACTTTCAGTTTAATAATTTTCTACAAATGCAGATGAACCTTTTTCTCTGTCTTGATTTAATCCCATTTTATCCTTGAGTTCAATTCTTTTTTGAGCTTTAAGTTAATCATTTTCTAAGCATTGGATTCAATCCTAGTTCAAGCCTAGAAGTGAATCTTTTATGAGCCTTGATAAGAATCCTTTTCAAATTCTTCATTTTAATCTTTTCAGATCCAGGAGATTAAACTTTTTTCTAAGCTTTGAGATTAATCTTCTTCTCAGCATTGAAATCTATCCTTTTACTGAACCTTGCGATATATCCATTTTTTTGTTGCGCACTTGATTGCCTCTACAAGAAAAAAAACCTTTTTGTGAACAAATTCAACTCAACCTTATATTTAAAATCATTTACTCAAAGGAAAACTTTTACTTAATATATTTTCAACGACCAATGTCAGAAATATCAACTTATCAAAAACACTTCTTTATAATTCATAAATCTCTATTCTTTCTTAATGATGTTGCTAATGACTTACATTAGAAAAGGTCTGAGGAAGAATTTTATCCCTGTAAATCATTATCTGGCATTAATACATTTGTAACGTTAAAAAACCTTATTGCAATTGCAACAAATTTCCCATGTGATAAATTAATCTCATTGTTCAAGTTATTTTAGCATTTAAAATGAATATTTATAAAATTGTTTTATCCATACTCACACGTGTAAACGTTACAACGAAAATTATTTACACACTGTTAAAAACGAGTCTAAAAATAATATGCACCGATTTTAATCTCAAATTCTTACTTGAATTTAAATGGCCATTTTATATTCTTCAAGGAATTCCTCCCCCCCTCCTCCAAGATCCGAGTTAGTTTATTTTCGGTTTACTTATACAAAGAAATAAAATATGGAATCAGAAATAAAAACCACTTAAAAGATTCTGGAGCCACGAGTCTGTGGGAATAACGACCAATGTAAATGAGAATTAAATTTTCTGCGATGACAAATCAGGGTCATTTAAATTCCGCTAATAGTAGAGTGAATATTTCATGAACTTCTAACATAGGCGACACCAAATGTGGTCGAATGAATTATTCAACATATAATTTGTATGATGGCCTTCGGTTCAGTCGAAGTAATGATCGTGGAGAGATGAACTGGATGGTCTCTTGTGATGATCTTTCGCTGCACCAGAAATAAGACGTCTGTCGATGACGGATGAACTTAATGTCTCTTTGCAAATGGCATTTAGTTTTCGGCTATAAATTTTTATTGATCAAAATGGAAACAAGCGACAACTAGTTGCTAATTTTTTTTTTCTTCAGATACACAACTTGTACTCGGAAGATGGTTTCTTCGTTTCGTATTCATGCATGAACAAAAATTGACATTTGGTTGCAACATCTATCGGGAGTTGTTTTTCTTCAAGTGTTTTGATCGTTAAATACCAGAAACTTTGCAGTTGACATCACTATGATGGTAAAGGAACTTTGCATACATAAATATTTACGAATATTTACGTTAAGAGAATGTAGTTTCATATAATGATTGTTTTTTTTTCTATTTACTAACCAAGGTTTTGTTAAAGAAAGTAATGTTTTAAAAATAACCGGGATTGATATCAGAGCTTCATTTGTAGCCAATATTCTTTACAGTGTAGCTAATGAAATGTGGGTTTTGCTTCCGAATGCAAAATCTTATAAATGTAAATTAGTTTGCGACCAATCACTAGATCTTTCACAATCTGATTTATTTCCTAGAGATCTTTAATTCTGGGTCCTTCTAGTGCTTATTCTTGTTTTACTAAGTATAAGAACTCTACTAAATCATTAGAGCAGACTCGTCTAACTCTCGGCTCAATGCAAAAGAACTTGAGGCTCAAAAAACGATCAATATAGAGTGAATCTGGCTCATTTCTTTCAATATTTTAAACAAACACTTTTAGGCGCATAACAAAAGATTTTTCCAGTTCATAGTACCAATTGAAATGTATTACAATTACAATTTAAGTATACGTATTATATATATATATTTTTTTAATCAACATATGCTACTGTTCCATCAGGGCAAACTTTGTTGTGTTAGCTCAAACTGAGGCCATGGTCATCAGTGACTTCGGTCTTAATGTGGCATGTTCTTCCTTGTATGAGAAGATCTGTAAAAGCTACATAGGAGTAGCTTCTAGGATTCTTCTCTGTACTATGTGTCGAAAAAAGAAAAAAAAATATATGTTCTTGATTTCTTAAAAATATATAAAACTTTTCATTATTTATTACACCAATTTTTATTTTTGTTTTTCGGTAAAGAATCCTTCTTGAGACTTTTTAATACATTATTTTCCTAGTGGCTCTTTACTGAGGTTTTCGATGTTATGCCAACGGTTAAACAAATTTAAAACTTAGTATCTTGAAGAATAAATTTTTTATGGGAATAACATTGAAAGTAAATTAAAATCTAAATCAAGACCATCGAAATCTTGAGAACATCAGCAATATCCGTCCAGCATTAAAAGAGTTGAGGGTGATACTTAACGGCAAGAGATGCAAGTCATAAGAATTCATCTCGAAAGGCTAATCAAAACCAAGTAATAATTTCTACATTAAACATTTACAAACTATTGCATGCTCAGAAGTTCGTCTTATAATTCTTAATTTAATGTCATTTTTTGCGAAACATTTAAAGAGAAGTTGTGCTACTGTTAAATATTCAAGTTTCCATAACTCTATAACCCAGTGGAATGAAGTGTAAGGGATGCCCTATGCAAAATAATACTAAGAGATCGTATCGATATTTTTGACAACGATAAAAATAGAAAGTCAGCAAATCAATACGCTATAAATAAAAATAAATAAATACCCCTCAAGCAGCTGCTTGCCACAGATGTCTGACTGGAGCCTGTCAGTTTATATGATATAGTAGAAGATCTATGAGGATCGCAGGACCTCAGTAGAGAAACGCCACATACATCCATGCCTTAACCGGGTCTTGAACCCAGGTCCCTTAGATTAATAGCCTATGCAATATGAAAATTCCAATACAACGAAATTAACGGAGGAATCTATTGAAATCGAGAGAATGCATAAGGGGCATCATTGTCAGGAAGCGATAAAATTGTTGTTAATGTATTCTATACCTCAACCATACCAACAACATTCTTCAGCTTCAATATCATGAACAATCTATGTCATGGCCAGTCCTACCACTTTAACCTTTGTTCAATAAGCAGTATGTTCTCCACGTGGCGATTCATATGTCAATCAGACCGTCGATAGTGTGATGGCGATGTTTGTCTAGGCAGCATTGAAGTAAACTTGCGGCTCTAGTATAGCACGTGTAGTGTCGTGAGACGGAGCACGTGCTTTCCCCATGGGGAGTGGGTCCTTCGGGATCCACTCCCCACCCCGTATTAAAGAGAGGTGTATGTGATGGGAGACAAGTCATAGATCGCGGTGCCCATGGAAAGTTATCTATGTATGCTGTCTATGGTATCACGTGCGTAAGTGAACGAGAGTTATCCTGCAGCATTTTACTTCCAGGAAAGTTCCACGCACTGAAACTTCCGTATGGTATGTCAACCTTGTTGACATACCATACGGAAGTTTCAGTGCGTGTGCATCTTCTACACGTGATGTTATCCCACATCAGTATATGAGGGGTTGACCATGTCTTTGGACGAAGCACGGTTCAAGTTTCTTGTGTGCACGCCTCCAGACCTCTGCACTGTGGCTCTGGGCTCTGCACCATTCTAGTCAACTGGTCCTGTGCTGTAGCAGTAGTGGTGATTAGGACAGGAAATGGTAGAGTCTAAGGGATTGATGATCGTCGTCAGATCGTTTGGGTAGATACAATTGTACCACTGGCTGTCCGGAGGTCACCCTCGAATCGGTCCCATAGCGCAATTTACTGGATTTGGAGATTTTCACAAACTCTGGTCTTGTATTATACTGTTCTAAAAAAAATAATTTTTTCTAAATAAGAGTTGTGTGATTCTTAAAAGTGTTTCAGTGCAGACTTCAGATTTGTGCTTAGACGTTTTCTATCAGGAATAGTTTTCGAGTTAGACGATTTTTAAATTTTTCATTTTATTTCTAGATTTACAATGAATAATAATAGGGGAAAAAGATATCATTCTTAGCTTCCTTAATATTAAAATGATTATGGATTCATACAGAAAATTTTATAGAATATTATACAGAAATAAACTGAATACAGAATAATTAAATAACAAAGATACCAAAGGTAAATAATTTTTTTTTTCATGTTTATTTCTGCTGTCTCTTTTGAGATTCCAAACAAAAATCATCAAACATTGTAGGCAATCCACTTCCCTTCATATCGCTTTTCAATTGTCGAAATATCTTTGTGAAACCCCTCACTGTGTTCATCGGAGACGTCACTGCAGCTTTCCGGAAAGTAGTCCAGATGTGAATGCAGGAAGTGCACTTTCAAAGACATGTTACATCCTAAATCCCGATATGCATATAGCATCTGGTTTACTATTGCTTTATAATCTTTAGATCTCTTTTTTCCAAGAAAATCGTCTGTAACATTCTAAAAACATGTCCAAGCAAGTTTCTCTTTCTCTCGGGGCGGGGTGGCTCAGTCGGTAGCGCGCTAGACTCGTAATCTGTAGTTCCCAGGTTCGAGTCCCAGCTGGGTCAGCGTTGAGATTAATCTCCGCAAAATTCCCCGCCTTGCTCACGGTCAGTAGGGGACACCGATGGGCTTGGAAAGGCCGCCGTCCGTCGGATGGGACGTTAAGCCGTGACCCCGTGTGCGGGACAGCCATACCCTGTGCACGTTAAAGAACACGCTGGATGGCCTTGACGGGAGACTACCATCTGTCTCCCAACAGCTGTTCCAGTGGGTCCCCTCCCCCAACCTTCTCTGAGCCTTCGGGGTCCATGTGACCTGGCCATTTAGCCCATGGTGTGCAAAAAAGTGCCGCTCAGAGGTAAAACAACCCAACAACCCAAATCTCTTTCTCTGTTAGAGATTCATCAAATTTCGCATCTTTCTTCAACTGTCTTATTTGAGGACCAAGAAACACGCCCTCTTTTATCTTTGCTTCTGAAAGACGGAGGAATTTTGTTGTTAGGTAGGCAAATCCTCTACCACATTTATCCACTGCCTTGACAAATTGCTTCATAAGCCCAGTTTTATATGAAGGGGAGGAAGAATCACGTCCTCATAAGCTATAAATCTCTGCTTCTGTAAATGTTTTGCTCCCCACTTTCCAATTACGTATTGACCAGTTTTCTTCAAGTAATGGGATACTCTGTCACGATTTTCCCATTCACAAAGGAAACAAGGAAATTTTCTGTTCCCTTGTTGCATTCCTAACATCATGGCAATGTTTTTTTTTTCAATCCCCGCATATTTTCCATTTGAAATCCGTATGTTTAATGGATTTGAGCATTATATCTAGAATCTTATATGATTCTTTTGCCATATTAGCATAGGCAACTGGAACAGAAGGCATTGAATTTCCATTATGTAATAAAACTGCCTTCAAGCTAGTTTTGGATGCATCTATAAAGAGCCTCCAATTTTGTGGGTCATGAATAAAGCCTAAAGCTGTCATCAAACCGGCAATATCATTACAGAAAGCCAATCGGATATCATGTGAGAAAAATGCAACAAAATTCCGTTCTCTATATAAACTGACGGGCTCCTGTCACACCTCTGTGGCATGCAGCTGCTTGAGGGAGCATTTATTATTTAATATTGTTCATTATTATTTATTATTTCTGTATAAAGTTATACTTGTACTAGGTTAGAGAAGAGTCCATTCTTGCAACCTAGAGCCCAACAGTTCAGCATTTTGTTTACTTAGCCCTAGATCAGTAACCAAATCGTTCAGATATGCCTGCGTTAAATAATATGGAGTTGAATCCATGGTAGCATCGTAGGAAGAATCACTTCTTTCTGAAGGTGATTCACGTGCTTAACCTCTCTTCACCAGTACTTTCTTCATCTTCTGTTTCCTGACTTGGAGTTAGCGGAACTGGCAAAGTTTTAGAATGTGGTACTGTTCGTATTGCAGAAGATAAATTGGAATAATCGGTATTTCTCTTCGATTTTCTGCTAGTAAAGCCCTGAATACTAGTCATACAGAAGTTTCAATCTGTGGAATGGTCTTTTGGTTCCCTCCATATCATGGATACAACAAAATAACATGCCGCTACCTTTACCCTTCCACCAGTTTATTAATTTCACATAGCAAATTGCACAACATATGTGAGGGGCCCCACTGCTTATCCTGATCTCCTATTTTACATCCAAAGTAATGTTTGTATGCTCTCTTTATTATTGGCGACATTTTTTCTTGTGTCTTGCAAAGTAACTCCGCAAATATAACAGAAGTTGTCTACCTTATTTTGACATTTTCTGCGGGCCTTTTCTAGAATACAAAAAAAATAACTGAGTAGATGAGTTCGCAAACCTGTCATGTTAACTACACAAATATTGTCATAAAATATCTTTACATATTCTAGAATAGGGGTTCTCAACATGGGGTACACGGTAAAAAAAATTGGGATACGCCGTGAGAACTCAAAAGTCATTAGATATCTGTTATATATGCATATATGCCTTCGTTCTTTATTTACATCCATGTACCCAGTCTCCCACACAACTGTTCACTTGTCAATTACCACACTACCTTTTCAATATATCAATAGTGTCCTAGATCAACAATTATGTCAGTACTTTCCAAACAACAACGTGAGCCTGAAAGAGATTCGATTGTGCCTCGAAATAAATATGTTTACCTAAAAATTTCATCACCCTATTTTCTTCTTTGTAAAAAATGCGTAAATTAAACAATTTGTTTTTGTATCTCCATGTCATTGAATTATCCATGTTTGTTTTAGCTGGTCGGCCTTCTAAATCGAATAAATAATTTCCAATAATAAAAGCCAATTTTTTTTCTTTTTGTTTCTTTTTTTCTTTTTTTTTTTTTCTTATCTGCGTAAAGACAATTTTTGATGCTCAAAAGTGTGCTATAGACTCAAAATTCTTTTAAGAATATAGATTTTTATTCATGAAAAAAAAAAAACAGTTGGGAAACACTGCCATAGATCATTGATTTATTGCTACCTCTAACAAGCAGTGACTTCTGAGATCCAACTGCTTAATCTCATTATATAAATTGCTTCCAACACAGGCTTTGCAGCTGCTCCAGAGGACCTTTAGTCTGAGAACTTTCAACTGCGCAGTCTCATTGTTTCTTCAGATATGTGGTAGTAGCGTTTGGCTCATTTGGTAGCGCACCAGACTAGCAATCTGCAGTTCTCAGGTTCGTCCCATCTGTGCCAACGTTCAGATTTATCTCCGCTAAACCCATATCTTGCCCTCGGTCAGAAAGGAGACACCAATGGACTTGGAAATGCATCCACCCAAAGATAGGATGTTAAGCCGTCGCCACGTTAGCATGAGTGTCATCCATGTGCAATTAAAGAACACACTGGATGGCCTTGACGAGAGGCTTCCATCTGTCTCCAACCAGCTGCCCAATGGATCCGCTTCCCCCAACCTTCTCTGAGTCCTGGGAGTCCTTGTGACCTGTCCATTTACATCATTGTGCCCAAAATAATTCCGCTCAGAGGTAAAACAACACAACACTTACGGCTCATACTAGGCTACCTTTAATAAGCATAATTTCTAAGTTAATTATTTTTCTTCGTATGCGAGGAAAAGAAAAGTAAAATATCGAGATATATATGATGTCATAATATCATTACCTAAGAACCACTTATCCTTTATCTCAATAGGACAAAGTTCCGCTAGTGTGCATGAACTTAAGGAAAATAGAGAGTTAGGGAGCACACAGAGCTAAGTAGCCTTTTCCAAGAGAGCCTTGACCCATCAGCCCTTTCTACGATCAGCTCCTAACTATACGACCGCCTGGAGCGTTCCCATACTCATTACAAGTGTAGCCAACCTACTCTTCGCCATCTTGGCCCATCAGTTGACAATTAAGGCCCAATAACCAGCAACGATGGAGCGCATTACCTCGCGAAAGGGTGTGTCCATTCAATCTCTACAGCACTTACGGTTGTTGGATGTCTTTTAAGTTTCTGCTGCTCGGCGTACGAAAAAGAAGTAAAAGAAGGAAACTTACGTGGTAGTTTTATACAGCCTCAATTGAAGCTTTCTATCTTTGTTAGGCTTTCTATTTTTATTCCCACTCTCTCCATTATTCCCAATTGTGACCCATTTAGTCTGATGTTGACGCTGAAATGTTCTTCAGATGGCGTTCTTAAATTCCGCTGTTCTTGTTTTCCGGACGAGATAAAGGCACTTGGGCTTTACTTATTTTGAGGCAGTTTTAGGACAGAAGTAGCAAGGGGGATGAAATCGATAGAAGAAGGAATCGATTTTAGAGAAGACGAAAATTTAAAATGCAGATAGGAAGGGAAATTATTTGATCGAATTAAATGTGGAAAGACAAAGAGAACTAAAGAGAATCAGATGCGAAAGTGTATTAAGCAGAGGAGATTGCAGAAAATATGAGCTGCATCTAAAGAGAGATAGAGAGGAA
Organism: Ryuthela nishihirai; assembly: GCA_038380435.1. Taxonomy (NCBI): domain Eukaryota; kingdom Metazoa; phylum Arthropoda; class Arachnida; order Araneae; family Heptathelidae; genus Ryuthela; species Ryuthela nishihirai. The sequence goes on from JAWZYU010000030.1 coordinate 36,005,790, forward strand.
TGCCCTCCACTTGCCTGGAAAATTTTAATAGAGGTATCCGGTGGGAAAAAACGTAAATTCTTGTCGACCAGTTTTTGGAAGAACGTTTGGAAAGAATGCTAGAGAGAAGAGCAAGAAAGGTATCTTGTGATATCTGGTGAAAATGATTTGTGATTAGACCCGGAAAGCTACTAGCGTATCTGCAGATTGATGGAACAAACGACCAGGGACTCGAACCCAGACAGAACAGGTAGAACCAACGCAAACTGCGTTTAACGTCCAAATCGACTGGGCATACTAAGCCTATCGGCGTCCCGTCCAATTTTTCATAAATGTAGCGGAAATAAGCGGAGGTTAACGAGTAATAAATAATATTGAAAATCTAACTGTTGTTTTTTCTCTGAGTGGCACCTTTAAGCACACAATATGATAAACGGTCAGGTTGTTTTACACCCCACTGGGGAGGTAATTAATATATAAAATATTCACATTACTATATATAATCATCCCGCAGCAGAATTTATTTTTAGCCGTGATCATATATTTTATGCCATACATTGTTCTTTCATTAAATTATTAATAGCTCAGTATCCTGCTGGGGAACAGAAGTATCCCCCCTTCACCAAAAGGAATGACCAAAGGCAGGTAATGGTTTTTTCTTAACAAATACAAAAACATTTATTTTCAGTGCCATTTTCACAGTTCACCTTACATTCTTACAACAACTTACATAATGCTTGAAGATGTTAAGTCGCTCTGCTGACTATATTACAACTAAGCTCTCACTGACTGAGAGATAAGACTTCTCTCTCCGAAGTGCAAGACTGCAGTGCCTCGATTGGAGTGTCGAGGTCCAAGTCGAGAGTAGAGTAGTCCTTTCCTCTCTCGAACACACACAAAAACGAAACCATCCAAAGAGTCTGATTGGTCCCCGCAATTCTTTCATTGGGGGGGGGGGGGAGAAATGGTAAGGGACGAAAATAGATAGCTATCGAAGCTCTTGCCTCGAAACCACGTGGCTGTCCGTTCGTGCACAGGGTAGAACTCTCTTGCCCACGGAGCCACTGCTTTGCATCCCATACGACAGACGGCGGCCTTTCCAAGCCCATCGATCAACCAGACACTAATTCAGCCAACCCGAGTCCTGATAAAGGAGAGGACTAAAGATAAAATATGTTACCAATAAAGATTGCAGGTCAGGTGGCGTAGGGAATGTGATGCTGGGCAGAGATTATGAAACTGACCAATTGACTCTTCGATGCTTCTCATAGATCAGTCAGATCATCAATCAACCAATGATCAATGAGAACGGTCTAAACGTCTACCAATGATATATGAGAACGGTCTAAGTTTAACCAATGATGTGTAAGAACTATTTATTCTTCAACTGTGTAGTTTCATAATCTCGTCAAAAGTACCCTGTTGCCACTCAAGCCATGCTTGTCATCATCATCATCATCCTCAAGCAGCCATGGGCTACGGAGGTCCAACCAGACCGTGCAATTTAGTTCTCCAAGCAAGTCTATCCTGAGCTACATCTGCTGCATCTGGTCACTGAACACCAATTCTAACAAGGTCCTGTTTGACATTGTCTGCCCACCGCATCCTAGGTCTCAGTTTTTAATAATATGAAAAGAAAGTTATTAGAGGCTATCAAAACGAAACGAAAATATGATGATAATGATTCAGAACAGCCTCGAACCATGAATAGGAGAAACTGAAAAAATGAGACTGCGCAGTTGACGAAACGATAGTTCTCATAGGACATTGGTGATTGAGCTATCAATTACTTGTCAGACAGACCACTGTATAATATATCGATCAGCGATATAATATGCCATTGATTGATTACTTAGTGATTATTAGCACATAAGCCAAAGATCAAACAAGCTTAATTGATGCAAGGAACACTGAAGCATCAATTGAGCTGTCTGATTGCTTCAATTACTTCCATTCACACTTCACTATCTATTCAAAATATTAATGAAATTCTATTGATTGAAATTCTGCCCTAAATAAAATATCGAAAATAGCAATTAGTAATAAGAATAAAAAATATTTTGGGTTGGGTTGGGTTGTTTTACCTCTGAGCGGCACTTTTTTGCACACCATGGGCTAAATGGCCAGGTCACATGGACCCCGAAGGCTCAGAGAAGGTTGGGGGAGGGGACCCACTGGAACAGTTGTTGGGAGACAGATGGTAGTCTCCCGTCAAGGCCATCCAGCGTGTTCTTTAACGAGTACAAGGTATGGCTCTCCCGTACACGGGGCCACGGCTTAACGTCCCACCCGACGGACGGCGGCCTTTCCAAGCCCATCGGTGTCCCCTACTGACCGTGGGCAGGGCGGGGAATAATAAAAAATATTGTTTGGAGCGGAGATTATGAATAAAATGGTAGTAGAAAGGATTAGGAATATGATTAAAATGAGTGTACGGAATAAGAATTATGATGATTAAGAATATGAGTAAAATGTTGCTGAGGATTGGAATAATGAGAAAAATATGGTAATGATTAGGGGAAAAATAGTATATTGCAAAGGTCAAGAAAATGGGAGAAAATGATGATAAGAATTAAGATTATGGTTATAATTTGGCAAAAGACAGAATAGGGAAAACATGCTTAAGTATTATATGTATTAGGAATATGAATGAAATGTTTCTAGGCACTTAAGAACAGATAGTAAAAATTAGAAAAATGAAAGTAAAACACAGAAGGAAATGCAAATGAGAGAAGCGCTACGAATATGAATACATTGTGATGATGAGTAGAGCTTGAGAGATGTAAGATGGTGCTGGGCTAGTCATAAAGATGGGACGACCACTCACCCCGAAAGCCACAAAACTATATGAATATATTTAATAGCAACTTTAAATAATCAGGTTTTCTATCGTTTAGTTAAAGAAATTTTAAATTATGTAATAAAAACGATTTACAATGTTTTACAATTTGCACATTGTTTACAACAATGTGCAAATTGTGTAAACAATGTAAATAAACAAATTGTGTAAACAAATTGTGTAAACAATTTGTGTAAACAAATTGTGTAAATAAACAAATTGTGTAAACAATGTAAACAATGTGCAATTTGCACATTGTTTACATTGTTTACAATTTGCACATTTGCACTTGTTATAATTGACAAGTACATCCTTTTTATAGATCCTTTTTACTTTAAAAATTACGTTATTTTATAAAAGTAATAATAACAATTTTGAGGCCCCCTAGGTCAGGAGCCGGACAAAAATGGCCCTGCCCCCCCCCAATCCCTCCCCCACCAAACACACACCTAGGCCTGATAATGAGTATTAGAAATATGACCCAAGATATATAGGAAGGAAGAAGTAGATGATTACACGGTATTTGGGTGATGAAGAAAACGTTGCGAATGTGAGCAAAGGAAAAAAACACGATGGCGAAGAGGTTAACAACGTGAAGTAAAATGCACGTATGAGATGTGAGAGAAAAAAATTTGATGCTTAAAAAAATGGGTAAATAAGGTAATAATGAGGAAGAGGATAATAATAAAAAAACATAAAAATATTTTAAAGTTCAATACAGAATGTGTTGAAAAGCATACAAGATTTTAAAATAATATATCTAGTTAATTTAAAATCGAAAGATAATTAGAAATTAATTGCTAATTTCATGTGAAAAGAAAAGCGATTATTTCAGGAAGAGGAGAAAGAAATTTTTATTACTCCCATATGGATATACTCAGCTGTTCATTACGATTTAAATAATTTAGGGATGAGGATTACAACGTGAAACTTTGCAAAACTCAACAGTGTTCATTATAAAATTGTTGAAAGAGTTTTTAATAATTGTTGCAAAATAAATTTAATGAAAGAACCAAAATGTTTTACTGGAATTAAACGAAGTTACTTGAATAAAATACTCTTATTCATTTTCTTAAATCCTACTTGAGTTGATGCAAAATATAAAATGTTTAACTCTCGAATACAGGGAACTTTATTTATTGTACCCAAGGCAAAGAAAACTATTTGCAGTGGCATTTTCTGTTAATTCACCTAGAAGTGTTTAATTCCCTAGATTTCGACATAAGGAACGAAAAAATGGTTTCTGAAAAAAAAAAGGAACAAAGAAATCATATATTACATATTTGATATCGAAAAAGAAGACAGCTGTTGCGAAAACTGTTTTTGTAGGCAAATTTTTTGAAACCTGGAAGTATATTTGCTTCTTGATTTTCAGATATACAGTGAACATTTTTTTTTGTTTCAAATTTTTGTTTTAACTTTGAATTGAATCTAAATTTTAGTTTGATTTTTAAAATTGATATTGATTACAGCTTGAAATTTTGTGTTAGACTGAAAATGTAAAATGTAAAATGCATGCATTTGTATCTTCCAAACCCTAAACAAAATACATCATATATCTCAAAAAAGAAAATTCAATAATTAGAAAATGAAAGGCATAAGGACACTGATTTTAGCATGGAATGAAAAAGCGATGTAAAATAATATTTTTCTTAGATAAAATTAATAACATTTTTACCAATATCAATAATTAATTTCGTCAAAGGATCACAGGAAACAAATTCATCGAGGGCTGAAGATATATACAAAATTTGTCTAAAAATTCTGAAAAAAATACACTACGTGTTATAATGCTCAAGAAACAATTTTTTTACAATTCAAGAAGAACTTACTGAACTGTTTAAAACGTTAAAAAACATAAACACGCTATCATCCAGAATGGTAGTGTGGGAACATTTTAAGAATATTGTTGGAACACGTAAACGAACGAAATTTTAAAGTAAAAAGGAACTATGAAAAATGATCTAACAGAAAAGAATAAGGAAAACATGCATTGCCTAATGCAATTCAACAAAATAAATCACATTTTTTAGAATTTAATGTCAAATGTCTGTATTACAATCAATTATTATTCCGAAGCACTACACGGAAATAATGTTTGAGATATAGTGGCCATCATTAATCTAAATATCAGTCATGTTACGGAAGCGGAAATAGCTGTAAAAAAATTTTTTTTCAATAAAGATGTTAAAAGTGAGTTAATTTTATTATGCCTACGAAGTACATCCATAATATAATTTTCGAAACCTGCTCTTAAATCGAGATATGAGGTGTAAATAAAAGAAATAAAAACATTATTCTTTGTACATAAAGAAAAAAAATCAAATTTTCTGAAGATTCGGGGTGATTATTTATGAAACTGGTTTTTGTGAAACGCTCGACTAATTTTTAAAGGTTGCAACAACACATTGTAGGTTACTTCGGTTCATGAATGATATTGAGGAGACATGATCTCATGTACTCTTTTACGGTGAAATATTTCTGGATATCTGGGAATATTAAGTATACTTCCAATAAGATAGATTTTGATACTGTGGCAACCTTTTAATTTAAACATGGCTGTTATTGTTTAAAAAGGCAGCCATATTGCTCTGATGGCAAAAATAAATTTTTGGTGATAAAAGGAGTTTCTCTTGTTATCCTATTGAATTTATTTTATTGTTAAGTATGCAATAAAATAAATATAGTCTTGATATCGTGGATGATTTTCAAAATATCAGAAGAAATGTAAAATATGTAATGCAAAAAGCTGATTTTTTTATGTAATGGAAAAAATTGATTAAAAAAAGAACTCTTTTACTGAATTGGACGTAAATTTTCTATAATATGCGAAGTGTTGTTTTACTTCTGAGTTGCAGTTTTATGTACACAATGAGATAAATAAAAAAGTCAAAGACCCCAAAGATTCAGATAATGGTAACGGAATTAATCCACTGCATACCTGTTAGGAGATAAATGAAAATCTCTCATCAGAATCATCTCTGTGCATATTAAACCACGTTTAAACATTCTTAATGTTGCATCCGACGGCAGAGAGGGGTTAGCGAAGAAAATCACATCTCAAGCACAGTAGGGGATTGGAATCTGGTAATGGAAGATTACGATCATGGCACACTACCAACTCAGACAAAATAAAATTACTTCATATTTAAATTTTTTAAAATAATTACATAGATTTACATATCGTAATAATCGGTCAACTTCATCCTGTTTAAATCCAATATGGAGAAAAGAACTGTAGATGCTGAACTAAATAGTAACAATAGAGAGAATAAAGGGAAAAACAAAAATTTGCAGAAAAAGGTAAGAACGAAGAATTTAAAATGTTTAAGTGAATTCGCTGCAGATAAAATAGGTCTATGAAGTGGACGGAAAAGAAGAATATTTAACAAATAATAGAGAAGAAATAGAATGATTTCAGACTGGTTGAAGAAGAAATGTAAACCACATTTCTTTTTATTTTGACCAGCAGTGATTTGAATCAAACATATCTTTCAGCGATTGCAGGCATCCGAGGCAAAAGTATCTAGACTTGAAACTGGGCAGACTGCCTTGTCTTTTTCACTCCAACTAATGTTCTCGTGAAGGCTGAGCCCGCTCAGGAATAGATAAGGCAAAAAAATCTAATCTCCTCTCTTACGGGTTGTTTTGTAAACATCTTGTTTGAAAAGTAAGAAAAAGCAATTTATCTGGTATTTCAAAATGGAGGAAGTTCTTTCGAACTTAAACGAATAGTTAATGGTTTCCAAAATTTAACTCAGGTAGTAAAATACTTACAAGTTTTCTTTCTTTGATGTATCACAGATACACGTGTATTTTAAAAGTGTAGCTTTAGAATATTGGCAATAAAAAGGCTTTCTTTGTGTGCAATAATAGCAGCTATCACCTTTTTCGAAATATCATTTCATGAAGCTGAACACCGCTTTCAGCAGATTTCTATATCGCGTTTTTTCTTTTTTTTCATGCCACGGAGTTAGTCAACCAGACGCTTAACAACAACATATTTGAAACTGTTAATAGTTAAATGATAAATTCTGGTTAAAATGTTTAGGCTGAAATTATGACCGAAAAATCAGTGTAATTGAGGAGATTTCAGTTTCCAAATAAACATTTTTCCTTTTGGGTTAAGTGTAATTTTGAATCATTTATGAAATTTGATATGGAAAATTAAAATTACTTTAAATAGTTACCGTAAAGGTTTTAGGATTCCCTTAAAAATCTAAAGCAAATAGAGCAACATTCATTTCAAATCCCGCAAGTAAACAAGAGATAATATAATTTCCTCAGAGTTTGCAGATTGTACTTCAAACGATACCGTTGAGAGTATAATAATTTATTCATGTTTATAAATAGGAGCTCAGTGTTTAGTCATTATGGTTTAGTAATGCTTTTATCCTTGAAAATTAATTTTTGTAATGCAATTTTGTGTATCGGACCTCATGTATTTGACATTAAAACATTATTTCACTTAGTTAGCAATTTTGACTTTATACTTAATTTTTTGTCAAATAGTTCAGGAGTGTTGTTATTAAAGCTTCAGTTTTATTTATTCTTGTGTTTGCTCATTAAGTAAAAAACGTGGTTTATATACATATATAGACGAGGAAGAACAACTTAATTCCTGGGTTGCCGTCGCCAACAATTAGTAGCTTTTGCCATGAGTTAATACACGATTTCTGGCTTGGGTTGGGTTGTGTTACCTCTGAGCGGCACTTTTTTGCACATCATGGGCTAAATGGCCAGGTCACATGGACCCCGAAGGCTCAGAGAAGGTTGGGGGAGGGGACCCACTGGAACAGCTGTTGGGAGACAGATGGTAGCCTCCCGTCAAGGCCATCCAGCGTGTTCTTTAACGTGCACAGAATATGGCTCTCCCACACACGGGGCCACGGCTTAACGTCCCATCCGACGGACGGCGGCCTTTCCAAGCCCATCGGTATCCCCTACTGACCGTGGGCAGGGCGGGGAATTTTGCGGAGATAAATCTCAATGCTGACCCAGCTGGGACTCGAACCTAGGAACTACAGATTACGAGCCTGGCGCGCTACCGACTGAGCCACCCCCGCCCCCGATTTCTGGCAATGCAACGACTCTTCAAAGGACGGAGCAGTGTGTGTAAGTTGCGTTACGGTCGCAAGTAACAGCAGAATAATGCGCAGTCAATGTCGTCTTTGAGTTTTGGAAAGTTGTATGTGTATGTGCGATTTTTTGCATTGTACGTCTGATCTGGAAATTGAGCGATTAAATGATACACAGATAGTCGCAGAAATGATTCAAGTGTGTGGAGAATTGGGCTTGGTTACCTATATCTTGTGTCGTGCTGCATAAAATCACACCATCTTTGAAGCCACACACAAGAATATACTTCTTAAAAATAAATATATCAGTCACTCTTAAAATTGAAACATCTCTTGTGGTTTCAATTCTTAGGTAGATAACATTAGACGTAAATTACATATGCTATATATACAAGAACAAAATGCTACAATCTCTCTTAAACTTGAAACAATCCTTCCTGGTTTTCAATCCTGGAGAAAATACTGGATGCATATGAATTTCTAACCTCCCCAGAAGGGTACCACTTTTTTTTAAAAAAAATGCAATAACCCTTTTCTGATTTTAAAAGGGTTGATAAAATAACTTTACTGAAATTTCGGAAAATTACAGGATTATTTTTTTGCAGGATAAATTTTCGTGAAAATTACAGGATAAAAATTAATTTTCTCTCCATGTGAAAAAAAATAATCATGTTTACAATTGAAACCACCCCTTTGATTTCATTTTTTGGAAACAATACTGACTGTAAATGAAATTCTCACTTCCACACAAGATCAATGTAAATAAAAATCTGACTTCACACAAGGTCACTGCAAATGAGATTCTCACTTCACACAACTCACTGTAAATGAGATTCTCACTTCAATGTGATTCATGCATATTTCATTTACAGTGATATCAAGATCACTGTAAATGAAATCCTCACTTCACACAAGGTTACCGTAACAAAACGCAACGAGTAATGGCGTGAGTGACAACAGAGAACTCTGAGCGATACAATGAAACTGTACAGTTCACATCTGAATAAGTCTCATATATATCATTGGTTGATGCTTAGACCTTATCGTCTATCATTGGTTAATTGCACACCGATGGGCTTGTAAAGGCCGCCGTCCGTCGGATGGGACGTTAAGCCGTGGCCCCGTGTGCGGGAGAGCCATACCCTGTGCACGTTAAAGAACACGCTGGATGGCCTTGACGGGAGGCCACCATCTGTCTCCCAACAGCTGTTCTAGTGGGTCCCCTCCCCCAACCTTTTCTGAGTCTTCGGGGTCCATGTGATCTGGCCATTTAGCCCATGGTGTGCAAAAAAGTGCCGCTCAGAGGTAAAACAACCCAACCCAACTCATTGGTTAATTGCTATAGGTTATTGAATAGAAATATATATATATATACAAAGAAAAAAGAAAAAAAATCATCGAATTAATGATACAAAGAGAATTAGATAAGAATATTTTGCATATTGACAGGCACAGCGAGCCGTCAATACCGCACAGGACACTATTCAGTTTTTTAAGAATCAAAAATTAAAATCGAAATGAAATGTAGAAAGGAAAAAGTTAAAAGGTTTAAAAGGTGGCAATCCGTTTTTACATACTGAAACCTAGTAATCAGACAATAACTTTATGTTTCTGTTCAATATCGCTTAACGCCATTAAAAATATTTTTTTGAAATAAATATCTTTCGTACGTTCATTCCTAGTATTGTAAGGCATTAAGTTAAAAAATTGTCCATAAATATGAAATGGCGGTGTGAATATTTTTCTAGTTAATGAAACAATAAATTTATACTCTGTATTTCTCAAATTTCTCTGAAATTTTCATTCGCAAAATTCTAAGATTTTACATATACACCTAACTCTCAATTTACGCGACTTATACGATCAAAAAATGCAACTGTTCAGTTTCGATTTTCACGTTGACAGACTCGGTTTCACACGGCACGGATTAATTTTATTTTTTATCATATAATACATATTATTTGTATTCAAGAATAACCTTCTCCTTAATAAGTTCATTGCACCAAATTTTATCATGAAAAGTCACAGCTTTTAAATTTTATTTTGTGTTTATAATATTACTTAAGGAATATAAATATATGCCTCCCCACCTTTCTCTATTGCAATCCAGTATTGAGGAAGAAATTCAAGTATTTAATATGCATTATATCTTTAAAAAGTTTTAAAGCTGTTCCAATTTCTTCCATCAGTCTTTAAATATCTGTTTATATTATAAAGTGTTTATGAATTATTCTTTCGCAAAAAATTTTATTTTTCTCATTGTAAGGCAAACTGTCTCGCGACATCTTAATGAAACAAAGTCTGTTTTGAATCTGCATCAAGATCATACTTTTCTAGACTGAATTTTTCAGATTTGCAAAAACCTTGTTGTATCTCATTTGTAGTAACGTAAGTACACTGTTTCGTAAAATATCATATAAATGCTAATTTTACAAAATAAAGCATTAAGTGTCGGTACAAATGCTTAATTTCTAATTTATATTCAGTTCATTAAGGTACTTCTTTCAAATTTTGTCTCCAAATTCGATTAATATAACTACATCGACATTAACTATGAGTATTTTTCGTGACCAAAAAGAAATGTATGTGAAGAAATGGAGCAATTAATCTAAGCCTCCTGAATTAGTGCAAATAAAGTACAAAATACTGTTACATTAATGCTTATTTTTACTGCTGAGCTGTGGTAATAATGAGATGAACATAAATGAAATTTTCAATGGCCGTTTTTTTCATGACAAGGACTTTTTCGGACCCTGTTCCCCTTCTTTCCCATAAATTGTTGGTTTCGATTTGTACAGTCGATCAAAAAAATATCCGAACACTATGGCTGATTACAGAATTCAGAAAAAATACCTGGCAACGATTTTTTTTAGAAATTAGATCTGGCAACTTTCGTGTCACGTGACACGAAGGATGATTTTTTTTATCGACTGTACGGTTTCGTTTTATACGATGATTTCTCCGAACCTATCTGCCGTATAAATCGAGGGATGGGTATTTAATAAACTCTGTGATACACTTATAACTTTTTGAATTCAAGAATAACCTTCTCCTTAATAAGTTTATTGCACCAAATTTTGTTATGAAAAATTACAGCTTTTAAATTTCATTTTGTATGTTTATAATATTACTTAAGGAATATAAATATATGCCTCCCCACCTTTCTCTATTGCAGTTCAGTATTGAGGAAGAAATTGCTGTTTTTCCTCTAAGCGACACTTTAGCGTATATACTGATCTACGGGGAACTGGGTTCGAGCCCCAGATAAGGCATGGACGTTTGTGTTGTTTTTCTGCTGAGGTCCTACCATCCTCTCAGACCTTCTACTGTGACATATAAACTGACAGGCTCCTGTCAGACCTCTGTGCAGCTGCTTGAGCTTGGCTACTGATCTAAGGGACCTGGGTTCGAGTCCCGGGTAAGGCATGGATGTTCGTGTTGTTTTTCTGCTGAGGTCCTGCCATCCTCTCAGACCTTCTACTGTGGCATATAAACTGACAGGCTCCTGTCAGACCTCTGTGGCAAGCAGCTGCTTGAGGGGGTATTTATTTTTTTTTTTTATTTAAATGATAGACGTACGGAGAGGACCAGGTGAGTAGCGAAGGACTATGGTTGGGGTGGGGCAGAATTGCAAAATTCTCCAACATCCCGCAAATTAAATTTTGTCAACTGAGAAAATAATGTATCTGTCAGGTTCGTATCTAGATTTTCGCTCTGTGGGGTGAGGAGGGAATTATATAATTTCAGGGGAGGAATAGCCATGATTTCACAGAAATAATCCCAATATTTACATCTCGCCCGTATTTTACCAAGTGGATTCGAATTTTGCCAACTGCCCTATATTTTGCCAAGTTTCCTCAATTTTTCCAACTCGCAATGGTTTTACAGAGAAAACTCCCAATTTTTACATCTCACCTGATTTTTGCAAAGTCACTCTGAATTTTGCCAATTCTCCTACATTTTCGAAGTTCCCTTAATTTTGCTAACACGCCATAATTTTACAGAAAAAAATTCCAATATTTACATCTCACCTGAATTTTGCCAACTTCCCACGATTTGGCCAAGTCACTCCGAATTTTGCCAACTTCCCAAATTTTATCAAGTTTCTTCAATTTTTGCCAACTCGCCATAATTTTACAGAAAAAAATCCCAATTTTTACATCTCACCTGAATTTTGTCAACTCCCCACGATTTTGCCAAGTCACTACGAATTTTGCCAACTGCCCCTAGATTTTGCCAACTCGCTATAATTTTACAGAAAAAAAAACAATTTTAACATCTCACTTGTTTTTTGCAGTCACTCAGAATTTTGCCAACTTCCCAAGATTTGCCAACTCACTTAGATTTTGCTAACTCGCCATAATTTTACAGAAAAAAAATCCTAATTTTTACATCTCACCTGAATTTTGCCAACTCCCTAAGATTTTGCCAACTCACCTGTATTTTACTAAGTGGCTTCGAATTTTGCCAACATATCTAGATTTTGCCGTCTCGATTTTTCCAACTGTCCTAGATTTGCCAAGTTGCCCCAATTTTGACAACTGTCCTAGATTTTGCCAAGTTGTCTAGATTTTTCTAACTTCCCTTAATTTTACAAAAAAAAAATTACAAATTTTCACAACTCACCTAGATTTTACGAAGTCGCTTCGAATTTTGCCAACTCCTTGTTACTTCGGGGGAGTCTCCTCCCATCCCCTCATAGCTACGCCCCTGGAGAGGGCACTCACTAGATAACTATTAGGAGACACATGGAAGACTCTCGTCAGCGCTATTCAATGTGATTTTGAAAGTACATCAGGTATGGCTCTCCTGCACTCGTCTTCACATCGGTCCTACATACGGCACCTTTTTGAACCCATCAATGTCCCCTTTCTCACTGGAGGTGGAAAGTGGTTTAACGGAGATAAATCTCAATGCTGCTGGTAGAATTGGGACTCGAATCTGGAATACTACTGACTGGAACAATCCCCGCTCTATTCAAATTCGCGAGAAACACATACAGAAGTAATTTAATTTTTTATCCCACACAAGAATATACACTTTAACAAAAATGTAACTCTGTTAAGATTAGAACACCTTTTGCTGAATTCAATTTCCGAGAAACTTTGGATGTAGTTGATAATATTTTGAATACAGGTTGCTAGAACATTACAATGTTTTAGCTTATCCACATGGCGATAGCAAATCCGCTTTTGCCGGCAGTAGCCGAGTCGCATCTGCAAGTGAAATAATAATCCTTAAATATTCCTGGCGTCAGTTCCAAAGTAAACTCAGTGTGCTCCATAAAATACTCTGTGTTCTTCTTCGATAGGGTATTCATAGAATTTAATCGGAGAAATCTTAGTTTTCTTTGCTTCTTTGTCAATACGAACGAGTTGTTTTATTCTATGTTACGGAACTGTTTCTTTTGATGAGGAGTTAGAAATTTTAGCACTTTAGTACTCTATAAGAGTAAATGTGATATAATTTTAATGAATTTGTTTTAATCATTTTATTCCTTACAGATAAGCTGGGAAACTTTGCGGGGTACATTCTATCAATTATTGATTATTAATATTCCTTATGTTCCATTCGCTGAACATGCTCCAGTATTGAATTCGCACGTTCCTAGAGATTCCTGCTATATAAAAAACGATATTTCACTCCAATATCTTTAAATCTAAACACACCTTCATTACACTAATTTTAGAGTTTTGGCAATATTTGTTCCAGGATGCTTGGACAATAGTCAGTGGAATATTTGTTGTCTGAACTTATTGATAAGCGTTAGAACTTACAAATTTGCTGATAACCATTTATAACTTTCACAGAGATCCTATCATACATATTGACTTATTTCGTTTCAGAAATTTTCAGTTTTGGACTTTTTTTTTAGATGTATCTTCTTCCGCTTGAAGTTTTAAATGTTTGTTGCATTTCGCATGATTTTCCTTCAGTTGAGGGTAATGTTTTGGGCTCGATCTCCGACATAAACTCGGAATTTGTTTCCTTGGCAAAGCGGGAGGGGAGTTTAGACACCAATGGTTCTCATATTTTTTTTATGCTAAGAATTACTTATAAGTCAACCAGTGATCTACGATATCATTGATTGAGCTATGACCATTGGTTTATTGACCATTAATTGGTAGCTGAATCAACCAATGTCTTCCGGAAACCATCATTTTATCAACTGCACAGTCTCAAACCCCAGTTGCTTCCACTCACTCGACTCAAAATTATTGCAAACGGCGTAACTGCTGTTAAATTCTTAAACTTCCAAAACTTTAAACTATAAACTAATAGTTGGAAAATCTAGATTGAAAAAAACTTCATTAATTCTTTTTTTATTTATCTTCAGTCACATTTTTTTCCGTGAAGAGCTCATTTAAGAAGTCATTAAGCTCTGAATCTGACTATCTCTTTATATAACACCAATCCGATCTGAATAAAATGGTCAGTGGAATCAATGATGTCATTGTTTGATTCATAAAAAAATTAAAAATTCAAATCAACCAATGAGAATCGCTGATGGATTCACTCAACAGTTTTGTTGTCTAAATTTCTTCCACGCACACTGCCTTGTTCTGAACTCTGGGGTTCTTGTAACTTGATCATTTAGCCGATTATGCAAAAACAAAATGCACTGTTGGCCACACAAAACACAGTCACAATCAGGAAAAACATCTTTTCTTAAATGACTACGCATAGCTTTTCGGATCTCTTCAGTAAAGCTCTAAAATCCTTCAAGATTGTTTGAAGCAGATTTTTCCAAAATTAAAGCTGATGATTCATCCGAGAACACAGGGAAAAGATGTAGGAGCATCAGACACGAAGGATTTCTTTTCCATAACTGAAGCAGTAGACTACTGCAAATTATGATTAATGTTTTAGAGTACGTGCAAGTTTCTGTGCGTACCTTGAAAGCTAATTAATTATAATCATCCGAACAGCGAATAAATAATCATTTTAGTGCTCCTAGGCCGTAAACTCGAAAAAGGATTGGTTACCACTTGTTTCACATTAATACAATTAACATTTAGTGTAAGCTGATAAGTAAATGAATGCGCTTGGTTTAGCAAGATATTTCTTTAAGCTTTTCTCTTGGGTATTTCTAAATATAATTTAATGCTAATGATTATGAATTGCATGCAACAGAGACAGTTTCGTAATTCAATCATTGAGTCTGGAAGAGAGCAGTCTCTACTAATTTCATTTTCTCTTCTCTTTTCTTCCTTCTGAAGGTGTTTCGAGGAGGACAGCTATGCCCTATGCAGTGGACGTCCGCACCCTACGGCAACTTCACAGTCAACGATTCGTTACCATGGTTACCGCTCCATCCCAACTTCCCGGATGTGAATGTCGAGAATCGCAGCGAAACGGTAGCTCTTATTAGTCAGCTAGTGGCCCTCAAGAATGGTTCTCTCCCGGCTTCCACCCCCCACCATTCCTTAGTGCGCAGCCTCGTCGCCAGAATGCAGAGAGGACACGGCGAGCCGGTGGAAGAGCCCAATTATCGCCTGCTCGGAGCCACTCATAGTGGTGTGGTAGCACTGGAGAGGTCCTACTCTTTGCACCAGAGGTTCCTGGTGTGTGCAAACTTTGGCGAAGGCACTGCGAGACTCAGATTGCAAACGGAAGAGGAGGAGGAGGGGGATCAGCAGCAGCTGGCCGAGGATGTGAGAGATGAGGGAGGATCTGAAGATGGAGAGCGCCAGGTTACTATCGTGATATCGACAAACAGCAGAAGATCCGGACGTGCAGCACTGAAAGACGTTATTCTAGACGTAGGGGAGGCTTTTATCGGTCGACTGAGCACTTGAAACGGGTACGGAAAACGGAGGATGTGGAGGGATTGACGACGGATGACTGATGGGCAGATGAGAAATGTTGAAGGCGCAGCTTTGATGTATCCGCACGTTGTCAGTGACAAACTCCGTATGGAGGAGAAGTAAAAACGAAAGTTCATTTCAAAGTCAGAATATATGGGTAGGAGGAAGGGGGAGGGGAGTACGAGAATGGATTATCTCCATGTGCCAACTTTACTATCGCATCTTTAGATATTCGTCAGCTTCTCCTGTCTCTCGGACTCTTCGTTCTCTCTTCTTGCGTGGAGCTGTTGGCTGATCTGTATGGAGGGGAAATAGCGTGAAATGATACGGAGCGAAAAGGGAAGAGGTGACATGTGCGCGAATGAAGAATAAAGAGGGGATGGGTAGGAGGAGATACTGGATGAAGAAGATGAATTTTAAGGAGAGGTAGGTTGCGGTGGGAGGGAGCAACAAAAAAGAATGAATAAGAGGATGTAGAGTGCACGATGTGGGAAGAAGGAAATGTCGGAGAACTGCCAAAAAGAGGGGAATAGAAGAAAACAATAGCAGATAACAAAAATTTCCAGAGAGGGAAAAAATCAAATTGAAAAGAAAAATGCAATATGTGATGAAGAAGAAAAGAAGTGAAAGATGTGAGTCATTGAAGGGAAAAGGAACTAGTGCGCATTGAATCTGAAAGGGAAAAAAAATACTAAGTCTCTAAAAACTTTAGAAGGTAAAAAAGAATGTAAAAACTATCTTTTTATTTTCAGCAATTTAAAAAAATACTATTTGTATCCTTTTTGGAACAAAATGTAATAGAGTGAAATCCAAATCCAAATTTTTGTATCATATATTTTATTATAACGCTAATCCAATTTAAATCACATTTAGTTATATTTAATTCATATTAGGAAAAAATATTTTGATGAACGAAAATCACGCGATTTGTTGGCCCTTCCTTCTAGTAGGAGTCTTAAGAGAAATCTTTCCGTTATTTAGTTCACGATATAAAGAGTGTTTTTGCATTTTTGTCACGACTGAATTTGTTCAATTTTGAACCACAATTCAGAATAATATGCATTCAACTTCCCTATTAAATTTATTCGATTTTTCTCCTTTCAGAATGGAAATAAGAATTAAATTTGGGGATGTACAAACAGGTATTAAAATATATTATATGAAGATTAAGAATTTATACTTTTGTTTCTTAAGATGCAGTTTTATGTGTTTATGACAAAAAGTACAATTTTTATCCAATGAATGAAGCGTTGATTTTAAAGAACTCCTTTTTTTTAAAGAAATTTTTCTTTTTAAATAAATACTAAAGAATATATCTCGTGTGAAAAAGAGAAGAAGTTTTCAGTAATAGACAAAGAACTGAAAATGATTTTCAGATATTCGTATTAATGTAAGTTTTTGATTAAAAAATATTTAAAGCGATAAAGGGAACAGAAGATTACAAGAGACAGGGAAAGCTATTAATAAATCAGTTAAAAACGTTTTGGGAATCTGTAAATCCATGAAATACTACGCAATTAAGAAAAATCATTTACTGGATGATGAAGACTTATTGGAGATGGTATTATATACATCTTTTATACATTGCACAGGAAGAGAACTGATGAAAAGAACTGTGGAATGAACTGAAGCCATCTGAAGTTTGATCCAATATAAAATATTGTGAAGTAATCATACGAAGTTTGAGAGCAAATGAAAGCAACGCATCTCCGTAGCCCCAGTACAGACACAAAAACTAGACTAGTACCCGTCCTTTCAATGTAAACCATGTGACTATTGACTTTAATATATCGAGAGTATATATATATACACACACACAAACACTTACATCCATCAACTGGGACGCTCGGGAGAACTTTCAAAGAGACTTCGTAACCTGCTAGAAAAAGCGAGGGTTGCAAGTGATAGAAATCCATAGAATACTTTCTAATTTAGACTGAAGTAGCGACTGGTTGCATTTGGAATGGATTGTACTCTGCCTCTAAGAATCAAGGCAGTCGTCTTATCACGTATTAGTCCAACTCGCTCACATAATTGTCGGTACAGACAAGAATGTCTTTTATCTGAACAGACCATCCCATCATTTGTATGTACTGTATCCTTTTGTGTTTCAGTCCTTTGGTCAATAAAATCGTCTTCTGAATTTCTGTTTGCCTTAGATGATTCTGTCTCATTTCATTTTGGGTGAAAGGTTTTTAACGCTTTTGCCTTGGAATGTCTGAAGAAAGCATTTTACTTCAACATAAAAAAAGAAACTTGGATAATGACTTATTTAAAATTGTACACTGTTTTAAAATTTAAAGAATTTGTTAGAGTTTTACCTCTTTGGTCAGAAAGAGGACACCGATGGGCTCGTATGGAGCTTTAAACCGTGGCCTCGTGTGCAGGACCGTCATACCCTGTGCAGTTCAAGGAACACGCCGGGGTGCCTTAACTGGAGGCTACCATGTGTTTATTAGCAACTGTCCGGTATGTCCCCTTCCCCAACCTACTCTGATTCTATGGGGTCCTTCTGACTTGATAACTGGGACGCTCAGAAGTATCTCTCTTCTTTGAAATTCATCATTTAACTCAATGTGCGGAAAAAAATCGCCGCTCAGAGGTAAAACAATCCAATCTCTTAATCCCGTAGTCTATTTTGATTATGTATAAAGTTTAAAGATCTTTGCAAATTAAAAGGAGAAAAAATCTAACCTGTCAACGACCATGTACTGAAATAGATCCAAACTTTAATCATTATTTTATTCTGAAATATAGAAGCATTCTACTTTAATAAATGAAAACAACGGTTAACTTATATCATAGCATTAGGTAGGTTATAACAATTGTCAGAGGTGTACACAGAATTTTCTTAAGGGAGGGAAGGAATACGGGGTGGGGGAAGGGGGATCCTACTTATAATCGAATCTTCAAGGGTTCTGTTAGTCCCTTCAAGGGACTTAATGAACTAAGATAAGGTACGCCCAACTGGTAAAATGTTTTTCGGAAAGAAGAGAGATACTTTTCAGTACTCCTCCTCCATTTTATACAATAACGAAATTTCTTATCTTTTCAACCATGAATACATTCAACGATTGCTTACACTTTTTACATTCTTTTTAAAGCTTCTTACACTCTTAGCCCCTTGGTTACCACAAGTAGGGAAATCTATCAATATCCAAATATCAGCCACAAGCTTGAATGGAAGCAATTGAGGCGATGAGACTGCGCAGTTGACGAAAATATGGTCCTAACAGGTGAAAATATGGTCCTAACAGGCTGATTCAGCTATCAATAACTTATCAATAAACTAATGGTCTCGTAGCCCAATCAGTGATGTCGTAGACCATTGGTGGATTGATAATCTATCGTTAGCACAATTACCAAAGGTGAATGTGAGAACCACTGATGCTTCAACTGCGCAGTCTCATTGCCTCAATTGCTTCCACTCATATTTCGCAAATGCCGATATTATTAAGCAGTAAAAATGAGGAAATTAAAATATGAATAGTGAAAGGAGACAGATTGACTTAACAGATACGAAAAATTTCATCTTCCTATATGTACCCTGAAAGTTAAAACTTAAAGTAAAGCATACCAAAGAAGCAATTAATTATTCAATTCTAAACGTAGTAGTGAAGCGTGAGAGGAAGAAATTGAGAAAATGAAACTGCCCAATTCAGGCATTAGTGGCTGTCAGAGTTAACTGATTTATTTTTCTAACAATAACTTATCAATAAACCAACAATTTATTTCATTTGCGACATTATTGGTTGATTGGGCAGTTTGGGTTGGGTTGTTTTACCTCTGAGCAGCAATTTTTTGCACACCATGGGCTAAATGGCCAGGTCACATGGACCCCGAAGGCTCAGAGAAGGTTGGGGGAGGGGACCCACTGGAACAGCTGTTGGGAGACAGATGGTAGCCCCCCCGTCAAGGCCATCCAGCATGTTCTTTAACGTGCACAGGGTATGGCTCTCCCGCACACGGGGCCACGGCTTAACGTCCCATCCGACGGACGGCGGCCTTTCCAAGCCCATCGGTGTCCCCTACTGACCGTGGCAAGGGCGGGGAATTTTGCGGAGATAAATCTCAACGCTGACCCAGCTGGGACTCGAACCTGGTAACTACAGATTACGAGCCTGGCGCGCTACCGACTGAGCCACCCCCGCCCCGATTGGGCAGGTAAGAGATAGCTCAATTAACCAGTTACCTGTGAGAGTCATCGTTTCGTTGACAGAGTAAGTCTCACTACTTCAATTGCTTCCACCTTGAAAGAAAATAGGACGCTAGCACTTTTTCCTTCCTTCGCTTAGTTCTTTGGAGTCGGATCTTCCTCTGAAATTAATTTGAATAGTTTGAGTTTGTTTTCATCGTCGCATTTTTACTTTTAATGCAATTAGATGCATTGTTATTTTTAATATTTACTTTTTATGAACTGTATAGAAAAATTGTTTTCTTTTTGATTTCTTTTGAAACATTTCATTCTTTTGTTTTTTTAATATCAGAGAACTTTCTACTGCTTCGCAAATGAAAATTGCCTTATTTTCTAAGCCATTGATCACCGCACAAGATCTCATTGAGATGTACAGCTCATTAAAGAGACTCCCCCCCCCCCCTCCGCATGCTAAATTTTTCTTTGGCTTTCGCGGGGACGAAGAAGTGGGGCATAATTTGAGGTAGAATACGACACTCCTGTAATTAGAATCTTCCTTTTGACATACAACTCATGACTATCGACCCCTCTTAAAGTTCACTT
This sequence comes from Ryuthela nishihirai, assembly GCA_038380435.1. NCBI lineage: Eukaryota > Metazoa > Arthropoda > Arachnida > Araneae > Heptathelidae > Ryuthela > Ryuthela nishihirai. The sequence continues at coordinate 36,026,232 of JAWZYU010000030.1, forward strand.
TTGGAGGAAGAAGTATGTCATAACGCAAGGCAACCTGTGACAGTTCTCAATGTCACAAGCTTTCATTTGACATAAAATACAAGTAAATCCAACTTTCGCTTTCCGAAGATGAAATAGAATAATCGTTTAAAAATTTCCGCATTTTTCCCCCTAGGTGGGCTGTTCAGTGGGACTGGGGAGGGAAATTCTATAACGTTTTTATAGTCTATGACATCCCGCACCTTACAAGAATTCATTTATTATATCTCATTACTCTCGACCCTCATGTTGGGGAGATACATGGAAGAAAATAAATATCCCCGCTAGTCCACACCCTGTCCTCGGTGAGAAAGGGGTCACCAACAGGCTTTGAAAGGCCACCGTTCGTCGGATGCGATGTTAAGTCTAGTTTCGTGTGCAGGAGAGACATACCTTGTTCACGTTAAAGAACACGCTGGATGGCACTGACGGGAAGGCTTCATCTGTCTCCTAACAGCTCTACAATGGGTTACTTTCTCATAACTAAATCTGAGCCCTTGGGGTCCTTGTGACTGGCTATTTAGCTCATTGTGTACACTTCTAAGAAGTAAAACAGCCCAGCCCAACAATTCAATACGACGAACAGAGTCACACTTATCCAGTGAAAAGTAATGGGAGGATAAGGTTGGGTCGTTTTATTTCTGAGCGGTAATTTTCTGCACACAATGAGCTAAGAGACAAAGTCACAAGGATCCCAAGAAACCTATGGAAGATTGGAGGAAGGGAATCCACTAGACAGCTGTTAGGAGACATATGGTAGCCTCCAGTCAAGGCCATCCAGCCTGCTCTTTAGCGTGCACAGGGTATGGTTCTCTCGCACACGTTGTGCACGCTTTACATACCATCTGACGGACGGTAGTCTTTCCAAACGAGCGTTGCCCTCTTCGTGACAGAGGACAGTGTGGCGGTTTAGAGGAGGTAAATCTCAACGCTGGCGCAGTGGGACTCGAACCTGGGAACTGCAGATTACGAGGCTGGCGCGCTACAGACTGAGCTAACCCCTGCCCCTCGAGATGACAGATACTGGATGTGAATAGCTAAAAAAGTTCACAAAGCCATTTAAATTGCAAAAAAAATAAAGCTTTAAAATTTAATTGTTTATTATTATGTACAATCATACGTCGTATCCAACTAATGACACACTCAAATTATGCACTTAAAGGCTTCGTGCGTTCTTTACAGTGGTGTCATAAACTAAACAGCATGTCGGCAAATACTTGACCACCCCAACCCAATGACGAAAAATAGCTTTCAAGAAAAAACTTTGATATGATTTTATCTGGCTCACCAAACCGATTCTCAATACTGTCGCTACTCCAGAAATTATAGTATACATAGAGACCATAAATTCAGCAATGAAATATAGACATTTAGACTATTTAACAAAAGTTTAATAAGTAATAATGAAAAAAAAGACTCTTTGATGGAAGTCCTTAATTTTTAATGACTTTAATATTTTATGCTTCACTTTGTGGCAGAACGCATTTCTCTGTATTCAATATTGCCGTTATCTTCATCTGAATTTATCACTGCACTTATCATAATATAAATTCATCACTATTCTTATAATCATCTAAACTCATTATTCTGCCTGTAATAACATGAACTCATCATTATCCTTATAAACATCTGAACTAAACATTATTCTATAATCACCTGGACACAATATTATCTCCATAATTATCTGAGCTCATCATTGTCGTTATTATCTTTTGAACTCCTCACTTTCCCTATAATCATCTGAACCCATCACTGTACTTTTTATTATCTGAACTCATCATTTTCCTTATAATCATCTAAACGCATCATTTTGCCTAGCATCATCTGAGCCAATTTGTTGTCCTTAGCATCATCTGAAATGAAATCATAATCGTTCTTATTATCTGAACTCATCATTTTCCTTATAATCATCTAAACGCATCATTTTGCCTAGCATCATCTGAGCCAATTTGTTGTCCTTAGCATCATCTGAAATGAAATCATAATCGTTCTTATTATCTGAACTCATTGTTGTCCATATCATCATCATCTGAATTCATGTTTGTCCTTATCATCAGTGAAACTCGTTTTTGCCGTTATCATCATTGAAACCCTTTTTTGCCCTTATCATCACTGAAATTCGTGATTAAAAACCCTTATCTTAATTTGAGTTTACTCTTGCCTTATCATCAACCAAATGAATTAACATCGTAGCTACTGTAATGCTAATATCGTAACTGATGTAACGCTAATATCGTAACTATTGTAATGCTAATATCCTGTGGAACGCTAATATCATAGCTACTGTAACGCTAATATCAAAGCTACTGTAACGCTAATATCGTAGCTACTGTAATGCTAATATTGTAGCTACCGTAACACTAATATCGTAACTACTGTAATGCAAATATCGTAGCTACTGTAATGCTAATATCGTAACTACTGTAATGCTAATATCGTAGCTACTGTAACAGCGTCATTGTTCCTAGTTATGTAACACTAGTCCGAAACCAATAACTGCACAAAACTAAACTTCTTAAATGCCTTGTTGTTCTACTTTCTACATATTATCATTATACATGAGGTAAATATTTCTTCTATTCTCTTGATTGCTGAATTAATCTCATTCCTTTATGCTCAATTAGTGCGACAGATACAAATATGAAGATTTAAACCTTTTATGTACCTTCGCGTGATGTGTGATTTTTCAATGCTAAATTAATTAATCAACCGGCCTAAAGGACAATGTTAAAATAGAGTATATATATATATATATCGATTCATATTTAATCGATATTTTATTTATTGGTGCCTAAAAGTTTTTAATAACTTAGATTTAAGAATGGAAAGAAATCCCATTATCCTCAAAATAAAGTTTGAAAAAATATGCTTTATATGTTTAAATTTGGAACAACTCTCGAGATATTAATTTTATTATATTTTTTTTGCATTATTTACTCGATTTGTTCTGGTTTTTTCTTCATATTTATATTTTTAATATTTTTATATTTTTTGGAGTCAAAACTATGATAGCAATTCTTTCCAATATCTGAACGAGCAATGAATTTGTCCCTTGCAATGTCTTGAAAAAATAACTTGCAAGCAATTATAGTTTTTTTCTGTTTGCATTTGTTCTCAAAATATTTAAAGGAAATAGGATATACTTTGCAAATATTTGTGCATTTAATTTCCTTTTATGATATTGAGAAAAAGTAAATTATTTTATTATTATATGAAGTTTTGAATGTTAGGTATAAAATTACTATTGAAGCATCAGTTGTACAGTCGCTCAAAAAAGTATCCGAATACTACGGTTGATTACAGAATTCAGAAAAAATATCTGACAACGATTTTTTTTAGAAATAGTGATCTGGCAACTTTCGTGTCACGTGTCACGAAAGTTGCCAGATCACTATTTCTAAAAAAATCGTTGTCAGATATTTTTTCTGAATTCTGTAATCAGCCGTAGTGTTCGGATACTTTTTTGAGCGACTGTACATATTACTTGACAATTTGTAGTCGATTTTTGCAACAGTTTTCATTATATTCTCGAAAAAATTGCTCTTTGATATTAAAGAGTATCTTTTCTGCGAGGGGCGGGGGTGGCTCAGTCGATAGCGCGCCAGGCTCGTAATCTGTAGTTCCCAGGTTCGAGTCCCAGCTGGGTCAGCGTTGAGATTTATCTCCGTAAAATTCCCCGCCCTGCCCACGGTCAGTAGGGGACACCGATGTGCTTGGAAAGGCCGCCGTCCGTCGGATGGGACGTTAAGCCGTGGCCCCGTGTGCGGGAGAGCCATACCCTGTGCACGTTAAAGAACACGCTGGATGGCCTTGACGGGAGGCTACTATCTGTCTCTCAACAGCTGTTCCAGTGGGTCCCCTCCCCCAACCTTCTCTGAGCCTTCGGGGTCCATGTGACCTGGCCATTTAGCCCATGGTGTGCAAAAAAGTGCCGTTCAGAGGTAAAACAACCCAACCCAACAACTTTTCTGCGATATCACGAAGGTTTCTTAAAAATAAGCCCTATCATGATAAAATAACTAAGCATCGTCACCGAATTTGCAGATGTTATTGTGTGCAACAAATGACACTACTGGAAGACGTACTTCAAAAACGAATTTTCTTGTACAACAACACTTAGGTGAGAAAAGAATTTTAAAAGCAACCTCTAAGTTTTAGGGTCCTCTCATACAAGAGATATGCTCTACTAAAACATAAGTCAGGCTTAACTAATAACTCCTTCAGTTCTCTATTGCATTATTTATTCTACAGTCGATTGTTCTTTGCGATATCTAAGAAAACTGCATCTGTAGATAAATACGCAGCAAAACGATATCAGGATATTTTTTTTTTTGGTTTTGTCGTAAATCAAAACGAGATGAAAAAAATTAAGGGGTGAAACATAATTAGAACTTGGCTTAATGTTTACTCTTTCAGTTCATTTTTTTAAACAGCTCATTTCGTTGCTCGAAAACGTTTGCCGTCTCTAAACGTCTATAGACATTCAACTTTTTTGCTTTTAGAAAAAAATTAAAACTTATTTTTATGTTGGATAGGTATTGATGAAATGTTACGATTCGCATTTTTCGGAATTTCTCAGAAGCTTTAATAACATCATCTAACGGAGGAAATTTTTTGGAAAAAACCAAAACGTGAAACGAATATTGTAAACGATCTATTTATGAAAAGAGTTTAAAATTTTGGGGCAAAGCACGATGGTTAAAATGTTTAAATTGGCAAAAATCATTTTCTAATCACCGATGGGGGGAAGGTACTAATAAATATTCACTATTTTAATTTTTTTTTTTTTCAGTCCAAAATTTCTACTGTTAGAATATGCTAAAAGTGGAAACAAAATCTTAATTCTGTTTATAAATGACCGTCTGATATTTGTCAGAGTCGAAATGATATTCTTCTAATTAATATTTGTTCTCTGGTATGTTTATCTAGAGGTGAAATGAAAGTAATCAATCAATATGACCACTAACTTCATGAGTCAAAAGAGCGCATGGCTCCGTTGACTTTGCTTTAATGAATGGCAAAATGCATGAAAAAATTTTCCTCATAACTCAAAAGTTTTGCTTCCCATATTGCCTACATATTTATTGCATATTGTTTTAAATTTAACGGATGGAAACTGAGCGCAAGTTTAAAAATAATAATTAATAACAATAATTCTAAAATAATGTAATTTATTACAAAAGTAGGAATGAAAACATTTATTTAAACTAAATTTAACCAACACAAATCTTCATCAGTATAAAAATAAACCTTGAGAAGAACATAGCACCTTATCACTATTCCTACAAAGAGTTGTTTCCTCTATAATTCTTACTATCTCTACTCAAAGCATAAAATAAGGCTTTTTACAACATTCGATAAGTGGCACAATCATATTTGTGAACAAATCTGCTATCTATCAAGAATAACCTTACCAATTCGTAAACAAATTAAATAACTATACACCAAATGACTTCCTTCTAAGGTTTTAGTCATCAAAAACTACGGAATTTAGATATCAAAAACTCACAAATCACTCCAAAACTATGGCTAGTATACTGGTTTCTCAGAATCAATTCTCTTCAGACGTTGATTACCACTCACAAGACGATAAATTCTTGTTTTTCTTTCTCGTTCACTAACAAGATCCACACTAATAAACTTATTTAACCTCCCTCGCACACACCGAATAAAAACATTTTCTTCTTTATTCTATAGTGCACACACTAAAACAAACTACGTTTTCCTTCACACAAATTCTTCCTAATTTCAACTCTCTTATTCTTTATTTTTTAAGTTAAGTTCGTTCGAAGTGATTAGTGACGTAATTATCACGCTGAAGTAAATGTGAGCATCAAAATGATACATCATATCACGGTTTCATCATTACTCGTTCATCTGTCCTAATAATATACAAGCCTGTATCTAGAATGAAATAATGAGGGGCGGGGATAAGAAACAATGGAGCAGAAAAAATTAAAAATTTGGCCAATAGACTGGATTCTCACTGCAGTATATCATTTTCCCCCCACCGTTTCAGAGGTATTTAAAAATTTCTTAAAAAATGCGTGAAATATAAATAATTTTATCAATTTTTGCCTCTATTACCCTTACTAGCATTGTCAAAGGGGGGCATGTTACCCTTGCCAGCCACCCTTGCCAGTTCCCCCCTAGATCTTGGCTCGTTTATATATACAGTATATATTATAAGCAATATGGGAAGTAAAGTTTCTATATATATTTATTGAAAATTTAGAAAACTGCTGCGTATGCTTTGTAAACGGAAGGAGAAAAAAAATCGGAAAACGCTTAGAATATTGGCCTCGTTTTGGTGAGCCCAGTGAGGTGCCTGTCAACTCTCTCTCTCTGGTCTCCCCGAGCAACGGTAGAAAGCAATACACAGTCTTCCTTAAGAGATTCAATCAAGCAATGGGAACTCTTACAATAACAGAGCTGCCCACATCCAATCACAGGACCCACATCATTGATCGTAACAGGGGTCCTCGATGGATTTTCAAAGGCAGAGCAACAGCCCCGGCTTCTCTGAAGCTGACATAAAGCAGTCTGCCACTGACCACATATGATTAATGGCTAAAGATAGATGTCATCTGAAAGGACATTGATACAAAACAGCACACAGGTGACACGTCAAAGGGCTCAGTGCGTGACCACGTGCATTTGACGGGTGACACGTACAATAACAAGGTCGCTCTCTAACGACCCCTCCCACAATGCACCGCGGCAGATGGTCTTGTCAGGCAACTTCTCCACCGGCGCAGGAGTCATCTAATTATCTGACTCTCTTCCGACAGAGAGCTCCGGGGTTATTGGCATTCTCAAAGGGGTGGGTGGGTGGGTGAGAAGATAGTTTCGGGTTTAACATGGAATCAACATCTGTTCACGATGACGTACTGAATGAAAGGGAAGCCTTAACTTGGATGGTTATGGAAGATACGGGATATGTTATCTGAGTTGTCATTCGTTCTCTATCACTTTGGTAAACGATTTGGCTTTTATTTTTAACAGAGTTATTATTTGCAGACCTGGATCTAGAACAAAATCGAGGGGGGGGGGGAGAACCAAGAAACACAATCGAGCCGGGGGGAAATCCAAAAGTGGGGAGGGGGGGCAAAGGATTGGATTTCTAATGCAGTATAACATTCTCTTCCTGTTTTTTAAGGTCTTTAAAAACATCTTGAAAAATGGATGAAATATAAAATAAGTTTAATAAATTTTTTCATCACTTTCCTTTACTAACATTCTGAAGGGTTGGAGCATGTCCCCATCCCTCAAAACTACCACTACCATTCTAGATCCGGCAGTGATTATATGCAATTGTAAATTTGTGTTTCTCCCCTAACTCCCAGTATGCCCTCGGTGAGCAAGGGTGCACGGATGGGATTGGTACGGTCACCATCCGTAGGTGGAACGTTAAGCCGAGTTCTGTGGAAAAACAGCCATTCCGGCGCACGTTAAAGAACACGCTGGATCCTAGACGAGGAGTTTCCCTCTCCTAACAACTATTCAGTGGATCTTCCTCTCCCTAGGTCTGATTCTTTGGGGTACCTTGATATCTGCTCCCGAGAACTATAAAGTAAAATAAATGCTTTTTAATTTATTTGAAACTAATAGTCGTAAATTAAAATATCTATCATACTATAAAAAGTAATTGACCTCTCAAGCATCTGCTTGCCAGAGGTCTGACAGGGTTGGGTTGTTTTACCTCTGAGCGACACTTTTTTGCACACCATGGGCTAAATGGCCAGGTCACATGGACCCCGAAGGCTCAGAGAAGGTTGGGGGAGGGGACCCACTGGAACAGCTGTTGGGAGACAGATGGTAGCCTCCCGTCAAGGCCATCCAGCGTGTTCTTTAACGTGCACAGGGTATGGCTCTCCCGCACACGGAGCCACGACTTAACGTCCCATCCGACGGACGGCGGCCTTTCCAAGCCCATCGGTGTCCCCTACTGACCGTGGGCAGGGCGGGGAATTTTACGGAGATAAATCTCAACACTGACCCAGCTGGGACTCGAACCTGGAAACTACAGATTACGAGTCTGGCGCGCTACCGACTGCGCCACCCCCGCCCCGGTCTGACAGGGACCTGTCAGTAAGATGCGCTATTGAGAAGAACTGCGAGGAAGGCGAGACTTCAGAAAGACAAAGTCTGAAAAGAAACATCCATGCCTTTATGTGGGAATCGATCCAAGGTCCCTCGATCAGTAAGTCAAGCACACTAACCACTCAGCCTACTGTGACAGATCATCCTATGTATGATCTAAAGCACAAAGAGATGTGTTAGTGCTATATGACTTTCTCAAATCACATTCATTTTAATATGTGAGGGATATTTCTCAATAAGTGTAAGTAAGCCAATTCAAGCTATTTAATTTCTTCAAAAGTGAATATAAAATGAGTGTATGATTTAATCACTGAGAGGTTTGATCTCATTTCCAACTTTTTAGAGTACATGTTCGAAAATGAGAATTAACTTTTTTAACAGTTTTTATTCAAAAGAAAGTTTTTATTCAATTCAGGAAAAAAAGTCCTATTTTTCTCCTGTTTTGGTGAGAGTATTATGATATATATATAGACGATTGAGAGTGATTGACTGACAGGTGATCTCGCTAATTCTAACTATGAAGCAGAAATGGTAGAGCTCTGAAAATTTGCACCTAGGGGTTGTAAATGCTTCAGGGTCGGAAATCTCGGGAATAATCCGAAATTTGACCTCCGATGTGGCTATCGAGGTCAAATAGAAGTCGCATAGAGGTCAAATCATTATCTACATGGAACGAAATTTCGAATTACGAGGTCAAAGTTCAAATTTAGATCTACTGGTGCCAGAAAGCTGAAAATTGATTCCGAGGGTTATCTTGTGTCGCAGAATTCGGAAGTGTTGAATTTTGGTTGCGATGGGTCCTTTGAGGTCAAAGGTCAAATACAAATTTACCAGTGCTGGAGAGTTAAAATTTGGTGCCTTGGATATTTTGAGTCGTAAGATTCTGGTAGTTTTGTCATATTTTGGTTGCGATGGGTCCTTTGAGGTTAATATACCTTTTGCTGGAGAGCTAAAATTTGCTGAATAGGGCTATTTCAGAGAGAATTCAGAAATGCTAGGAATATTCAGATCCAGTGTTGCATTCCAGGTCAAATAGGGGTCGGAATGACGGTCTCGAAATCAAGAGGTGCCCAAGGCGCCTGTTGAGTTCTAGTATTATATATTTATATAGTATATTATACTGTGTAATAACTTTATTTTTCAGAGTTCGAAAGCACTGTATATATTTAATGGGGGAAAGGAAACACTTTTAATCCAATAATACCATATAGATAATCAACCAAAGGTTACCAAATTTTTCGTAACAAAAGTTTCATATTAGGTGAAGGGAAAGCAACATTCAAAGCTCTCTCTAACTTTGGAAAATAACCTCTTTAAGGGTCTCTGAACGTAAATTTGAAGATCTCATTCAAATCTCTCAAAGTTCCGATTTTCAATAATATTCATTTAATATATAAAGAATTATTGCAACCGAAATATTTAACAATGATTAAAATAAAAACCCAAAATAACTAAAATAATAAAATATGCTCAAAATAAAAAAAAGTTCGAGCAACGTTTGCTGTTAAAGGTTCCATCTCGAGTAACTCTTTTTTTATATTGAAAGCACATTATGGAAAAACGGAATTTAAATATATAGATTTGATTGAGATCTTCCATCGTTCCATAAAAAAGCTTACTTTCAAAGAAAGCTTTAAATGCAGCTTTCTATTTACAAAACGTGGAAGTGTCTCTTTTTTTTATAATACAATGTGTTGGGTTTGGTTGTTTTACCTCTGAGCGGCACTTTTTTGCACACCATGGGCTAAATAGCCAGGTCACATGGACCCCGAAGGCTCAGAGAAGGTTGGGGCAGGGGACACACTGGAACAGCTGTTGCGAGACAGATGGTAACCTCCCGTCAAGGCCATCCAGCGTGTTCTTTAACGTGCACAGGGTATGGCTCTCCCGCACACGGAGCCACGGCTTAACGTCCCATCCGACGGACGGCGGCCGTTCCAAGCCCATCGGTGTCCCCTACTGACCGTGGGCAAGGCGGGGATTTTTTGCGGAGAATACAATGTGTATTCAAATCTAAATTTAAAAGTTGGTTCATTGTACATTGGACTCAAGCTATTCATACAGCTAAGTTCCCTACAAATAAATGTGTAATAATTTATTTATCTTGAAAAAAATCTATTTAAACGACTGCTTGGTCAGGAAGATGTTGAATTTTATTTGACTAATTTGTGTTTGTTTGGATTCATTATTTATGCATTGTAAAATTATTTTAAAGTCGCATCTACAGAAAAGATTCCTTTCTCAGATGAAGAACAGGATTATTTATTCGCGAAGGATTAATAAAATAAATTCTTATTAAGCATATCGTTTGACGAACTAAGCTTTCATTTGATGTATACTCAGTGGCTATTTTGTTAGGTGCAGTTCTATGTTTCGTTAATAATAAATTCTTAAATAAACTTCTTATGAAAAGGTTTGACTGAAACTAATTTAAAGATCTCAATCAAATCTACTTATATCTTGATTTCCAACAATATTCGTTCCCGTGGCCGAGTGGTTAGCGCACTTTGCTACTGATCTAAGGGACCTGGATTCGAGCCCCGGGTAAGGCATGGATGTTCATGTTGTTTTCTGCTGAGGTCCTGCCATCCTCTCAGATCTTCTACTGTGGCACATAAACTGACAGGCTCCTGTCAAACCTCTGTGACAAGCAGCTGCTTGAGGGGGCATTTTTTTTATTTGAAGAATTACGAAAGCTGTAAAAATTTGCAAGTTCGCTCGTTCTTAAAATAATCATTAAAAATTGGAGAAACAAATTAACGTAGTTATTACGCGAGCTGTAAAAGTGTTCTTACACATATTAGTAAAGTTTAGTATACTGGTTATTGCTTTCATTTGAGATTCCTTTTTTTTATTAACATTTTCAGAGCAATTATTTCAACTGGCATTGTTTTTATTAAATATTTCAACTTCCGTAACTCTGTAAATACCCAAATAATTGTTGATAATCGATACTGAAATAGATCTTATTGAGGACTTTATCTTTAGACACATCTTTTCGTAAAAAAAATTATTTAAGAAGTTACTGAGTTCTGTATTTAAGTTACTATTCACAACATGGAAATGTATTTAATCAAACGGCAACTGAGTGTATGTAACAAATGATAGCAGTCTCTGGTTGAGGAGGTTGGAGGAACAGCTGCTTTGGTCAACCTGACTAAACGAACAAATGCAGAGCAGTAACAGCAGGGAGAATTCAAAACTTTATTGAATGCGGCTATAAAATAAAAAAAAATAAATACCCCCTCAAGCAGCTGCTTGCCACAGAGGTCTGACAGGAGCCTGGTCAGTTTATATGCCATAGTAGAAGGTCTGAGAGGATGGCAGGACCTCAGCAGAAAAACAACATGAACATCCATGCCTTACCCGAGGCTCGAACCCAGGTCCCGTAGATTAGTAGCCAAGCGCTCTAACCACTCGGCCACGGGACGAAGGGATAAGAAAAATAAAATTGTAAACAAGTTTTGCTTTTCGTTTTGGAAAACGTTCCATTATTTTAGCACGTGAAGAAAAGAACAAACTCTTGGCAGTGAAGAAAAATGAAGGTCCTGGTTGATTAGGTTCCTGTAACGCAGCGAAAATGAACGAGTTCTTTCCACTTTTATTTCAGCATTCAGAGCAGCAAACAAAGGTAACTAGTTGCCTTGTGTTGCTTTCAGTGAACCAATTTGCTCGCTTTTCTCTTAGTTACATTTGCAATGGAAATTCAAGGTGAGTTGAATCAGCGCGGTTTTACTTCTAAAGGCCCTGGAAGATTTCAATGCATAGAAAAGTCATTATATTTATATATGGAGATAAAAATTCGAGATTAAATTCTGCAAATTGAATCAAAAACAGCAAATAAATGAATGTTTTTAGTTGTTTTGTCAATATGGCATGAGAGATATTTATCAAATGGAATAAATAAATATTCGTATAAAAAAGAAATAAAGGATTGCAAAATAGCTGAGACTACTGGTGCATCATCAGCGGCTGTAAAGGTCTTAACAAGAAAACTGATCATTTTTTCAAAAGTAAACAGAAGTAAACTCTTCATTCAGGTGTTTGCATAAGTTTCAAAATATTAATCAGAAGAAATTAAATTCACAATAACTGAATTAACGAATCACTTGATTCTTGATCCTCGAAAATCGTTATTCCATCAGTCAGTGGCATCAGTCAGTGAGATAATTCGAATGCGCCATCAACCATCTTTGTTAATAATTAGTTAATTGAAAAGTAATTAATATCTCAATCAACCAATGACCTATGAGAATCGTCAAAGCATCAATTCTGCGTTTCGTTAGGAGTATCGTCACACCCTACGGTAACCCCTACGGTACCCCCTACGGTACCCCCTATGACGTCACAGACCACGCCCCCTATGACGTAACATGACGTAATCATGCCGTAACATACCACGCCCCCTTATTAATAATTCCTCATTAAAAAGCCCCCTTTCACCCCGTGGCGCCATCTGGTGACAATGAAGAGTACTAATTCCCCAAAAAAACCTATTTTATCTCTAATTCTTCGATTTTTGATATCCCCCCCCTTATAAAAAAATTCTTCCCATCATTTCAATTTTCATTGTCACCATCTGGTGACAATGGAAAAAGTACTCTTAATTGTCACCAGATGGCGCCACGGGGGTGAAAGGGGGGCTTTTTAATAAGGGGGAGGAATTATTAATTATGAATAAGGTGGCTTGGCCTGTTACGTCATGATTACGTCATGTTACGTCATAGGGGAGGGGAGTGGCCTGTGACGTCATAGGGGAAAGCACTGTGCAAAGGGGAAACCGAAGGGTGTGACGATACTACTTTCGTTGTCTCAGTTGCTTCGAGTCACGCTTTGCCTCTTAAGTGAGTGATGGAGCAAGGGAGAAATAGTGCGAGTTGTTCGTGATCTGATTTCCGTGTTCAGATCAAAATTGTGCCAGTGCAGAGACTTAATCTTTTAGCCCATACCTTGACTTCAATGAGAAAATGGATATCAGTAGATATGGAAGAGCAGAATAATATCATATCAGACGTTAAAAACTTCTCTCTGTGTGGTCAAAAACTATACTCTGTACTCTCTACTGTAGTTCCCAGGTTCGAGTCCCAGCTGGGTCAGCATTGAGATTTATCTCCGCAAAATTCCCCGCCCTGCCCACAGTCAGTAGGGGACACCGATGGGCTTGAAAAGGCCGCCGTCCGTCGGATGGGACGTTAAGCCGTGGTCCCGTGTGTGGGAGAGACATACCCTGTGCACGTTAAAGAACACGCTGGAAAGCCTTGACGGGAGGTTACCATCTGTCTCCCAACAGCTGTTCCAGTGGGTCCCCTCCCCCAACCTTCTCTGAGCCTTCGGGGTCCATGTGACCTGGCCATTTAGCCCATGGTGTGCAAAAAAGTGCCGCTCAGAGGTAAAACAACCCAACAACTGTACTCTCTAAAAACATGCCGGATAACAGCCTAATGTTATGGACATATCTGGCACTTACAGTAGATCTCATTTTCCATTGTGAACCGATTTCAATTAGTCTATTACGTAGCAAAAAAAATATGAAGGGAAAACCAGCCAACTCTCCAGGAATTTCAACTAACTTGCACTTCTATATTTTGTACTGATATTCAGAAACCTGTTTAAAAAATATGCTTTGTGTTTTTCAATGCACAAGACATGTACTCTTTAAAAACTTTGTTTTAGATTAATACTTTGAGTGCGAAGATTTTATGAAGTTGCTACATGTTGCGCTAGTTTTTCTACATAAATTTTGCTTACTATGATATTGATACACATTTACATGTAAAACTTCGATTTAATAGAATAAAGATAAACTAATATGTAAGTGTACAATCAATCACGATTTAAATAAAAAAATTACTAAACATTTTGCAATATTTAGACGAGGGTGGAAAAATGATAGTCTTTAAAAAAATACATACTACAAAATGACCGTCACTGTAAATGAGATTTACTCCTTCCTACTAAACATTCATTTACAAACAAAAGTCGAATCGCTGTTGTTGACATACACCGAAGACACAAAATATTATGACCAGCGCGTCTTTATGCAAATCGAAGCAGCTGCCAATAAACGACGGGGCGTGTGAAGGTCATGAAACGGTATAAATAACACCTGATACTGAGCTCTGTTAATGAGTGTTATTAGTGTTCTTCAGATGGGAAAGGCAGCGGACTTAAGTGAGTTTGACAAAGGCCAAATTGTAATCGCTAAACGACTGGGTCGGAGCATTTCCGAGACGGCAAGGTTTCTGGGATTCTCACAGTCAGCAGTGGTAATAATACCTTCAAAAAGTGGTTCGAGGAGGGAAAAACCACGAATCGCCGGCAAAGTGTGGGCCGCTAATGACTCATCGATGCAAGAGGTTAGCAAAGGATATCCCGTATGGTACGAACCAACAACAGGGATGCTGTGGCGCGACTCGCCCATAGTTTGAATGCTGGTGACGGGAGTAATGTGTCACAACACACAGTACATTGAACCCTGTTGAAAATGGGGCTGGGTAGCATCAGGCAACTCCGGGTACCCATGCTAATCTCGGTTAACCGTCGAAAGCGCCTACAGTGAGCATGCGAGCATCAAAACTGGGCCTTGAATGATTGGAAGAAGGTCGCCTGGTCCGATGAATCTCGTTTTCTGTTGCACCATGTGGACGGCCACGTATGTGTGCGTCATTTACCTGGGGAAGTGTTGGCACCAGGATGCACCGTGGGGCAAAAACAAGCCGGTGGAAGAAGTGTAATGCTTTGAGAAATGTTCTACGGGGAAACCTAGGTCCAATGATTCATGTGCAGGAAATTATGACGTCTGCCACCTACCTAAACGTCATTGCAGACCAGGTACATCCTTTGATGACAACTGAGATTTGTACCTAGAGGTAATCTGTGTCGTATATCTTGGGACTTGACCTCCGACGTGTCAAGATTACATTATGTGTGTTCAAGATCAAATAGGAGGCCACAAAGAGGTGAAACCTTGATCTAAGAGAGTTAGAAACGTAAAAATTGGTGTCTGGGAGAGTTTCGTGTTGCAGATTTCAGAAATATTACAAATTTCGTATCCCGGGTGAAGGAGGGACGAGTTCTTCGATGTCAAAGATCAAATTTACATCTCGAAATGCTAGAGAGCTAAAACTTAGTTCCTGGGTCATAGATCTCAGAAATGTTGGGTGAAATTTAGGTTGTTATTGGCCCTTCGAGTCAAAGGTCAAATATAACATACCTGTGTTAGAGGGGTAAAAATTGGTGCCTGGGAGTATTTTGAGTGGTAGATCTCAGACATTATGCCAGGTTGTTGATACGATGGGTCCTTGGAGTCAAAGGTCAAATTTGGATATACCAGTGCTGTAGAACTACAAATTGGTGAGTAGGGCTATCTCAGGCAGTAGAATTCAGAAATAAGAGGAATTTACAGACCCCCGTTGCGTTCAAGGTCAAATAGGGATCAGAGTGACAGGCTAGAACTCAAGAGGTGCGGAAGACACCGATTGATTTCTAATAGTAAATATATATGGCATGGCATTCTGGACGTAACTGGTATGGCATTCAGTACAGAGTTATTCAAGTGTTTAACTATCAAGAAATTAGTTGAAACTGGTGTCTGAAATTCTCTGGAATTTCTGATCTTGACTTTGTGGTTCTACTTCGGTGTCATTTAAGAATTCTTTATAATGCGCCGAGATTAGTGATGTTCTAGTTCCTAACACACTTTCGTCTACTACAGTTAGCAATCCTCAACGCATTTTGTTTGATTTTATTTTCCACTATTCAGAATTACTGATCCAATTTATTTTACTCCAGTCTACGAAGTTTTGGGTAATCACAAGAAAACATTAGGTATTACTCTGACCTCGTGAAAAGCAGAATTACTATTCACTGTAATAATTATACAGACCCACAACGTTCACTATCCCTTTACTCTTGCTACAAGTAGTTCATGTAATAATGCAAAGTAACACGATTTGAAAACAGGAGAATCATATTTAACTTTTCTAATTAAGCACTTTGCTTTCCTTACTTCTTCTTCACAAGTCTTGTACAAAAATAAAAGCGTCATACACGACCCAAAACTTTGTAATTAATTTCTCAGTTCACTGGCGAAAACTTGCTAGCCATTAAAATTGTTGTTTAGAGCGTCTCGGATGTGTTATCCAGTACAAAAATAAGGATTGTAGGGAGAACTGCAGCGTTGCTAGGAGATAAGTTTGGTGATGACAGCAGAAGCGCCAACACCCCCGAGGCAATTACATTTGGTGTCAAATTATTGGAGAAGACGACAATGAATGTAGACAATGAACCGACTGAAGATAAGGAAGAGAAATAGGATATGCAAATTGATTAATTAGACTTTAAGACCATCTTGTATCATTATTTATGACTAGTATTTCAGTTTTTCAAAAGGAAAAGAATATTCTCTTTATAATATCGCCTTTGGGTAACAACTTTGTCAATATTTGACTGATTAAATATCAAAGTTGAGTTTTCCAAATTCTTTTTTTCACTCGAAACAAAGTTAATTTCACATTTTCGTAAAAACATTTTTAGAGGGTTTTTTTTCCTTTCTGTGGTTGTTTAATATTTATGAGCTTAAAACTTTTATAGTACTTGTGTGAAATCTGGTGACGGAAATTTATAAGATATTATAGCATCGTAAAAGACGAGAGGGGTTTGGGTTCATGTTATGACATATGATGGCTATTATGCATTGTATTTTTTTGCAGACACCTAATAATCTTTATAAAATCTTTTTTCCACACGTGGGATATTTTTGTTTTATCAAATGATCAGTATAACAAGAAAGAGAGAGATCATAGCATGGAATGATTTACACCAAAGGACAGACTACAACATCGAATGGTTATTTAGCAAAGAAGAAACTAAAGAATAATCCTTATAGCATTAGAGAAGCCATAGGATCGAATGATCTACCTATCAAAAGGTAGATCATGACTTCAAATGATCCACAAGAAAAGAGATGCATTTACATAAAATGATAAATATAACAAAATGCGGAAAATAACATCAAATGATCCACAAGAAAAGTGATGCGTTCATATAAAATGTTAACACAACAAATGGTAGATCATAACATCAAAATATCGATAAGAAAAGGGATACCCCCTCAAGCAGCTGCTTGCCACAGAGGTCTGACAGGAGCCTGTTAGTTTATATGCCATAGCAGTAGGTCTGAGAGGATGGCAGGACCCCATCAGAAAGAAAATGGATTCATTCGTATGAAATTCGATAATTAGAGTATTTTGAAGAACATTTTGCAGTAATGAGACAAGGTGAAAAATGGTGCAGTCGCACAAATAAATATCCGAACATATGGTTGATTACAGAATTCAGAAAAAAATATGGCAACGATTTATTTAGAAATTAGTGATCTGGCAACCTTCGTGTACAGTACACGAAGGCTGCCAGATCACTAATATATTCACCATATATTTTTTCTGAATTCTGTAATCAACCATGGTGTTCGGATATTTATTTGAGCGACTGTACTTCTAAGCACAATGCAGACCAAAAATTAACTGTCACTTTTAGTGAGGTTTATTCTTTCCTAGTTAATATTTTTTACAAACAAAAGTCGATTCGCTGCTGTTGACACACTTTTACAAGCTGAAAATATCGATATAAAATAATTAAAGAATATGTAGGCATTATCATTTTATGAATGCATCTATTCCATGTAAAATAATCTAGATGATAAAGAAAGAACTCAGTTGCAGTCGTTGCGATCGGACGTTCCTCGTAGAGCTCCTGTCAGCAGGGTGTGTCCGTCACCCGTCACCCTCCCGTGATCTCGACCAGAGCTTCTGGGCCGTCATCGGACCAGTAAGTTCCATAAACTTTATTGCTCCTACTCGTCCTTTCCCCCCTGCACCAGTCATTCGTGCTTTACACAGTGCGCTGTGTAGAGTGAGCTAGCTAAAATCAATTAAGCGCCAGAGCTTTAGAACCCAGTTTGTGCGCTTCCCTATAGTGGACCCTCCCGTTGGAGTTGTAAACCAAAACTCTCTACACAATGAATTCAATGTGTAACAGTTCTGGCGAAACAATTACTCCTAATGCCGACCATATGCTCTGCAGTGGATGCAAAGGGAAACTGCATTTTGGGTGCTCTTGCACAACGGAGAGGAACTACAAAAAAGGATGACCCAAGAGAAGAAAATAACGCGGCTCTGTACTGATGACAAATTAGGTAGAACAAATCCCAGACCCGTTTTAGATAAAGTAAACAGAGACAATACGCCTCTAAAGAATGAATAACGCACGTGTATCACCTTCGCCGACATCGAATGATACATTGACTACAGCCAAGAGACATCCTTGGGTCACCACTCCTGTAACGACACTTCGAGAAGGCTGTAACTCTAATATTCGACCCCCATCTTCGACGCAACAAGGAGCCAGAAGTTTTAAAACGTTACTAAATGAAATAACGCATTTAAGAAACTAAATCAAAGACTTTAGACATTGTGTAGAATTTTTCTCATCGCAACATGATACACTATTGAATAAATTTCATGACTCTGAAGTGACGCAACTAGACACTATAAGTAAACTGGCTACCATAGAAACTGCATGTACTGATATCAATCAAGAGAATACGGGTCTAAAATCGCAAATTAATGATCTTGAACAATACGGCAGATATCGAAACATCGAGATACATGGCATTCCAATGGACGACCTCTCCGCAAAATTCCCCGCCCTGCCCACGGTCAGTAGGGGACACCGATGGGCTTGGAAAGGCCGCTGTCCGTCGGATGGGACGTTAAGCCGTGGCCCCGTGTGTGGGAGAGCCATACCCTGTGCACGTTAAAGAACACGCTGGATGGCCTTGACGGGAGGCTACCATCTGTCTCCCAACAGCTGTTCCAGTGGGTCCCCTCCCCCAACCTTCTCTGAGCCTTCGGGGTCCATGTGACCTGGCCATTTAGCCCATGGTGTGCAAAAAAGTGCCGCTCAGAGGTAAAACAACCCAACCCAATGGACGACCAGGAGGTGAGAGAAAACCTAAATCAGATAATGATCAATGTTGCCACAGCGCTGGATATAAAAATTTTTAGAATTGATCAACTTGAAGCCTTACATAGACTGACAACAAAGAACAAGAAACCTGCGATTATTGCCCAATTTAAATCTAGAAACGAACGCGAACAATGGATGTCAAAAAGAAATCGAAAATCTTTGCCAGTAACGTTATTGATAACGCTAAAAAAACGCCAGTCTATCTAACTGACAATTTAACTCCAATGAACAGAGAATTTTTCTGAAAAGCGAGGTGATTGGCCAAATCGAAAAGTTTTAAATACGTCAAATTTCAGAACGGGAAAATCATGATGAGAAAATCTGATCAAACGTAATTCGAATTGACATGCTCACGAATTTCGATGAATTTCAAACGGGAATTATCTTACTTATATGCTCTACCATATTTGTTTTGCCATGGCGACTTTTTTTTTGATGACTTACCAGCATTTGATCACAACGAAAATGTTTTGTGCGACTATGAAGAAATTAAGAAATGGTTCTTGACTAGTAATTTGTGCTATGAATCTGATGAACATTTAAGTTTTCTACATGTGAACATTGGAAGTCTGAAAAAGAACTGGGATACTCTCTGTGTTTATCTTAAAGATATTTTGAAATTTTTGGATATTATTATATTTGACAGAAACTAATATTCTCAGCACGGACGCTCCATTATTCAATTTAGAAAATTTTAATCAACCTTTTACGAAAACTCCTGGACCGTTTGAACATTGGATTCTACTTTTCTTCCGCGACACATTATTAGTCAAAAAGATACCTCCCTTGTGATTCCTGCTGAAATACTGAATATAAATATCTACAAGGGTAATTTAACTTTCAATTTACTTGCTATTTACAGATCGTCAGATCGTCAAGCTCTGACGTTAACACTTCTCTTTCTAACCTCAAAAACTGGTTCCAAACAACTAATAAACATTGCAATCAAATACTAGTTGAAGACTTTAATTTAGATATCAAAAATATTAAAAAATACGGAGTTGCCAAATACGTAGATTTGCTAACCGAGTTTAGTTTCTCACCTATCATTACTAGCATCACTAGAGAAGACATCATTGGCGACTCTCTCTCTTAGACATGCATTGATCACATTAACGTCCGACTTGATATTAAACTCTACACAAAGTCAATGATTTTTTACAATAGGATCGAAGACCACTACTAAATTGCGTCAACTTGCGGGGGGAAAAACTTTGGAATTCGTCCAATCACACTAAAAAGCTAGATAACAATTTTAACACAAAAGCTATCTTAGATCATAAAAACATATGCAAAGGAATAAGCCTAACAAACTGGCTGGACAGAGGCGCTGGAAACGAAACCAAAATTCTGAACCAATAGACGTACTTTATGAAGCATTCATAAATAAATATACGGCGATTGTTAAGAATAACAAAATTAATAAATTATGGGATAACTCAAAAATTAAACAAAAAAATTAAACTGCAGAAAAAACTAGATAAATCAGGAAATAATAAACTTATAAGAAGAAAAGATTCGGCTTGGATTGACTACAAAAATAACAAGAGGAACATAAATTTTAAATTACTGTACACAAAAACACAGTCACATCCCTTATTAGGCAGAAAAAGAAACGAAAAATATTACTACAAACAATTTGAGTTTTGTAAATGGTAGCTAAGCATAAACTGGAAGGAGATCTGTATGCCAATCTACAGTGATGATGCACAGAACTGGTCAGTTCTAGCACCCTAAAGTCCGACCCCGCCTTTTTGTGGTGCAGGCCGTTAGTACCTTTCAAAAGAGATATTCTCTTTTCGAAGGGAACGGTAGGGGAGGGATGGGAGCTCAGTGTGGCCTACTGATCTGGTCATCTACGGCTACTTTTTTTTTTCTCAACCCTGCTGAGGAGTGGTCAACTTTACAGGGTCCTGTTGCTGACCATTTATACCACTAAACTGACTGGTTCATGGATTTGAGCTTGATTATGGATAATGGACTTGCTGCACTGGTGGGTCTCTGTTGAGGGAGAATCTGCCTCTGTGTTTTCTGTTTGTTTGTGGGTTGCCAGCCCTAAGTGAACAGAGGCACGGGATATCTTATTTAAGCTGGTGGATAATCCTTATCAGAGGGCATCGCAGGTACCTGAACCCTCACTTAACTAGTTGCGCATCGACAATCCTAAACTGGAGTAATGTGTATCAAGCAGGTCACATGGCTCTTGAAAAGGTCCACTTCAAAAGGTGGTGTCTGAAGTTCCTACCAGCTTCGGTGACTTCAGCCTTAGCAGAGGAGGATGGGTCTTTCCCCATGTCTGCGATCAGGGAACTGTTTGATATTGTTGGCCCTACCTACCTCAATAAACCTAGTTTCTTTAAAAAACCTATTAATTATATTCTCTCTGCAGGAATGGGGAATGTGAGGACATTATATGGAGATTATTCTCTTGATATCCTCACGCAGGAATTCCAGCACTATAAACCTATATATTCTAGGCTTACAAGAGACCAGATGGACAGGTAAAGGTGCGATAATTAAAAATCACTTTAAATTTCTCTTTTCAGGGAGACAGGATGGAAAGCATCTCCAAGGTGTATGTTTGCTTCTATGCAGACACGCCAGTGATGCTCTTCTAGGATATGACTGCATTAATGAAATATTTCTTACAGCAGAATTTAAAACAAAAATTAAAGACTTGAATGTCATCTGTTGTTATGCCACCACAGAGTATTCTGGTGAGAACGAGAAGGATACGTTTTACAGCCAGCTTCAGGATATTTTGAATTCGATGAATAAAGGAGATATTTCTCTTGTGCTAGATGACTTCAATGCTAAAGTTGGTACTGACTCTAATCTTTGGGCATGAGTTTTAGGTCCCTTTGGAATTAGTTGTTCCAATGGCAATGGGGAACGTCTCCTACAAGTAAGTAAACTTAATGGTTTGCGAATAACTAACATATACTACAGTCACCGGTACATTTATAAATATACATGGGCTTCACCTGATGGGTTGCACAGGAATATAATAGATTATATTTCAATTAACAGCAAATGGGCTAGTTCAGTTAGGAATACCAGATCATACAGGGGAGCCGAAATTGCGTCTGACCATTACCTGGTCAAAAGTGTTTTGCAGCTGAAGCTTAGGAAATGTTGTGCTAAGGCTAAAAAAAGCTATAACACTGAGTACCTGAAAGATCCAGATATAGCCAAAACATACCATGATAGGGTACTTAGTCATTATGACAATAGCGGTTTGATTACTGCTGAAGTTGAGAAAGAATGGGATTAGTTTAAACAGGTTTTTCTTGAAACCAACAGTACTCTTTTGGATAAAAGGGAACAGAGGAAACAAAATTATTTGAGTGATAAGGTTATGGAACTTATTTCTGAAATAAGGAATTGCAGGATTACATGAATCAACACCCTACTGGTCCTAACAGAAGGCATTACAACTAGTTTAATAAACGTATAAAGGATCAGTTAACAGCTGATAAGAATCTTTGGCTTGATAGCTTGGCTGACAAAGCAGAGGAAGCAGTTAGACAGCACAACAGCAGGGGGTTGTACCATATTGTTACTGTTTTATGTGGGAAGAAACAGAAAGGTACACAGGGATTGTGGGATAAATATAGCAAGGTGTTTGAAGGTGAGGATTCTGTGATGACTTGGTGGGCTGCGCATTTAAGAGAAGTTTTAAATAATGTGATTATTTCTACTACCATTGTTTGTAATAAGGATAGATGCATTATTGGCTTTAATGATGGCCCTATATCACATTCCGAAGTCACTTTTGGCTATCTCTAAATTAAAACTTCATAAATCCCCAGGGATGGATGAAACCACCACTGAAATGCTTAAAGCTGGGGACATTTGTGTTGTCACATGTCTGACTGAAATTTTGAATATTTTTCATAATAAAGGTGTTGATCCTACTAGAGCTATTATTGTCCAATTTTTTAAAAAAGGTAATCGCAGTTTTTGTGATAATCAGAGGAGAATCAGTTTACTTTCTGTTGCAATTAAAGTTATTTGCATGATTATAATTAACAGAATTAAGAATTTGGTTGATGAACAACTGCGTGATGAACAGTGTGGATTCAGAAGTGGTAGCGGATGTGTAGATAAAATATTTTCACTTAGGCAGATTCTTGAGAAATGTTTCGAGTTTCTGAAACCTGTGGTTGCTAGCTTGTTGACTTCAAAAAGGCTTTCGATTCTGTTCATGGATATAATTTGTGGTTGATTGTTAGATCATGTGGAATACCTGATAAGTTAGTTAGTGTAATGAGAGCTCTCTGTAATAACACTGAGTCGTGTGTGAGAGTTGGTACTACTTTCAGCTATTGGTTTAGCATTGCTAGTAGAGTTACACAAGGGTGCATTTAGTCTCTTTTTCTGTTTTGTTTGGTTATTGATTATATTATGTGAAATTCTTTGCAAGGAAAAGATTTTGGCCTTAGATGGTCTAGAGATTTCAAACTTTCTGATTTAGATTATGCGGTTGATTTGGCCCTGTTGGCAAATGATGTTGATGAGATGAATTCTTTCATTAGGGATTTTCATGAGAATGGTAAGAGAGTGGTTTGAAGCTTTAAAAGCTACCAGTTTGTTTTAACTTAAAATCTTAATTTATAATTGGGAGTAAAGGTAGTGATGAAAATTGGTCAGTCAGATAGTGCTTCAGTTGCTTTGAATGGCTGCACTCTTGAGCAAATGTCTCAGTTTAATTATCTTGGGAGCTATGTAACAGCTACTGGTGATGTGCGTCATGAGATAAATAGAAGAATAGGGATTGCCGCTGGGACTTTTAAGAATATATGGAGAGTGTTGAAAAATAGGCGTGTACACCTAAAGACTAAAATTAGACTGTATACTAGTTTGGTTCTTTCTAAGATTAGTTATGGTATCGAAACATGGACCCTGTGTAAGAAGGACAACACGCAACTTGATGCCTTTGATTCTAAATGCTTATGCAGTGTCTTGGGCATTAGGTGGTTTGACTTTGTAAGTAATGATGAGGTTAGAAGAAGGAGTCATCTGTCTCCTTTGAGCAGCATATTGTAAAGAGAGAGACTGCGTTGGTTTGGCCATGTTGCCCGTATGCATAGCTGCAGATTAGCAAACAGGATTATGAACAGTGTGCCTCAGCGTTTCAGAAAAAGGGAGAGAGACCTAGGAAGCGATGGGCAGACAATGTCAAACGGGACCTTGCTAGAATTGGCCTAGAGTGGCCAAATACAACAGCAGTAGCTCAGAAAAGACACGTCTGGAAAGGAAAATTACACCGTCTGGTTGAACCTCTGTAGCCCATGGCTGCATGAGGATTTTGTATGTATATGTATGTATGTAAAAACAATCCAAAGGAAAATTGGAAACTCATCAATTAAATTATTGAAAATAAACCTAAAACTTCCATTGACGATTTTATCATGAAGAAAATGTCAAAAGGTATGTATGAAACTCAAGCAGCTGAGAAATTTAACAACACCTTTATAGACATTATTGTCAATCTTAGACACGATAACTGTATACAGAATCTCTCTACAGTTCCTAAACATATCCAATTTACTATTCCTTTAATTTTTATACCTCCCATCTCAAAACAAGAAATTTCAAAATTTTAAGTGCCTTAAATGAAAGAAAATCATGTTGATATAATAAGTGATGCACATTAAAGCATGTGAAAACACTTCAGCTGATCTCGTGAAAACTTTATCAATGGAAGCATATCTACAGGAGACATCCCTAATAAACTTAAAATTGCTATTTAAGGCCAATTTACAAAAAGTGGAACTAAATTTTAGGCCAAATACAAAAGTGGAACTAAATTCCATTGCACTAACTATAGGCCATTGCCATCCTACCTGTTCTGCAAAAAATCATTGAAAGATATGTAGTTAATATTCTAGGTAATTTTTTTATAAAACATATCATTATTAATGAAAGCAATATGGTTTCCAAAAAGGTAAAAATGCAATTACACTTTTAAAAGAGTTTTCTGACGTCATTAATAGAACTTTAAAAACGAAAAAAAAGCAGCTGCTATCTTTCTGGACCTTCGAAAGACATTTGGGTACGTTAGATCATGATATTCTATTTCAAAAATTGTATACTTATGGCATCCGAGGTATTTCTCTTAAATGGTTCGAAAATTATTTAAAAATAAATGGCGTTTTAGTAAGAAGAGAACAGTGTACACTGGTGCCCCACATGGTTCACTTTTTGGTCCACTCTTATTCATTATTTGTACTAAGGATTTAACAAACCTTAAATTGAAGGTCTCTCTTTATATATATATATATGCTGATGACACCTCCTTGATTAACAAGAATCACAATACAGCAGACGTAGTCCGAGATACACAGATGATTTTAACAAAATTATTAACTGGTCTCACATTAATCGTATTTACGTGAACTCAGATAAAACCAAATGGATGAGCTTTCATTCACCAGGATATTACGATCTTTCATCTTATGCAATTAAAAGCCACGAACTCTTTTGTCCTTATAACATGATAACTCATGACCCTGACTGCTGCGACTGTGATGTTATTGAGCGTGTTGAGAGCCATAAATATCTTGGACTTTACATGGATACAACCTTCCGATGGAATACACATATTCAAAAGTTAGCAGGGAAATTGCGCCTTTGTGCATCTAAACTTTGCAAACTACAATTTGCTGAAAGCACACATACATGTATTTTGGTTTACAAAGCTATCTCTGAATCTATATTTACTTATGGTTTGACAATATACGGCTCAACTAACCTCCCAAATATAAAGAAAATAGAAACTATTCAATCACACATTGCTAAAAATATAATCCCATACAAATTAAAAGATTCAATTCAACATAGTGAAGAAAGACTAAATTATCTAGACATACTTTCTTTTCACAACTTTTACAAATACATAATCACTTTAAAATATTTTTCACAATTATTTAATTCTAAAATCTCTCATGGGAAAAACACAAGGTTACAAATCCAATAATTTTTTCCATCTTCCGAAAATATTAAACAATTACGGGAAATATACGAGGGCATATATAATACCTTACGTGTTCAATCAATTCCAAAGGGAAATTATTTTATTAAACAAATTTAGATACGTGTTTAATAAAATAATTTCCCTTTGGAATTGATTGAACAAATTTAGAGAAATCAAAAATAAGACTAAAAATTTTCTTCTAGGTACTAAAATCGATATAAAAATTTGAACCATCACATTGGAACTTCCACTGAAATTCTCATAATGCGATGACATTGTTTTAAACTATATCTCCTGTATTTTCATGTAACGTTATTATTCTTCTCTCCTGCAGATTAGCAAATGCTTTGCGGGTCATTTGTTTAAACTTTGTATAACTAACACGAATAAAGATTATTATTATTATTTTATGCCTTCATATAAAATGATCCACATGAAAAGGAAGGAATGCCTTCATACAAAAATTATCCACGTAATAAGAGATATATCATAGCATCTAATAGTCCTTATAGTCGAATGAACCAGCAGCAAACGAGAGATTGCAGCATAAAATAATCCACAAAAAAGGAAAGAGGTATCTTCAAATAAAATGATTCACATAACAAGGAAAGAGGTATCTTCATATAAAAGTATACATATGAGAAAAGAAAGACCATAACAACGACTGATCCCTAGAAAAGAGAGACTTCTCTTATCCAGCGTTTGTGGTCCTAGTGACCTGGTCACTTAACCCATTATGAGCACAAAAGTGTCTCTCATTGATAAACGCAACCGAGCGATTAATTGGATTTAATCCCCATTGTGATTTGGTGATTAATAGGGAGATTTTCTCATCTAACTCCCACTTCGCCCCTCGGTGAGAAACTGAACACCGATGGAATTGGAAAAGTCACCGTCGTATGAGACTTCAAGTCGTGGCCCCGTTCACAATGTAACTTAATTCTATTCGCATTAAAGTACATGCTGGATGGAATTTTTGGAAGTCTTCCATTTGTATTCTAACCGCTATCCATTGAATCCCCACTCCCTGCCTAATCTGAGCTCTTGGGATCGTTGTGACCTCGTCATTTAGCCCACTGTGTGCTCAAAAGTTCCACTTAGAGGTAAAACAATTCAACAATTGAACAGCAGAAAAAAATCGTGGAATATTGAAGAAACTTCTGAATTATTAAACATTTAATGAATATCGTATTGCGAGTTTTAAAATTGTTTCCTGTTATGGGGAGCAAAAAATATTTTCTCATTACAAAATTATTTTCTTTCACAACCAGTCACGAAACAATAAATATAAGCCTTATAATTTAACGTACGTAATTTAGGTCGTAATCCAAATTAATCAAACCACTGTAGGCATTGCTAACTCTCGCACAAAAACGAAAACTATTTTTCAAAACTTTATGGGGTCAAAATTACAATAATTAAATAGTTAGAGTCTGATGGAATAGCATCGCAAATTGGATGCCTCGTGTGGATGGCCATCGGTCAACATCTTCCTTAATCCAACTTTGATATCTCTTTCATTAGATTATTATACAATTCCTTTCGCCTGCGCAAACATCGCAAGTATAAATCCTCGCTAATTGAATTCTTAACGTAATCATTTATCTACTCTTCATTAATTACATCTTATCCAATTACCAAATTCAGCTCTTTAATTTCCCAAAGAAAATGATGAAATATAGTTTATTTTTACGGTACACACTATTCTCTTGCCTCATGTCTGATATTTATTCCCATTTATTTCCGTCTAGTTTCCAAATAACTTTAGTGATTTGATCGCAAAGTCTTCGTAAGCTGCTTTGCAGAACTGTACAGCCGCTTATGCAAAAGCTCTGCAATAAGTAACGAGTTTATTGGAAAATATTTTCAACTCTTTAAACTTCCATTTATCTCGAAGAACATTAGTCGATAAAACCCGTCTCGGCTTTATACAATTAGCATGCAAATTGCCTGAGGCAAATCTCCATTGAAAAGCTGGTATCTATTATCCTTACACTGCCTGAAATTCACCCATCTAAATGTCTGTGACGTTTAACTATGGAATAACGAAAGGTAAAGATAAGTTTGGCGCTGAATGAAGTGTCTTCTTGTCAGACTTTGAAGCTGATCTTTTCCACAAGTAATCACCGGTGCTCAATCGATACATCGGATAAAGATACACGAACACATACACGCGTGTTGACTTAAGTATCTGAAATTCTACTTTTAATGAGGCGAATTAAAACAAAATAATTCTCCTTTCCAGAACCGAGGCAAGATGCTGGGATTGAACCACGGGGCTTTCTTTACACATCACTGAGATGCAGATGGTAATAGAATGAACGAACAAACGTTTCTAAAATGTAAGCACACTCTAGAGTTGCTATTAATATCAGATCGTTACGTCATCTTCCATGTGCATGTATTTCGAATGGGAGTGGAAAATGATAAGGATAATTGGAGGATAGTCAGTTGAAAGACGCTTTTATCAATCGATGTTTAAGTAGGTTCATCTGAAATTATAAGTTAACTGTAGTTTTAAATAAATGCCTGTTGAATGTTAATCAGTTCGTAATTTATAAACAACAAGGTTTTTTTAAGTAAACGTCTCTATATCTTTCAATAGAATATTCGGAATGATTAATATTTAAGCAAACATAGTTTCTGTTTTCAATTCACCACGTATTCTGCCAAACAATTGAGCAGTAAGTGATAGCCTTATATGAATCTCTGCATATTAATGAGCAGTAAATTATAGCCTTATATGAATCCCTGCATATTTATTAACAGTAAATGATAGCCTTATATTAATCTCTGCATATTAATAAGCAGTAAGTGATAGCCTTACACGAATCCACCAAACAATTGAGCAGTAAGCAATAGTCTTATACGAATCTCTGCATATTAATGAGCAGTAAATGATAGCCTTATATGAATCCCTGCATATTTATTAACAGTAAATGATAGCCTTATATGAATCCCTGCATATTTATTAACAGTAAATGATAGCCTTATATTAATCTCTACGCATTAATGAGCAGTAAGTAATAACCGTATATTAATCTCGGCTTATTAATGATCAGCAGGTAACAGCCTTATATAACTCTCTACATATTAATAAGTAGTAAGTGATAACCGTATATGAATTTCAGCATATTAATGAGAAGTAAGTGATAATATTGTGTGAATCTCTACATATTAATGAGCAGTAAGTTATATGAATATTTATATATTAATGAGCCTTATATGAACATTTATATATTATTGAGCCTTATATGAATATTTATATATTAATGAGCTCTTAAATGCAATTTCTGCATAGCTGGTCGTTTAAGTTACCAGTAACGTGCAAAGATTAGAGATTCTGTTAAATTTCAAATCGAAATTGATGATTCGATTTGAATAGAATCTTTTTGTTTTCACATTGGGATGCTTTCAAATTTTAAATTGTGTTTTCGAATTGGGTTACTCTTGAAAATTCTAAATGTTCTTGATTGAGTGTATTCTGTGTGAGCTGGCATCCTCTTCTTATGAACTACAGGGTGCTCATAAATTGCTGACGTTCCTTCGA
This sequence comes from Ryuthela nishihirai, assembly GCA_038380435.1. Classification (NCBI taxonomy): domain Eukaryota; kingdom Metazoa; phylum Arthropoda; class Arachnida; order Araneae; family Heptathelidae; genus Ryuthela; species Ryuthela nishihirai. The sequence goes on from JAWZYU010000030.1 coordinate 36,055,910, forward strand.
ATTTTTCTCTTGAACAAGGAAATCACATTCAAGGAATGGGTACAAATAGGAAAGAATACTGGTCCGGCAATTTTCTGCCGCTTCTAAATCGAGCATCGTGTAGCTAATAAATGATATAAACAGAGTAAAATTGGTAAATAATGTTTCCCATAGAGAAAATAAGGTGTATGATTTTGCAAGAAGTTTTGAAAAATATTGTCAGAAAGCAGCGAGAATTCCATCAGGTTTTTCCACCCATCATTGTGATATTAAGAGGAGTGATAGTTGACCTCCGAACTTCTTTTTAATATTTCACTTTAACTAATTACTCCAGGCAGGTCCTGCGATCCTCACAGACCTTCTACTGTGGCATATAAACTGACAGGCTCCTGTCAGACCTCTGTGGAAAGAGGCTGCTTGAGGGGGTATTAATTAATTAATTAATCTTCACCCAAGTTTCTGGGTGAAACCACAGATCCGTGAGGTTTTACACCCATTCTTAGAGTTACGCCAGATGTGATGTTGTCTCGATGAAAGAAGCAAAATCTGCCGATGCACACTGGTAGAGGACAACACACCATTTATTTACGCTTTGTACCTTCACACATATTTTTTTTAAAGAAAATAGATTTTTATTCATAAAAGTAAAGAATACAGTACATTTACCATTTGACCAGCAAAGCTAAATAGCTTATCTGCAAGAAAATAAATAAATTAAATTAAACATAGGTCATTCAGTCAGAAAAATTGTGTATATCAAATAAATTCAGAAAGCACAACACATATTAATCAGCTAATCAGAAATTCCCAAATATTGTTTTCAATTCGATTTTCAGTCTACTAAAAGAATCAATATTTAGTATTTCTTTTGGGATAGCATCAAATATAAGTGGTACTTGATATTCGAAGGTACAGTCGCTCAAAAAAGTATCCGAACACTATGGTTGATTACAGAATTCATTAAAAATATCTGGCAACGATTTTTTTAGAAATTAGTGATCTGGCAACCTTCGTGTCACGTGACACGAAGGTGTGCCAGATCACTAATTTCTAAAAAAAAACGTTGCCAGATATTTTTTATGAATTGTGTAATCAACCATAGTGTTCGGATACTTTTTTGAGCGACTGTAGGTGGTCATATTATTTTGATACTAGATCGTGTGGGCTCACTCACGGAAATATTGAGCATGTGCAGTTACCGTTCACAGCAAACTGGACCGTGTGCAGTAACTGCACACGCTCCAGTTTGCTGTGAACGGTAACTGGAGCGTGTACAGTTGCTGTACACGCTCCAGATATTTTTCCTGAATTCTGTAATCACGTGACACGAAGGTTGCCAGATCACTAATTTCTAAAAAAATCGTTGCCACATATTTTTCATGAATTCTGTAATCAACCATAGTGTTCGGATACTTTTTTGAGCGACTGTACGGTTTCCGTAATTACTTCGAAAAGGTAGACATTTTATAATATCCTTGGTTTTAAAGCCATGTATTTTTATTGTGTTGAAGTTTTAGTTTCCATGTTTCGTCAAAAAAATTTTAATTATTAAATTATATTTATATAAATTACTGTAGGATAAAAGGTTTAAAAATTTTAATCTATCTGTTGAAGTTTTATAATTCTTTTTGCAAATGAAACGGAATAATATTTTTAACTATTATAAATTGCAGTTTTTCTATTTTATTTATGTTAGTTAAGTTAGTTGTTCCATGCATAATTATTCCATAATTTAAAATCGATTCTCATACTCCTTTAAAAAATAATACACAGGTTTCCATATTTAGTACGTACTTAAATTTTTGAATTTTTATTGATAATATTCTCAAGCTTTCACATATGTGGGATAAACGAGCATTCCACCTAAAATATCCATCAAAAATGATTCCTAGGTATTTATTTGATTTACTTGCTCAACACGTGTACAACTACATAATGATTCATAATTGGAAACATCCTTTTTTTTTCGGAATTAATCCCCTATTACTATTAAGTTTGTGGGGGCCAGAAAGGATAGTCCCCAGCTTGACTTTTATATTTCTGTGTGTAAGAAATTTTTTTACGAAATCAAGTAGATTTCCTGTAATTCTAATTTGATGTAATATGTAGAGAATGCTAGTATGTGAAGCAGTATCAAGAGCTGAGGTGAGGTGCAGAAAGACACAGCATAAAATTTCTTTGTTACTAAAGGCAAGTTCAGCTGAAGTGGTGATGTCAAAGAAATTGTCTGTGGTTGATCTGTGCTCTCTAAAGCCTATTTGGCAAATGGGGAGATTATTGTTAGTGTATAGGAAATATTTCATTCTAGAGAGCACCATTCTTTCAACGATTTTTTTGTACACATGATGTGAGAGCTATTAGTTTATAAGAAGAAATTTCAGATTACTGGTTTGTGTGATTTTAGAATGGGGATATTATGAATGCCTTCCCATTCAGAGAGTATGTGTTGTGTTTCGCAGCATTTGTTGTATATGTATAGCAAAGTACTAAGTGTTTTGGTACCAAAGTGTTTTATAGCGTTGTAGGTGATGAGATTAGGTTCAGGTGTGCTTTTCTTTTTGGCAGGATGTATGGCTGAATTTAGTTCTTGCATTGTGAATGGTAGGTTGAGGGCGGGGAGTTTACAAGATTTATTTTGTCTGATTATGTTTTCCATATGGATGCAATGCTCCTGGTAAGTGGGTGTGTTGGCTTTAAGGGGGGGAGGGGTGAGTTGCATTGCAATGAGGTTTGTCCCTTGTTTTATGGAAATATTATTTTTCCATAATATGTTATGCCAAGGGGCTGTGGGCTGTGGGTTGTGCCTGGGTAATGAGTGTTTTAATAGCTGACCAAATAAGGGGGGAGTCTGTTCTGGGTTTGAAGTTGTTACAGTAGTTCCTCCACTCCTCTCTTTTATTGTTAAGTCTGAGTCTTCTAAGTTTGGCACTGGCTTTGTTGAATGTGGTAATGGCAGGTATTGTGAGGTGTTTCCTGGCTGTGTCTTCTGTTTTTATCCTTATGTGTAGATGAGAAGTGATGGCTGGATGGTTTTTAATAACTGCAGTCATGTGTTTGGTGGTGAATTTGTTTGTGTTTATGCTTTGTTGTATGCAAGAGTATAGAGAGGTAATGTTGTTAGGTGTTTGAGTGGTAATATTATTTTCACAGTTGGAGGAGAAATTGTGCCAGTTGATGTGTATTTTTTTAGTATAAGCAGAGGATTTGATTCCTTCAAGTGTGATGAAGATGGGGTAGTGGTCACTTTGCCATGTAGAGTGGTGGACCTGTCATGTGATAATTGGTGATATGTCAGGAGCGGAGAGAGTGAGGTCAAGAACAGACTCGTAAGGGATTCTGTTGAAGGTGGATGAACCATCATTGTTTATGTCCAAGTTGAAGTATTCGATGAGTGTTTCCATTGTTTTGCCTCTGAGGTTAGTTTTATTGCTGCCCCAGATGGCATTGTGTGAGTTAAAATCACCCAGGATAATGTTAGGTCCTGTGGAGAGAGAGAAAATATGAGTAAAAATCATTAATAATTTTGTTGGTATTGATGTGTTCATGTGGGTAAAGGTATACATTGTAGATGTTAAAGGTGGTATGTTGAAATTTAATATTAATGCTTACAATATCAACACATACACTTATATGTAAGTGTATGTGTTAGGGTTGTGGATAATACAGTGTGGGAATTTTTTGTGAGCCAATGTGGTGGAGTTAGTGTGTGATTTGTTTGAGGAGACATTGTGTAGGATGTAGGACTTAAAGTTGAAATTGTGTGGCACTCTGGCCTCATTAAGTGTCGGAATAGAGATGATGTGTTCTTGTGTGAGGATTTAATTTCATGTATTTTGTTAGGGAGAGATCTACAGTTTCATTGTATGCAAGTTTATACGAAGGGAGTGGACCTACGAAGTTGCAATAAAACCATTTGCGAGCTCACTTTAGCAAGCATCTGGAAACAACACATCTAGGCCACGAAGGCATCTAATGATCAACATCCCCATTTAAGACATTGCTGAAAATACGCATATAGCAGAGATATGTACAAGAACAATAAATCAGAAAACAAAATTAAAGGGACACGACAGACAATCATCCAAAGCATTTTTATCATCAATTTGAACTCATTGGCAGTTTACTTGATAAACAACATTGCGAAATGAAGAATGATGTGGTGAAGCTGTTCCTCATGATCCAAATGGAAGTCGATTGCATTATGCATACCACCTTTCAACAAGATGAGATACCTATTCATTTGGTGCTGGAGGTTTTAATTTTCTTGATAGCATTTTCAATGACAGTTGGTGAGGTGATGAGGGACTATACCTAATCGCTGAACCAAAAGCGTACCAGGGAGATCACCCCTCTCCCAATTCCCATCGTCTTATATGAAATCTCAAACATGTCTACCTCCTTTGAAATCCAAAACAGGTGTTTTGGTATAACTTTATTTCAATCCATATTATATATGGGGCTGAAATATTATATAATATATACATAATAAAAACAACTATTAAATCTTATTCCATATAGAATATCACTTTAACTTTCCTGTGTGGTGAAATATTTTAGTAATTGGGAAATCCTACTCAATATTCATGTAATTCCCCCCCCCCCCCTCCCCGGGAACTAAATCTTGTGTACGTTCCTATATTGAACTTATCGCGTTAGCTGAGACATTGAGATTGTGCAGTATACGCATCGACGGTTCTCATAGCTCACTGCTGATTGAGAACTTGATAATGCTATACAAGATTGTTAACTGATTACCAAGTAATGATAGCACAATCAACCAATTACAGGGAAAAAAACAATGCTGCATCAACTGCGCAGTTTCCCACACGTTTCGAACCTGATTATATGTCATAATGGCAGCTGGATCAGTTGTAGCGAATTGGAATCTTAGGACTACATGACACCGAATGGTCCTCCCACCAAAATCGTGTCACAAGTGACCGCAGTACAGTCGCTCAAAAAAGTATCCGAACACTATGGTTGACTTCAGAATTCAGAAAAAATATCTGGCAACGATTCTTTTAGAAAGTAGTGATCTGGCAACCTTCGTGTACAGTACACGAAGGTTGACAGATCACTACTTTCTGAAAAATCTGGTTGCCAGATTTTTTTCTGAATTCGGTAATCAACCATAGTATTCGGATATTTTTTTGAGCGACTGTACAATCTGCCAGGATAATATAATGCAAGCAGCTCTTTTAAAAATCCCCCAGAAAAAATGCTTTCTAACCTACAGAGGACAAATAAACAAGAAATTGAGAAGAAACTAAACTTTTTCACAATCTTTAATTTTACTCAGAACAAAGATTTTCTAGTAGAATATTTACTCAAAAATTTATATAATTTTTCAAAGACTTCTACATTTCCCTGTCCTATGGGTGAATATGAACAAGTTAGACGAATGTAAGAAGATACTAAAGAGACAACTTTTATATTTCAGCTGATTGTCCAACTTCCGTATTTTAAGGGGGTGGGGATAGCCCAGTCGGTTGCGCGCCAGCTCATAATCTGTAGTTCCCAGGTCCTGGTCCCAGCTGGACAAGCGTTGAGGTTTATCTCGGCGGGAGTTTGAAAATTCTCCGCCCTGCCCAAGGTCAGTACTCCTACTGATCGTGAGCAAGGGCAGGGAGATGAGCTGATGGGCATGGAAATGTCACCATCCATCGGATGGGACGTTAAGCCGTTGTGCCATGTGTGGGAGAGCCATTACCTATGCTCGTTAAAGAACAAGCTGGATGGCCTTGACGGAAGGCTATCATCTGTCTTCTGTTCACTGTGTCTCCTTCCCCCAACCTTCTCTGAGCCCTCGGAGTCCTTGTGACCTGGCCTTTAAGCCCATTGTGAACCCAAGAAGTGCCGCTCAGAGGTAAAACAGCCCCATCCGTAATATAGGGAAATAAATCCAAAAAGCATTATCATCAGTTCTTCAATGAGAAAAATTTGCTTAGTCGTTATTCCATTATTGGAGAATAAAATAGATATTTTTATTATGTTATCTTTAATAGTTTCATGAAGAAACTAGCATGGCTTAAAAATCGAATTCTTGTATGACGACTTGCCCCCATGTTTAGTTTCTTATCAGCCAACGCTTCTGGGGTTCAGCAGTTTGCCTTTATCACAGCAAACCAATAACATCAGCAGTCCGCCTGCCTGTTCTTGCGTAACGAAAGCGCCGGTAGTGTGCTTCCTGTTACCACCAGGGCAGCCAAATTGTCGACTTGTCCGGGTCACCTGCTACAGCAAAAGACATTTGTGACAATAGGTCCCTTTGTTCGGGGTGGACGATTGCCAGTCGTCTTGCAATAGGAGACATAATGTGAGGAGTGCAGTGAGAGCAGCAGAGCAAACAGAAATTGTTTGTCATGTGGGCAGGTTTCAGGTAATGGCTCGATTTGCTCATATTACTCTGCTATCTATGTACGTGTCGCCGAGTTTGAAAGCAATAATTTCATGTGTATAAATCTTCGTCGATATAATTTGTTTGAAATGTAGAGTGTCTTTATTGGCAGGTGGGGTTGCATGCGGGAGAAGCAAAAATTTTCGCTTCATTCGTTAGATTGGAAACAGTTAACTTCGGTTGACGAACATTTTGTGTAAAACGAAAAGCGAGAAGACTACTTCAGTATGACTTCAAAGAAAACTATCACATTTTTTTCTACTTAGTTTACGAAGAATGATTTTAAAATATTTTGCTTATGAGTAAAGAAATTAAACTTGTTTTTGTTGACTTTTTCTTTTTCTTTTCAATTGTTGTCGTTATCTGATATTAAAGAATTTTTTTGCCTTTTGGTTTGACAAAATTGGTAGATTCTTACGATATTATACTACTTTTACTATATACATAACACTCAAGCAACCATGGGTAGAGAGGTCCAACACTGCTCTACAATTTAGTTATATGCATATTTATCTTGGTATATACTGCTGTCGTACGTGGTCAATGCACGCCACTTCTAGCAAGGTCTTGTTAAATATTGTCAAGCCATTGCATTTTAAGTTTCCCCTCTTTTTGTGATATAAGGCACCCCGTTCAAAACTATTTGCGCTAATCTATAATGTTTCATACGTGCAACATGGCCAAAACCAATGCAGCGACTCCCTACACAAGATGTTGCTTAATGGCAGTTGATGACTCTTTCGTCTAACTTCATCATTACTTACAAAGTGAAAACAAAAATGCTGCATCAACCGCGCAAGTTTCCCACACATTTCGAACCTGATTATATGCCATAGTGGCAGCTGGATCAGTTTGAAAAGCTTGATGCCTAATTCCCAATCAAAGGCATCAAGTTTCTTGTTATCTTGCTTACAATGGGTGAAACTTTCTCTACCATAGCAAACTTCAGAAGGGACTAAATTAATTCGCAGCCTGATTTTAGTCTTCAGATGTCTATGCCAATTTTTCCAGAATCTCCAAAGATTCTTAAAGGTCCCAGCAGGAATGCTTATTACCCTATTATCTCACGTTGCACATTTACAGTATCTATAATAGAATACCAATACCTAGATAATTAAACTTAGAAACGTATTCAAAACCAAAATGAAGCGCCACCTTCTTGACCAATTTACATCACTTTAGTTTTCTCTCAGCTTATCACCAAACGTATACTATTACCAGTTTCCTTCAATGGTAACAAGGAAAGAGTTCACATCCTCAACATCATTAACCAAGAGTGCCAAATCGTCAACAAAATTTAAATCAATTATTTTCTTATATCTAGACCATCGAAAACTTAAGTCTTTCCCTTGTAATGAATTCCTCATAACATAATTAATGATAAAACTGAAAAATAAATGCAGTCGTGTGGAACTCCAGTAGTAACGCTAATCCAATCACCGCAAGCTTTACCAACTCTCACACACGACTCACTGTTTATGTGGAGATTGATCATTATATTAACCTCTCAGGAATGCAATATGATCTTTTATTTTTTCGTTTTTAATTTGCAACACATAGGACAGAAAAGAATCCTAGAAGCTACTCCTAGCTTTTGCAGTCCTTCTCATACAAGGTCATGCCCTACTAAGACCCAAGTCACTACTGAGCACTGCTTTAGTTACAACTAACGCAATACACGACGTTTGCCTTTCTAGAACAGTAGCTATCTCCCTAACCACTAAAGCAGCGAGGACTAACAATCAGCCACGAATTATAGCGATCAAGAAAATCATAAATCTTTTTGAAATTTATAAAGCAAGGTTAAGTTTCTGAAATTCTAAACATTTCTCAAAATTTTCTGTATAAAAACATTTAGTCTATGAATCTTGAACCCAGAATATTCATCCCATGCATTACCATCAATCAAACGTTTAATTTTGTTAAGAACAATAACAAACACTACTTTACTGGAAAAGAGTGTAGACTGATGTTCCTATAATTAGCAAAAAAACTACGATCAACTTTCGTCAAGAAATGAGATAAAAAAAAGTCTAGAAAAATCATTGTGCAATTTTAATTTAGAAATAGCCAAAGTAACTTTAGATCGTAAAATATGGTGAATTAAAGCCAGAAACGTATATATAATCACTAACTACCATGGGGACAAATTCATAACTGATGCTTCCAGAATTGAGTCTGCACGATGCCTGAAGCGAGATTTTTCCCATTAATACCCACTCTGACTCCTGTAAGAAAGAAAACATGTATCAACTTCGAAAGGCCCCATCCACTGGCTGGAACATTAAGGCTTAGACCCTTGGGCAGAGAGCTATTTGCAAGTTAAAGAACAAGAGAGATGGCTTTGACCAGTGTCTTTCATATCTCTCCGTACATGCGTCCAATGGATCTTCCTCCCTCGCTCAGCTGTGAGCCTTGGGATCCTTTTTATCTGACTATTTAGTCTATTTTGTGCAGAAAAAATGAAGTGTTGCTCAGAGGCAAAACTGCAACTCCACTCAAAAAATGTCGAATGGAGAGGGAAAAAATAATCTTCCTAGACGTCTGGTTTCCTGTCACATTTCTTGAGCTGTGGTGAAACCAATTTGACAATGTCGAAAAATATCCATTTTTGTTTTATCCTTTCGATGTTAGGCAGATTCTAGATAAAAATGAGTGAACATTTAATAGTAACGACCCTACATCCCCAATACGTTAATGGGACGCTAATTTTGAAATTCAATAACTTTTAAAATAAAATTTTTGTGGAAAAAGTGACTAGAGGCGAATTAAACATCTCAGTCAATTTTGTCTAAATATCGATTTTCTAGTATTTCAAAAATTATAGAAGTTTGAGCGTTTATCAACAGTAATGCTAGGAAAAAGAATTTACTTCTGAAGTTAATTAAAACTGCAAGAAAAAGTATTATTTCAAATATTGAAGGTAGTTTCAATCGTTATCACCTTTAATATATCAAATCATACCATTAACTCCGAAATATTGCATTTTTTGCATTCAATTATTTCTCAACCTATGTTTAGGGTAATTCCGATAATAGCTTTTTAAGCACTTTATAAAATATTCTCTTGATTAATATATCTTGATTTAATAATTAATATATTCTCTTGATTAATATATTTTGAATACTTTTATCCAGATAGTACGAGATATAAAAAAGTCTAAACCTGCTTGCTTTTATAACTGATGTAATCAGTTTGATAGATATTCACAAATATAATTAAAGAGTATTGAGTTTGCGATTAGTTTGAGATTTTGCGCTCATTGTCGGTAATATAAAAAATTGTTTCAATAAGGATTCCACGGAGTAAGAATCATCGGCATAGAGTTTCACCACTTTCAAAAACATTGAATTAACACTAATTGCAAATATACTGTCTTGTTAAAAAATATAATTTGCGTAAATGCCATATGTTTGAAGAACTTAACCACTTTTTCCAAAACGTTTCAAATGATTACAGTAGCATAATCATGGTACGCTGCAGTTCCACGTCATAAAATGATTGCATTCTGCATATCCAATGAAATCGAGCTTGAGGAAAGAAAAATAATAAAAAGAAAAGCTATTTCCTTCAATTTCATATTTAACAAACCACTGTTGGCAGTAGAGAGTTTCCCGTCCCTTCTAGAGAGCGTGGCGGGTGTCATGATACCGAATAACCACGCGATCCCGTCTCGAGCCACAGGCTGAAGATGCTGCCAGACGAGAATCGATGATCGGTTTATGCAACTGCTAAGGCATTCATCGCTCGAAGGTAGTGAACATCAAATGTACATTTGTAAGTGTGTTAAAACTTGGCCGACCGTTCGATAAACAGCTGTTACTCTGAAGTAAATCTCCAGAAGACTTGTTGTGCACACTTTGCCGTTCGTCTGGGGAACTTAATGGAAGTTCCGGCAGTCGCTGTTCAAGCCACTGTTGGTAATAGTATCGTCAGAAAAATATTCCAGTGGCTCCAGGACTTGCGTTCACCTTGAGAATAAATTTAGACGCTGAAGCGCATGAAAATCGGATTGCAGTTTGGAATTGAATATTCACGCGCTCTTGAATTTTGCGCAGCAAAAATTTTGTAGCAGGAAATGAGAATTTGGTGGATTGGTTGTTTTAAACTGTTTCGCATTCTACGAGAAGTTAGTTAAGAAAATTATATTGATAATCAGATCAATATTTCAGAGAAATTAGGTTTGTTCTAGTGATGTACAATTTTCTGCTCCTTAGTGCAAATGCTGTAGATGTAAATTCAGGTATCGGGTGTAAAACACGATTATATGCTAATAATAAAATAAAGTATACTTTATGATTCAAATTGTTTTCAATGTTTGTTGTAACTTTTGCATTTCATTTAATATTATCGAAAGCGCAATATGCTATTGTCAATGACTAAACATTGAAACCCTCAAGTTTTATTGACTGTCCCTCCAAAAGACTAAGATACAGAGATTAGTGCCGATAAGAAAAACAAATTATTGGTCTATTTTTTTTGTATCGAGATTGTTTTCATGTTCCTGGTCTTTTATGCATTTCTTTTGTTCGAATCATGATTTTTGAAGCAATCAAGTCCAGTGGAGAAGTGTCAGTGGAAGACATTGACACATTGAGACATGATGATGATGTTTAACAGTATAAAAATAAATTTTCATATCTCACAAGACTCGTTCGCGAGATCTTCATACAGAATTAAATACGTAAATTGCAAACATCAAACGTGATATTGAAGAAAATACACACAAAAAATAAAAACAACTCAGGAACTTTTTAAAAAAGCGAATAAATTTCTATTCATCCAGGAAGTGTAAAGATTTCAAAAAATAAAAAGTAACATCAATAACTATGCTCTATATATATATACAGTTCTCTTGAAATCTTAAGACAAAAATGCTGACAGAGAATGAGACTGCGCAGTTTCGGTTTCAGTAGTTCTCATAAATTTTGATTTATTGTGCTAACAACAATAAAAATAATGAAATCGTTTCGAAATAAGAAAACAGTTTTACTTTAGAAATGAAAGTATTAAAGCTGACACCAATGATAATAAAATAAGAGATGATAAAAACATAAATTGTCAAATTCCTATATTACATGAGGAAGTTTTTAGACACTATTATTTGTACTTAGCAACTAAATTCCTCTCTCTCTATCAGCATAAAAAATATCACAAATTTTCATTTGCTTCGTCCCGTGGCCGAGTGGTTAGCACGCTTGGCTACTGATCTAAGGGACCTGGGTTCGAGCCCCTGATTAGGCATGGATGTGTGTGTCGTTTTTCTGCTGAGGTCCTGCCATCCTCTCAGATCTTCTACTGTGGCATATAAACTGACAGGCTCCTGTCAGACCTCTGTGGCAAGCAGCTGCTTGAGGGGGTATTTATTATTTTTATTTATTAGTACAATTCAAATGAACTACATTTTGAAACTTGGTGATGTGGTCTTAAGGGGGTGTGATTTTTATCTTAAGATTTCAAAAGAACTGTATATATGTAGAGAGAGCATAGTTATTGAATGTTACTTTTTATTTTTTACATTTTTATACTTCTTGGATGAATAGAAATTTATTTGCTTTTTTCTTTCCTAAGTTGTTTTCCTTTTTTTGTGCATTTTCTTCAATATCACGTCTGATGTTTGCAATTTGCGTATTCAATTCTGTATGAAGATCTCACGAACGAGCCTTGTGAGATATAAAAATTTATTTTTATACTGTTAAACATCATACGAAATGAAAATTCTATAGCTTCTACAATCACTTACCAATCAATCAATGGTCCATGCGAATGCTTTCCAACTGATGTGTCTTGAAAGAGCTTCATGTACGCCGCGAAATAGTAATGTTTATGCAAAATTCCTATTCTCTTGGATGAAATTTAAATTTTTGATATTTTTAAAACTATTTTTATCTTTGCGTACATATCATTGAATTATCCATATATGCATTATATGGTCGGATTTCTCTGGAAAATATGAAAATAAAAAAATTATTGTAAAATAATTAATAATAGGAAAGTAGTGAGTAAAGGAGAGTTCTGGAACAGTGGCGGATCAATGTTAATCCTATGGGATCCGCCACCCATGTGTTTTAAGCTGGTGGCGGATGATTATCAACCACATTAGTCATGCAGTGTCAAAAAGAATACCTCCCTCCAGTGATGTAATAATCTGAAATTATATTATTCAGTTAAATTGCAGATAATCCATTAGTAATTTCCACCGACGTCCATCTTGGTTTCCACAAAGTCCGATTTTTTTTTTTCAATTCCACCATTTTGGAATCTGACGTCACCGATTAGCAGTTCTACCTTTTAAAGTATTTTTACCCAATAGCATTGTTTCTTTCCGTTTCTGCAGGTCAATCTTTTATTCCAGTTTCTGCGGGATAGTCATTCTTCTAGTATAAATACGACATCCATCGGTCAGATTCCTCATTCTGTTGTCAGACATTGACAGTGACGGCTCTCTGCTGCTGCTTCTCCGTGATTTTTCCAACGGCAATAGTGATAGTTCTCGACGTCCTCGTGTAGTATCAGCTATTTTACAACTCTGCTACATAATGTATCCATGTGATATATGTGAGAAGGCTTTCACACTCAAGACAAATCTGATTCGTCATATGAGAAATCACGATGGAAATAGCCTGTTTAAGTGCTCTGAGTGCGAATCGACATTCTCAAGGAGAGATGATGTCCGACGTCATGAGTTATCCCACACCTCCAGGAAAACCTACAAATGTGAAGAATGTGCAATGGAGTTTGGGCGAAAAGACAGTCTTTTGCGCCATCAAAGAAAGCCCCACAATAATAAGCGAAAACGTTCTGAAGATGAAAGGATTCCGCAGAAGAAGCAAAAACCAGACCCTGAAGACCCCTGTCAGTTTACAGAAGAAATGAAAAGGACCCTATCAACACATAAACTGACGGCAACGGAAGAAACATCAGTTGACCTCACCTTTTTCCTCGAATCCTCGCGGGAGTCACTCCTAACTCATCTGAAAGAAGAATTGACCTCGAAAGGTAGCATTAAATGGTACCTTGTCGTGCAAGTGCGATTCAGGCGAAAAGTTTCCCCTTCTACCTTTGAACACTGTACCCCGTTTTTCCGAAGTAACTGTGTCACAAGCCTACCTACATCATCCCTAAACAGAGAATTGGATTCAGCGTATAAGAAGATTAAGACCTCATTTGAAGAATTTGAAGGAGCACATAGTGGATGGACACTGGATGCCGTACTCCACGCTGAAATGAACATTGGAAAATATATCCCTCTTGCAGGATCTAGTTATATCCCTACTCCAAGAGAATTACTGCTAAAACACGCTATTGTCAATGTATGTAATTCTGACCAAAAATGTTTTGTCTGGTCTGTTTTAGCCTCTTTGTATCCTGCCACAGATAATCCGCAGCGCCTTAACAACTATATACATTTAGAAGACAAATTAAACACATCGGGCTTAATTTTCCCTGTTACAATAAATCAAATATCTAAATTCGAAAAAATGAACAATATTTCTGTTAATGTTTTTGGATATGAGAAAGAGGTGTTCCCACTCTACATCACACCATTCAGATTTAAAGCGCATGCAAATCTCCTTCTGTTATCGGATGATGAAAAGCAGCATTATTGCTCCATTAAGAATATGAGTAGACTTCTCAGTCCTCTCACCAAACATAACGGTGTACGTTTCTACTGTGATTACTGCCTTCACCGTTTCGCAAATGAATCCCTCTTGAAGGATCATGTTCCCTATTGTCGAGAACATGGACCTCAGAGAGTAGAACTCCCAACTGAAGAAGAGAAATGGTTGAAATTCACAAATTTTAAGTTTCAGCAGCTCGTTCCATACGTGATTTATGCCGACTTTGAATCATTCCTAGTGAAAGTGGACACTTGTATGCCTAACCCTGAAAAATCTCACACCACTATCACGGCAAATCATGAACCCTGTGGATTTGCATATCTTGTTGTTGGACATGATGGCTGCAGCTATAAGCCTCCAGTAGTTTATAGAGGTCCTAATGTAGTAGAAGAATTTTTAGAATGTCTGCTTAAAGAAGAAGAAAACATTAAAAATTTACTGTCGATGATAAAGCCAATGCAGCTCTCGAATCATGAAGAGGAATCATTTCACAACGCTACTGACTGTCATATTTGTAAGCATGCCCTAGGAGCAGATCGTGTGAGAGATCACGATCATATAACAGGTAAATTCCGAGGAGCTGCCCATAATTCCTGTAATCTGAACTTTAAGTTAACCAATAGGATTCCAGTTATCTTTCACAACCTAAAGGGATATGACAGCCACCTTATTATGCAGGGAATCGGCAGAATCAAAAATAAGAAGATTAATTGCATTCCCAATAACATGGAAACATACATAACCTTCTCCTTAGGGACATTACATTTTATAGACTCCTATCAGTTTTTAAGCACATCCCTTGAGAAGCTAGTAAATAATTTATCACCAGATGAGTTCCATATTTTAAAGGAACATGTTGAAACTGAACGGTTACACCTGGTTTTGAGAAAAGGAGTTTACCCCTATGATTATATTGACAACAGTGAAAAGTTTGAACAAATAGTATTACCACCACGTGAAGCATTTTACAACCAACTCACAGAAGAAGCACTAGGGGAAGAAGACTATACCCATGCAATAAGAGTATGGAATACATTCAACATAAAAAATCTAGGCCAGTATCATGACTTGTACCTGAAGACAGACGTGCTCCTCTTAGCTGATGTTTTCGAAAGTTTCAGAAAACTATGCATCAGATACTATGAAATCGATCCCTGCCATGTTTACACAGCTCCTGGATTAGCCTGGCAAGCATGCTTAAAAATGACAAATGTAAATCTTGAGTTGATAACTGACCCTACAATGTACCTTTTCCTGGAAAAAGGCATACGAGGGGGAATTTCTGTGATATGCAATCGTCTTAGTACAGCAAACAACAAGTATTTGGACACCTATGATCCTCAGTTACCCTCTAAATACATTATGTACTATGATGCCAACAATCTTTATGGATGGGCAATGTCACAATGCCTCCCTCAAAGCGATTTTCGATGGCTTAATAAAGAAGAAATAGCAGATCTAAATATTACGACAATTGCTGACGATGCGAATAAAGGATACATATTGGAAGTTGATTTAGATTATCCAGTTTCTCTACACGACAAGCATAATGATTATCCACTAGCCCCTGAGAAACTTCAGATTACCAGCAGCATGCTATCCCCATATTGTCAAGAGGTTGCCCAAAGCCTTGGAATAAATACAAACCATTCAGTCGTGAAATTAGCCCCAAATCTAAATTCTAAGGAAAAATATGTCCTTCATTATCGAAATCTCAAACAATATTTAACCTTCGGTATGCAGCTGAAGAACATACATCGCGTTTTAGAATTTAATCAGTCTTGCTGGCTAAAACCATATATAGAATTTAATACAGATCAGCGGAAGAAAGCTAGAAACGACTTCGAGAAGGACTTCTTCAAACTGATGAATAATGCTGTGTTTGGAAAAACGATGGAAAATTTGAGAAATCGAGTGAAAATTGAATTGACTCAGAGCCCGAAGAGAGTATGCAAGCTCGTAGCATCCCCTGCTTTTCACGCTTTTCGTGTTTTTGACAACGACCTTGCATGTGTGCAATCAAAGCTAACTAAATTGAAACTCAACAGGCCTATTTATGCTGGTTTCAGTATTCTAGATATTAGTAAACTATTGATGTATAGCTTTCATTATGACTATATTAGTCCGAAATATGGAGAAAAAGCTAAATTATTGTTTACTGATACAGATTCACTGTGCTACGAGCTTCAAACCGAGGACGTGTATGCTGATATGAAAGACGATATAGATCATTTTGACACGTCCGACTATCACATTGATCATGTTTTGCATAGTACACATAATAAAAAGGTACTAGGTAAAATGAAAGATGAACTTTCGGGAGTACCTATCAAACAATTTGCAGGGCTTCGTTCTAAAATGTATTCCCTTCAGAGTTTACATGAGGAGAAGAAGACGGGGAAAGGAGTCCCCAAATACATCGTAAAAAGAACCCTTCGTCACAAGGATTACAGAGACTGCTTAATAAACAAATCACCTTGTCGAGTAGATTTGACAAGGATTCAAAGTAGCAGCCACCATCTTCATACAGTGAAAGGTGTAAAGCTTGGTTTGTCACCATTTGACGATAAAAGATATATTTTAGAAAATGGTTATGACACCCTTTCGTACGGTCACTACAAAACATTGAAAAAATAACATAGCAGAAAAAACGAATATTTCACTGTGATTTTTAATATGCTTGAGCTATTTATGTATAAAAAATATGATAATTTTATCCAAATGTGTGCATATAACCCCCTATATATGTAAAAATAATACATGTTATTATTATATGTAGATAGCTGTATGTAAAAACCATTTCCTCTGTTAACCTGCATTTTTTTTTTTTTTGTAAGCAGGCTGTAAAGTATAATCAATGTGAAAAAGCATCATTGTGAAATGTATAAAATTGTAAACCAATGGAAATCATTACATGTGCACGCATTGTCATTGTTTCACCTAATACTTTGAAATCAATAAAAATTTTTAAATGAAATATATGTGTCGTCTGAGTCTTATCCTTGGCAAGTGGAGTGATAAACAAGCGTTAGCCGCTTCTCACGTGACTTACTCCGCATGCACCTGTGATGCTGACTCACTTCCAACCGCTCATATCCTGTTGGAAGGTCAGACCTCACTCACTGCGAGAAAGCTCTTCTAGGATCCATTTCTGGGATTACACTTATAATGAAAGGTGAGTAATTCTCTAAATTTTCATGGTTTATCAAACATTACTTATAATTTCGTGATGTAGTGACGTTCTCAAGTATTAAGAAGTGATGAAAACATAAGATTTCCTTTCAAAGTTATCGTAACTCGCTTGCTTGCTTGTTACCGGAACAAGCCTCCTAGAAATCAACGTCTTTTTTTTTTAAAGCAATCACCTCTCAAAAGCACCGGGACTTCAATAAATGCTCTGAGTGCTGTGTTTATGAAAAATATATCAGTACGGGATGAAATTCTAATTTTTACTTTGCAGAGACGAGAACTTTACGTAGATTTTTACAGAGAAATAATCGAAATTATTGCATCAGCCATTTAGCGATAAAGTATTTTAGAGCAGATTTTTACTGAATATTAATACTTTAGAATAAAGGATAATTTCCTGTATATAATACAGAGGTGTACAGACGAATTTTATTTCCTACGAATAAAAAACAAAAATAGGATTTTCATACTGTTATTCGAATTACTCACTTACCACTTGTTTCAACTGTTTAGTAAAAAAAAAAATACATTTAATTCCCAGTTTTTTAACGACTGAGATAAAAAAAAATATGCTTACCTACATTAAATACAATGTAAAATAGCGAAATTCACCACTAATTTCAGCTGCTTAATATCAAGAAATACAGGCGATTTCCTGTTTTTTTTTTTTTAGCATTGCACATAAGAGAAAAAAAAAAGACTAGCGAACGTATTAACATGTATACCTCTGGTACTTAAATATGACATGCTCTGTGTTTCAATATTACACATTTTTTCAGTAGTTTACACATTAATTACTAATTTTTTTTTTCATTCAACAGTTAAGTATCACAATTGGAAGTAATGTGCGCAATATTTCCTGTTTAAATGCATCTCTCTACAAAAAAAGATTTCCTTTCAAAATTATCGTAACTCGCTTGCTTGCTAGTACATTACATGGCCCGAATCGAGCCACCTCGAAATCAACGTTTTTTTTTTTGAAGCGATCACTTCTCAGAAGTGGAAGACTTCAATAAATGCACCGAGTGCTGTGTTTATGAGAAAATTATCAGCACGGAATGAAAATCTAATTTTTTTTTACTTGCAGAGACGAGAACTTTACGTAGATTTTTACAGAGAAATAATCGAAATTATTGCATCAGCCATTTAGCGATAAAGTGTTTTACTGAATATTAATACTTTAGAATAAAGCATAATTTCCGGTGTATAATACCGAGGTGTACAGACGAATTTTATTTCCTATGAATAAAAAAATAGGATTTTGATACCGTTATTCGAATTACTCAGTTAATTCACCACTTATTTCAACTGTAAAAAAAAAAATACATTTAATTCCCAGATTTTTTAACGACTGAGATAAAAAAAATAATATGCTTACCTACATTAAATACAATGTAAAATAGCGAAAATTCACCACTAATTTCAGCTGCTTAATATCAAGAAATACAAACGATTTCCTGTTTCTTTGTTTTTTTAGCATTGCACATAAGAAAAAAAGACTAGCGAACGTATCAACATGTACCTCTGAGACTTAAATATGACATGCTCTGTGTTTCAATATTACACATTTTTTTCAGTATTTTACACATTAATTACTTACTTTTTTTCATTCAACAGTTAAGTACCCAATTGGAAGTAATGTTAGCAATATTTCCTGTTTAAATACATCTCCAGAAATCCGCTTTAAAACATTTTCTTATAATTTAAGGGGAAAATAAAGAATTTTAATTGAATTTCTTTTAACACTATATACTTAATATATTGTAATCAACGTATTCTATATACAAAACGAATTAATACAGCCTAGTTACTGGAAATTAACATGATGTTGAAGTGCTTTCTACCTAAAGATTTAAAAAAAACCTGAAGACTTTAATTTTAATTACATTTTCAGCCACTAGATGGCGACACAGTTACTATTAGACCTTGGGACAGACGAGAGAAACTTGAAGCCTTTGCTCAGAGCGCCACCTAGCGGGATTTTCAGTAGTTTAGTCACAACCTACGGTTCCCCCTTTGCACAGTGCTTTCCCCTCTGACGTCACCACGTGGACTTTGACCCAAGGGGGACCGTCCGGTTGCGACTAAACTACTGAAAATCCCGCTAGGTGGCGCTCTGAGCAAAGGCTTCAAGTTTCTCTCGTCTGTCCCAAGGTCTAATAGTAACTGTGTCGCCATCTAGTGGCTGAAAATGTAATTAAAATTAAAGTCTTCAGGTTTTTTTTAAATCTTTAGGTAGAAAGCACTTCAACATCATGTTAATTTCCAGTAACTAGGCTGTATTAATTCGTTTTGTATATAGAATACGTTGATTACAATATATTAAGTATATAGTGTTAAAAGAAATTCAATTAAAATTCTTTATTTTCCCCTTAAATTATAAGAAAATGTTTTAAAGCGGATTTCTGGAGATGTATTTAAACAGGAAATATTGCTAACATTACTTCCAATTGGGTACTTAACTGTTGAATGAAAAAAAGTAAGTAATTAATGTGTAAAATACTGAAAAAAATGTGTAATATTGAAACACAGAGCATGTCATATTTAAGTCTCAGAGGTACATGTTGATACGTTCGCTAGTCTTTTTTTCTTATGTGCAATGCTAAAAAAACAAAGAAACAGGAAATCGTTTGTATTTCTTGATATTAAGCAGCTGAAATTAGTGGTGAATTTTCGCTATTTTACATTGTATTTAATGTAGGTAAGCATATTATTTTTTTTATCTCAGTCGTTAAAAAATCTGGGAATTAAATGTATTTTTTTTTTTACAGTTGAAATAAGTGGTGAATTAACTGAGTAATTCGAATAACGGTATCAAAATCCTATTTTTTTATTCATAGGAAATAAAATTCGTCTGTACACCTCGGTATTATACACCGGAAATTATGCTTTATTCTAAAGTATTAATATTCAGTAAAACACTTTATCGCTAAATGGCTGATGCAATAATTTCGATTATTTCTCTGTAAAAATCTACGTAAAGTTCTCGTCTCTGCAAGTAAAAAAAAATTAGATTTTCATTCCGTGCTGATAATTTTCTCATAAACACAGCACTCGGTGCATTTATTGAAGTCTTCCACTTCTGAGAAGTGATCGCTTCAAAAAAAAAAACGTTGATTTCGAGGTGGCTCGATTCGGGCCATGTAATGTACTAGCAAGCAAGCGAGTTACGATAATTTTGAAAGGAAATCTTTTTTTGTAGAGAGATGCATTTAAACAGGAAATATTGCGCACATTACTTCCAATTGTGATACTTAACTGTTGAATGAAAAAAAAAATTAGTAATTAATGTGTAAACTACTGAAAAAATGTGTAATATTGAAACACAGAGCATGTCATATTTAAGTACCAGAGGTATACATGTTAATACGTTCGCTAGTCTTTTTTTTTTTCTCTTATGTGCAATGCTAAAAAAAAAAAAACAGGAAATCGCCTGTATTTCTTGATATTAAGCAGCTGAAATTAGTGGTGAATTTCGCTATTTTACATTGTATTTAATGTAGGTAAGCATATTTTTTTTTATCTCAGTCGTTAAAAAACTGGGAATTAAATGTATTTTTTTTTTTACTAAACAGTTGAAACAAGTGGTAAGTGAGTAATTCGAATAACAGTATGAAAATCCTATTTTTGTTTTTTATTCGTAGGAAATAAAATTCGTCTGTACACCTCTGTATTATATACAGGAAATTATCCTTTATTCTAAAGTATTAATATTCAGTAAAAATCTGCTCTAAAATACTTTATCGCTAAATGGCTGATGCAATAATTTCGATTATTTCTCTGTAAAAATCTACGTAAAGTTCTCGTCTCTGCAAAGTAAAAATTAGAATTTCATCCCGTACTGATATATTTTTCATAAACACAGCACTCAGAGCATTTATTGAAGTCCCGGTGCTTTTGAGAGGTGATTGCTTTAAAAAAAAAAGACGTTGATTTCTAGGAGGCTTGTTCCGGTAACAAGCAAGCAAGCGAGTTACGATAACTTTGAAAGGAAATCTTATGTTTTCATCACTTCTTAATACTTGAGAACGTCACTACATCACGAAATTATAAGTAATGTTTGATAAACCATGAAAATTTAGAGAATTACTCACCTTTCATTATAAGTGTAATCCCAGAAATGGATCCTAGAAGAGCTTTCTCGCAGTGAGTGAGGTCTGACCTTCCAACAGGATATGAGCGGTTGGAAGTGAGTCAGCATCACAGGTGCATGCGGAGTAAGTCACGTGAGAAGCGGCTAACGCTTGTTTATCACTCCACTTGCCAAGGATAAGACTCAGACGACACATATATTTCATTTAAAAATTTTTATTGATTTCAAAGTATTAGGTGAAACAATGACAATGCGTGCACATGTAATGATTTCCATTGGTTTACAATTTTATACATTTCACAATGATGCTTTTTCACATTGATTATACTTTACAGCCTGCTTACAAAAAAAAAAAAAATGCAGGTTAACAGAGGAAATGGTTTTTACATACAGCTATCTACATATAATAATAACATGTATTATTTTTACATATATAGGGGGTTATATGCACACATTTGGATAAAATTATCATATTTTTTATACATAAATAGCTCAAGCATATTAAAAATCACAGTGAAATATTCGTTTTTTCTGCTATGTTATTTTTTCAATGTTTTGTAGTGACCGTACGAAAGGGTGTCATAACCATTTTCTAAAATATATCTTTTATCGTCAAATGGTGACAAACCAAGCTTTACACCTTTCACTGTATGAAGATGGTGGCTGCTACTTTGAATCCTTGTCAAATCTACTCGACAAGGTGATTTGTTTATTAAGCAGTCTCTGTAATCCTTGTGACGAAGGGTTCTTTTTACGATGTATTTGGGGACTCCTTTCCCCGTCTTCTTCTCCTCATGTAAACTCTGAAGGGAATACATTTTAGAACGAAGCCCTGCAAATTGTTTGATAGGTACTCCCGAAAGTTCATCTTTCATTTTACCTAGTACCTTTTTATTATGTGTACTATGCAAAACATGATCAATGTGATAGTCGGACGTGTCAAAATGATCTATATCGTCTTTCATATCAGCATACACGTCCTCGGTTTGAAGCTCGTAGCACAGTGAATCTGTATCAGTAAACAATAATTTAGCTTTTTCTCCATATTTCGGACTAATATAGTCATAATGAAAGCTATACATCAATAGTTTACTAATATCTAGAATACTGAAACCAGCATAAATAGGCCTGTTGAGTTTCAATTTAGTTAGCTTTGATTGCACACATGCAAGGTCGTTGTCAAAAACACGAAAAGCGTGAAAAGCAGGGGATGCTACGAGCTTGCATACTCTCTTCGGGCTCTGAGTCAATTCAATTTTCACTCGATTTCTCAAATTTTCCATCGTTTTTCCAAACACAGCATTATTCATCAGTTTGAAGAAGTCCTTCTCGAAGTCGTTTCTAGCTTTCTTCCGCTGATCTGTATTAAATTCTATATATGGTTTTAGCCAGCAAGACTGATTAAATTCTAAAACGCGATGTATGTTCTTCAGCTGCATACCGAAGGTTAAATATTGTTTGAGATTTCGATAATGAAGGACATATTTTTCCTTAGAATTTAGATTTGGGGCTAATTTCACGACTGAATGGTTTGTATTTATTCCAAGGCTTTGGGCAACCTCTTGACAATATGGGGATAGCATGCTGCTGGTAATCTGAAGTTTCTCAGGGGCTAGTGGATAATCATTATGCTTGTCGTGTAGAGAAACTGGATAATCTAAATCAACTTCCAATATGTATCCTTTATTCGCATCGTCAGCAATTGTCGTAATATTTAGATCTGCTATTTCTTCTTTATTAAGCCATCGAAAATCGCTTTGAGGGAGGCATTGTGACATTGCCCATCCATAAAGATTGTTGGCATCATAGTACATAATGTATTTAGAGGGTAACTGAGGATCATAGGTGTCCAAATACTTGTTGTTTGCTGTACTAAGACGATTGCATATCACAGAAATTCCCCCTCGTATGCCTTTTTCCAGGAAAAGGTACATTGTAGGGTCAGTTATCAACTCAAGATTTACATTTGTCATTTTTAAGCATGCTTGCCAGGCTAATCCAGGAGCTGTGTAAACATGGCAGGGATCGATTTCATAGTATCTGATGCATAGTTTTCTGAAACTTTCGAAAACATCAGCTAAGAGGAGCACGTCTGTCTTCAGGTACAAGTCATGATACTGGCCTAGATTTTTTATGTTGAATGTATTCCATACTCTTATTGCATGGGTATAGTCTTCTTCCCCTAGTGCTTCTTCTGTGAGTTGGTTGTAAAATGCTTCACGTGGTGGTAATACTATTTGTTCAAACTTTTCACTGTTGTCAATATAATCATAGGGGTAAACTCCTTTTCTCAAAACCAGGTGTAACCGTTCAGTTTCAACATGTTCCTTTAAAATATGGAACTCATCTGGTGATAAATTATTTACTAGCTTCTCAAGGGATGTGCTTAAAAACTGATAGGAGTCTATAAAATGTAATGTCCCTAAGGAGAAGGTTATGTATGTTTCCATGTTATTGGGAATGCAATTAATCTTCTTATTTTTGATTCTGCCGATTCCCTGCATAATAAGGTGGCTGTCATATCCCTTTAGGTTGTGAAAGATAACTGGAATCCTATTGGTTAACTTAAAGTTCAGATTACAGGAATTATGGGCAGCTCCTCGGAATTTACCTGTTATATGATCGTGATCTCTCACACGATCTGCTCCTAGGGCATGCTTACAAATATGACAGTCAGTAGCGTTGTGAAATGATTCCTCTTCATGATTCGAGAGCTGCATTGGCTTTATCATCGACAGTAAATTTTTAATGTTTTCTTCTTCTTTAAGCAGACATTCTAAAAATTCTTCTACTACATTAGGACCTCTATAAACTACTGGAGGCTTATAGCTGCAGCCATCATGTCCAACAACAAGATATGCAAATCCACAGGGTTCATGATTTGCCGTGATAGTGGTGTGAGATTTTTCAGGGTTAGGCATACAAGTGTCCACTTTCACTAGGAATGATTCAAAGTCGGCATAAATCACGTATGGAACGAGCTGCTGAAACTTAAAATTTGTGAATTTCAACCATTTCTCTTCTTCAGTTGGGAGTTCTACTCTCTGAGGTCCATGTTCTCGACAATAGGGAACATGATCCTTCAAGAGGGATTCATTTGCGAAACGGTGAAGGCAGTAATCACAGTAGAAACGTACACCGTTATGTTTGGTGAGAGGACTGAGAAGTCTACTCATATTCTTAATGGGGCAATAATGCTGCTTTTCATCATCCGATAACAGAAGGAGATTTGCATGCGCTTTAAATCTGAATGGTGTGATGTAGAGTGGGAACACCTCTTTCTCATATCCAAAAACATTAACAGAAATATTGTTCATTTTTTCGAATTTAGATATTTGATTTATTGTAACAGGGAAAATTAAGCCCGATGTGTTTAATTTGTCTTCTAAATGTATATAGTTGTTAAGGCGCTGCGGATTATCTGTGGCAGGATACAAAGAGGCTAAAACAGACCAGACAAAACATTTTTGGTCAGAATTACATACATTGACAATAGCGTGTTTTAGCAGTAATTCTCTTGGAGTAGGGATATAACTAGATCCTGCAAGAGGGATATATTTTCCAATGTTCATTTCAGCGTGGAGTACGGCATCCAGTGTCCATCCACTATGTGCTCCTTCAAATTCTTCAAATGAGGTCTTAATCTTCTTATACGCTGAATCCAATTCTCTGTTTAGGGATGATGTAGGTAGGCTTGTGACACAGTTACTTCGGAAAAACGGGGTACAGTGTTCAAAGGTAGAAGGGGAAACTTTTCGCCTGAATCGCACTTGCACGACAAGGTACCATTTAATGCTACCTTTCGAGGTCAATTCTTCTTTCAGATGAGTTAGGAGTGACTCCCGCGAGGATTCGAGGAAAAAGGTGAGGTCAACTGATGTTTCTTCCGTTGCCGTCAGTTTATGTGTTGATAGGGTCCTTTTCATTTCTTCTGTAAACTGACAGGGGTCTTCAGGGTCTGGTTTTTGCTTCTTCTGCGGAATCCTTTCATCTTCAGAACGTTTTCGCTTATTATTGTGGGGCTTTCTTTGATGGCGCAAAAGACTGTCTTTTCGCCCAAACTCCATTGCACATTCTTCACATTTGTAGGTTTTCCTGGAGGTGTGGGATAACTCATGACGTCGGACATCATCTCTCCTTGAGAATGTCGATTCGCACTCAGAGCACTTAAACAGGCTATTTCCATCGTGATTTCTCATATGACGAATCAGATTTGTCTTGAGTGTGAAAGCCTTCTCACATATATCACATGGATACATTATGTAGCAGAGTTGTAAAATAGCTGATACTACACGAGGACGTCGAGAACTATCACTATTGCCGTTGGAAAAATCACGGAGAAGCAGCAGCAGAGAGCCGTCACTGTCAATGTCTGACAACAGAATGAGGAATCTGACCGATGGATGTCGTATTTATACTAGAAGAATGACTATCCCGCAGAAACTGGAATAAAAGATTGACCTGCAGAAACGGAAAGAAACAATGCTATTGGGTAAAAATACTTTAAAAGGTAGAACTGCTAATCGGTGACGTCAGATTCCAAAATGGTGGAATTGAAAAAAAAAATCGGACTTTGTGGAAACCAAGATGGACGTCGGTGGAAATTACTAATGGATTATCTGCAATTTAACTGAATAATATAATTTCAGATTATTACATCACTGGAGGGAGGTATTCTTTTTGACACTGCATGACTAATGTGGTTGATAATCATCCGCCACCAGCTTAAAACACATGGGTGGCGGATCCCATAGGATTAACATTGATCCGCCACTGTTCCAGAACTCTCCTTTACTCACTACTTAGGAAATTATATTTAGTAATCATTATTTTTGAAAAAAAATATATGTATTTTATTTCCCATTTTTCTGTGATAATTTGGGATTCTCAGAAACGTACTGTGGACTCAGAAAATGTTAGGTAGCATTGATCCATGATATAATTAGTGGAAGCATTTTTGTCTTAAGATTTCAAAAGAATTGTATATAGAACTGTATATCTGAGACCATTGGTTTATTGACAAATACTTAATTGCTCGGTTACCAATGACCTATAGGAACCACTTTTTCATTAACTGAGGAGTCTCATTGCTTCAATTGCTTCTACTCATTCTTCGTTACCGCAAAAAATTTAAAAGTAATTCGCCAATTCTGAGAGCATAAATGTTTACCACTCTATCACCATGCAAAAACTTTACAACAATTTGAAGAATGCTAAATATCGGTCACACTGGAACGTTTGAGCAAAATATAAATTTTAAAAAATTTTTGGGGTTTCTTTTTTTCAATCAATTTGGATTCCGTCACAGATGCTTTTTCCAATATAATGCAGTTGGGTTGTTTTACCTCTGAGCTGCACTTTTTTGCACACCATGGGCTAAATGGACAGGTCACATGGACCCGAAGGCTCAGAGAAGGTTGGGGGAGGGGACCCACTGGAACAGCTGTTGGGAGACAATTGTAGCCTTCCGTCAAGGCCATCCAGCGTGTTCTTTAACGTGCATAGGGTATTGCTCTCGCTACGCACACGGGGCCACCGGCTGACGTCCCATCCGACGGATGGCGGCCTTTCAAGGCCATCGATGTCCCCTACTGACCATGGGCAGGGCGGGGAATTTTGCGGAGATAACTCTCAACGCTGACCTAGCTGGGACTCGAACCTGGGAACTACAGATTACGAGCCTGGCGCGCTACCGACTGAGCCACCCCCGCCCCAATATAATGCAGAATGCAAGACAATTCCCACTCATTGTGGAATAACTGGAAATTAATTTGTGAATAATGTTTCCGAAATTTTAATATCATTATGCTTTTTTTCTTGCTCTTTACACAGTGATGAAGGTAAGTGGAAGCAATTGAGAAAAAGAAGTCGAGTTTGACTATTTCAATATCAGCGTAAATGTGGATTTTTTTCATCCTACCAAATTAGAAGAAATGCTGTATTTCACCCCATCAGTATCAGCGAAGCTGTCGAGTTTGCCTCCATCAATATGAGAAAATATGCCCGTTTGACACAACTAAAAAAGAATATGTCCACTTTGGCTACCCCAGTATCGGAAGACGTCATATTTTTAACACCCCCCCCCCCTTCCTCTCTCACGTCAGTGGAGATGCCAAGTTTGATTCCAACAATATCAGCTGAGATTCTAAAATTTATTACGCAAAATTTAGATAATCACGAAATCTCAAAGAAGTACACTCATCCTTAGATTTACACGGTTCTGTGTTTACACGGTACTGATTGGGATTTTTTCTTATGTTTATGTAGATATAATACATTTCATGAAGTAGCAGTCGTATAGCGTCAAGGGAGATTATTAGAATGTCATACCAAAGTAAAAATCAATTAAACGGTTTTATCTGATATAATTTATTTTCAAGAATAAATAGATAATAGTAAATTATTACATTATTAAAATCGTCATCTGTAATAAGTTATATTTATATTCTTTTGCCAAAATTATATTCTTACCGTTGTAATGCAACCTTTCTCGTGACATCTTAATGAAATCAATCATGTTTTGAATCAGCAGCGAAATCTGACTTTTCTAGAACAGAGAGATCAGAATTTTTTAAACTAAAAAAAATCGTGTTTTATTTCATTTCCAGCAACAAGTTAAACTTTGAAGACTATTATACAGGCTAAATATACTGATTCGTTAGTACGCTGTTTCATGAAATATCACATAAATACTAAGCTTACGAACTAACGCACTAAGTGTTGGTATTAACCCTTACTTTCTAATTTATGTTCAGTTCATAAATATCCTTCTTTCAAATTTCGTTATCAAATACGATAGTGTGAATCTACATTAAAGAAATAATTTTCGGGACCAAAAAGAAATGTATGAGAAATTAATCAAATCTTATCTGAATTAGAGCAAAATGAAGTACAAACTAATATTACATTAATGCTTATTATTACTGCTGAACTGAAATTCGATATAAATATGTATAAATAAAACTTTCAATATATGTTTAATTTATAATAAGAATATTTTCGGAATCTATCCTTTTTCCCATAAGTTGGTGGTTTCGATTTACACGGTGATTTTCCGGAAGCTCAAGGGATGAGTGCAATTGAAATTGTACATATCACTCTCATTGTGAAATGAGATAAGTGGTAACAGAGTTCTGGTACTGGCAGACAGAATAAATATGTTTAGCATCTTAGTTATATTAAGAGGATCCTTGTATGTTATTCTCTTTTTAACAGACAGATGGATAAACAAAAAAATTAAGATTAAAAATAATGTTAATGAATCTTGATGGATTCAGAAAGCGAAAGAACAACAAAAATAAATAAGTAATTTAAACAACATTTTTACACCAGAGGATCACATTCCCAAATCACATTTGAGTTGCGGACATCCATTGCACATTTAACAGTTTAGTGACTTAAAATCTTCAAATGCTGGCCAATGTGTTGTGTTGCGTTGTTGGGTTGAGTTGTTTTACCTCTGAGCGGCACTTTTTTGCACACCATGGGCTAAATGGCCAGGTCACATGGACCCCGAAGGCTCAGAGAAGGTTGGGGGAGGGGACCCACTCGAACAGCTGTAGGGAGACAGATGGTAGCTTTCCGTCAAGGCCATCCAGCGTGTTCTTTAACGTGCACAGGGTATGGCTCTCCCGCACACGGGGTCACGGCTTAACGTTCCATCCGACGGACGGCGGCCTTTCCAAGCCCATCGGTGTCCCCTACTGACCGTGGGCAGGGCGGAGAATTTTGCGGAGATAAATCTCAACGCTGACCCAGCTGGGACTCGAACCTGGGAACTACAGATTACGAGCTTGGCGCGCTACCGACTGAGCCACCCCCGCCATAGTGTTGTTTTGCGATTGGTCTCCCCACTCTCACACATGTAGCAGTTCGCCTTTTGGTTTCGGTTCCAACTTTATCTTATCTATGTTCAGTACTCGGCAGTGGTTAGTTGAGAATTAAAGATGAAACTTTTTATATTATTGGCACTGCAGTCACGGACCACAGGTTGGGAAACACTGATTTAAAGGACCTTTAGCTCAAAAGATGAACTTATTAGAAGAATATTAGAATCTCGAATTTTAGTGATCGATAATCAAGGGAAATAATTCTGGCAAAATTTTGAAAGCTTTATAATAGTCGAATTGCTAATCTCGCTTTTATATATCTGGTTGTTTTCTTTGGGAACAATTCTGAGTGTAATATGTATTTAATGCTTTTATGGAAAAGCATCTTGCGTATATGTTACCGCCAAAGTGCAGAAATCAGTTATTCTACAGATTATCTAGGTATTGTGCAGATTAACTAGGGTGATCCGTTAACGTGAGGAAAATTTTTTCATTTCTCAAATTACCTAGGTAATCTGCAAATTACCCGGATAATCTGCACATTACCTACTAGGCACTCGTTAAAGTGAAAATAAGATCTTTGCTGGAACAACAGGAACGTTTCTGTACGCTTAAATTAACATAATGTTATTTATCTAGTGTCCGAGAGTAGAGTTGAAACCAGGGTCATCCCTCTGTCAACAT
This sequence comes from Ryuthela nishihirai, assembly GCA_038380435.1. NCBI lineage: Eukaryota > Metazoa > Arthropoda > Arachnida > Araneae > Heptathelidae > Ryuthela > Ryuthela nishihirai. The sequence goes on from JAWZYU010000030.1 coordinate 36,085,703, forward strand.
GAATCAGTCGTCCGAATTATAAAAAACGCCCCCAAAATGAGCAGGCCAAGTGAGAACGAATCATTTTAGTGATTCGTTATCAAGAATGAATCACTTTACCGATTCGTTCTCACTTGGCCTCCGCTCATCCGGGGCGTTTTTTATAATGCGGACGAGTGAATCACGTGACACGAAGATTCATATTCAAGAGATTCACCACTATGAGAGAAACAAACTTTTGAACCTTAACGATACGGAAGCCGTTAATGTGCACATTACCTAGGTAAAATGCGGAAAACTCTTGATTCCGCACGTTAACGGAGCAAATCAGTTAATCTGCAGATTAGCTAGTTAATGTGCACATTAACGGCTTTCGAGCTTTAGCGGTAACATATATATTATCTCACCAATGTGTTTCACGATTGTGTTTCAATATACAGGGTGATTCAGAATTCATCATCAATATTAGGTGGGGAGGTAGGTAATAAGAAACGAAGGAGATTTCACATAGGAAAGCATGGGCGCATATGCCATGTAGTAGGGCAAAATGACCCCAGTTCAATGATGGAAAGAACACATAAGAAGGAAGTGGTAAGGAAAAAACATTTATTATCTTACATGTAACATTTCTTTGCATTGGTTGTACAGACTTACAAGAGGTGCTCGAACTGCCGACCATGTGCTAGAATGCATGACTCACAACGGCGTTGCATGGACAGCCGGACCCTGTGGAAGATGCCTGGCATTTCCCGGATGTTTGAGGCAGCAACTGATATGCGTGCTACAAGATCCATAGCACTATCAACAGGGGTCTCGTACACCATGTTTTTCATAGCACCCCATACAAAGAAATCGATTGGAGATAAATCCGGTGAACGTGGTGGCCAAGAAACCGATCCACCGCGGCCAATCCATTGACCACCAAACTGTCTGCGTAGGTAAGCACGCACAGCATTTGCGAAATGTGCAGGAGCGCCGTCATGCTGGAACCACATTCGCCGGAGACTACCATCAGGAACCTCATTCAGAAGATCCGGTAACACAGTCTGAAGAAATGTTAGGTACTTGGCACCGTCCAAACGGGATGGTAGTAAATACGGGCCCAACAAACAGTCACCGACAATCCCAGTCCACACATTGACAGCAAAACGTTGTTGCGCAGCTCCAGGTCTTGTACCGTGTGGGTTCTGATGAGCCCACACATGCCAACTGTGTGTGTTGAAGACACCCTCTCGAGTGAACAACGCCTCATCGGTGAAAAGAACATACGTTGGGAAATTGGGATCAAAGGCTGTTCTCTGCATGAACCACTGACAAAAAATAACACGCTTCGGATGGTCGTCTGCTGCCAATAATTGCACTCTTTGCAGATGAAACGGATGTAACCCTTCATCGTGTAATATCCGCCACGCTGTTGCTTGCGAAATTCCAAACTGCCTAGCCATACCTCGTGTGCTAGCACCTGGTTGTTCCTCGATTTCCTGTAGGACAGCTTCCTCTACTGCTACTGTCCGTGCCGATCTGCGCCTCCCTCGATTAACATTACTAGCAGCAAACGATCCTGTTTCACGCAGTTGGCGATGAATACGTGAAAACATTTGATGCTGTGGCACACGGCGGTTTGGGAAGCGCGCTGCATACAATTGCCTGGCTCGAAGATATCTTTCTCCTGCCGCACCGTAAGTTACATGCATATCTGCACATTCATTCCACGTATACCGGTTCATGTTACTTCTGCAAATTCACCTTGTCGAATGACAACTGACTGCACGCTCAAACAGCTGTGCTTCTGTATGAGAGGTGTGTACACACAGCGCCCTCTACACCACCATGCGTTCGTCTGCCCCCATACTTTCCTATGTGAAATCTCTTTCTTTTCTTATTCCCTTCCTCCCCACTAAATATTGATGATGAATTCTGAATCACCCTGTATATATTGACGGCTATTCTAAAGTGAATCTTAAATAGAATAATTAAAATATCGATATTAAAAGAGATCTGAGCTTGAGAGCTTTTTCTTTAAAATTATGCTATTTCGTAAAGCTGAACTTATGTGGCCAACATAGTTTGCATTCAAAGTTCTGTAAACTTTGCGCCCTTTATCAAGAGGAATTTTAACATAACGAAATGTTTAATAAACAAGAGAATTAACCATCTTGTTCGTCGCAAACGTTATCTGTGCCGATAGCTGGCTGGTAATCCTAAATACTCTGTAAACAACACGGAAGCAATTCAGTGGATATTAACGAACATCTGAGAGTATGAAGTGTTCTGGGATTGCATTAAGCAGATGGATAAAACTTGGCATAAATATTAGAAGTTTTGAGCATTTTGGAAGCGATGTAATGGTAACGTTAAGGTAGGCTTCGATTATTATCAAAAGCTCTTTAGCTAATATGAATAGTTGCTTAAATCTTGATATTGAAACAAATTAGACAAAGCGTTATAGAGATAGCAGTGGAAACTTTGCAGAGAAGTGCAGAATAAGCTTAAAACATTTCGGAGTTAAGGTAAAAAAAAATCCGACTGTTTTCTCTGAATTTACATTTGTTTTTTTTTTCCGTTTAATTAATTTGTTCAGCATTCCGACTTAATAAATGTATTTATTTTCATTTGCCAACAGAGTATCTTCAGAATGATTTCTCTATGGTAATTTCAAAAGAGAACATTTCTTTAGCAAACTTTTGTAATTAATTATCCGTCGTTTCTTTTTCCTTTCTATGATGTCTTTGTTGTGAAATTTGGAATGCGGTGATCACCTGCTATTTGTGTTGCCATTTAAGTTCGAACTCTGTTTATTAATTAACCACTGAGGCTTCATTCTTTCTATTTTCCTCATCTTTAATTCAACGTTTTCCTTGGCTCATTTATAGACTTAATTAGAGTTTGAAGGTTTCATTTACTCCGTTAATCTCATTCAGTCCTTTAGAGTACTGATGTTCAAACTTTTTGGGTTATATGTCTGTTTGGAATTATCTGTTTGATGAAGACTTAACGGAAAATAAATGGTTTTCAAAAATATAAGTTCTATTCTTTGCTGAATCTCAGTTATGTATAGCATTAATTGCAATATACTGCAATAGTAACAAAAAAAAAATGAAAATCTAAATTAAAGTTAATGATTTTTAAATGGTCGGTGGAAAATATAGAATTTCGTCGCAAGTATTATACTACCAGATGCGGGCCTGGACCTAGAAAAAAAAAAATCATCGAAGTGAGGGGGGGGGGGGGAGCAAGAAATACAATCGAGACTGAAAAATGTAAAAAGGGGATTAAGAGATTGGATTTCCAATGGAGTATAACATTTTCCCTTCCGATTTATAGGTCTTTAAAACATTTAAAAATGCGTGAAGCATTAATAAGTGAAATGATTTTTTCCTCTATTACCCTTACTAACTTTTTGAAAGGGTGTTATGGCTCCCTTTACAACGCCCTTATAGGAGGGGGGGGGCATATATACACAAACATACACACAAAATCCTGCCCTAACTAGATGATATATCATTTGTTGTATCACAGAATTAATGCAGCTAGCTCACTTTCCTGTCTTATACGTGAAATATGGCTACATTCCATAGATTGTCCGTGCCTTGAACAGACTTCAATCTGGGTGTCATTGGTGGCGTGATGTTCAACTGTCTCCCGTACTCGGCTAAAGAAGTTTGGCGTAAAATTGTCGACAACTGCTTTTTTTTAAATGATGTAAACAAACAACGATTTTTTTCGGAACAAAAGATCTCTTAATGTGTTCCCCAAAAAACCTCTACCAATCCATAAATTTGATCATTTAAAGCATTATACGTGATACCAGAGCCACCATGTGATAATAACTCATCGCCCTCATAACGAGGAATCTTTGAGAATTCCATGACATTTTGGACACAGTTACTTTCGTTACCAAATTGCTTAATAAAACATAATACTTTTAAATATTTGTATTCTTTTATAATGAACGTATGTAAACCCAACCCTAATTGGAAAAAGATATAAATTCCACTATTCCATCGATATACCTTAAATTCTTCATCTATTGAGAAACTTGTAACGTTATCAATCATTTATCAATCTACCAATGATCTACGATACAATAGCTGATCTATGACACTATTGCTTGAACGGCAAGTGACGTGTAACTCAATAAACCAAAGGTTTATGAGAACCATGGCTTCATCAATTGCGCAGTCCCATTCTCTCAATTGCGTCCTGTTAGTCTTCTTCGCCGCCTAGCCTATTATGAACACTATTCTGTTTAAAACTCACTTATTTTCTGATATAACCAAAAATTACTCGTCTTAGGATTTATTTGCTGGTGAGAAAATCACTTGGCAGCTATAGTATGCATTTGCAAGAACATTTAACTCACGAGTAATTTTTACGAAACAATTTGTAAAGATCAAGTATATCCTCGATGTACTCCGTGTGTAAATTTTTATAAAATAATGTTTACCGCTATTTTACTGATGCATAACTTCTATTCAACCATCCCTTAAACTATCCCTTTTCGATAAAACAGTTCTGCATCGATATTATTAAAAGCGATAACATTTTGGAAATTATTGTCGAACTTCATGATTACTATTTATTTAAATAGATATACTGACCGGTGTATTAGCATTCGACTCTTTGGAAGAATGCATAGATCTCTTTTCTGTGGTCGTTCATACGTTGCCCTGGTTCATTTTGATTCTATATGTCGCACAGTGAACATGCAGAATTAATCAATCTGAGTTTTGTATTAAACTGAGACAGAGCAAGGGATGGATAGAGGCTGATCCGCTTATCAAAGAGAGCGTACGTTCCATCACATTCTATGCTCTCATTAAAACTCATATTTTACATATTTGGACAAAACTGTCGAAATATAATTCTTTATCTAGAAGAATGACTTCAATTATATAGCAGAGTATGAAATGTTTTAGTCCTTAAATCAACCACAGAAAAATTTAACAATTTTAATAATCAATCTTAGTTAAATTTGCGAATTAAACTATTCTGTATCCTTTCGTTAGAGCTAGTTCGGAATTAATATTTTAATCAATAAGATTCGAAACCATTGGCTTTGGCTCCCGAAAACTGAAAGCAGTGTGAAAGCTCTTTTAAAGGGATTAGGTTGTTTATTTCTGAACGAAACCTTTACGCACGAAATGGATAAATGAAATGACTAGGTCACAAGTATACCTGGGTTTCAGAAATGGGTAAGAAAAGGTTAGAATCTGTTAGAAGCGCACTTTTAGGCATACAATGATGTCCAGGTCACAAGGATCCGGAGAGCTCAGAGAAGGTTGGGGGAGGGCATCCATCGGATAATTGTTGGAAGACATATGGTAATCTCCCGTCAAGACCATCTAGCGTTTTCTTTTACGTGAACAGGGTGTAGCTCCTCCGTACACGGATCCACTCTTAACGTCCCATCCGACGTATTTCCAAGCTGATCGGTGTCCTATACTGACCGAGGGCAGGGCAGGAACTTTTGCGGACATAAATCTCAAAGCTGACCCAGGTGAGACTCAAATCTGGTAACTGTAGTTTACGGGCCTGATGCCCTATCGACTGAGACATCCCCGCCTCAGATCTGTTAGGAGACAATGGAAGGGAAGCCTCCCAAAAGCAGTAGGTTCTTTAACGTGCGTAGTACGATTCTCTTGCACGTAGGCCCACAGCCTAACGTCCCATCCGACGGACGGTGGGCTTTCCAAGCCCATCGGTATTACCCTGTTGGATCATAGCGCTTCTTACATATCAGTGGGAGTTATGTGACCAATAATACGGTAATTATTTATTCTATAGTTTAAAAAAAATTGGAAATTTTTATCTAAATTAAGGCTAACGTAAACCAGTCCTAATCGATAGCATCCATTTAACAGAACTTAAGACTTACAATTCGTATTTATTTAAAAATGCATTAGCTTACAGATATTAAAAGCCAAAAGAACCGAAAAGTTTTGCGACAATAACAATAAAAACATTTGTCATTTTTGAATAAAACAAATTCACGTTACACTGTTATTCTTAACAGTAAGACCCGGATTGCAAATTATTCATCACCCCATTTATTTACCATGTGGAGATTATTTACTATTCCCGTGAAGACCTCGCATTTGTTAACGTCGGCCCCTGCAAATTTCTCGCATAAGCCAACAACCCCATTAACTCACAAAGGTTCTCTCGCTGCAAAACGGATACAATGATCGATTTCAGTGCCTGTTTTCTTCTTCTTTATCTGCCAGGGAATGGGCATTATACACTCCAATACAGTTAAGCTCTTCTACGAGCAGAAGCACCAAGGAATGAGTAGCTCAGGACCTCGGGGGAAACATCAATTCTCGAAATACCTCGAACGAAACAAACTGAAAACTTTCGGCGACACAGAAACACTCTTTAAAAATCAATGGCTGAGGCCGGTGTGCTTTGCGGACCACACACATGACGTCGTTGATGTTAAGTGCGAATCTTTGTTTATGTATTCAGACTTGGAAGATAAAGAATTACTCCCCAGGAATGCGCCGAGTCTTTTGTTTTTCAACTTTGCTGTGAAAGAGGAAGAAGATGAGGAGAACAGAATTTAGTCATCAGAGTCTTAGGGATCCAGATGGCATTAAAAGGAATGATCAAATGCATTGCTCATAATAACGAAGTTGGAGAAAACAACCTTTGATTTATGAGATGCTAACTTGCCTTGTTGAAGGGGGGACAGATTTTCCCCTTAAGTTCATTCTCAAGAGAATTAGTTTTGATATTTAAGCTTGTAGGCGTTAGGTTCGTTAGCGTGTCTAACGGATACCTGTCCCTATTTTGTCAGGATGTCACTGGCTAAGTGGCATATCAAAAAATCACAAACTCGGATGTACTATTTACGTATTCTAATATATAACAACCGATACAAAGCGCAGTTAGAAAGATATACGAAATCGGTGACTTTCAACCCTGTTTATCACGTGATGTGCATCTGGTGACTAAATGGGTTACCTGTTTAGTCACTAGATGCGATAGCAATCAGACTGCATCGATTCTCAGCGGTCTCACATTTACGTGGGAGGAAACGATTAAACAGAAGAAGCCTCAGACGATTCGCACTCTTATGCGGAAGGTTATGACGTAGGCACGCAACTGACATTCCGTTCAAAGGTTCTCCGGTTCGTTAGAACATGCAAATGTAGTCACGTGATGGTTTCTTTCGGAGATATTTACCGACTTCGGAGAAAGCAACGCTATACTATCTAAACCAATGGAACGTGGACACGACGCACTGTGCGAAATCAACGCTCTTGTACTGAGTTTGAAAGAGTAGTAGTTTGTTTTTAGTAGTAGTTTAAAAAAGTAGCGGACGAAGGAGCTAGGGCTTTAACTTAACAGACAGGTTTTTATTCACCCAGCTCTCCAATCTGAATCCGCTGCTGGCACTCTGTTGCTAGGCGAAACTGACCAAGTCCCTACAGTGTTTTCAACATTAAACGACTTGCTTCGTTAGGAAGAACGGTATATGTAGCTGACAAAAGGATGGATTGAGTTATATTACCTCTAAGGGAGACTTTTTTCCGCTGCACACAATGAGCTAAAATTTATAATTTAGGGGCAGGGTGGCTCAGTCTGTAGTGCGTCAGGATCGTAATCTGCATTTCCAGGTTCTAATCCTGCCTGGGTAAGAGTTCAGATTTATCTCCGCAAAACCACACCCTGTCCTCTGTCAGTAGGAGACACCGATGGGCTTGGAAAGGCCGCCGTTCATCGGGTGAGAATTTAATCCTTGGCTCCTTGTGAGGGAAAGCCATACCCTGTTCATGTTAAAGAACACTCTGGATGGCCTTGGCAAGAGGCTACCATCTGTCGCCTAACAGCTGTCCAATGAATCTTCTCCCCCGACCTTCTCTGAGCCCCTGGGGTCCTTGTGACTTGGCCATTTAGTCCATTGTGTGCAAAAAATGTCGTTCAGAGGTAAAACAACCCAATTAACAACGCTTATAAATTCAAAATTAATCATAATGAAAATACTATATATAAATTTTAACGCAAATAAAAATCACCACATTTTAAAAACAATTATAGGATATTTGTAGAAATCAGGAAATTCCCTCTGTGTTCAACAGTATCCCTGAGGATCAATTTAATTTTTTCAATTACACATGTTGAAAATTTTTCTGACATGGCTTCTTAAAAAGTATTTAATAAATGTGTGGTTAGCACGCTTGGCTACTGATCTAAGGGACCTGGATTCGAGCCCCGGATTAGGCATGGATGTGTGCGTCGTTTTTCTGCTGAGGTCCTGCCATCCTCTCAGACCTTCTACTATGGCATATAAACTGACAGGCTCCTGTCAGACCTCTGTGGCAAGCAGCTGCTTGAGGGGGTATTTTTTTTTTTATTATTTTTTATTCAGTAGTAACTTTTGATTCTAAACACTGAGATTATTTTATAATAATATGTCTATGGTATTTGTATTACCTGCGAACATGCTTTTCGTCTTCGTGAGATTGATTTTGTGCTAAAACTTTATGGAAATGAATAAACAAGAATGAACCAAGGCCAGGTCGAAAGACCTCAAACTAATCTAACCAATACTATCAATATTGGTGTAACACCAAATTCCTTCTTGTGAATGAACTTGGTATACCAATTTAAGCAATATCGATAATTTTAGTTTCTGCTTGTTTTGAATGTCAGAGTTTTCTAATTTATATTAAATATTCAGCAATACAAATTATTTAAATCAGCATTTTAAAATGTTGACAAAAAGTTGAAAATTTGCTATAAAAGTTAATGTATAACTGATTTTAACTGAGAACAATTATTCCAAGATCAGATTGATTCTAACACTCTGTCGCAGTGATGGCCGACCACCGTAGAAATGTGACCAGTAATAGTGTTTAATCCGACCCATAAAGTATTTTTTGAATCCCGTAAAAAAACTAAAATATAAATTGTGTCATTTGTAGTTTGATTAGTACATATTTAGTGTTTGTAAGAAGTCGGTCCAAATGCAGGGTGCGATATGCCTAAAGAACTGTTTTCTGGAAGTTAAGGATATACCTCATTGGTCAATAGATTCTTGCATGCCCCGTGGATATCACATGGCCCCACCTGGCAGTAGTTTCATATTCTTTAGACGCAGGAAGGGCCGGAAAGCGAAAAGTTGGCAAAGTTGGCGAATAAATTTATATGTATATGTTACCGCTAAAGCTCGAAAGCCGTTAATGTGCACATTACCTAGCTAATCTGCAGATTAACTGATTTGCTCCGTTAACGTGCGGAATCAAGAGTTTCCGCATTTTACCTAGGTAATGTGCACATTAACGGCTTCCGTATCGTTAAAGTTCAAAAGTTTGTTTCTCTCATAGTGGTGAATCTCTTGAATATGAATCTTCGTGTCACGTGATTCACTCGTCCGCATTATAAAAAACGCCCCGGATGAGCGGAGGCCAAGTGAGAACGAATCGGTCAAGTGATTCATTCTTGATAACGAATCACTAAAATGATTCGTTCTCACTTGGCCTGCTCATTTTGGGGGCGTTTTTTATAATTCGGACGACTGATTCATGTTGACAGAGGGATGACCCTGGTTTCAACTCTACTCTCGGACACTAGATAAATAACATTATGTTAATTTAAGAGTACAGAAACGTTCCTTTTGTTCCAGCAAAGATCTTATTTTCACTTTAACGAGTGCCTAGTAGGTAATGTGCAGATTATCCAGGTAATTTGCAGATTACCTAGGTAATTTGAGAAATGAAACCATTTTCCGCACGTTAACGGATCACCCTAGTTAATCTGCACAATACCTAGATAATCTGTAGAATAACTGATTTCTGCACTTTAGCGGTAACATATATACGTAGTAAATGGAAGTGGAGTCGCATCTACAGGGGGTAGGTGATAGTGATCAATTGCTTTCAGCTCAAAGTTCACAATATGTGATATGAACTGATCTAAGGGACCCGGGTTCGAGTCCCGGGTAAGGCATGGATGTTCGTGTTGTTTTTCTGCTGAGGTCCTGCCATCCTCTCAGATCTTCTACTGTGGCATATAAACTGACAGGTTCCTGTCAGACCTCTGTGGCAAGCAGCTGCTTGAGGGAGTATTCATTTTTTTTTTATTTTATTGATTTAATTGAAGCACGACTAGATCTGATCTCACGCACCTTAAGCATACCAAGTGGCATTACGCCCTTATGTAAGATCTCCTTAGAAAACGTTTTGCTTTCGATACTATGAACGGAGGAAATAACGTAATCAGAATTAATGTGAGAATGAATGTGGGATGAAATACGAACTCTGGAGACGTACAGCGGTGTTTGCCGTGAGTGTAAGGTTTCGTTGTTAGGCTCTCTATAGCCTTGTTTCAGCAGAGTTGGAAACTCTGCGGCGTTTGGTAACTTGCAAAGCGGCAGTTGCTGTTTCCTGCATGTATCATATTTTGATCAATAAATTTAAATATGATGTATGTACATAGTATATATAGTTGAGCGAGTTACCGATCGCTTAGATCCTGCCATCGATTGATTTCAAAGTAGTCATCGACACAAACGTTCACACACGCGCTGAAAACGAAGAAAGAACTCGCGTGTTAAAGTATTGTATTTAAATTCAATTTTTGTATTCCTAAAGTCACTCGAGAAATAAAAAATACAATGGAAATTTTATTTATCAGTTTTTTTTTATGGTGCAATCTAAATGTTTGGCTCGTCTAATAATATTTCACTTCGCTACTGGCCAGCAAATAAAAAAGTTTCCCCGCTACTTCTCTATAGTATCGACAAATGCAAAGAACACAATTCTACTTTTTAAAAAAAACATGTTGCATTTGGAGTATGCGAGATGCTTGTTTTCAAAGCGATTGAAGTTTCGTTTTCCGACTTGAGCACACTCTAGCAGTGGAAATCAGAAACAATAGATGATGGAATAAACGCAAATAGCATTATTTTATTAACACCTATTTAATACAAAAGGAAATTTCCGTTTATCTCAAAATTAAAAGCCGCATTTTACCACCAAGCTGGGTATAAGTGGTCAATTTGCTGCTGACCACGCCAACCCCGTCATCACCACACTCTGTCGCCAAAATTTCAAACTTCTAACATAAATAAATCTTTTACATTATTCGTTTTAAATTTTGCCATTTTCAAATTTTTCCATCCTTAGACGTCTAAGTAGCTATATAGTTAGATTGGGAAAATGCGAACCGTAATATTTCATCAATATCTATCCAATCAAAAACATTCTTCGTTTATATCTAAAAGCAAAAAAGAACGTATACAGACGGACAACCGGACGTACGGACAGACGAAAAATATGAAACAATATCCCTTTTGTTAACGAATTAAAAAAAATAATAAATACCCCCTCAAGCAGCTGCTTGCCTGACAGGAGCCTGTCAGTTTATATGCCACAGTAGAAGATATGTGAGGATGGCAGGACCTCAGCAGAAAAACGACACATGCATCCATGCCTTATCCGGGGTTCGAACCCAGGTTCCTTAGATCACTAGCCAAGCACGCTAACCACTCGGCCATGGGACGGCTTACAGAATCTAAATAATTCAGCACAAGCGCTATAACTGACGCAGCATAATTCTGATACAGAATGCAGTGCACAATTTTACCTGCTTCCCATAACATTTTCACCTGCACGATTAATAATAACTTTCTTAAATGCTTGAGTTAAGCCCATTACATTACAGTATGCCATTGTTATATTATAGTATCCCATTGTTATACTATAACTATAGTTTTAACTATCTATATAAGGGGTACGCCAGTTACATACACATTTCCAGGGGGTACGTGAAGCATAAAAGGTTGAGAACTACTCTGTAAAAACGAAACTAACTGCAAACTTCATTTGTAAATTACCGATAGAAGAAATTCCCTTTACAACCTATCTTCGACAAAGCACCAGTCTTCCCCCTTATAGACAAGGTAACAAAGTTCTCTATAAGTGAGAGTAGGGTGAGGCAAGATCAACTTCTAAACGGAGAGAGGGACCAACTTGATGTGAATCGTAAAAGCAGGCGTATTGACTCTCTGCCCTAGAAGTGTGGTTTTATTATCCAACCGTTAGCTGAAACTGGGCAGTAGGCGAAGTCTCGGCTCACAGATACATGAACGTGCGATTGACGTTAATGGCAGTGTATGTTGTCTGCACCCGACTACAGCGCCGCTCGCACCGAGGAATGGATGCAGAGGACATGCTCCATTTAGTTCCGATGCACTCAATAAAACGATTATTTACTGTTGAGTTATTTGGGCCAGTAGATGGTATAAGGGAGGAGAGCAAACTTACCGATGTAACCGATGGAAAGAAGATGTGAGAGAATGAAAGAAGAAAATGTCAGGGTTAGGAGAGGGGGAAGGAAGAATAGCAGGAGGGTGCGATACGCACACACGTGCTTCAATGGACACCATAGCAATTTGTTGCGAACGATAGAAACGACCAGGCCAAAGTTTTTGGTCTGTCCTCTTTCTCCCTTTTGGTCATTAATTCACATCAGATGATTTAGGACGCGTAGAATAGACGTGGATTGCCCTGTTTCTCACTTCGAATAAGGGAAAAAAGAATCCTGGGAATAATCGCATTCCCCAAGCTGGAGATTTAGGGGACTTCCTGTGATAAAACACATGGGTGGAAATCCAAGCTGAAATTGCCAGATTGGATTGGTTTCGTAGAAATGTTTAAGGTTAATACCTATCCTATTTCTGGTATCTATAAAGGACTATATAAAACCGTAAAATCTGTGGACTTGAATCCGTGGAGAGAATTAGATTTGCCAGTTTTGTAGAGCAGTGGACTTCAACTTTTTGTAAAGGAGAAAACTACATTGAATATTAGGCCAACGACGATATAACATCAGAGAACATGATTGTGAAACACAAAAATATAACCTGGTAGTTTCAGTTCTGAGAGGCAGTTTTGTGCACAAATGGCTTAAATCAGTGGGGGAATATGAGTGGAAGAAATTGGTATAATGAAATTAGCGCAGTTGACTAAACGATGGTTAGCATTGGTTGACTGAGCTATCAGTCACTTATCAATCAATTAATGATCTATGACATCATTGGCTGATTGACAAATAATTTAAAGCTCAATCAACCAATAATGACCTATGATGTCATCAGTCCGTCAACTGCGCAGTCTCGATGCCTCAGTTACTTCTGCTCTCTCTTTGTCGCTGCGCTGAAATTCTATCTGTGTAAATGGTAATTCTCTGTTCAGTCTGCGCAAATGGTAATCCTCTGAAGTTCAATTTGCGCAAATGGTAATCCTCTGAAGTTCAATTTGCGCAAATGGTAATCCTCTGAAGTTCAATTTGCGCAAATGGTAATCCTCTGAAGTTCAATCTGCGCAAATGGTAATCCTCTAAAGTCTATATCTGCAAATTGTAAACCTCTAAAGGTTTATCTCTGCAAATGGAAATCCTCTAAAGTTTGATCTATGCAAATGGTAATCCCCTAAATTTCGAGCTGTGCAAACGATAATCCTCTAAAGTTCGATATTTGAAAATGTAATGCTCTAAAGTTCGATCTGTGCAAATGGTAATTCTCTAAAATTCTATTTATGTAAATGGTAATCTTCTAAATGTTGATCCAGCAAGGCTTCTACTTTGCAAGGTGGCAACACACGAAAAGCTTCCTCTGTGCAAATGGTGGTGACCCACAACAGCGACTTCTTTGCAAATAGTGACTTACTAAGCAATTTCTGCCTCGATGCCCTGAAAAACGTGCTCAAAGGGCGATTTGGTTGAACTGAGGAAATAACACTACACTAAAAAAAATGTGTTTCGCCCTGAGTAGGACTCGAACTCAAGTCTCCTACAAATGTTTCAGGTATTCTAAAGAATCATCTCTGCTAGTGATGATCCACTAAACACTTCGTGTTTGCTAGAGATGACTCGTCGAGCTCTTATTTGTGCTGTGACACTAAACTCTTCTTGTGTGTAGTGACGGCTCTCTAAACCTTTAGCTGTGCTAGTGACAATAAAATCCTTTATCTGTTGTCACTGGTAATCATCACTACTGTGCAAGAGGTGAAGAGGAACTCTTTAATGTCTGGGGAAAAAATGTGAATCATTTCGCAGATTAGGAAAAAAGTAATAATACCTGAAAAAGAAAATATACGATGAAATTTAATCAGTACGTTTAGCGAGTAATAAAATTATATCTATTGTTATTAGAATAGGATACTTTTTAAACTCTCTTGTTCATATTAGCTTTACTAAATCATTAGCGGTAATACCAACAACACCACTACTAAAACGATTATGCCACTAAACAATTATGCCACACTACTAACACTACTAAACAACTATGCCACTGGTATCGAAACCTTTTCCGAGGTTTGGGAAGAGGTCCCATACTCTTCAGAGACAAACACGCTAGCTTCTTTTCTACTGTTAGGGAATACTAACTGCACAATCCATAATATATCATCAGCAACACCCAGTTCTGAGTTTTAAACCTTCGAAAATTATTAAAGTACTTTTTATCTCAATTCCATAAGCGTTTTACAATTCATTTCTTAACTTTTAATCGGCGATTTTTTTAATTCCCTCTTAATTCCCAGAACCGCTCTTTAAATTAAAAGCAGAAGCGTTTAATTCTCTAATCTTAGTGATGCTAATCGGATAAAAGAAATTAAAAGAGAAAACAGAGGATGTCATTTCCCTCAGAGCTTTATTAAGGGCTAAGCTATTTTTGTCTTCCTCCCGCTCTTCCTATCGTAAATGCTAGGAGGACATCTCCTCAGAACCATAAGCTGACTCAGCTTAGGAAGGTTCTCCGATCGGGTATAAAATGTGAGACACTAGCTGACAGCTGCCCATATGTAAGTGGCTGTTAAAAGCCGGGAACAGGTGATTTGAAAGTCAGATTTCTATAATAAATAAAGGTAGAGAGCAGAAAGAAGGAGTTGGAAGTTGGAGGAGGGGGGAGCGACGGATCTCGGCGTATAGAAGCGAAACTTTGGCCTTTATCAACACAAGATGTGAGTATTTCATTCACTGATCAAATTTTCACTCCAGCACTTGCAACTGAAGATGTTTATGAAAGAGAGCGACGTTTATTTGCGACAGAGTTTAATAAATTATTTATCTCCTTCTAAGTAAAGCGAGCTCTGAAGCGAGTGTCGACAGCAAGCGTGTGATGTCGGGTGTGAAGCAAGAGGTGGGGAGGGACTCTTTACGTGACTGGGGAAAAAATGAGAGTCGCTATTCTGTTCGGAAGAAAAAATAATACTCTGACACCTGAAAAAAGAAATCATACTGTGAAATTAAATCAGTAGGTTCGGCAAAAAATGAAATGATATTTGTTGTTGTTGTTGTTAGAGTAGAACACTTTTAAGCTTTACTGTTCATATTTAGAAATCAATAGCTGACTATCATAGTGTTTGAGGTCACACTTTTTCAAGGGCACACATGGATACTCGGCAGGGCCAAGTGCAGGATGAAAAAAAGCGTAAGGCATTATACTAAGGGAAAAAAATAAGAAAAGTAGCTAATTATTCTTAAAAGAAAGTACACTGGTGTGGTACGTTACGAGTTAAAATGTAAGCGTAATCACTATTATTGCTACTTACTAAGCACGATTCCTAGCGATCCTAGTTGTACTTGTTAGCTACGGCCACTAATTCTTAATATTTTTAGTGTCATGACATACCTAGTTTTAGATTCACTTCCTAGCGTACAGTTGGCATTGGATTAGCTTCGTAGTGCGCGCCTAGTACTGAATTCGCTTCTTAGACAACACCCATACTCTATTTCTTATAAATGGAATAGAAAAATCTGAAGATGAAAGAACTGATGGAAAGATGCCACACGAACAGGGGCTCGCAGATGTAATACTCCACCACAACAAATAGTTCCATGCCTTATAAAAAAAATGTTGTAGTTGAAAAATAATTACTTTTTCCTTCTAACATAAATTATTATTATTATTATGTATAGTTTATGGAAGTAATCAACCGAAAATACTGCTTTTAATTTCGGAATATTTTAGAGTGAGGACAGGATGATGCATAATTTCTTTATACCGGCACATTCGCGATGTAAAATACTTTTCGTTGAAGCTTCCTAACGACTGTGGATTGATACATTTTGAGGAATCATTTTGAAGCCTCAAACACTCTCAATTACATTTCCGGAGTAATTACATTTAAAAATTACATTTCCGGCTCAATTACATTTAAAAGCGTTTTTTTTTCCCCCCAAGGAGAAAACATATCTCGAGTAAATTCTATTTTCATTTAGTACTAAACTCTTCTTACTCAACCTCCATCCACGCGCCGATCGATGCTGTGTCTGCAGCAGGATCTTACTGTTATAAACCTAATCCAAACGCAAGGAAATGTCACACACCAGCATCTCTTCTGTTCCACTTCAGTGTCTTCAAAGAACGGAGCTTTCGGTTCGCTCTCCTCCCTCCCTCCTCGCCCCCTCCAGCCAAACCCAGTGCAGTTTCAAATGATGGTTGCATCGGCGAAATTGAGTTCTCCCCGCGTGCTCAATCACAGATTAAGTGCTTCACCGGGATTACAACCGCAAATCTCTAATACTCTTCGTCTAACGGTTGCTGGAAGAGAGAGTGAAAGCTACGGACAGATGAAGATGGAGACAACGACGTGAAGTCAGACAGCCAGACAAAGCTGGCCTTCTATTGTACTGCCAGTCCAATCCCATTGATTCGAGTCGAGGTTTCTTCATCCTGCTGGAAGAAAGGATTTCGGAGTCGAAAGTTACAGACTAGTTAGCAAAGATCAAGGAAGAAATGGTTGACAGAACGAATGCCTTAAAAGGAGAATTGCAATAAAAGAGTAGAGTTGGATTGTTTTACCTCTCAGCAGCACTTCTTTTGGCACAAAGGGTTAAACGGACAAGTGACAATGACGACAAAGGTTGGAGGTTGGAGGAAGCTGACACATTGGACAGTTGTCAGGAGTCAGATGGTAGCCTCCCATCAAGGCCATCCATCGCGTTCTTTAAAGTGCATAAAATATATCTCTACGGCATGTGGAGCTACAATTTGCCGTTCACATCTTACGGGCGGGGGGCTCTTTCAAGTTCCCTTTGTGTCCTCTTTCACACTAAGGGTAGGGTGGGGCTTTAGATGTATATCTCAACGCTGTAACCGTTAAGATTCCAACCTGCGAACTGAAGATTACGAGTTTGCTGCGCTCCCGATTGACCCAACTCCGCCCCTAAAAAGTGGGGGATAATGGATGATATCTGAAATACTAAGTGAAATTTGAAACCGATGCGAAATGGTGCAATTTTTGTAGTGTTTTGATAAAAAAATTGAAACACTATAATGCTTTTTATAAGAAAACTGTACCAACTTTATTATTGCATTGATATCAAACGTGCACTGATTCTAATTTAGTTTTGACATGGCCTAGATAATTGCTTTGATAAGTATATGTAATAAATTATTTTTGTATGTATATATATATATAAAGAAATAGCGGTATATTTCTACTTTTGTTGCCTCACGCGCCCATTAAGCTCGCAATAATTTAAATTGCTCTCTCTCCAAGAAAAAAATTTTCTACAACCTCCCCAATATGCTATTTGAAATGCAGGAATTTCTTTAAAAACTTGCAGAGATGCATAATCCTGAAATAGCCATCGAGTACTCAACTTTCCAGCTATAATGTGAAAATTTAGCTATCCCTAGACGTCTATCTATATAATCTACAGCCAAAGATTACAAACATTGGATATTTATCAATACACCTGGGAATTCATCTGATGGATTGATTCCTATCCAGTGCTGTCCAACTTCTCTACGACCACGGGCCATTTTTTCTTTTGCCAATATTTCACGGAAATATTTCGCTAAAAAAAGAATAGGATAGGATAGGTAATTAAAAAGTCAGTTCATGTCTCCTCAAAAAATTATTTTGTTTATACGAAAAATAATTAATAATAATCAACCAATATAAATTTTCTAAACCTTATCAAATATTTAATAAATTTAATGGGAGCATTGTGGCCGTAGTTTTTGGGCAATGATTTCTTTTACGTCCATATCGATATTTGTTGTTGCGAGCCGAAAACATTTGTTTGATGACGCCGCACCGCTCTTACAAGGTTTCAGAAGTTTGCTGGTCGCCTTAAGAATGTTTTATAAGATTTATAGAATGAGTAAGTTGAAGATTGCATATCAAGTAGAGTAATATAAGTTGACAAAAATTATAAAGTATATTACAAATATTTATTTGAAATTTCAAGTAAAAACTTGATTTGCTTCGCGGGCCACAAAAATTTTTTGAGATTTCGTAGCCACAAAAATCCTTGTGCGGGCCATTTTGCAAAAACGCCAAACAATGAAATAAATTTTTATTTCGAAGTTATGACAAGCAGGTTATGTTAAAACAGTTGTTCGAAACAGTGTTACAGAATAAGGATCGGCGATTACGTTCAAAAATTCCTAGAATGGTCCTAACGTGTTAACAGGAAACTTCAACTCTTTGTTACACTTCTTCAAAGTGGAAAAGTCTGTTTCATATACCACACATTTTAAATTACCCCATTGAAAGTAATCCAAGGACATACCTACAATGTTGTAATTCTCAGTTCTATATTTGATTGTATCGCACATAAAATCCTAGAGGATATCATAACATATTCCATATGCTAATATGAGCTGCAAGCAGTGGCGAGGTGGTGATTGCCCGATCCAGTTCGCATTCCCTTGCTTTTATTGGATGCCCAGAGCCTAACTTTTAGGCCCTAAGTCAGGCAGTAGACGCAAGGCTATTCGAAAAATATTATAAAATAATCTGTATGCTATAATTTCCAAATACAGCGTTTCGGACATACACAATCGTATCAGAATAATATGACCACCTACCACAGTATACGTACGGTAGGTGGTCATTTTATTCGGATACGACTGTGTATATTTATACCGTTCCGTTTTCTGATATATATACAGGGTGATTGTAAACTCTTTCTACAAAAAAGAGGGGTGATAGTACACATGAAGACGACCAATTTTTGCAATGGAACCTAGGGTCGCATTCCACTCCTTCCGCCACAAAAGAGTACTTTCGAAAAATACCACGCATGCACAAGTATTTACAACCGGTGAATGAAAATCACAATACGACGATCCGGTAATCTCTCACGGTACAATCTTTGTGCTTCACGTCCATTACCACCTGCTTGGCCGTACATCAGATGCATATCCGCCAATTCCTCGTATGTGTAGTCTTCCATGTCCTTCACGAATACGTCACTTATCATGTGACGTTATCACGGTAATGTCAATGAACGGGTTCGGCTGCGTTTTTAAATGTTTGTTCTTAATCGTCTACGCACTTGCTCAGCGCACCTGATTTGCATCTTGTGATTTTCATGCACCGGTTGTAAATACTTGTGCATGCGTGGCGTTTTTCGAAAGTACTCTTTTCTGGCGGAAGGAGTGGAATGCGACCCTAGGTTCCATTGCAAAATTGGTCGTCTTGATGTGTACTATAACCCCTCTTTTTTGTTGAAAGTGTTTACAATCACCCTGTATATTTATAGACCTTTCCTTTATTCTTTTAACTAAGAAAACCTCCCTAATATCGAGCTGGAAGATCACAAGACTGCAAACTTCCGAAAAATTTATCTGGAAAGTATCAGTTATAAAAATAAGCAGCAAACACTAAACTGGGATCACAAATGGGGGAAAAACGCAGGCGATACGGAAGCTCCCAAACGAAACACACTACCAAACATTTATCTAGGAACTCTCACCGGCAAAAACAGCAGAAAATGCCTAACTGGGATTTCCCATTGGGAAAAAACTTTGCTGAACACTAACTGAAAGCTTCCAACCGAAAAAGTATTAGAATTATTCAAATTAAAATTTCCCGTTGGAAAATCATTGCTGAACACTAACTGAAAGCTTCCAATCGAAAAAGCAGAAAAAAAATACTTAGACAGGAGTTGAGCATTATTAAAATGCTGTTAAACTATTAGCTGTAAGTTCACAAGTTTTAAAATGATGGCAAATAGAGGCTCCCAACTGTGAAACAAAATTCCTCTAGAAGGTCGCAATTGTGAAAACACTACCACCCACTAAACTGGAATATACTAATTGCGAAAATGCACCAGCAAATGTTTGGCTGGATGCTCCTAATCGTACAAACTTTTAAGTGACGGGAACTATCAAACGACTATTTTAGAAGCACCCAATTGTCAAAAGCACAAGACAAAGGCTTGGCTGCAAATTCAAATCGTAAAAATACCAGCAAAACTTAGGCTCTCATTTAACCAAATCATTTTTCCCAATTGACCGAAAAAAATAATCTGCCTAGAAACTGCGCATCGTGAAAAACTGTTAAAGACAACATTGAAAGTACCTACTGAAAAAAAGAACAGCAAACATTTTGCTAGAAGCTCCGAATTGCGAAAACAATGCAAAACACCTCTCTGTAGGTTTCCAATGTTAACAAACACTGACAGATTCCTAGCCGGAAACTTTCAATCGTCAAATTACTACCGAAATACAAATCGTTAGAAAATGGCAAACACCAAACCTGGAAGCAGCCAATCATATAAAACAATATTTGGTAATATCTAAACAGGAGATCCTAAGTACAAATTCACCTAAGCCAGGGGCGGGGGTGGCTCAGTCGGTAGCGCGCCAGGCTCGTAATCTGTAGTTCCCAGGTTCGAGTCCCAGCGTTGAGATTTATCTCCGCAAAATTCCCCGCCATGCCCACGGTCAGTAGGGGACACCGATGAGCTTGGAATGGCCGCCGTCCGTCGGATGGGACGTTACGCCGTGGCCCCGTGTGCGGGAGAGCCATACCCTGTGCACGTTAAAGAACACTCTGGATGGCCTTGACGGGAGGCTACCATCTGTCTCCCAACAGCTGTTCCAGTGGGTCCCCTCCCCCAACATTCTCTGAGCCTTCGGGGTCCATGTGACCTGGCCATTTAGCCCATGGTGTGCAAAAAAGTGCCGCTCAGAGGTAAAACAACCCAACTCACCTAAGCCTGAATTATAGAAACGGACCCCAGCAAATAACAAAGCTCAACGACGTAAGTTACTAATCGTAAAAATACCTAGTTGGAATCCCCCAAATGTAGAAACACTACTGAACTCCTAGTTGAAAGTTTTTCAATTGCAAAACTATTGGGAAAAACTATTGCAAAACACTTGCAATATAATTAGCTGAAATCTTCCATTTTACAAAAGCACCAAACAATTTTTAGCTGCAATATCTATAACTGTAAAAATGTCGGACAACTTCTAGCCGAAATCTGCTAATTATAAAAGCAACGGTAAATACCTATCTGGAAACTCAGAAATATAAACACACCAGCAACTCATAGCTCGAAATTCCCACTCCTCAAAATAACCGCAAAAGCCCAGAGGGAAGGTGATAATTTTAAGCTCAAAGCTAAACTCCCAATAGTAAAGATACCGTTTACACATGTTGTTCAAAACTCCGAAGTTTACGAACATAATGAACACGTAACTAGTATCTCGAAATTTTAAAAATCCTGGAAAGAATTCAGCTGAAATCTTCCAATCGCAAAAAAATTAGTCAATACCAAACTGAATGCTGCCAATCGTGTCATCACTGGGTTGGGTTGTTTTACCTCTGAGCGGCACTTTTTTGCACACCATGGGCTAAATGGCCAGGTCACATGGACCCCGAAGGCTCAGAGAAGGTTGGGGAAGGGGACCCACTGGAACAGCTGTTGGGAGACAGATGGTAGCCTTCCGTCAAGGCCATCCAGCGTGTTCTTTAACGTGCACAGGGTATGGCTCTCCCGCACACGGGGCCACGCCTTAACGTCCCATCCGACGGACGGTGGCCTTTCCAAGCTCATCGGTGTCCCCTACTGACCGTGGGCAGGGCGGTGATTTTTGCGGAGATAAATCTCAACGCTGACCCAGCTGGGACTCGAACCTGGGAACTACAGATTACGAGCCTGGCGCGCTACCGACTGAACCACCCCCGCCCCCGTGTCAACACTAGTCAACACCTAAAAAGAAACTCGCAATCATAATAAGTCTAGTTAAAAAGTCTTAGTTGTAAAGACATGGGAAAACACCGAATTCATAGTTCCTATCATTAAAGCAAAAAGTAAGAAGCCGCTCAGAGGTAAAACAACCCAACCCAATCATGAAAGCAGAGGTCAAAACCTTGCCAGGAGCTCCTAATCGCAAAACCACTGGGAAATACCTAGCTGAATCCTTACACTAGTCAAAACGTTAGCCAAACGTTGCCAGAAGCTCATAATTATATAAAAACGATAACAAGAAAAGGTAAGCTGAAATTTTAGAGCCTTAAATTCACTGTTCAAGGTGAATTCATTTTTCAAGGTTCAATTCATAAAAACTGTAACCAGCGCCTAGTTGGAAAACACTTGTAAACACCGCGATGGACGCTCTCAGTCGTGAAAACACTAGCCATTGCTTTACCTAATGCTCTCGGTCGCGAAAACATTAACCATTGCCTAACTAGATGCTCCCAATACAAAAATAATGGGAAGTAGTTTTCTTTTTCTTTTGATTCCAGATGCTTACGCAGTATCTTGGGCATTAGGTGGTTCAACTTTGTAAATAATGATGAGGTTAGGCAAAGGAGTTTGCAACCTCCTTTAAGCAGCATATTGTGCAGAGAGAGACTCCGCTGGTTTGGCCATGTTGCCCGTATGAATAATTATAGATTGGCGAATAGGGTTATGAACAGTGTGCCTAAAGGCCTCAGAAGGAGGGGGAGACCTAGGATGCGGTGGGCAGACAATGACAAACAGGACCTTGTTAGAATTGGTGTGCAGTGGCTGGATGCAGCAGATGTGGCTCAGGATAGACTTGCTTGGAGAACTAAATTGCACGGTCTGGTTGGACCTCCGTAGACCATGGCTGCTTGAGAATGATGATGAAATACCAGTAACAAGAAATTGGTTCCTAACCCTAAACGAAGCACACGTACCTGGCCATCCACATGATGCAACAGAAAACGAGATTCATCGGACCAGACGACCTTCTTCCAATCATTCAAGATCCAGTTTTGATGCTCACTGCCCATTGTAGGCGCTTTCGACGGTTAACCCAAATTAGCATGGGTACTCACTCGGAGAGGCCTGCGGTTATGCAACCCCATTTTCAGCAGGGTTCGATGTATTGTGTGTTGTGACACATTACTCCCGTCACCATCATTCAAATTACGGGCTGCTGCATCCTTTCTGTTGGTTCGTACTATACGGGATAGCCTTTGCTAACCTCTCGCATCGATAAGCCATTATCGGCACACACCTTGCCGGCGGTTCGTTGTTTTTCTCTCCTCGGACCACTTTTTGAAGGCACTAACCACGGCTGACCGTGAGTACCCCACAAGCGGAAATGTTGTGACCTAGTCGTCTGACCATTACAATTTGGCCTTTGTCAAACTCACTTAGGTCCGCTGCCTTTCCCATATGAAGAGCAAGAATAATACTAATTAACAGAGCTCAGTATCAGGTGTTATTTATACCGTTTCATGACCTTCACATGCGCCGTCGTTCAACTGCAGTTGCTTTGATTTGCATAAAGACGCGCTGGTCATAATATTTTGGCTCTTCGTTGTTGGGTTGGGTTGTTTTACCTCTGAGCGGCACTTTTATGCACACCATGGTCTAAATGGCCAGGTCACATGGACCCCGAAGGCTCAGAGAAGGTTGGGGGAGGGGACCCACTGGAACAGCTGTTGGGACACAGATGGTAGCCTCCCGTCAAGGCCATCCAGCGTGTTCTTTAACGTGCACAGGGTATGGCTCTCCCGCACACGGGGCCACGGCTTAACGTCCCATCCGACGGACAGCGGCCTTTCCAAGCCCATCGGTGTCCACTACTGACCGCGGGCAGGGCGGAGAATTTTTCGGAGATAAATATCAACGCTGACCCAGCTGGGACTCGAACCTGGGAACTACAGATTACGAGCCTGTCGCGCTACCGACTGAGCCACCCCCGCCCCACTCTTCGTTGTAATATCACAGCTGTGAAAATATTGAGAAATACCTAGCTGGAAGCTTCCATTCGTAAAAGCATTAACCAGTGCAAGGAGCCACTAGCTCCGAATCGCAAAAAGCAAATGGGAAACAGACTAAAACCCTCTGAATAATTACGGGAAACATACCTCCGAATATCAAGTACCACTTATATTTAATGCTATTCCAAAAGAATTACTAAATATAGATTCTTTTAGAAGACTTAAAATGGAATTAAAAAATTATTTGGTACTTTCTAGTTAGCTGATTTTTATGTGTTGTTTTTTGTGGATTTATTTGATGTACACCATTTTTGTGGCTGAATGACCTATGTTTAATATAATTTATTCATTTTCCTGCAGATAAGCTATTTAGCTTTGCGGGTCAAAGTGTAAATATATTTGTATTCTTTACCGTTATGAATAAAAATTACATTCTAAAAAAAAAATAGTAAAAACACTAGTGAGCTCATAACTATACGCTCTCTAGCAGAAAAACATTAGAGATACTTGAAAGTTTCTCATTAGACGCGTAAAGGTCACCACTTCCTACATTTTTATTAAATATTGCATTCATATTCATTCTCATTTCATTCCATTTTTAGAAAACTTTTCTTCTAAATAATGAACGAGCTTTCAGTACATTTCTGCATGACTACGCGATGAGCTTCAGATAATGTTTTTGTTTCACTAAAGACGTTTAAATAAAAGTTAATGGTTCTGTTTCTTTCAAAGCATTGAGAACAGATGTTTTCAACTTTTCCCTCAACAGAAACTTATTTCCTCGCGTTTGATTCCAACTCAAGACTCTAGAGAAACGAAAAGAATCCGACCAGAGATTTCTTCGACGTTTTTCTACTAAGAATGAGCGACTTGAACTTCAGAAGCACTTAAGCTCTTTTTCTTAAACTTTGTCAGGGATATAAAAATCCGAAATGAACAGCCGAAAGAAAACATTTCCTCTTTAAGTTCTTTTACCTGAAAAGAATTTGAAGCAACACACGTTGCATTTTATCTCGGCATTCTCGTTCAGAAAGGGTTTATATAGAAATGGAAATACAAATAGAGTAAGCATGTAAAGGTAACTCAATTCGCTGCCTTACGACTGGAAAAAAATTAATTGTTTTAATGACGCAAAGACATTCGCGGTTTTTCTGGCCACAAGTTGGGTTGGGTTGTTTTACCACTGAGCGGCACTTTTTTGCACACCATGGGCTAAATGGCCAGGTCACATGGACCCCGAAGGCTCAGAGAAGGTTGGGGGAGGGGACCCACTGGAACAGCTGTTGGGAGACAGATGGTAGCCTCCCGTCAAGGCCATCCAGCGTGTTCTTTAACATGCACAGGGTATGGCTCTCCCGCACACGGGACCACGGCTTAACGTCCCATCTGACGGGAGGCGGCCTTTCCAAGCTCATCGGTGTCCCCTACTGACCGTGGGCAGGGCGGGGAAATTTTGCGGAGATAAATCTCAACGCTGACCCAGCTGGGACTCGAACCTGGGAACTACAGATTACGAGCCTGGCGCGCTACCGACTGAGCCACCCCCGCCCACTGGCCACAGGAGATTTTTCTATGGTGCGCATTTAACATCGCCGCCTCCTCTGTTATTGCAGGGCAACCTCCTCAACTCAGGGGTGGGAATGGCTCAGTCCGCAGCGCATCATGCTCCTAATATGCAGTTCACATGCTCCAGTTCCCAATTTTCCCATCGGTTGGGGCGTTAAGCCGTGGCCACGTATGCAAACGAATCATACATACCCTGTGGGCGTTAAATAACACACTGCATGGCCTTGCCGGGAGACGCCAATCTGTCTTCTATCAGCTACCAATGAAGCCTCTTCCTCAAACTTTTCTGATCCCTGTAGTCCTCGCCAGTCTCGTAATATGTAGTTGCCATGCTCGAATTCCACCTGGGCTACGGTTGAGATTCATCTCCACACAACTCTCCGCCATGCCCTTTGTCAGTAAGAGGAACCGATGGGCTTGGAAAGGCCCATCCCTCGGATGGGATGTTAAGCCGTAGACCCGTGTGCGGGAGAGCCATACTTGTGCACGTTAAAGAACACACTGGATGTCATTGACGAGAAGCTACCATCTGTCTCCCAACAGCTGTTCCAGTGGGTCCCCTCCCCCAACTTTCTCTGAGCCTTCGGGTCCATATGACCTGGCCATTTAGCCCATGGTGTGCAAAAAAGTGCCGCTCAGAGGTAAAACAATCCAATCCAAGCAGTCGGAATGGGTTTCTAAGTCGAATAAGATTTCTTTTTCAAATAGAGTCTTAATATTTCAGTTGAATCATTTGCTCTCATTTCATTCTGTGTTGTATGCATATCTAGAACTAAACTTCTTAAACGTTTTGTATTACAAATATGCAATAAGGTAATGAATAGTTAGCGTGCTTAGCTACTGAACAAAGGAATCTGTCATCGAATTTCGGGAAAAGCATAGCAATTTCTTTCCTCTGAGGTTCTTCACGTTCCTCAAAGAACTTCATTATGGCGTATTGACCTCTATGGAAAGCATAACCCTGAGAAATAATTTATTATGTACAAAAAGAGTGTGAAATAAGCAATTCACTTTTAATAAGACTTAGTAAGACTCACAGCAAAACTTCTCACAATCAAATATTATTTAAACACATACTAAAATTAAGAAAACAATATGTGAATAATGAAAGTAAAAGACTACGTTAATGGATAATAGTAAGCTCCATACAATAAAAAAATGTATATATATTTGTTATAAAGGGGTCCAAATCACTGGTAGGGGCGGGGGTGGCTCAGTCGGTAGCGCGCCAGGCTCGTAATCTGTAGTTCCCAGGTTCGAGTTCCAGCTGGGTCAGCGTTAAGATTTATCTCCGCAAAATTCCCCGCCCTGCCCACGGTCAGTAGGGGACACCGATGGGCTTGGAAAGGTCGCCGTCCGTCGGATGGGACGTTAAGCCTTGGTCCCCTGTTTGGGAGAGCCATACCCTGTGCACGTTAAAGAACACGCTGGATGGCCTTGACGGAAGGCTACCATCTGTCTCCCAACAGCTGTTCCAGTGGGTCCCCTCCCCCAACCTTCTCTGAGCCTTCGGGGTCCATGTGACCTGGTCATTTAGCCCATGGTGTGCAAAAAAAGTGCCGCTCAGAGGTAAAACAACCCAACCCAACCCAAATCACTGGCTGCGCTTGAATATTGCTGAAAAAAAGAAATTTAATTAGATTTATTATGATCTCTAATATTTTTCAGCTACATTTTTCCATTCAATGCATATTTTAGAAGGAGCGGGACTGGCTCAATCGGTAGAGGGCTCCAGCCTTAATCTACAGTTCCCAGGTTCAAGTTCCAGCTGAGCCAACGTTGAGATTTATCTGCACAAAAACTCTCGCCCTGCCTGCGGTCAGTAGGGGACACCGATGGTCTTGGAAAGGCCGACATCCGTCAGACCGGACATTAAGCCGTCGCGCCGTGTAGACGAGAGACAAACTTTGTGCTCTTTAAAGAACACGCTGGATGGCCTCGATGGGATCTACATCTGTCTCTTAACAGTTGTTCAGTGGGATTCCTGCCCTCAACCTTCTGTAATCCCTCGAGGACCTTGTGACCTGGCCATTTAGCCCGTTGAGTGCAAAAACAAGTGCCGCTCAGAGGTATAAAACAACCTATATTAAGAAGTTATAGAGCTTTGAATTTAGATTCCTATTGACATAAAATGGAAATTCTGTAATAATTTGGTGAGGGCGGGGGTGGCTCAGTCGGTAGCGCGCCAGGCTCGTAATCTGTAGTTCCCAGGTTCGAGTCCCAGCTGGGTCAGCGTTGAGATTTATCTCCGCAAAATTCCCTGCCCTGCCCGCGGTCAGTAGGGGACACCGATGGGCTTGAAAAGGCCGCCGTCCGTCGGATGGGACGTTAAGCCGTGGTCCCGTGTGCGGGAGAGTTATACCCTGTGCACGTTAAAGAACACGCTGGATGGCCTTGACGGGAGCCTTACCATCTGTCTCCCAACAGCTCTTCTAGTGGGTCCTCTCCCCCAACCTTCTCTGAGCCTTCGGGGTCCATGTGACCTGGCCATTTAGCCCATGGTGTGCAAAAAAGTGCCGCTCAGAGGTAAAACAACCCAACCCTGTAATAATTTGGTAGAGCAGTGTATATATTTTCTCTGAAATCCATAGAGACCTGTTTGAGCAATCGATGTTTCTTTGTTATATAATTTACCTTTTATTTTCGCTTCTGTTCTGGTTAATGAAATTTTCTAGTACGGGTGGTATGCCCACCTGACTTACTCTTTAGAAAAGGCCGTCTCCTTTATACGTTACTCTGATATTGTTGGTACCATTTTTTTAATTTTTCACCCTTTTATTCATAGTGTCCACTAGTTTTTCTTAGGATTTCATTAATTGTCCTTTAAAAATCCATTATCTTCCCCTTTCTCATTCTTAAGAATTCCATGCTTCTCTTATAATTGCTATTTCCGTTTTAACGTAGTGCTTCTGCTGGCTGGTTGTTCCTAAATCGAAATTCAATACGTGACTCGCTCAGAATTCATCACTTCAGATTACATTTTCAGTTGTTTTTTTTAACCATATCTAGCACTAGATAAATTGCGCATTAAGCATCTGTCTTTCATCTTCATTTTCTTAACGGATTACTGAGGAATATTTTACGTAAATGAGCTGATCATATGTGCATGTGATAATCGCAAAAAGGAAATAAATGAGAATTTAGCATTTTTCGCCACACCATTATCTCCTATTCCCATACCATCGCGCAAAAAATTGCAATAATGACAGCTGGATTAGTGGTAAGAAAAGGCTTGCTTTTAAATGATGTTGATCCTAAATGTACAGTTCACTTCTTCAATAGTGGTGCATAACTAGCGACAGTAATCGAAAGTTGTAGGGGGGGGGGGGCGAAACCTATCGATATTATCAGATAAGCCTTTAAGCTAGCATAATAGCTTAAGTTTATAAATGTGAATAATATAGCATACTGATCGCACTAACCGCGTTCGAAGATCACTGGGGATTTAAGAAAAAAACTAGAATATCCAACTACTCTGGTTAATATGAAATGCTTCTTTTTTGGTAACAAAAAGGTTTGAGAGCTTCTGAATTTAGCGCCCTCTAACGCTGAAAATTCGAACTGATGAAAGATTCGATAACTGCGAGTAATTTTTTTATTAATACCTATTCAATACTAAAAGAATTTTTAATTTATATATTTTTTGTAGAACCCCTTGAAGGATAAGGAGGTGAGTCACTGTTTTCAATGTCAAACCCTTGACCTCCATTGCGTCCCAAAAGATTTGAAATTTTTAGCATGAATACAATAATATCAGTGGCGAAGCGTAACATTTCAAGTAGGGGAAGCAATCAACAAAAGCACTACTGCAACAAAATCGAGCACGATTCCGCTACTATCTGCTTCCGAATTATTGAACCGGAACGAAGTTCCGCTACTCGATGTTTCCGAATGACTGAAACGGAACACCGTTCCGCTACTACATATTTTCGAATCATTGAACCTAAACGGCGTTCCGATACTTGATGTTTCCGAATCACTGAAACGGAACACCGTTCCGCTACTAGATAGTTTCGAATGATTGACCCCGAACGGCTTTCCGGTACTGTCGCTCACAAAAAGTATCCGAACACTATGGTTAATTACAAAATTCAGAAAAAATATCTGGCAGAGATTTTTTTAGAAATTAGTGATCTGATTAGTCACGTGACACGAAGGTTGCCAGATCACTAATTTCTAAAAAAATCGCTGCCAGATATTTTTTCTGAATTTTGTAATTAACCATAGTGTTCGGATACTTTTTTGAGCGACAGTACCTGATGTTTCCGAATTGTTGAATGAAAGTAGTCTTAAACCTTTTAAATCAAATGTTAGAATTATATATATAGTCTAGTAGCGAAGGAATTAAGAGCTCAATCTCCCCATCATTGAGGAAAGTTATTTTTAACAAACTGTTTATCAGCGTTCCAATGGCCGTGTGGTTAGCGTGCTTGGCTACTAGTCTTAACAACCTGGGGGTGGGGGTGGCTCAGTCGGTAGCGCTCCAGGCTCGTAATTTGTAGTTCCCAGGTTCGAGTCCCAGATGGGTCAGCGTTGAGATTTATCTCCGCAAAATTCCCCCCCCCTGCCCACGGTCAGTAGGGGATACCGATGGGCTTGGAAAGGCCGTCGTCCGTCGGATGGGACGTTAAGCCGTGGCCCCGTGTGCGGGAGAGCCATACCCTGTGCACGTTAAAGAACACGCTGGATGGCCTTGACGGGAGGCTACCATCTGTCTCCCAACAGCTATTCCAGTGGGTCCCCTCCCCCAACCTTCTCTGAGCTTTCGGGTCCATGTGACCTGGCCATTTAGCCCATGGTGTGCAAAAAAGTGCCGCTCAGAGGTAAAACAACCCAACCCACCATTCTCCTGTCTGTCCTCTTTGACAAGCAGCTGCTTGAGAGGGGTGGGGGTTTATTTTTATTTTTTTAGACACGGCCGAATTTACATCTCATGTGTCTCTGGTCATCCGAAGTTGTCGTCCGCCGTTATCAACAATACTTCTTTAAATTTCGTATAAAAACATTTTCTTTCCTTCACAACCACGAAGAATGGAAATAATGTAAAAATATAAATGAATGTAGAAATTGTAATGATAACAGAGTTTTGCTAATAAATAGTGAAATTAGTGTAATAAAATAACATTATGGATAGAATACAACTTGTATTCAATATAGAGTAATATTACACAATCAAATTATCAATTTAAATTTAAAAAAATATTTTCTCGCTTTAGCACTCTGAGAATGATTAAATTTCACTTAATTATCAAAAATATTAAGACACTTTCATACTGTGCGAAAACTATATTCGAATTCCTTAACTTTGAATTAAGGTTCTGTAGGAAAATGTTACAAGAAATGGAAAATCTAAAAGTAAATCTAAAAGAAAATCTATTCCTAAGAATTTACCTTAAAATTATAACAAATCATTTACTAAAATAAATGTAATCTTAAAAGCTTCGGTAAAATTTTTCACTTTGCATCAGTTTTGAAACAGTGTTTAGGACGAATACAACAGCAGTCAAATATTTTACCTTTAACAACTCTTTTAAATAATAAATTAATATTTTCTAAAATCTAAATTTTGATAAATTTGATTCAGATTTACAATTTATTTACTGCAATATTTTTCTGTAAAAAAGCTCATTTTCAAAGTTAGGGAGCTTTGAATATGGTTTTGTTTTCACCTAACACAGAAGTATTCCAATACGTTTGGAAACAGAGTGTATAGCCTCACACTCGGAATTCTCTTAACAATTTTTCATTATCAGGGGAGAAGGAGTACTTTCAAAAGAGGTACTTGCTCTCCGTGGAAACTTGAAAGTAGTTAAAATTGAAAAGACTCAATTTTATTTCTAATAAACAAACTGTAGGTTAGTGCGCTTGGCTACGGATCTAAGGGACCTGGGTTCGAGCCCCGGGTAAGGCATGGATGTATGTGTCGTTTTTCTGCTGAGGTCCTGCCATCCTCACAGACCTTCTACTAGGCATATAAACTGGCAGGCTCCTGTCAGACTTCTGTGGCAAGCAACTGCTTGAAAGGGTATTTATTTTTTTATTTTTATAGCATTTAAAAAATGGTGACCAGTTTACTACGTTGGCTTCTCTACGCTAGTGTCTAACGTGCATAATGGGAACTCCGGGCCTAGTAACAGTAAGCTACTTTAGTAGCCTTGCCATAAACTAGTTTGAAGATAAATATATTATGCATTCTTGTTCCCTGTTACCATCCCGTGGCTGAGTTGTTAGCGCGTTTGGGTACTGATCAACGAGACCTGGTTTCGAGCATGGATGTTTGCGTTGTATTTCAGCTGAGATCCCGCCATCCTCACAGACCTTCTACTGGTACTACTATGAAACTAACAGGTTCCTGTTAGACTTTTGTGGCAAGCTGCTTGAAGGGATATATTTTTTGTTCTCTATATTCACGAGATAAGAGTTCACAATACTTTATCATTGCAATGGCCAATGAGGGCCTCTATCCCCGACTAAGCTTTTTCTTTTCTTTTCAAATTTGGATCATATTAGTTGAATGGCTGTTGAACATACTCGAAAAAACGATTTCGAAACTTGCCAGAATTTTTTAAAAACTTTTCTCCATTTCAATATTTCCGTTCTTTATTTCTCAGTTTGTATTTAAAATTTGCATCATAGTTTAAATTAATTTCTAGTTCGAACCTGTATTCTCTTACAGTTAAAGGGTAGAATTTTTAAGACAATACGATGTCTTATGTTAAGGAATGAGCCTCGCAGATTATTCAAAACAAAAAATATTTAATAATAATTTAACCAGATCACTGCCTATTCAAATATTTTAATACGTTTTTACATAACTTTCCAATTCCAAATTTTCGGAATTTTCAAAAAATTTTAAAGCATCTAATTAAACGCATATGGATGCAATACAGTAGGAACCCACTTAACATCGTTAATTTGTTCTTTAAAACACGAAATTAAGCGAAAAACATTAAACTTATCGATATGAGTGAAATATATCAACAACATATGTATATTTTTCACAGTATACTGACGGAATATAGCCTCGACAAATTGTAGTATTAGTACTCGTACGTTACGCTAATCACAAAATATTTTATTTTGTATATTTTCCCTTATACCTATAGTAGTAATAACATTACCTTTAGTTATTACGGTAATGATAAAAGTAACACGTAGTTAAGAAGTTAAAAACCACTTCAGCAAAATTAAATCGGAGGAATTAAGCTGACAGACATCGGAACGCGGTAGGACACAGTTTATATTTGCTTTTCATACGTTCAACGGTACAGCAATATTATCAAAACATACGAAATTCATATAATTTGGAATGAGAAAGTCGAATATAGGACAATAAACGAGAATTCCACCTCTTTTATTCAAAAAATAATCTAAATAATTAACACTTACCTTCGTCGCCTCCTCTGTCAACGACGTTTCTAATGACATCAGAACGCCTCTAGTGGTAAGAAGAATGTGAAATATTACATGCGCTTCAAAGCAATGGGAAAAATGCTTCCAAAGAAAGAAATTTCTGCTCATTGAATTCTGTGGATTGAATATAGAAGATGTAACTGCCGCTGTAAGATACTTCAGTTGAGTTGTTTTACATCTGAGCGGCACTTTTTTGCACGCCATGGGCTAAATGGCCAGGTCACATGGACCCCGAAGGCTCAGAGAAGGTTTGGGGAGGGGACCTACTGGAACAGCTGTTGGGAGACAGATGGTAGCCTCCCGTCAAGGCCATCCAGAGTGTTCTTTAACGTGCACAGCGTATGGCTCTCCCACACACGGGGCCACGGCTTAACGTCCCATCCGACGGACGGCGGTCTTTCCAAGCCCATCGGTGTCCCCTACTGACCGTGGGCAGGGCGGGGAATTTTGCGGAGATAAATCTCAACGCTGACCCAGCTGGGACTCGAACACCTGGGAACTACGGATTACGAGTCTGGCGCGCTACCGACTGAGCCCCCCCCCCCCCCTGTATGTATGATACAGTAGCAAATGCAGTAACGATGAAACGATATTCTTCATACACTCTTAGCTCGACTAACCTGGCAAATTGGTGCTTCTGTTAATTATACAGTATAATTAAGCAGAAAAATATGAAGAATGCTATATAAATGCAAACTTTATGTTGGAATAAACTTATTAAAGTTATGAAAATACTTCTACTTTTATATCAAAACGTTTAAATATATTTAATTTATATTTCTTATATTTTAAATAAAATTTTAAGGGAACCATTGCTTCCCATGGACGCTTCACCACTGACTAAAATATTTCTTTGAAGTTTGGCCATTTTTCAACTTTAGAGCCTTCTAGGGGAAAAAAATTCAAACTATTGATCGATTCGGGAAATGCGAATCTTAAGATTTTATTTCTTATCCAACCCAAAAGAGAATGTCTCAATTGCTTCTTAAAAAGTCTAACTTTTAGATGTACAGAGTGATTTAAAATTTGGGCAACCCGAAATGTAAATGCTTATCATTTCGCGCCAACTGGATGGAATTAAATACCCTGCAATCACTGACGTATGCAACACTGATTAATTTAGTTTTCACGCTGTCAGTTCTTTGTTGGTGACGTGTGTTTGTACAAGTTACCCATAATGAAATTTTCCCAGGCCGAACGTGTATACATAGTCAAACGTTATTTAACAACCTCATCTTTTTTAATTGCTCAAGCTGACTTCAATGAACAGTTGTCTGATTCTCTGGTACTCAAGAAGTCTACAACATCACGTTTAATTGCATGATTCTGCGAAACTGGAAGCGTACATGACAAGGATTGATTGATCTGACTTCTCTAATAAGTGATGAAAAACTTGAAGATATGAATCAACGCTTGCAGCAATCATCCATTGTTAACAATTTATAAACGTAAGTTGAGAATAAATAAAAAATTTTAATATGGATTGCCGAATTTTGAATCACTCTGTGTATATACCGTATATATATATTCAGGCAGACAGCAAACAAAATAGCTAGTTTTATTCCTAAAACAAGTTTAAAAGACGCACTTTGAACCAGACTACACATCACATAAAGGTCTCCATTGACATCTAAAACACTTCCGCGGATACTTAGAGGGTACCAAAGTCCACTTAGGGGACCTTCATGTACTACTTAGAGCAGTGGTTCTTAATATTTTCTAAGCCATGGACTACTTTCCTTAGGTATGTGTAATGGCTTATGAATGCAACCCGTGGTATTCATACGCCATAACACATACTGAATGAAAAGTAGTCCAGCTGGTTGGTTCACCGCTTGTGGTCTGCCGGTCTCGGGTGGTGTCCATAGATTCCTGACCACTTGTTGTCTTCCAAGCAACTGTTTACGAACACTGACTTATAGGATCTTACGAACCATCACATAATTCTTTTGGGGCCATCAAGCGACTCCAGTTGGCCGCCTAGTGTACCCTTGTGGTCCACTTAGAGGAATGCTGACAGTTTCGAATTAAAAAATAATAAGAAGAATCGGTTTTAATCTTATCAAGTGGATGTTTTCCTTTCGTGACTGATATAGTAATTATATGTACATTACAGTTCTAGAGTGTTCAAAAAATTTGTAATACAGTTGCAAACTCTGTATTTGGGGTCGATGCTACGAACGGCAACTAGGCGAATTTGATGCCAATGGGGGCTTTGTGATTCTCAAACTGCATGGAGCCACTTTTGCGATCTCTTCACCGGAGCAGCCTATGGAGAGCGTGGTCATCAAGCACTTGGTGTAATGCTACAAATTACTACTCTCCAAACCCTTAACTACTAATCATTTAAATTATACTGTTTAAAGCTTGTCTCAAGATGTAACTTGTTACCAAGAATTGTCTGTCCGTCTTCTGCCGGTTAATCTTTAATGAATTCAAATTCTTAATTTTGATCTGTCTAAGCCGTCCCGTGGCCGAGTAGTTAGCGCGCTTGGCTACTGATCTAAGGGACCTGGGTTCGAACCCCGGGTAAGGCATGGATGTATGTGTCGTTTTTCTGTTGAGGTCCTGCCATCCTCTCAGACCTTCTACTATGGCATATAAACTGAAAGGTTCTCTGTCAGACCTCTGTGGCAAGCAGCTGCTTGAGGGGGTATTTATTTTTTTTTTTAAATTTTTAAGTAAGAAAGGAGATAGGACAATTAACTCCTGAATACGAGTTAGGGTGCGAGGGTTGGTAGTCGTGTTATTTGGACGATCATCTGTAAGAAACAAGGTAACCCTAACTGGATATCCTTCTCTCCCTGGAGAGTTATTCGAATTTTCAATTCCTTCTTTTCTCAAAGTTGAGGCAGGGGTTGAGCAACAAAATATAGTGAACAATCAAGACTGCCACTCTGATAGTAGTTAATCCTAGCACACTATTCAGCAGGACAACTCCTATGAGAGAAGGAATGCTCAACGATCGTGAAATTACGATTTTCCACATCAGTTCTTAGATATAAAATAAAACACCGAATATATTTACACTTTAAACTTTTACCTAACTTTACAGATGTGACCTGAAGCCGGTTTTCCAGCTCTACGTTCTCAGAACTCGATAAGACAGCATAGATTACTGACTTCAGAAAAATATATAAAACAGCGATTTCAATCAAAAATCAGATACTCAAAGGAATGGACATAAAATAACACTCCTAAAAGAGTAAATGAAATAACCAATGATAGAGACCTCCCACAGTTAGAGGGAACCTTTTGGGTTATCATGTGCATCGGATAGTACTTTCGCATATCTGGTAGCACAGAATGTTCCTATTCTTTTTTCCGTGATTGGTTCACTTTCACTAAATAATTACTGATCAAACCTCATTCTGGAATCCATAAATCAATCTGGGCAAGAAAGGCGATTTATTTCCTTCGCTGTTGGGTGGGAGCTCTGTGTGTGGCTATTACAGGGGACGTAATGATGTGACTCTCTGTGTAAACGATAGCATCGGTGGAGAATCTGATGATTGCTGCCGCCGTTGATGAATGTGGCTGTAGGCATTGGGGAATCAATGAAGGGGAGATGCCTTTTCCTCTTGAAGACTTAAGGAAATTGTTTCAAAGCGAAGTTGGTTTCACAGTTAGTGTGTTTCCAGGTCGGCCGAAGAATTGTTTTCAGTTTTTCGAAATTTTGCTACACTTCGAGTGGTTAGCGCGCTTGGCTACTGATCTAAGGGACCTGGGTTCGAGCCCCGGGTAAGGCATGGATATACGTGTCGTTTTTCTGCTGAGGTCCTGCCATCCTCTCAGAACTTCTACTATGGCATATAAACTGACAGGCTCCTGTCAGACCTCTGTGGCAAGCAGCTGCTTGAGGGGGTATTTTTTTTTACTCTTTTCCCGTTTTGGAAACGAGCCTTCTATTATGCTTCGCCACCAAATTGGACACTTTAACTCTCACTGTAGTGATACAGAACTGTGCAAACTGATTCCTCTATAAATACTCCAAACTCAGCTCGAACAATTGTGTTTCACCAGATGGCTTAAGACCTATCGGATTTCTTTATCATCTAGCCTACAGCTCAATAGTGCTGCTACTCTCTCTTGCTCTGTCTCGGCTACAAAGTCACCAACTCAATGAATAATCACACAATTCCCATGAACAAAGGGACTAAGGCTTAGGACCACTTGTTTATAGTTTCCTTTTGTCCCCCTCAGTCCATTATGCTTAGTGGAGGTAATGCTGCTGTTTTCCTTTGATATAGGTTCGGGCAATCTCAACCTGCTGTGCTTTGTGCGACCTATAAACGTTCAATATTAGCTCTCACTATCAAAAGCGGCTGACTTTTCATAAGGGTTTCTTTTGCGAAGAGTCAAATAGAGTTTCTTAGAATTCCAAAAAAGAATGGATTTCCGGTATATTGTCCTCAAAGAGTGCTCTGTTTATTTATTAATTGAGTTTTATACCATTGTCCACTGCTGAGAATAACACTCGTGATGTTTCTTTTTTGTGTGAATCTTGTTGCTAAGGTTTTTAAATAAACAAATTTTTACCGAAAATAAGCACCTTTGTAGTGTGTCTTTTGTATTCCCCCATCACGGGTTGATACTATCGAAGTTGTTTTTGGATTACTCAACTCTCATGGTCGAGTGGTTAGTGCGCTTGGCTACTGACCTAAGGGACCTGGGTTCGAGCCCCGGGTAATGCATGGATGTATGTGTCGTTTTTCTGCTGAGGTCCTGCCATCCTCTCAGATCTCCTACTGTGGCATATAAACTTACAGGCTCCTGTCAGACCTCTGTGGCAAGCAGCTGCTTGAGGTTTTTTTTATTTATTTATTTTTTTATTCTAGCTAGCAGGGGTGGGGATATAGTGCTAAAATGATTGATGATTCATAGCAAAGATGAAAACTGGTGCATTCAGTTGCAATCGGATAAGAATCTGAGTGCAACAATACAACTGATGTTCCCGAGCGTTCAAACCTTGGATCATTTTTCCTTATTATTTTTACCGATTTATCAAATATGGTTGATTCATCTGGGTGCGTAATGTTTTCGGATGCTTCTAAATATTTGAATTAGTTCAATGAGCTGAAATCTATAATTTTATAGATGGATTAAAGGAATCTAAATTGCTACCGTTGTGACAATAGTTTAAACTTGATTGTAAAATGTTCTTGTTAGAGTTACAGTAAGAAATATTTATTCATTTAAATATGAATATTATTTAACCATTGAAATTATCATATGAAATTAGTTTACTCGAGGTATGGGTATTATTTTTGATTTTAAATTTTTTTTCAAAGCACATGTTAAGAAAATTATTAGGAGGGAATATTTCAATTTAAAATATAAAAAACACTCTTAGGAGAGCAAACACTTTGTTGTTTAATGCACATGTCAGAACGATTCAGAAATTTGAGTCCATAACTTGTGATTCGACAAATATTCAAGTATATTATTATAGCAATGGTGAAGTGTGCATTAAAGCAATTAAGACAATGGGTATGTGCAGTTGATGTATAGATGATCCTCATACATTGCTATTTGATTAAGCCATTAGTCATCTATCAATCAACTAGTGATCTAAAATCATGTGTTAATCTATGAGATAATTGCATTAATCATTGAGATAGGTATATAATAGGCTTCAAACATAGATTTCTAGGTTTGTTAACCAATAGATGAAGTTGCAGGAATTATTAAAGCAATGTGTAAAGCCGTGTTTCCCAACGTGGGGCCCACGCCCCACAGGAGGGCAATTTGATTATCAAGGGGGGGCAATTCGAAAATGACTCGTTCAGAGTTTAACCGTATGGCGGTTAAATTTTACATAGGGGGGGGACATAAGAATTTTAGAAAGGCTTAAGTGGGGCATGGCACAAAAAAGATTGGGAAACACTGGTGTAAAGTCTAGATAAAAAAAAATTAAATACCCCCTCAAGCAGCTGCTTGCCACAGAGGTCTGACAGGAGCCTGTCAGTTTATATGCCACAGTAGGAGATCTGAGAGGATGGCAGGACCTCAGCAGAAAAACGACACACACATCCATGCCTAATCCGGGGCTCGAACCCAGGTCCCTTAGATCAGTAGCCAACCGTGCTAACCACTCGGCCACGTGACGGCTCGATAATAATAATAATAATAATAAATACCTAATAATAATAAATACCTCCTCAAATAATTTAATGCGCCATAGTAGAGGGATCTGTTAGGATGGCGGGTCCTCAGCAGATTTTTATGCCAACTGCACGAGGTTTTCCCAGGTGGTCCCTCTTCCAGGTACCGACCTCGCCCAAATCTGCTTAACTTCGGTGATCGGACGAGAACCGGTGAAAGTTTTTGTTTTCAGAAAAAAGTTACTATACTTAGTTTATTATATTAAATTATTTAATAATTATACTGATATCACTCAGGATGTGGTGATGTCATTCAGATCTATGTGTCCCAAAATAAAATATGAGTGCTAATCAATTTTAAAAAAATTCCAATTTGGGGATATTTTTATTAGCAAACTGACTTTCTTTTTCATGTTGCTTTTATGCAGCTTTTATAATTTATATACCGATTTGCATTATGAATTATACTCATTTGTAATATCTTTAAAGGATTTCAAACATAGATTTATAGGTTGGTTAACTAATCGATAAAGTTGTAGTAATCATTAAATCGTTGATTAATCAATATTCAATTATTGAATGCCGAAATATGACTCTGGAGTTTGCCATTTATCCTATCATTTGATATTTTTACAATTTTGTTTTTTGCATGTGGTTAGCGCGCTTGGTTTCTGATCTACGGGACCTGGGTTCGAGCCCCGGGTTAAGGCATGGATGTGTGTGTGTTGTTTTTCTGCTGAGGTCCTGCCATCCTCACAGATCTTCTACTTTGGCATATAAACTGACAGACTCCTGTCAGACCTCTGTGGCAAGCAGCTGCTTGAGGAGGTATTTATTATTATTATTATTAATACCTTGTGCTTACTGTGATTGGATTTGATCTGCAGTTGTCATTCCAGCGGCGAAGCGTGAGCGGATGCAATTGAGAACATCAAATGGGCGCGTGGATGTCGGAAGGATTTTTTCGGAAGGAAATTTTTTCAATACTTCGAGAGATACAGATATTAGGTTGGGTTGTTTTACCTCTGAGCGGCACTTTTTTGCACACCATGGGCTAAATGGTCAGGCCACAAGGACCCCGAAGGCTCAGAGAAGGTTGGGGGAGGGGACCCACTGGAACAGCTGTTGGGAGACAGATGGTAGCCTCCCGTCAAGGCCATCCAGCGTGTGCTTTAACGTGCACAGGGTATGGCTCTCCCACACACGGGGCCACGGCTTAACGTCCCATCCGACGGACGGCGGCCTTTCCAAGTCCATCGGTGTCCCCTACTGACCGTGGGCAGGGCGGGAATTTTTGCGGAGATAAATCTCAACGCTGACCCAGCTGGGACTCGAACCTGGGAACTACAGATTACGAGCCTGGCGCGCTACCGACTGAGCCACCCCCATCCCAGATATTAGGTCGATCTGTTTATTAATGAGTACAGTTGTGAATGCAGTAGTCATGTCAATATCGTACCTAATGCAACTAAGAATGCTCATAAACAAAAACAAAAACTAGAAACTGATTATTTAAAATAGATATAATTTTTTTGATATTAATAAATAAAATTAAATGATATAGTTCAGAAAACTGTAAAAGATTAAAAAAAAAGATTGTATTCCGTTATGGAAGAAACAACATTAGTTATTGGTACATCTGATAATATTCAACATGAATTCATTTTTCGATCAACTTTTCTTAAATTAATTATTTTGATTAACTTTTCCTGCCTTATTTGCCGACCCCTATGAATGTGCAGTTCAATAAAAGATTGGTTCTTATAGGTCTTTGGTTCATTAAGCTCCCGATAACGTGCGAAATGATCAATGGTTTCATGGATCTGCCACTGGTATCAAAGAACATCAGTTGATTACTAAGTGACAACTGAATCATCATTGATTCAGTTGTTTCTTCTCATACTTCGTCTCTTTGGTACTCATAATAAATTATCAAACAAATAAAAATGAATAACTGAAAAAAAAATTACGTATCATATTCAGACTGAATTAGCTCATGCTTTTTCAACTGCATTTCCGATAATTTGCGTAGCGGCTGTGAACTTTCACTATCACATGACGTATACTGACTGATTTTGTGTCTTGCATTTGCATGTAATGGATTTTACGTTGTCAAAACATTTCCGAAACAAATATTTGCCTAAGTTCCTATTTGGTGTCTTCTTTACATACGTGCTGGTAATAAGCAAATAATTTTTACTTAAAATATTTGCAATTGTGTTAGCCAAATCTTTTGAGGAGATATCTACTTTTGATCAAATTTAAACTTCCGTAATTTACTGTTTCTTTCCCTGTTTGCAAATAAATGCAAGTCTTTGCGGCTTTGTTGAATATTGTCTTCTGTTGTAACAACAGAAAATTATTCAATTTATGAAGTTAGGCATTTCCCACCGTGTTGAGAAGGAACAGCTTAAACTGAATTTAATTTGCAAGTTAGTGAACAAGAAAAATCCGAAGTCTGGCGTATCTCCATGTTAATATTTACTTATGAATATAATTATTAATTAAAAGATAGCTAAAGTTGCTCTTAAATTCATCTGTTGTGCTATTGTGAATTTAATTATTTCAGACCTCAGAAAGCACGTGGAATGTCTAGAATTCTTCGCTTTCTCTCTACCTCTTTTATCACGAATTATTCTGACTTTATTAATAGAATGAATATGAGTTTTAAACTCTTACAGAGTTTTCGTTTACTTTTAAACTCTTTGTAAGTAAAAGTAAACGAAATGTGGTAGATGACTGATGATGAAACAGGCATAAAATATCTTTGTAAGATGATTCTCATTTCGCTCGAACGCTGTGTTTGAAGTAATAAATGTATAATAACAATCAATAGAGGATGTTTGAAATGCAAGAATAACCACAATAAAAGGCTCACCATCGAGTTTTCCAAATAGACTTAATAGTAAACTGATCCCCAAATGAACAAAAAGCAAATGATAACTATTAAAGTGTGATAAAATAAAAAAATATTCCGATTCAACCAACTATTTTGGGGATCACTAACATAAAATAACAATAGCGTAAAGATGTGTCAGCTTATACGCTACAGATGTCTTTGAGGAAAGCGAGACTTCGGCAGAGAGACAACAAGCAAATAATCATCGATGCCTTATCCCAGGGCTCGAGCTCAGTCTCTCTAATACACAACCAAGCTGCTAACCATTCGGTCCTGGTTAATAAGAAATTTATAATATATAAATGTGTTTACTGCTCAAAGGTAACTCAGATGGCAAATTCATATTTAGAAAATGGAACATAACGAGAAACGCGTAAGGGACAAAAAATGATCTTCAACTCGGCGTTCTTCTTTTTATCTCCGATTTTTTATGACTTTATATAGAATGAATGTGAGTTTCTGTGATCTCTATTTCATCCAATATATACAGACGATTGTGAGCAGATTCAGAAAATAATCGACGTGAAAAGGGGAAGCCAAAAAAAAACGAGCCTGAAAATGCAAAAAGGGAAGGGCATGAGATTGGAATTCCAATGCAATATAACATTTCCCCCTTCGTTTTACATGTCGTTAAAAAGAATTCTTGAAAAAATGAATAAAATAAAAATAAGTTTAATAATTTTGGCCTCTGTCAACCTTATTGGCATTCTGAAAGAGAGAGGGGGCATGGTGTATTTTTTATGCAACAAATACACCTCTATGTAGTGACGAGGTCTTTAGACAATAGACAAGGAGCTGTTTGTTGTCATCAGATCCAAACTTAGGTGAAACGGAGTATAGGGTAATCCGGATCTTTGATCTCAGAAAAAAAAAAATCCGAAATTTGACCTCCGATGAGTCTTTCAAGGTCAAAACGAGGTCACGTAGAGATCAAATCTTGATCTACCAGTGTTAGGGACTTGAAAACTGGTGTCGGAGGTGTGTTTCGGGCTGTAGATATAGGAAATGATATCATCATCATCCTCAAGCAACCATGGGCTACGGAGATCCAACTAGACCATGCAATTTAGTTCTCCAAGCAAGTCTGTCCTGATCCACATTTGCTGCATCTGGAAACTTCACACCAATTCTAATAAGGTCCTGTTTGACATTGTCTGCCCACCGCAACCTTGGTCTCCCCCTCTTTCTGAAGCCTTTAGTCACTGTTCATAACCCTATTCGCCAATCTATATCCATACGGGCAACATGGGCCAAACCAACGGAGTCTCTCTCTGCACAATATGCTGCTTAAAGGAGGTTAACAACTCCTTTGCCTAACCTCATCAATAGTTACGAAGTTGAACACTTAATACCCAAGATACTACGTAAGTATAATAGAATCAAATGCAAATAGTTTCCTGTTATCTTGTTTACACAGCGTCCAAGTTTCACTACCATAACTAACCCAAGAAAGAACCAAACTGTTATACAATTTAATACGCCTATTTCTCCACAATCTCCATAGATTCTTAAAAGTCCCGGCAGCAATCCCTATTCGTCTGTTAATCTCACGCCGCACATCACCAGTATCTGTTATATATCTCCCAAGATAATTAAACTGTGACACCTGCTCAAGACTGCAACCATTCAGATTAACTGAATCACAGCCTGCCTGACCAATTTTCATCCCTTTAGTTTTCTCTCTGTTTATAACCAACCCTACTCTACTACCAGTTTCATCAACAGTTCAATTGAAAGAGTTCATCTCATCAATATCATTTGCAAAACGGCTAAATCATCAGCATAATCTTACAAGTTTCATCAATAGCTCGATTGAAAGAGTTCATCTCATCAACATTAGTAGGGAGTAATGGGGGGGGGGGGGTCTAATTCAGTGGCGGGTCAATATTAATCTTCTGAGACCTGCCTACAGTGTTTTTAAAGCTGTGGCGGGTCAAAGTCGAACCTATAAAACCTAGATTTACAAAAGTTTCAAGATAAAATCAGGTGTTTTTCCTGAAATCAAAATAGATTTATTTTTGAGATATTAGAAAAAATACGATAGGTTTCGTTATAAATCTATGGAGATTGTGGAGTCATCCACACGTGAACCCAATGGTTTTTTTTATAACCTTTTCACCTTATCATTTCCTGTTACGATTAACAACAGTAAATAAATTTTACGCAAACTCTCAAATATCAGAACTCATATTTTTCGATGGACTTTAGACGTTCCAAGGTATGATTTTTCAAGGATTTAGCAAGTCTATTCTGAAGGTTAATTTGCACTTCATACGTTAAATTAGTTATTAGAAATTGGTAAACGTTGTTTCTTTTTTCGACCTTATAAATATTATTTTTAAATTTCTGTTAATTTATTTTCAACCAATATCATTATATTTTCCCATTTTCTGCGGAACTTTGTTTAAATTCAGTTTCTGCGGGATAGTCCTTCCTTTTGTATAAATACCGCTTCCCTCAGTCAGAATCTCCATGGGGCGGGGGTGGCTCAGTCGGTAGCGCGCCAGACTCGTAATCTGTAGTTCCCAGGTCCGAATCCAAGCTGGGTCAGCGTTGAGATTTATCTCCGCAAAATTCCCCACCCTGCCCACGGTCAGTAGGGGACACCGATGGGCTTGGATAAGGCCGCCGTCCGTCGGATGGGACGTTAAGCCGTGGTCCCGTGTGTGTGGGAGCCATACCCTATGTACGTTAAAGAACACGCTGGATGGCCTTGACGGGAGGCTACCATCTGTCTCCCAACAGCTGTTCCAGTGGGTCCCCTCCCCCAACCTTCTCTGAGCCTTCGGGGTCCATG
This sequence comes from Ryuthela nishihirai, assembly GCA_038380435.1. Classification (NCBI taxonomy): domain Eukaryota; kingdom Metazoa; phylum Arthropoda; class Arachnida; order Araneae; family Heptathelidae; genus Ryuthela; species Ryuthela nishihirai. The sequence goes on from JAWZYU010000030.1 coordinate 36,130,418, forward strand.
TGACCTGGACATTTAGCCCATGGTGTGCAAAAAAGTGCCGCTCAGAGGTAAAACAACCCAACCCAGAATCTCCATTCTGTTGTCAGACGTTGATAGCAATAGTTGTCTGCTGCATTGTTGTGATTTTTTAATTGTCAAAATTCTCATTGCTTTCGTGCAGTATAAAATATCTCCAGTTAATTCTCCAAGCCTTAGTCTCTACAATGTATCCATGCGATATATGTCACAAGGTTTTTGTTCATCAGACCCACCTAGTTCGTCATAAAAAATTTCATGATAAAAGAACCTGTTTAAGTGTTCTCAATGCGAAGCTGCATTTTCAAGAAAGGACGACAAACAACGTCATGAATTATCCCATACTTCCAAGAAAACCTACAAATGTGAAGAATGTGATATGGAGTTTGGAATAAAAGACAGTCTTCTGCGCCATCTAAGGAACCCTCACAACAGAAAGCGAAACGCTCTGAAGGAAAGGAAATTTCTCAGAAGAAGAAAAAACTGGACCTTGAAGACCCTTGTCAGTTCACGAACGAAATGAAGAAGACGTTGTCAAGACATAAATTATTAGCCAGCGAAGAAACATCTGCGGATCTAGAGGTTTTCCTCGAGTATTTAAGAGATCAACTAACAATACTTCTGAAAGAAGAATTGACCTTGAAAGGCAACATCAAATGGTACCTTGTGGTGCAAGTACGTTTTAGTCGTAAAATTTCACCATCTACCTTTGAATACTGTTCTCCATTTTTTCGGAGCAACTGTACCAGAAACCTTCAAGATTCACCCCTTACGAGAGAATTGTATTCCGCATACAGGAAGATTAAGACTTCATTTGAAGAATTTAAAGGACCTCATAGTGGATGGATACTGGAATCTGCACTTCATGCAGAAATTAACATAAGGAAATATATTCCTCCTGCTGGGTCTAACTGCGTCCCTATCCCCAATAGAGTTACAATTAAAGCATGCTGTTGTTAATATATTTAATTCAGACCAAAAGTGCTTTATTTGGTCTGTTTTGGCCAGTTTTACCCTGCCACAGAAAATCAGCACCGCCTTAACTACTACCAGGCATTTAGAAGAAAACTTAAACACATCTAATTTAACTTTCTCTATAACAATGACCCCGCCCTGCCCACGGTCAGTAGGGGACACCGATGGGCTTGGAAAGGCCGCCGTCCGTCGGATGGGACGTTAAGCCGTGGCCCCGTGTGCGGGAGAGCCATACCCTGTGCACGTTAAAGAACACGCTGGATGGCCTTGACGGGAGACTACCATCTGTCTCCCAACAGCTGTTCCAGTGGGTCCCCTCCCCCAACCTTCTCTGAGCCTTCGGGGTCCATGTGACCTGGCCATTTAGCCCATGGTGTGCAAAAACGTGCCGCTCAGAGGTAAAACAACCCAACCCTATAACAATGAATCAAATATCAAAATTCGAAAAAATGAATAACATCTCTCTCAACGTTTTCAGATACGATAATGACTAAACTAATCCCAATCCATTGTAGTAAGGTTTCAGGTTTATCCTAAGTCAAGCAAGTTTGAAAACCACTGATTAAACGGTTTTATACTTTACTGGATTTTGAATTAATGTGTGAGAGACACATTTTTACACTTCTTTTAGCAAAACGTTTCTTGTGACACTTACATAAAACTACGTAGAAGACACGTTGGCTCTATTTTAGATGTTTTCTCTTCAATTTTGTCTTTCCTTCTTTGTAATCTTATCCTCTCTCTTTTTTGTGATATTAAAGGAGCATTTCTCTCTGTGTTCGCCTCTTCTAGTCAGGAAGTAATAAGAGACGAGAGCAGCAAAACCGATGGAATTGCTTCTGAAGGAAAACTGCGTCTTTCATTTTTTGTGTTGCGAACATGAGAAAGATGATGGGACATTGCATTAAATTCACGAGGGAAAAACAACAACAACAACAACGGATGTATTTCAGCTATTAAATGGGTATAACTGTACACTGCTCACATTACTTCCTGAGCAAATCTGTAGTACGGCGGGAAGTTTTAGAGAGATGGAATATTGCAAGATTGAGTCCCTCTGATGCGACATGGAAAACAACAAATAAAACTTCAGAAACGAAAATGAAGTCTTGAAAACAAAATCTGAACCTCTCGAACGCAATAAAATTGCTTGAACTTTGAATAATAACGTTAGGATACATGGCGTGAAATTTTCTCTCCCTATGAAAAGGTACATGGTTTCTTGTGACCAACAGAGTACATCAAGGATTGGTCTGGAAGGTGTGTTCACCTCCCAGAGAGAATTTTAATAACCGGAATAGAAAAAACAGTGTTGTTATTTTTAAAAGACCATTAGAACAGAGGTATATTGGGTTGCTTTACTTCTATCAGGAACTACTTTCACAAAAATGGGCTAATTTGCCAAATCACAAGGACACCAAAGACTCAGCTAAAGAAATCCACAGATGTTAGGAAATACGTGGATGACTGCCGTCAAGGCTATTACACCTTTTCTTAATGTGCAAATAACATAATTTTCCTGCACACGAGGCCGCACTTAAAGTACCCATCCGACTTACGGTGACCTTTCCGAGTCCATTGATGTCCCTTTTTCACCAAAGGACTATCGTAGTAGAGAATATCTCAAAGCAGATGCAGTGGGTGCTCGAACTTTGAGACGTCAAGTTTGAAGACAGGCGAGCTACCAAGTAGAACAAGGACGGGTTCTGTAAAGATTCAGAGTGAAAATATCGTTACTCTCTTTTTTTCCAAAATATTGATGGATCCAAAATAACAATCTTACTGACTAATATTTGATATGATTATCTATTCTTATATTAAATTCAAATAATACACTCTCAAAGTGGAAATCGTAGCACTAAGAAGGAATGGAAGGGTTGGGTTGGTTTACCTCTAAGCGGCACTTTTTTGCACACCATGGACTAAATGACCAGGTCACAAGGACCCCGAAGGCTCAGAGAAGGTTGGGGGAGGGGACCCACTGGAACAGCTGTTGGGAGACAGATGGTAGCCTCCCGTCAAGGCCATCCAGCGTGTTCTTTAACGTGCACAGGGTATGGCTCTCCCGCACACGGGGCCACGGCTTAACGTCCCATCCGACGGATGGACGGCGGCCTTTCCAAGCCCATCGGTGTCCCCTACTGACCGTGGGCAGGGCGGGGAATTTTGCGGAGATAAATCTCAACGCTGACCCATCTGGGACTCGAACCTGGGAACTACAGATTACGAGCCTGGCGCGCTACCGACTGAGCCACCCCGCCCCGGAAGAAGGAATGGAAGTAGAGATATGTAATGCAAGAGGCAATTGGCCATCGGAAATATGCAAATGATCAAAGTTTGTCAGAGAATGGATACGTGACACCCAGCCAAGTCGTGGATAACTACCGAGCTTCCACTAACTCGTATCATAGCACGACCGACAGTAGAATTGGAGTTCATGCTGCGAAAAGTTTTGGAACATTCCTTGTAAACGCCAGCGGGAGTCATGCGCAACTGACACCTTCTGAGAGAGAGCGAATCGTCTATATGCGAGATCTCGGATTGAGCCTTTGAGCGATCGCCTCATGCAATGTCGTAATATGAGCCAATGCAGCGGTGCATCTAACGCAACATCATACAGCATCAAATGAGATCAAAGACATGTAAGGGACTTTGATGCGATCTTCACTTCTTGTGGTGCACCACAGGATCATCAATATTTATCATATTTTATATACATGCTATATTTCAGCGAGTCGAAGTAATTTAAAGAATAAAATATGCAACTGACGAAACGATGGTTCTCATTGGTCATTCATTCATTGTTTGATTGAGCAATCAGCTGTCAATCGCCCAAATGTTCCAACAATTATATACGTGAAAATCGTAAGTATCTTCACCACATCGACTGCGCTGCAGAGTGAATTGCGAACCACTATAGGTACTGCAGTCTCCATGCAAACCATTAGACAACGTTTGCATCATACAGGAATGAAGGCGAAACAATCCGGCATCTGCCATTGCAGAGACATCAGCAGTTACGCCACTGGTGTCAAGTGAGGCAACAATTGGACTGTGGAATGGAGGAGAGTGTTGTTCACAGACGAGTCTTGGTTCTGTTTCGGCATGCCAGATGACCATTTGTCCGCATGATGGCAGCGGCATCAACGGCATGAGGAAGCCTATTCCATTAGTCTCCATATGGCTTTCCATCACGATACAGTGGTTTGGGTTGTTGTTTGGATTGTTTTACCTCTGAGCGGCACTTTTTTGCACACCATGGGCTAAATGGCCAGGTCACATGGACCCCGAAGGCTCAGAGAATGTTGGGGGAGGGGACCCACTGGAACAGCTGTTGGGAGACAGATGGTAGCCTCCCGTCAAGGCCATCCAGCGTGTTCTTTAACGTGCACAGGATATGTCTCTCCCGCACACGGGGCCACGGCTTAACGTCCCATCCGACGGACGGACGGCGGCCTTTCCAAGCCCATCTGTGTCCCCTACTGACCGTGGCCAGGGAGGGGAATTTTGCGGAGATAAATCTCAACGCTGACCCAGCTGGGACTCGAACCTGGGAACTACAGATTACGAGCCTGGCGCGCTACCGACTGAGCCACCCCCGCCCCTACAGTGGTTTGGAGTGGCATCACATATGATGGCCGGACACCTCTTTCTGGTAACCTAATGGCGAGATGTTACATCGATGAGATCTTTAATCCTGTGGCACAACCCTTCCTTATCACCATGCCTGGACTGATTCCATAGCAGAACCATGCCACCCCACACACTGCAAGTGCAACGATGGACAATTGCCAAGGTGTGGAAATTTCCCATGGCCGCCGCACTTCCGGGACTTGTCGCCCATTGAGCATGTGTGGGACCTTGTGGGCCACCTCCTTGATCAGCTTTCTCTGGCTGCGAACCTAGTACAGTTACGTGCCCAATTGGATGCTATTTGGAACGCAAAACTCAGTACACCTCCATTAACTATCTGACTAATGGAATGCCGAGATGTGTAAAGGCTTGCATAACTGCCCGAGGTGGGCCTATTACGTACTGATGAATCTGCAATAAAGGCACGTACCTTGCGTTATCACGTTCCATTTTTTGATCATTTACACATCTGTCCCATCATTCCGTCCTACCAGTTTCGGGCGTATACATCCCTTCCTACGTGGCATTGCGATTTCCAATTCGAACACTGTATATTGTTTTCAAAAGTAAAGTTACAATTATTATATCAATGGAAAGCTAACTTCGAAGATCTGTAGCAGTGATTCTTAGAGGGTATTGATTGGTTGGTTGGTTGTTTTACCTCTGAGCGGCACTTTTCTGCACACAATGGGATAAATGGCCAGGTCACAAGGACCCCGAAGGCTAAGAGAAGTTTGGGAGAGGGGACCCACTGGAACAACTGTTAGGAGACAGATGGTGGCCTCCCGTCAAGGCCATCCAGCGTGTTCTTTTTAACGTGCACAGGGTATGGCTCTCCCGCACACGGGGCCACTGCTTAACGTCCCATCCGACGGACAGCGTGTCTTTCCAAACCCATCGGTGTCCCCTGCTGACCGTGGGATAGGCGGGAAGTTTGCGGAGATAAATCTGAACGCTGACCCAGTTGGGACTCGAACCTGGGAACTGCAGATTACGAGCCTGGCGCGCTACCGACTGATCCACCCCTAGTAATTGGGAAACACTACTCAAGTTTTATTCTCGGCATCCCTCCTCCTCCTCTAGCCTAAACTAAACCCTAGATATGAGCTTATGGCTCACTGTGGGAGTTTAATAACCTCGTCACATCGTTCAAAAAGTTATTACGGATTTTAAGATGCTTTAATGACGTTTTATTAAAAAAGGGGAAAGGGGAAGAAACCGGGTTATAACGAATCCGCATTAAAGGGGACTTACCTGTATATGTATGTTTCAGCGAGTCGTAGTAATTTAAAAAATAAGATTTTCAGCTGACGAAACGGTGATTCTCATTGGTCATTCATTCATTGTTTGATTGAGCAATCAGCTGTCAATCGACCAATAGTTCCAACGATTATATCAGAGATCATTTTAGTTCATTCATTCATAAAAGATTCATAGTTTAATCGACCAATGGTTAATCATTTTGTCAACCATTATTTTGTCAAGTGCACAATCTCCTTGTCTCGATTGCTTACACTCACGCTTCGTCACCAATACGTTTTTTATGTTTAAATTCGTGCATTTATGCTCTGATAAAATTTATAGCATTAATGAGTACACTTATGCAGTTAAAACAGCTATTTCAATTTTTAGAGTTCGGAACTGATTATTCTTTATAACAATGATTTCGAATCTTTTCTGGCTCGAGGGCTACTTACCCCAAAACTCATGGCAGACAGTTCCATCCTAGAAATCGTGAAATTCGTAGCTCACAATTGACGACATGGCCATTTAACCCATTTTGTGTGCCAGGCTCGTAATCTGTAGTTCCCAGGTTCGAGTCCCAGCTGGGTCAGCGTTGAGATTTATCTCCACAAAATTTCCCCGCCCTGCCCACGGTCAGTAGGGGACACCGATGGGCTTGAAAAGGCCGCCGTCCGTCGGATGGAATGTTAAGCCGTGGCTCCGTGTGCGGGAGAGTCATACCCTGTGCACGTTAAAGAACACGCTGGATGGTCTTGACGGGAGGCTACCATCTGTCTCCCAACAGCTGTTCCAGTGGGTCCACTCCCCCAACCTTCTCTGAGCCTTCGGGGTCCATGTGACCTGGCCATTTAGCCCATGGTGTGCAAAAAAGTGTCGCTCAGAGGTAAAACATCCCAACAACCCATTGTGTGCAAATAAAAACGTTCTGCGCGAAAACAACCTAATCATATCAAACCAGGATCCATTGTATTCTATTCTGTTTTCGTGTTTCCAATTCCCAAATAGTTTTTTCATGATTTAAACGATTTATCGTCAAAAAAATATTGATAAATTTGCTACAGTCACTCAAAAAAGTATCCGAACACTAGGGTTGATTACAGAATTGAGAAAAAATATCTGGCAACGATTTTTTTAGAAATTAGTGATCTGGCAACCTTCGTGTCACGTGACACGAAGGTTGCCAGATCACTAATTTCTAAAAAAATCGTTGCCAGATATTTTCTTTTTAATTCTGTAATCAATCCTAGTGTTCGGATACTTTTTTGAGCGACTGTACACTGCGCTTCTAATACTGTATTACAATTAGTTGAGAAAGAATTTTGGAAGGAATGAACAATGAGAGTTAAAGAAGTAGAATTTTAGAAAAAGGATTGCTCAGAGATTCACGACTGATATTTACTCTCAGAACACCTAATTTATCTAGTTAGTTACAGTATAGAAACCGTCGAGAAATCTTAATAGCAATAATTAAATAACAGCCAAACTTGCAGTACTAACCCTTAGAGACTAATCTTGCAATACAATCCGAAAATCTTTTTTTCGCTTTGAGCTGATTTAAGATTTATACATCGGTGATTTCGATGAAAATATTCCTATGTTTAAACTAAATACCAAGAGACATAACAAATCGAAAAATCTGATTAAAATGTTAATGAAACACGGATTTTGCGGTGAATTATTCTAGAGAGTTCTTCACATATTCCTCAATTGAGGTAAAGAAAATTCACTTTCAGTATTTTTCTTTTCTTTTAAAGCATGTTGTCCTCTGTTTAGAAAACATTTACTCTCTTTTCGTACACGTTTGCGTTTCTTTTTACGCTAATTTAAAAATATTGACATTAGGCGCAGTTTTTCAAGATTTTCGAATATTGATAGCTTTGTAGAACTCGTCGGTTTATTTAAATTCACTTTCGTTTCATCTTTACAATAAAAGAACTTGTGAAGAAAAAACAAAAGAACTCCTTCTGTTCGTGCAAGCAAAAGACTTGAAGATTTTCAGAATACTTTGATGTCATCCCTTGATAAGTAAACAAGAGTAGCAACATCAATTCAGAGAGGAATTAATTAAATTTACTGAAACTTTTTTTGCTTATTCTCTGCAGCGAACGTTTCATCGGAAACTGCAATGTAAATCATTAGAAGCTTATAGAAAGAACAGCTGAAAAAATAACAAAGCTTTTCATTCAACGGTCTATTTGCATTGAGATCACATTTTGTTGGATTTTCAGCACGTTACGAGTTGACAAAAGAGAGCGAAAAGTTTTGTTTAATTATAGTTTGCAGTCCTTTTTCCATTTCTTCGCGACAAATTCACTGACGAAGAAGCTGGAAAAAGATCGATTGGTTCCTTTAAAACTTTAATCCACGAAGAGTTTAAATATTTGCTGGCTACTGACTGAAAGTTCTTGAACGTTGAAGTCTGGAGATTTCACCGACAAGCGAAATCCTTCTTCGAGGTTGCTATGGAGATAGAACAGGATCATCTGTGTGAAGATCGTAATCGATTGACAAGAGAGTGTAAATTGCCGAAATGAAGACCTGGCACTTCTTAGATACGCTCTGCATAGCAATAAGTGCCTGAAGATAAATTTAAAGATCGCAATCAAATAATAAGCTGAGAAAAATTGTTTTTGCCATGGGTGGGATGAGAACCCGCTCCACTCATTAACCACTCATGTATTCATGCCAGTTATGCTACCACTACACCATCAATGGCTAACCTTTCCTCAGCTTGTGTGACCATATAAACTTTCCGGATTTTTTTTTATTTGATTCGCACGGTGGCGCCATCTCTCCGGGAAGTAGACAACTCTGTTGCCTTGTACAGATATTATTAATATTCGTCACTCAGGCTCATGGCGTTAAATCAATAAATCAGCAGAAAAGAATCACAGGATATGTTCTGTAGACATGGAACTGATGAAATAATAAGCTGAAAAATATTGGTTTTGCCATGGAAAAACCAATTTTGTAATTAATCTGTTAAGAATTTCAGGTTCCCTAAAACTTTCCTAAAATTTTCACTAAAACAGAAAAAATTTAATTTTGCCGTGGCAAAAACAATTTTTTTTTAGCTTATTATTTCATGAATTCCATGTCTTCAGGACATATCCTGTGATTCTTTATTACTGATTTATTGATTTAACGCCATTAGCGTGAGTTTACAAATATTAATTCCATCTGTATGAGGTAACAGAGCTGTCCACTTCCCGGAGAGATGGCCCACTGTGCGAATCAAATAAAAAAAATCCGGAAAATTTATAACGTCACACAAGCTGAGTAAAGGTTAGTGTGGTGTAGTGGTTAGCATAACTAACTTAGAGATCTATGCAGGAATGTTCATTTGTAGATTTGGATAGATAGGTAGCATAATTGGCATGTTTCCAGGAGACATGGGTTCGTATTCACTCATGGCAAAACCAATTTTTTTCAGCTTATTATTTCATGAGTTCCATGTCTACAGAACATATCCTGTGATTTTTACTATTGATCGCAATCAAATTGAGATCCGATTTTCAACAATAGTTGTTTAGTGTTGAAAGTTTTAGGGAAACTAAAATTCTTAACAGATTAATTCATTCGGCAAAATTCATTTAAAAATTGATGAAAATTGGAATAATCGTCAGACAAATTGCTAAAAACCCACCGTTGAAATGAAGATGCAGTTTTTACAACATTGAAAATATAAGTCGTGGACACAGCTTTTTCCAAAATAATTCATTCCCATTTGAAACACATGAAAACTCTACTACTATAGACGAGGCGGTATTGGCGGATTTTCTACTATAGTCGAGGCGGAATTGGCTCAGTCGGTAGAGCGCCGGTCACGTAAACTGCAGTTCCCAGGTTCGATTCTCAGCTGTGCCTGCGTTGAGATTTATCTTTGCTAAACCCCAGCCACCCTTCGGTCGGAAAAGGAACACCTAAGGGCTTGAAAACGCCGCTCTCCCTCGGATGTGATGTTTAGCTTGTGACTCCGTGTGAGGAGAGCCATACCATGTGCACATTCAAGAACACCTTGCTACACCCTGTCTCCAAATAGCAGTCAAATGAGTCACCTTCTCCCAATCTTCACTGAGCCATTGGGGTCCTTGTAACCTGGACATTTAGCCCATTGTGTTCCAAAAAAATGCCGGTCAGATGTAACTCGACTTTCTCCTTGGCCAACGAAAGAGTTAGCTGATTTAATGGCGAATCGTGAGTGCAAGCAATTGAGGAAATGAGACTGCGCAGTTGAGACATCAGTTGTTCTCTTAAGTCTTTCGTGTATGTACCTAAAATATAAGTTTTCGCATTCAAAAAAGAAAATTTTTTTGTATATATTTGAGATATAGCATTCAATTGCACCTATAAGTAAATAAAGCATAATCTGAAATGAAGTTTTGTGAACATTATATTCTCGTATTGTTTTCATTGGCAAAAAAAGATTACGTATTGCAAATTAATGAGATTTTTTCAAGTGGGACATTTCGGTATTTTTCTCGTTTTGCGAGCAGAAGGAAACTTCGAGTTTTTAGAGAGTAAAATTTGACAGATTCCAAAAATGAAAATATAAACGTTTTCATTTTTACAATGGTCCATCTTAAAGTATATCACTAAGAAAACAATAGCCACAATGACGTCTTCTTCATTGGTTATTTTCAGATGCTCACGACATCTGCAGCCATTGTCCTTTTTGTGATGTTGCAGTTGTGTAAAATCTCCGCAAAATTCCCCGCCCTGCCCACGGTCAGTAGGGGACACCGATGGGCTTGGAAAGGCCGCCGTCCGTCGGAGGGACGTTAATCCGTGGCCCCGTGTGCGGCAGATCCATACCCTGTGCACGTTAAAGAACACGCTGGATGGCCTTGACGGGAGGCTACTATCTGTCTCCCAACAGCTGTTCCAGTGGGATCCCTCCCACAACCTTCTCTGAGCCATCGGGGTCCTTGTGGCCTGGCCATTTAGCCCATGGTGTGCAAAAAAGTGCCGCTCAGAGGTAAAACAACCCAACCCAACCCAAAGCAGTTGTGTAAAAAGTTTCACATACATTTTTTAATGTATGGTAAGTGAAGAAAGATGCCACACTTATGGGAAAAAGATATTCTGCTACTTTACACTGAAAAAATCGTACATGAAATATGTAGGGCAATGTTACCACTTGCTGTGCGGTTTAAAATAGAAGAATAACATATCATCACTGGCGAATGCTGTTATTATTCTCATCTTAACTCTTGTAGAAAATTATCTGATATCTGTTCTTGATCCACATATTTTATCACCAGAATTTCTTCTTTCTTGCATAAATATAGCGTTTGCAACATTATTTCCAATTTTGCGTTTTCTACATTTAGCACGCTCTAACGATGTAAATTAAATCCTTTTATATTTCTCTTTTTAAAAGAAAATGAAGTTTTTTGTTTTTCGTATTTTGTACCCTTTAACAGTAGCAATTCGTACTTTAACAGTACTAAATGTAAATACAATTAGTACTTTAACAGTACTAAATGTAAATACAATTAGTACTTTAACAGTACTAAATGTAAATAGTAATATATTACAAAAAAAAAAAAATACCCCCTCAAGCAGCTGCTTGCCACAGAGGTCTGACAGGAGCCTGTCAGTTTATATGCCACAGTAGGAGATCTGAGAGGATGGCAGGACCTCAGCAGAAAAACGACACACACATCCATGCCTAATTCCGGGGCTCGAACCCAGGTCCCTTAGATCAGTAGCCAAGCGTGCTAACCACTCGGTCACGGCCTTATACAAAGTAAAGCCGTCCTGTGGCCGAGTGGTTAGCGCGCTTTGCTACTGATCTAAGGGACCTGGGTTCGAACCCCGGGTAAAGCATGGCTGTTTGTGTCGTTTTTCTGCTGAGGACCTGCCATCTTCTCAGACCTTCTACTATGGCATATAAACTGACAGACCTCTGTGGCAAGCAGCTGCTTGAAGGGGGGTATTTATTTTATTTTTTATTATACAAAGCAAAAAGAATTTCTCATTTATCCCTTGAAATAAAGGAGCTTCTCTTTCTCATCCCCTAGTGCTAAGGGACAAATCAGTCAATGTATATAAAATAAAATAATTTTTTTATTATTATTGTTATATTAAAATATTATTGAAATTTTGAAACAGTGCACTAATGTTTTTTTAAATAAAGAGTAACCAGTCGAATTTAACCAATATTATTAAATAAAAATACATATGAATGTACATACCTTTGTTAGTAGGTTATCTGGGTATCTGTTCATTTTCTATCACCAGAATTTATAATTTATAGAATTAATTTTCGTTTGTAATATTATTTCAAATTTCCCATTTCCTACTTTTTGCGTCTCTATCAATATAAATTAAAGACTGTTTGAGGATTTAAAAACTATGAATCATCATATATCGTTAGTACCTATTCAACTAAAAAAGATTTAATTTCCCTGGAATTTAAGTAAATTTATTTTTGTGTTTAAATCATATACTGCTAAATGCAACTATATTAAAATGTTTACGAATATTTTAAAACTGTTTACCAGTTTTTTTAATTAATAGCTACCAGTTTAATTTTCAAAATAAATATAGTTAAAAATTCAATTTCAAGATTAAAATAATTTTTAAGATTCATTATTAATGTTACTGCATTGTTCACGCCTGGTATGATTTAAGAAGGCTTTGACTTCATCCAAGCATCTCACTCCTCATATTGATAATTTTAACTGATGTCTGTATCAATGGATTGAATTGTTTTTACCTCTGATCTTAAATGGTCCGGTCACACGAACTCCAAGATAAAGAGTTGGGTAATTGAAGAGAATCCAACGGGCAGTTGATGGGAGATAAATGCATGCCTCTCCTTAATGCGATGGAGTTTGTTCTTTAACGCGTACAAGCACATAGTTCTATATATGTTTATATTATACAACCCTCCTCCCGATTACTTCCCTGCATGTGGGAAAAGGCGTCCATTAGAAGAAAAAAAAACTAATAGGAAGAACAAAGTACTGAATATAAATAGTAGAAGTAAGAGCATTACCCAGTAGAGAGCACTACCAATTTATTAGGGAATTTCAACGTCATGTCATTGGGAAATTATTCATTATTTATTTCAATGTTATATCAGTGGAATAATTTAGAATTTCTGAAATACTATTTGTATCGAAAATTGTTTTTTAAGAGAAATTAAAGATCTCAATCAAATCTATCCAAATCTCAATTTAACAGCAATATTCGTTCAAATTAAAAAACAAATATGGGCGCTGGAATTCTGTGGTTAATTTTAATTTTGACTGGCTCTTCTGTAGCTATTACTGAAAATTATTACTCATCCAAGACACTCTGTAACTTTTAAAATACGCTTTGTATGGAAAAATATTACTGAAGGTGAATTAACGATGAAAATCAAACCTACCTAAATCTCTATTTTTCAAAACTATTCTTTCAATATATTCAATATTACTTCACAGATTTTCATAAACACAGAATCTTTTATATATATATATACTCTAGTTTCCATAAATTAAGGAAAAATGAGAAAAATCGCAATAATTCGCCAAGATATTGTGCGATCCTCACCAAATTTACATGTTGGGTTGGGTTGTTTTACCTCTGAGCGGCACTTTTTAGCACACCATGGGCTAAATGGCCAGGTCACATGGACCCCGAAGGCTCAGAGAAGGTTGGGGGAGGGGACCCACTGGAACAGCTGTTGGGAGACAGATGGTAGCCTCCCGTCAAGGCCATCCAGCGTGTTCTTTAACGTGCACAGGGTATGGCTCTCCCACACACGGGGCCACGGCTTAACGTCCCATCCGACGGACGGCGGCCTTTCCAAGCCCATCGGTGTCCCCTACTGACCGTGGGCAGGGCGGGGAATTTTTGCGGAGATAAATCTCAACGCTGACCCAGCTGGGACTCGAACCTGGGAACTACAGATTACGAGCCTGGCGCGCTACCGACTGAGCCACCCCCTCCCCAAAATTTACATGTAACCAGTAAAGTAATGCCGAGTGAGCATATTGTATGCAAATTAGTCGAGGTTGCGTTAATTTGCGTAATTGAACAGCGGCATAAAAACGGGTGTTTTGGAGTGGATCGTTATTTTGTGTTGTAAATATGAGTAAAGAAATTCGAAATAGCCATTTTGTAGGAATGACCTCGAGACATCATTTGCCAAATGAACTGCGATGGAGAACTATTGTCCGGCTCGAAGCAGGCCAAAGTCAGTCAGACGTGGAACGATGGCTGAATGTGAGTCCTTCTGTGGTCCATAGACTGTGAACTATATACATATAACATAATGTATAACTTTTCACACATGCAGGGAAGTAATCGGGAGGAGGGTTGTATTATATATACATAGACTGTGGAATCAGTTTCTTAGTATTGATTCCGGTCTCGGAGGTTTAGCCGAGGAAGGGCTAGAGTTACGACCGCTGTAAAAGACCGCTGTAAAAGACCGCTATCTGTGATTAACAACGCGAAGGAGTAGGACGTCTACTCCCTCTCAGCTACGATCCTCTCTTGCAGCAACCACTGGGAGGGTTCTATCAGCTTCTACTGTGCGTAGAAGGCTTCATTAAGGAGGTCTATACGCTAGAAGGCCAGTAATTTGTATACCCCTCACGCCACGTCTCAAGATTGGCACGCACGCATGTTATCTGGACAGAAGAGCAATGGAGGTTCGTACTATTCACAGATGAGTTCAGAATTTGCCTGCAGAGTGATTCTGAACATTATTTGATATGGAGAGAACGAGATACCCGCTATCATCCCAGTAACATCTGTCAAAGAGACAGTTACGGCGGAGGTAGCGTGTGTGTTTGGGGTGGCATTTCCTTAGGTGGATGCACAGACCTCTATGTGTTGATGAGTGGGAACCTCAATGCTCAGAGGAATAGAGATGACATCTTGGACCCTTATGTACGTCCTTACGCTGGTGTAATAATTACCATAGCCAAAAAATTAATAAATTGCAAATACACCATCGGTACTGAATCTACAGTTAGAAAAAGAATCAGGGCACCCACAATTATCAAATTATATACCTACAAAAGAATTATCTGTAATTCTGAAAATGGAAATTTCAGAAATACTGATAACTGATATTTCAAAATTTCAAAGTAAAAAAAAAATTATTATAGAATAATAACAGGGCCCGATTTACGCATAAGCTAACTGAGATGCAGCTTAAGGCCTCACGATTATGAGAGGTCTCAGAAAATTAAGCTTGAAATTAACTGTGTGATGAGTTTTTTTTAATATTTAAATTAATCTTTTGTGCGAACACTGTCATCTCAGGTGTACACAGTCTTCACTGTATAACAATACTAGTATAATGTTTTCACCGCATCTATTTGGTGTTTACTTTTTCATGTTCCCTGCAATCAGAATAATAAACCTATATTTCAACCAAACCAGGATCAAGGAAAAAGTAAGCCAGGGAAATGCGTAAAAAGAGATTAAATTTCTTTTGCAGTCCCCTTAGTTTTAAATCTTTAAGATATTTCTTGAAAAATAGTGAAATATACACAAGTTTAATAATGTTTTGTCTCCATTACCCTTACTAGCATCCTCAAAGCAGTGGTGTTGGGGGGATGCTCCCCTCCCCCTCCTGAATCACGCCCGGATTTCGACTTTAAAATATTTGGGTTAATTATATAATATATTATATAATTCTTAAACTAACCATAGCTTAGGGTCTCTTAACCTTGTCACAGCACAGGACTTCAGAAGGTCAAAGTCCGAATCTCAATTACTGATGATGATGATATCACCCCTAGAATTATGCTCCTGTACCTCATGAAGCGGAAAATCAATGACCGACCAATTCTGAAATAGAATTAAACATTAAAGCATATCTGAAATCCTTAGACAACTAAATACACTACAGGAAATAAAAAATGCAACACTTGCATGAATTTTTGCAAATGTGACCAACTTTAGGGAGGAGGTAGTACATGGAAATGCATGGAAATGATTAGGTTTGCAGAACGATTGAAACGATTGAACAGGCACGAACTGACATCACAGATGCGGAGCAGTCAATAAAAGACACCAAAGCTCCCTGGATGACAAAACGTTGTGGAAATTTTTCTAAACCACTAAAGATACCCATATAAAAACGTCTACAGCCGTTCCAACAGTTAACAGACTTTGAGCGTGAAAGAATCATCGGCATTAGAGAAGCTGGTTTGTCGTACAGAGTTATGGCCAACCTTGTTGGTAGCAATCCCAGCACCATCTTACACATATGGCGTCAGTGGATTCAAGAAGAATCCAGCACACGCTGACAAGGATCAGGAAGATGGCGTATCACCCCGAAGCAACAAGACCGCCATTTGCGATGCATAGCATTGCGTAACAGATTCGCGACTCAACGCAACTGCAAAGGAACTGACAACAGGTAACACATCGAATACCTACCAGGTGGACGATAAACAACCAGCTTTTACAGTTTTTCATTGCGAGCTTATCGTCGGCACTGTGTTTTCCTCTCACATCTGCCCACATGCAAGCACGTCTTCAGCGGTGTCACCTGAGACAGAACTGAAACGAACAAGAGTGAAATGTCGTGGTGTTTAGTGACGAATTTCGTTTTTGTCTTGCACAGCGGTAGACAACGTGTTAGCCGTCATCCAGGGAAAAGGAACGCCACCCAGTGTGTGCGACATTGTTACATAGCTCCAAAACCTGGTTTCTTGGTGTGGGGTGCTACTGGTCGGCCATCTTGGTCAGAACTGGTCATCAGAGGGGGACCTCTAACTTCCCAACGATATGTTACCAAAATTTTGCAGCCAGTGGCTGCCCCATTTGTTCAGCAGTGCGGAACCTTTTACCAGCAAGATAATGTCCGTCCCTACACAGCCCGCATTAGTGCAGTAGCTAGACAAGCAAAACGTTCAGGTACTACCATGGTCAGCACACTCGCCGGACCTTTCACCTATTGAATTTTCACCTATTGCTCCAACAACACCCAAGAGGTGCTCAACCACTGTAGCTGAAATGAAACAGCGGCTTCGCGCTTATTTGGCGTTCTATCCCTCAGGAGGGCGTTATATAGCTGTAAGATAGCCTTCCCCGCTGTGTTCATGAATGCATTGCTGCGCGGGGCAGTTCAACATCATACGAATCATGCCATGTACCGGGTAGGTATATGGTATAATTAGTTTACCGGGTAGGAAAGGGTAATTTTCCAAATTTGTTTTTGATAATGTAATCAATCGCAAATCACGGTGTATGGCAACAGCTGCCTACCTTTCATTAAAATGGCATTAATCCTTCCAGGAGGGGCAATTTTTTTCTGTAGTGTATATTGTAATTCTCGTATAATAATAATAATAAAAATAATATTTATTCATCATCATCATCATCGTCATCTCACAAAAATACAGATGTAGAGAGATTTTATACATTTGACCCGCAAAGCTAATAGCTTATCTGCAGGAAATATTGATGAGCATTAGTTTTCATACATAAGTGAACATAGTAAGAAAGAACACAAAAGCCATATAGATACAGGTTTTCTCAGGATTACAGATTAACAGACATTCTTTAAATAGTTTTTAACCTTTAACTTAATCTCACTAAAATTAGTTAGATATATGATTTCTCTTGGTAACTGGTTAAATATCTCCGGCACTTTATACTCTTTAAGATTTTTACCGTAATTATTAACAAAATTCAGGATTTGAAAATAATTATTGGTCTGAAGTCTGGTATTCTTACCATGTGTAATTTGTACTTTATACGCTTGGTTACTGATCTACGGGACCTGGGTTCGAGTCCCGGGTAAGGCATGGATGCTTCTGTAGTTTTTCTGCTGAGGTCCTGCCATCCTCTCAGATCTTCTACTGTGGCATATAAACTGACAGGCTCCTGTCAGATCTCTGTGGCAAGCAGCTGCTTGAGGGGGTATATATATATATGTGTGTCATTGAAAAAGTTGTCCAGAATAATGCCATATCTATAGAGATTTTGGACTGATAGAATATTTACGAAAGAAAATATTTCACTTGCGTTTGAAAAATTATCTCTAAGCTTGAATGAAATTATTTTTTTTCCAAAGATGATTGCAATTTTTCAATTTTTTTTTTGTTAGTGATGCCAGTTGTTCCATATATTGTAATTCCATATCTAATTAAAGATTCACAAATTGCATAGGCATAAGGCAAACGTCGGTATCGACTATGAATTGCAATTTGTAAATTTTAGCGGCGCGATATCTGAGGCTTTCACATAGCTTCAAGACGTGAGTGTTCCATTGAAAGGTTGAATCCGAATATAAACCCAGGTACTTAAAATTATCCACCAATTCAATGCTATGACAATCACAAATATTTTTATAAGTTTCGGATTTATATATGCAATTTATATCGTGGGTCTTAATTACGTGGTTTGATGTTTTCAAAGTACCTGGTGAGTGAAAGATCATCCATTTAGTTTTATCGTTATTTACACATATGTATTAAATTAATATTCAGCCATCTCACCAAGCAATTATAGTCATCCTGTAATTCTGTTATAGCCGCATCCACGTCGCGATTGCTGTTTAAAATAACAGTATCATCAGCATAAGAAATAATTTACTTTTTAATTTTAAATTAGTCATACCATTAATATACAGGAGGATCAACAAGGGTCCGAGTTGAGATCCTTGTGGAACTCCAACATTTAATTTTCTTTCTCTACTTAATGCATTTCCAATTTTGGTTATAATAGCCCTATTAGTTAGGTAATTTTTGAACCACATAAGAGCTGTCCCTCTAATTCCATAGTTTTCAAGTGTTGAAAGAAGTATATTGTGATCCAATGTGTCGAATGATTTACTAAAGTCGAGAGAGCAGCAACCTTTTCTCCGTGGTTCAAGGCTTTATTAACACATTCTGCAAAATTGGACAGTAGAGTTGTACTACTTTTTCCCTTCTGGAAGCCATATTGCTATTAGAAATAATGTTGTGTTTTAAGAGAAAGCTACGGAGAGTGTCATCGATGTACCTCTCTAAAATTTTGTATACGGTGGACAAGATAGCAATAGACCTTTAATTCGTATAATTACTTTTAACACCACTTTTTTATAGATAGGTCTCAGTATTGCATTTTTTAAAGAGGAAGGTATATTTCCAGAAGTTTTCCAATGAGTATTATATTCTTAAATTTGTGGCTCTCCCCCCATCCATCTAGTCAGAGAAGAAAGAAATTCATTAATATCGGTGCCCGGAGATCGATAAACAGACACCAAGTTATATTTTACTTTATGTTTGATAATCCTTAAGTGCATAGATTTTGCTGGTAAGATACGTAAGCTAACATTTTCAATTACCAAGGTTTCTCTATAGAAAACAATAATTCCTCTTGCTTTCTTTCCGGTACTATTTAAAGAAATTTGGTTAAAATTACTTACATTGTATAAAGATTTTCCATATTCATTAACATTCGTTTCTGTTAATACTATTACATCTAGAAAATCTAAGATATTAATTAAATAGCAATATAAGAGATCCCAGTTTTTTTTTTAACTTTTGACATTAACATGTATAACTGATAACTGTTCTATTATATGATATGTTACGTTTTTATTTTCTTCGAACCAGTTTTTAACTTCAGCAATATTTCATAATTATTCTGGTTATTCCAGTCCGCAGCAAGATCGTTTGCATCGTCGAAGAACGCCATTGTGGAGATTACAGTTCGTTAGCCATGGCCGATATGAAGCAACAATTTCAGACAGAAATTTCAAAGCCTGTTTAAGTTGCTATGAATATCAAGTTTTATGATATTGTCACCATCTGATTTTCTTAAGAAATTTTTTCCTTGTTTACACCACACATATTTATACTGCCTTTCACGAGCGATTGATTTTGCCCTCCACAAAAGTTCTTTATTTCGCAGACTTAAGATTTTCGTTCAGGTAAACTGGAGTATCGTCAGCATTAGAGGCTACTTCTGAGGCGAGTTACCTCTTCTTCTGGGCGGGGGTGGCACAGTCGGTAGCGCGCAAGGCTCGTAATCTGTAGTTCCCAGGTTCGAGTCCCAGCTGGGTCAGCGTTGAGATCTATCTCCGCAAAATTCCCCGCCCTGCCCACGATCAGTAGGGGACACCGATGGGCTTGGAAAGGCCGCCGTCCGTCGGATGGGACGTTAAGCCGTGGTCCGTGTGCGGGAGAGCCATACCCTGTGCACGTTAAAGAACACGCTGGATGGCCTTGACGGGAGGCTACCATCTGTCTCCCAACAGCTGTTCCAGTGGGTCCCCTCCCCCAACCTTCTCTGAGCCTTCGGGGTCCATGTGACCTGGCCATTTAGCCCATGGTGTGCAAAAAAGTGCCGCTCAGAGGTAAAACAACCCAAATAACCCAACCTCTTCTCCGCGATAACCAATCATCTCTTGTGGGTCTCGATGAAAATTGCACAATGATTGGCGGAATTTTATTTTTATTTCCCACAGGCAGTCTGTGGATGGTTTCTATTTGCTCTAAGTTAAAATTACTTATTTCACGCTTTTTCGCGATGGTGGTCATTAACAGGTGCAGCTTATTTCCATCTTCCTGGTATTGAACGGGGATCCCATGTATTTCAAGATTTTTGTTACGTCCATACTGATCTAAGTCGTTTAGCCTAGTTTGGAGAGTCTTTATTTCAGCCATGTTATCTGTACAAAGTTTATCAGTAGTTTCTAGTTTGTGTTCTATCTCAGTTTGCTGTTTTTCATAAATATGTAATCTTTCTAATAATGTATCATATCTTTCAGAGAAAAACTCTACAGAACGTCTTAGGTCTACAGTTTCATCTTTCAGTTCATTAATAACCTGAATTTTTATATTTATTTCCTTTAACAGTGCTTTCATCCGAAGTGTCTGATCCAGACTCATTTGCCTCACTGCGCTTCATATGCGACTTTGACATGTGTCCTACTGTGAGCTCAGTTTGTTCTCCATTAACATTTAAATCTTTGTTAGATGTTGACTTTATTGCTTTGCAATTACATTTCCACTTCATTCGTCTCTCCTGAGTCATTCTGCGGACTCAGAAATGCCTGAGCAAATTAAATGTAATTTACCCTCGCACACGCCGTTACAGGTGACATAGTCAGATCCAAGCGGAATATCATTTTTACATTTAATGCACTTCATTTCTATAGATTAAAGGCTACTCTGGAGAAAAAATTGTAAATGATTCGAAATGATCTCGCAAGTTCCTCAAAGCTAGTAACTTGTATTCGTCTTGTATTTATATCACTGAATAAGATCTCTCCACCCAGAAAGAGGTACCAGTGGGTTTTGAAAGGCCACCGTCCGTCGAATGGGACATTAAGCCGTGGCACCCGAACCCTGTGCAAATTAAAGAAAACGCTGGATGCCCCGACGGTAGGCTTCTGTGGATAACCTTACCATAACCTTCTCTGAGCCCATGGAGTCTTTGTAACCTAGTCATTTAGTCCATTGTGCACAAAAAAGTGTCGCTTACAGGTAAAACAACCCAATTAAATAGGGCGACTACCCAACAAATATCTATATACAGCACTGAAGCTCCCAGTTTTATACAATCAGTGTTTTGTTACTGTGATGAATACAAATAGATAGTTTACTGTTATTATTGTTAAAGAAAATGATGGCTTGCCTATGGCACACATCATCAGAGAAAGCTTTAAATCATACTAACGATTGGGCCCGACTTCTCTAGTCATAAAATAATGATTTTATTGCCTATTTTAAGTCTCTGACCCTTCCAACAGAAAGACGACGGCAACAGAGTTACCCCTAATCCTTTCTAACAAGACCAACAAACTGACAAGGCACCCCACTACGCTGAGGCCTTTGCAGAGGAAACACTTGATTAGCTTCTTGCTCCCCAACCTCTTTAACATCAGAACTTCTGCTTTCCCGCGATGGCGTTTCATTATTCATTAGATTAAATACGTTGCTCCTCGCGAACTGACTTTTTTTATATCCCGTCTTCCTTCAGCGACTAGGATTTGTTTGGTTAAAAGTAATCCTTCCTCGTTGGTTCGCAACTTCCTCATTTACATAAAACGATATCTTTTACTTTTTGCTGTTCATAAGGCTTTGGCGCCACATAAACGAAAGCCAACCAAACTCCATGCACATCTTTGAATATCGATTTTTTTACCGCATTTCTATGTATATCCATCACATCTTGGAAGAAAATAGAGGCGAAAGAAGTGGGTATAAAAATGGCAAAACTGGGAGATTGATGTGTACCAAGCATCTGATGCTTCAAGTTAGTCTAAAGATTGTATTCTTCCAATATGGTTCTGGTTCCTGCTTACATCTGCATTTCACTTATTCTTATTCGTCTCACTGTTTTATTCTGCTAATCTCAAAGAAGAAAATCTGAATGCGAAAAGGGTTCAATAAGATGTTCTTTCGAAATAAGCTTTTGCCAAGAAAATGATAAAAAAAATCGTAAAACACCCAAATAGTACAAAATAAAAGAGAAATGCTCCTGTTTGTTCAACTTATATGAAAAGGAAAGGGTTTAGTTGTTTTTTTTTTAATTTTCGTCTTTTATTAAATAAATTTGACTTGTATTTAAGGCTATTTTATGACATTCTCGTCTCATTTTACTGGTCGGTGAGTGGTCTTCGCATAGAACAATCAATAATAGTTGGAACGATTGCTTGGAAGGATCTTTGAATCGTCCAACTCCACTCCTGATGATCAATGCAGAAGCCTGAGTGGAAGCAATTGAAACAATAAGACTGCGCAGTTGACGAAACGATGGTCTTCTTAAGGTAGACGTACACTAGTAAGTAACGGCCGCACGCATCGGATGCATTTCAACCACTGAAAATATTCTTCACTGTATTCTCTATGAGTCAACGTACACATGATCGCAACGGACGAAGCGGTAATTCTTCGGCAGAGAAATCCTAACGGAATCTTGCTGCTGGCGACAAGCCAAATTCCTTTCACAGGTAACAGCAAGCGCCACCTATCCAATAAATCAAAATATCAAGGCCTTTTATGTGGACAAAAATTTAAACTGTATTAATAAAAATAGAGTTTACCATAATCGTAGGAAGCCAAATATGGATATTTTTTGACACCAGGGGTAGGGATGTATAAATGGGTGTATTGTGTAATATTTATCTACGGGGGATATTTATAGGAGGGAAAATGCAAATTTCAAACAATTCGTGGATTACAGGATAAAATGATCAGATAAAAATATAGAGAATAAATGCATTCGAATATTAAACAATCTGTGAAAAATCAGGTTTTCAATATTTATAATTTTGTCAAATTTAGTATGAACATGACAGACAAGGACAAGTAAATATCTATTTCTACATTTTCGAAACATCCTTGGTTATATTACCTAAGTTTCGTCAATATACTTCATCGATTTTTTGTGTGAGCCCACAAATTAAAAATGTCTGCATAACTTAAAATAGTTTAATGTTTAATTCTAAAGTGAAAAAGAAATGAAAAATAAAACAAAATATAAAATAATAGCACAAAAACTTAATTTTAAAATATTTCGCGATCCCAACACATGCAATATGAATGAATATATCTAAAATAAAAATAATTCCGGAGATTAAACAACAGGCAAAACAAAGACAAAAATGTTAGTCAAAATAAAGAATAATAATTCAATAAAATGTTGATGATTGTTAATCTCCGTTATCCTTTGATTTACGATACAACTCATTTTTTTCTCACGATACTGATTTCGTGCAGCAATGATGCAATGATTGCCTTTGATTTTATTGTAAAATATGTAAATTATAAGCGCAATTGTAGCCGAGACTAGCCAGATAAAAACTGTTGTGCTTAAAGAAAAATTTTTGGAAATAAAATTTTGAAATACATATTTAAATGTTTTTAGTAAATATACGGGATAACTAAACTTTTTTCATTCAAATATAGGCATTTTCAAATTTACTGACATGACAACGGGCATCCTTGTCGAATATGCATACTGTCCGTAGAAAATATGGACGTATGGTAACTCTATCTATTAGATCATGTAGATCAAAAAATAAAATCAGCTACAAATTAAGTTCTTGATTTTTAAGAGATTTTTCGAATTTAGAAACTTTAAAAACAATCTATTATGACTGTGTACAGTGTTATAAACAGCATATATTTCCCGTGTGGGGTGGAGCTCACAAAACAATGTTGGACAGGTTAAAGGTATTGCAAAAATTTATTGCGGGAATAATGATGAAAATAATATATTTGCACATACTGCGCCAACATTTTGGGAATTTTAAATTTTTTTAAAAAAATTGTACATTTTCTGAATTTTAAGTTAAGTACATTGTCACTAGATTGCATAATCAATTGAATTGTGAAATAACAACATTGAAGAATTTTGTAACTTTCAAAACTTTTTTAAATCGCTTGTATAATAGGGATGACCCTCATGCATTATTTAACTGAGCTTTGTCATAACAAAATTTCTGATAATTTTTTTATGTACATCCGTAAACGAGGTTATTCAGCAAATGTAAGTTGGTTATGTTCTGTTCATAAATTGCTTTCAGTAACATTATTATTATTGATTTAAAAAAAAGCACTTTGTGGGTTGGTGTTCGTCGTTTATGCAAAATAACATGTAAACATTTTTTTCAGGAATAATTATCCTGCTTGCCTGGAGATGTTACGACCATCGGGGTCAGTAAACACAGTTCTTGTGGTTCGACCCTTTCTGACCTATTGTGGGGGACCAACTCTTCTACTGAGTTTCAACTCTATGAGATATCCTGTGGCTTTGTGCAAAGGACGTTTACCACTAAAATGTAGTCCCAGCTGGGTCAGCGTTGAGATTTATCTCCGCAAAATTCCCCGCCCTGCCCACGGTCAGTAGGGGACACCGATAGGCTTGGAAAGGCCCCCGTCCGTCGGATGGGACGTTAAGTCGTGGCCCCGTGTGCGGGAGAGACATACCCTGTGCACGTTAAAGAACACGCTGGATGGCCTTGACGGGAGGCTACCATCTGTCTCCCAACAGCTGTTCCAGTGGGTCCCCTCCCCCAACCTTCTCTGAGCCTTCGGGGTTCATGTGACCTGGCCATTTAGCCCATGGTGTGCAAAAAAGTGCCGCTCAGAGGTAAAACAACCCAACAACCCACTAAAATGTTCAATGAAGTTAAACTTAAATATGAACACCAAGAAATTGATTTTATTGGTAGAGCAGAATAATGAAATTTATACAGCTAAAAATGCTAATTATAGCAATCAACTGCACAGAAATAATATTTGTGAAGAAATAGGGGAGGTTATGGGACATCCAGTTATAGGGTGAGTTCGTAACAGATTTAAATATATGAAGTCCCCAGGCGCAAAAGATTTGAGAGAGCTCCAGCTGTAATGTGAGGGGCGAGGTGTTACTCATTGTGGAAAACGTTTTGCAACTTACGAATGGAACTTACACACTACACCTAGCAGTGTGTAAGCATTGCAAGATTGTTACTCATTGGTAGCATTACCCAAAAACGTATTTGGTAGATGTTGCTAATGTAAAACCAATTCAGTGTCCATCCAATCACAGTACAGTTAATACATATATTTTTACATGGTTGGCCAACCAGTAGAGTGGAATGAGCACTATCTATCTTACGCTCTCAGTTAATGAGAGCTAGCCCGGCACTGTACGTACTGTACCCTGTCAGTCAATGCAATGAAGAGAATTCTTGACGATGTGATATCCTGCTACAAAGAAATGCTCTGGAAGAAAATCTTCGGGCAAGGCAATCAACCCTAGATACCGTCTTCAAAAAGGAAGCTGTTCCTCAACTTGTCAATCTTCCCGCTAGTTAACAGCTGTCTTGTGTTCACCATATTCCAGGTTGCCCATGCACTGGCTAGTACAGTACAATAAAATTTAACTTACCTTATATTTTTCTGTCATTATTATTCATTTGACAATACAGAATGTATTTATCAGGTGTATTATTGTTTAAGTAACCAATAAACCCTTTCTCTGTATATCGCAGGTAATAAATTTCGATTTCGGAAACTCTTCTCAATAAACATTATGCTATAACGACCCAAATAGCGTTGATTCAGTTAGTGATCCTATATCCTGAAACCATTCCTCACGCTAAACGGGGTGTGCCTGTAATTGGAATTAAATAAAAATAGGGAATTAATTTAATAATTGGGGTAAAATTAAATAATTGGAATTAAAGCGAGCGCTCCTGGCAAACACTACACACGAATCACAATCAAGAGAAATTAAAATAAAAAAGTGATAAAAATCAGAGTAAATAATTAGAGAAATTCAGACCATCGTCATCATCAGCATCCTCAAGCAGCCATGGGCTATGGAGGTCCAACCCGACCGTGCAATTTAGTCCTCCAATCAAGTCTGTCGTGAGCTACACCTACTGCATCTGACCACTGCACATCAATTTTAATAAGGTCCTGTTTCACATTGTCTGCCCACCGCATCCTAGGTCTCTCCCTCTTTCTGAGGCCTTTAAGTCCACTGTTCATAACCCTATTCGCCAATCTATAATTATTCATATGAGCAACATGGCCAAACCAACTGAGTCTCTCTCTGCATAATATGCTGCTTAAAGGAGATTGCAAACTCCTTTGCCTAACCTCATCATTAGTTACAAAGTTGAACCACCTAATACTCAAGATATTACGAAAGCATCTAGAATCAAAAGCATCAAGTTTTCTGTTATCTTATTTACACAGTGTCCAAGTTTCACTACCATAACTAACCCTAGAAAGAACCACACTATTATACAGTCTAATTTTAGTGTTTAGGTGTATATGCCTGTTTCTCCACACCCTCCATAGATTCTAAAAAGTCCCAGCAGCAATCCCTATCCATCTGTTAATCTCATGCCGCACTTAACCAGTATCTGTTGCATAGCTCCCAAGATAATTAAACTGTGACACCTGCTCAAGACTGCAACCATTCAGATTAACTGAATAACAACCTGCCTGACCAATTTTCATCACTTTAGTTTTCTCTCTACTTATAACCAAACCTACTCTACTACCAGTTTCATCAACAGCTCGAATGAAAGTGTTCATCTCATCAACATCATTTGCCAAAAGGGCTAAATCATCAGCATAATCTAAATCAAAAATTTTCGTATCTCCAGCCAAAATCCAGGCCAAAATCTTTCCCTTGAAGTGAATTTTGCATAACATAATCAATAACCAAACTAAAGAGAAAAGGAGACAAAATGCACCCTTGTCGAACACCAGAAGTAATGCTAAACCAATTGCTACAAGTCTTACCAACTCTCACACACGACTCAGTGTTATTATAGAGAGCTTCCATTATGTTAACTAACTTGTCTGGTATACCATATGATTCCACAATCAACCACAAATTATGACGATCAACAGAGACGAAAGCCTTTTTGAAATCAACAAAGCTAGCAACCAAAGTTTCTGAAACTCTAAACATTTCTCAAGAATCTGCCTAAGTGAAAATATCTGATCCACACATTCCCTACCGTTTCAGAATCCACTTTGCTCATCACGCAATTGACTGTCAACCAGATTCTTAATTCCGTTAAGCACAATCATGCAAAGAACTTTCCCTGGAACAGAGAGTAGGCTGATACCCCTATAGTTATCACAAGAACTGCGATCACATTTTTTGAAAATAGGGATAATAATAGCTCTGGTAAAATCCTTAGGAACCATGCCTTAATCATAAAGGATATTCGGAATTTCAGTCATCCAAGTGGTAACCGAAACATTTCCAGCTCTAAGCATTTCTGTAGTAATTTGATCAACCCCTGGGAAGTTATGAAGTTTAAGTTTAGAAATAGCCAAAATAACTTCAGACTGTGTTATAGGGCC
This sequence comes from Ryuthela nishihirai, assembly GCA_038380435.1. NCBI lineage: Eukaryota > Metazoa > Arthropoda > Arachnida > Araneae > Heptathelidae > Ryuthela > Ryuthela nishihirai. The sequence continues at coordinate 36,158,062 of JAWZYU010000030.1, forward strand.
AACATTAAAGCCATCAATGCATCTATCATCATTGCAAACAATGGGAGTAGAACTAACCACATTGTTTAGAATATCACTGAAATGCTCAGCCCATCTAGCCATGACAGAGTCCTCACCTTCTACAACCTTACCTTGTTTATCCTTCAATCCATGTATACCTGTTCGTTTTCTACCACACAGAACATTAACTATCTGGTACAGCTCTCTGCTGTTGTGCTGTCTAACTGCTTCCTCGGCTTTGTCAGCCAAGCCATCAAGCCAAAGATTCTTATCAGCAGCTAACTGATCCTTTACACGTTTACTAAGTTCTCTGTAATGCTTTCTATTAGGACTAGTAGGGTATTGATTAAGGACATTCCTGCAGTTCTTTTTTTTTTTCTGAAATAGGCTCAAGTGCGTTATCACTCAGATAATTCTGTCTCCTCTGCTCCTTTTTTCCTAAAAGAGTACTGTTAATGTCCAAAAAAAGCCTGTTTAAAATGATCCCATTCTTCCTCAACTTCAGTAGTAAGCATACCACGACTGTCATACTGACTAAGCAACCTATAATGGTAAGCTTTGGCTATAACAGGGTCATTCAGAGCTTCAGTATTAAAAGTAAAATTTTTAACCCTAGCACAACACTTTTTAAGTTTAAGTTGCAAGACACTTTTAACAAGGTAATGTTCAGATCCAAATTCAGCTCCCCTATATGACCTGGTATTCCTAACAGACTAGCCCATTTGCTGTTAATTAATATATAATTAATCATATTCTTATGCAGCCCATCGGGTGAAACCCATGTGTATTTATGTATGGGTTGGGTTGTTTTACCTCTGAGCGGCACTTTTTTGCACACCATGGGGCTAAATGGCCAGATCACATGGACCCCGAAGGCTCAGAGAAGGTTGGGGGAGGGGACCCACTGGAACAGCTGTTGGGAGGCAGATGGTAGCCCCCCATCAAGGCCATCCAGCGTGTTCTTTAACGTGCACAGGGTATGACTCTCCCGAACACGGGACCACGGCTTAACGTCCCATCCGACGGACGGCGGCCTTTCCAAGCCCATCGGTGTCCCCTACTGACCGTCGGCAGGGCGGGGAATTTTGCGGAGATAAATCTCAACGCTGACCCAGCTGGGACTCGAACCTGGGAACTACAGATTACGAGCCTGGCGCGCTACCGACTGAGCCACCCCCGCCCCATATTTATGTATATCGCGGTGTTTGTAATAAGTGTTAGTTATACTGAATCCATTGAGTTACTGTAGGAGACGTTGCCCATTGCCATTGCAGCTACCAATACCAAAAGGGCCTATCACTCCTCCCCAAAGGTCAGAGTCAGTACCAACTTTGGCATTGAAGTCACCTAGAACAAAGGTAATATCTCCTTTCTTGACAGAGTCCAAAATATCCTGAAGTTGTCCGTAAAACTTATCCTTCTCATTCTCATCGGCATCCTCAGTGGGGGCATAACAGCAGATAACATTCAAGTCTTTAACGCTTGTCTGAAATTTTACTGTAAGAAACCTTTTATTTAAGCACTGATATCCTAAAAGAGCATCACCAAGGCGTGTCAAGACCCCCGCCTTGGTGATGCTTATTGTCGACCCTCCCTTAAAAGAGAAATTTAAGATTATTTTTTAAGAATCTAACCTTTATCTGTCCATCTGGTCTCTTGCAAGCCGAGAATATCTAAATTATAATGGTGGAATTCTTGTGTGAGAACATCAAGAGGAAAAGCTCTGTGCAGCGTCTTCACATTCCAACTACCTATGGAGAGAAAATGGTTAGTGAGATGTTTAAAGAAACTATGTTTATTGAGAGAGGAAATGCTGACAACATCAATCAGACATGGGGCAAAGACCCGTTCCCCCACCACTAAAGGCTGAAGCCATTTACACTGGAAGACTTCCTCCAATGTAGAATTTGACGATGCCAATTAGTATAAATTCAAATCAAATATTTAGGCAAATTCATATCAGACATTGATATAAATTTCAACTAAAGATTTAGACAAATTCCAATCAAAGATTAATATACACTGGTTTCCATAAATTAGGGAACAAATGATAAAACTCACGATATCTTAAAACTACGATGATAGAAATGCATGAAAGTCATGAATAGTACGCAAAATACGACTCAGGATTGAGATACGGCAGATAAATGAATGGCACTGGCAGCCTTATATGCAAATGCATCGAGCGTTAAAAGTGGGCATTTCGAAGCTGTTCCGCAGTTCTGCAAGGTGGTGTTTCCGAGACAGAAGATTTGTTCATTATGTCTACCAAGACATCATATATCGGAAGACGTGCGGTGCGTAGCTATCGGTCGGCTCAAGACAGGCCAATGTCAAGCAGATATTGCCAGATGGCTTAACAGGAGTCATTCAGTGGTGTATAGACTTTGACAGAGATTCCAGTAAGGGCCGAATGTATCCAGACGATTCAGCAGTGGATAACGAAGGGCTACAAACCTAAGGTGTTGTAAGTTTTTTACTAGAGGAACAGGATGGCAATATCACATCAACTGCGTTAGGACCTCGCAGCAGCGAATGGAATGGCAATATCCACTACCACGGTATGCCAAAGTCTTCATGAAGTGTGCCTCTATATTAGGCAGTCAGTGGCGTGCATATGCCTCTGACCCAACGCCACAGGAAGGACTGAATGAACTGGTGCAGACATCATGCCAATTCAACTAGGAGAAATGGCAGTCCACGCTTTTCAGGATGAATCGAGATTCGACGCGTTACTGGATATGGAGGGAACGAGGAACATGCTCTCTTGTCTCATCCGTGAATCTGACACCTACGGTGGCGGTAGTGTCATGGTGGGTGGGATGTCATTGGACGGCTGCACAGATCTGTACATGCTTCCAACAAGCTACGTTACTCGTTGCAGGTGGAGGGATGAAATTTTTTACTCCTTTGAGCCTATATTTAGCTGAAATATGTGATACATTCCTCCTACAGGACGATAACGCACTCCCTCACTATTGTCGTCTTGTCGATTGCTATCTGGATAATAGCATTATTAACTGTATGGAGTGGACAGTCTGATCTTCGACCCGAATTCGAGAGAACGTGCATGGGAATCTCTGAGGAGATTGGATGCTCCCCTAAATCTTGTTTGAATACATTTAGTACTATTAAGTATATAACATTGCTCCTAAAAGACTGATGAAGCTTTGATGTGCTTTGGAGGAACAATGGAGATTACTACCCACAGCGCTGCTGATCAGTCTTAGCAACAGCATGAGACATTGCTGTGAGGCCTTCATAGTGGTATGAGGTGATCCCACTCCATACTGAACCATTTGGGCTATCTCAACTGATCTTCAACTTTTTATCATGCAACTATTCATATGTAATTTTGGGAATTAAAAGTATTATTCTATTTTTCAACTGTTATTCTCATATACAGTGTTTATATACACCTATCTTCTGATTTATATGCAACAGCTTTAACAGGTCTTCGAGAAAAACTGTCATAATCGGACCGATCGGTAATGATAACCGGAAAATCATATTGTTCCTTAACTTGTGAAAACCAGAATATATTCAAACCGAAAATTCGCCTAAATTTCAACCAGTGATTCTGACAAATCCTAAATGCAGATTCAGACAAATTTAAAACAGATATTTAGATAAATTCAAATCAAACATTATGACAAATTTAAATCAAAGATCTAATAAATTGAAACCAAGGATTTAGTTAAACTAAAATCATTGATTTGGATTAATTCAAATCAAAGAAGAAATTCAAATCAAATATTTAAAGAAAGTCAGACCAAGTTTGTCATCAAATCAAATCACATGCAAATCAAAAGTGGAGAAAAATGGTGTAACTGCTAACCAAAGTGCAGCCGTCGATTGACATGAGCCAATGTTTAATATTACTCTTCGTTCATCGAAATGAAGGTTTAAATGCAGAAAGAGTGTTTGCTGATACAGATCGAATTTTTAATCTTCTGACTACGGATCCAAACCACCATCTATTAAAAAAAATTTTGGCCTTTGCCATAAGCAAGTGCTACCATCCCAGTCATCAAGAAAGCTTTATCAACCGATAAGCCCGATGTTCTTGAGGCAGTAAGCTATTATCTAAATAACCAAAGGCCTTCAAATGACCTAAAGCTCATTTTTATCATCATTTTCATCACTTCAGCACTTTCTACACCGACTTTTGTTGTTATTTTGTCCGGTAGTCTATTGGAACAATAAGCCATCCCGGTGGCAGGGTGGTTAGTGTTTTCGGCTGCTAATCAAAGGTACGGTGATTGGAGATCCGGATAAGGCATGGATTTTTCTTGCGTTGTATTTCTGCTGAGGTTTCTCTTTCCTCACGGATCTTCTCTTTAGTGTATTAGACTGAGAGTCTCATGTCAGATCTCTATGGCAAGCCGCTGCTTAAAGGATATTTTGTTTGTTTTTTTTCACTGCATGAAAAGGCTAAATGAGCGATATCGGTAACCTAAAAGATACTTATTTTCATGCCAGGGTCTGTTTACATACTTAAGAAGTTTTATTAAGTCCATTTCAGATTGAACTCAAAGGTCAGAATTCGTTGCACCAAAAAAAATTCAACATATACAGATATCAGTAGAAATATTTTCTCGAAACGAATTTTGGCAGAAAATTTCGATTTCTCTAATTTTTTGCATCAATTTTATTAATTATTACTACCCTAAAAGTTTTATAAATTGTGGAAAATAATTCAGTTAATGTTAAAATATTACTGTATTTCTTTTTTCATAAAAGTTTACCCTTGATGTTCCTGAAAAATTAACAGCTATCTGAGAGGCGAAGCGTGACTGGAACGATTGAAACGATGAGACTGCGTAGTTGACGAACCATTCGAGATTACTTCTTAAACGACTTCGACTAGATTACTTCTGTATAAAATTTTCAGTTTAATTCTTTGAATTTCACAACAGATATTCATTTACAAATGATGTTTTTCATTTATAATGATATATTTTCATTATAATTACATATTTTCATTTATATAATGATCATTATATATTTTCATTTATGTAATGATAGATTTTCATTTATAAATGATGTCAACTCACCTACAATGTTTTTAATGTATCTGTAATGTATTTAATATTAATAAATGTGCTCTTACTTCGATTTGTTTCAATATTTTGCTGTATGTCAACAACGTATAAACAAATTCTCGAACATTAATATGAGACTTACATTTCGTTTAACGAATCGTATTTTAGAAAAGGAATAAGGAATGATGTTCTAGAGAAAACATTTTCCCATGTTATCTTCCCCCAAAAAACAGGGGACATATGAAAACAATTGTTCTGCTGTATCTTGGGAACGCAAAAACAACAGAAAATAACTGGTATGTCACATGAAAGTTTGTGACATAGAGAGTGTCACAGGTTTTAAAATTCCCCGTGCTTTCCCCACACAAAAAGAAATTGGAAAATATGGAAAGGATTCTTCTACTGTAACTTCGAACGTGATGATCGAACGTAACGAGTTGTATATCAAATGAAAACTTGTGACGAGAGGAGGTCGTGGGCAATAAAAAAACCTTGTTCTCTTCCCCCTAAAAAAGGGGGAAATGTGAAAATCCTCCTTCTACTATATCTTCCTAACGCGAAGGCCTACAGTTACGAGTTAGATGTTAAATGAAAGCTCATATGAGGACCATCGTTCACTACTTCGAATTATGGCATTCCCCAAATTCTCCATCTACCTTCCCTAAAAAGAGAAGGAAATTTGTAAGTGGTCGACCTTAACAAGTTATATCTCAGATTGCGTCTTGTGACGTCTGCAATGTCATGGGCTACCTCAAAGAGGATCCTTCCCCTCTCAAAAAAAGGGAGAAGGAGATATGTTGTTGATAGTACTCTATATTTTTTTAGCCTTAATTTGTTTTTGCGATCTACTATAATGTTCTGGAGCTTCACAGTTTTTGAACTGCTAATATGCTGTGTGTCGAAAAAAAAGCTGTAATAATAGTCAAAGAAAGGAGATATTTACTGTACAACAGATAAGATGCTAAATTTTTATGGCGAATTTCTTTGGTTCGGCCACTGAACTTTCCAGCCTTGACTCTGAGAGATTTTATCGTCTTGCGCATTCCTTGCAATCGGTGAGAGAGGAGACATCGATGAGCTTGAAAAGAAGTCCGTCTTCCATCAGATGGGCGTTAAGCGCTGGTGCCTCGTGTGCAAGAAAGCTATAAACTTTGCTCTCCAAAGAATACACGACTCCTGTACAAGAGGTTCCCATCTGTTCTTGCAATCTTACTTCCCAGGGGGTCTACTTCACTTGCACCCTTCTGAACCCTTGGTCCTGGAATTTACCCATTCTACAGCTATTGTGCTCTCAGGGGCAAAAGCTATTAAACTTTAGGGTAGGAATAAAAAAAATGCAGTATATACATATATCTCTATATATTATCCATCAATGAATTGGGTTACCTAGATATAACGGAACTATATTTTAGTCAGAGTCATTAAATTTCATTTTATAACTAGTCAGATTTATATATTTTTGTGTTTTCGCATACCAGAAACTGAAACAAAAAACGCACAGCAAACAAAATTGAAAAAAATCACACGTCTACACAACTGTAGTTAAGTTTAATATATTTTTATTTTTTCTTTCGTTCCATTAATATATTTGTTCACTAGTTGGTTTGTTTCTTTCCATGTTTCGTTTGCAAAAGCAAATATATATTTTCTGTTTCCATGTTTTTACACATCCTTCTCGGATCAAAAGGAACTTTTCCCCGGTACGCCATTTGGTCAGCTCTCACGAAGATAATGCGAATTTAAATAGTGGGTGACTCATTCATTTTTTTATTTAACATTAAACTATCAGACATTCATATTTCCATTTGGAGTTCGAATGTTTGCTTGTTTCATTGAATGATATACATTCAATGGCCACTTTATTAGACATAGTTCAATGTTATATTAATAATAACTCAGATACAGGACTGAGTAACTTCTCAAATAAGCTTTTGGTGAAAAAATGTGACTGAAGTTAATTTAAAGATCTAAATCAAATCTATTTGTATATTCGATCTTCAACAACATTCATTCGGTACGTAGAGAGTTATGGAAACTAAAACATTTAACGATTTTGCTAGTTCTGAAAAACTATTATTATTTATTATATTTTTCTCTATTCCCTCTATCTGCTTTTTGCAAGGTGTTCTTACATTGAAGCACGGGGAGCTTACCATGATCAGTTTTGTGCATGTAAATGCAAAAGAAATAAAATTATTATTATTACTGAATAATTGGCGAATATTAATACAATTATTATTATTACTGAATAATTGGCGAATATTAATACAATTATTACGCGAACTACTAAAAATACTATTATAGGGGTTGGCTCTGAGCGGCACTTTTTTTTTGCACACATATGACCAGCTCATAAAGACCCCCCCCCCCCCCCAAGGGCTCAGAAAAGGTCGGGGGAAGGGAATCCACTGGACAGCTGTTAAGAGACTGATGATATCCTTCAGCCAAGGCCACCCAGCATTTTCTTCAACATGCACAGGGTATGGCTCTTCTGCACAGAGTCACGGCTTAACGTCTCATCCGACGGACTGTGGCCTTTACCAAGCCCATCGGTGTCCCCTACTGACCGACAGCGGAGGTTTTACGGAGATAATTCTTAACACTGATCCAAGTGGGACTCAAACCTGTAAACTGCAGATTACCAGCCTGGAGTGCTACCGACTGAGCCACCCAGCCCCACACTAGAGAAAGCTTAGTATAATGGTTATAATGGTTATTGCTTTCGTTTGAATTTATTTTTATTAACTTTTCGGAGCAATTACTTGAACTAGCATTGTTGCTGGTAAATAATCAAAATCCCGTAATCTCTCTAAATACCGAACGAATTCGTAACTGAAATAGTTATGATTGACAATTTTAAATTATCTACAGTCACATTTTATTGTAAAAAAGCTATATAAGAAGTTACAGAGTTCTGTATCCGAGTACCTATTGACATAGCATGGAACTCTATCTAATAAAGTGGCCGCTGAGTGTAAGTATTCTTAAATTTTTAAAGTAATCGCTTCTTTTGATGTCGTTGAACTAAACTCTGGAAAAGTAGAGAATTCAGTGAAATCCCCGCAGGGCTTCAGCAAACATTAGAATAAACCCATGTCGTCCTAACCATAAATATATTATACATTTTGCCACGTCAATATTAATACTTTTAACTCTGGTTTCTCTCATTGCTTTTTGACTGAGCCGAACACAAACATGATTTGTATACTTGTTTTTTCAATTTTTTTTTCCTTTTCTAGAGATGAACTCCTTCTCGATTCCCGAAGACGATAAAAAAGTAAGAGGCCAAGATCCTTCGAAGTGACACCGCAGACAGCAAGCAAACAAAAAAAATAGTGAGTGAAAGAAGAATGATGAAATTGCATTTTAGCAGAAACGGAGGTAGGGAGAGAACGACAAAAGAAGAGGAGAGAGGAAGAGATGGTTATGTGAGGAGAGTGTAATGGAGAAAGAGAGAGTGAGGAGCGGGGAGATGGAGGAAGAGAGAGAAAGATGGTGGAATGAGGAAGAGGGAAGGGAAAAAAGCTGGTCCGGGTTAGAAGGCGGATATGGAGGAAAAGAGAGAGTGAGAGATGGGATGAGGAGGAGAAGATGGAAGGAGAGAAAGAAATGGCGGGGTGATGAAGAGGAGGTTGAAGGAGACAGAGAGAGAGAGAGTGATGAAGGGAGAGTGGAGAACGAGAGAGAGAGATGATAAACTGAGGAAAGGCAGGAAAAAGAGAGAGAGAGTAAAAACTTTTCTGTATAGACACGATTCCTCCGAAAAGCATTGAGGAAGTTTAAAATATGGTGCGTCTACAGCAAAGAAATTTTGTGTAACTTTCGAGTAGCTCGAGGCAACGAAATCCATACAAGAGAGAAAGGAGCAAATGGTTTGGACGGGAGAATGACAACCGCACAGACCACGTGACCCCCCTCCTGGCACCTCTCCAACACATTCGCGTAAAGATGCTGCCAGTCTGCTGGGCAAACTTCGTGGGCGGAGTATGGGTAAGGAGGAAGGCTATAGAAAAGTTTCCCTTCTACGGACTTATCTTCTTGATTTTCACAAATCGAATGCATTTGAATTTCAAATATGAAGTTTAGAGACTTTGAAAATGCAGAAAGAAACCAATGCCATTATGAAAACAAAGTCGTCTTTGGTAACCTCTGCTCTGAGAAATACACGGTTTTAAAAAAAGAGAGTTATACTATTCCGTCATTTGTGTAGAAATAGGTTTCTGAATAAAAAAATATGCGTTTTTGATATCTCGAAAGATCGAATCGTGTTCAGACAGATTTTATTTCTTACCGACCTCTATTCCCCGACGAAAGGAATTATGGGAGGTAAAATAGAGATTTATTTTTCACAGTTATCAAAAAAAAAAAGCCTAATGTCGTAGAAACTTCAGTCGATATTTCAAAGTTATTAATCAGTAATTCGATGTTGGAAAAGGGGAATGAAATATAGATAGAGTTATAAGCTTAAAATGGATTCTCGCTTATAGGAAAAATCAAATAACCGAAAGATTTTCTTAAGAGAGTGGTAAAGCTTTAATGGCAACAAGAGACTCTGGACTAGACTGCGGAATATGTTGTAGAAGTGTCAATGATTCTCGTAGATAATAGGCCAATGATTTATATACATTAACCAATGATCGATGAGAAAGGTCGAAGTTTTAACCAATGATCGATGAGAAAGGTCGAAGTTTTAACCAATGATCGATGAGAAAGGTCGAAGTTTTAACCAATGATCAATGAGAAAGGTCTAACTTCCAAGCAATGATCAATGAGAAAGGTCTAACTTCCAACCAATGATGTATGAAAATTATTGAAATATCAACCCTACTGGTTTTATAGTCCGCCCAAAGTTTCCTTTCGACACTCATGCTACGACATTTCTTAAAAGCAATTTTTATCTGAAGCATCGAAAGCTAACATTACGAATGAAAGGAATTTTTGCAGCCTATTTTGTTCCGTTATTCTGTTGTCTTTGCTTCATGAAAATTTCAATTTAACCAATAATTTTTCTCTTTTCCTCTCCAAGCCCCTTTGTGTCCCCTTTCTTATTGAGGGCCGAGCTCGGAGATAACGAAATAAATCTCGTTAGAGCCCAGCAGAGAATGCAAACTGGGAATACCAGAATGGCTTCTTACCAATTGAACCAACATCCCCCTCCTAAACTACGCAGCTGTTCAAAATTAAAGGATAATGGGAAAAACCGTTTTCAGCAAATGCAGTTAAATGTCTTATGGAAAAAGTATTGCGATATGACTACCCAGTGATGACTAACACCAACTTGAGATAAAAATGAAATCATGTAATATGCATTTAGTGCTTCATATGAGAGCATGGACGGCTGTCCAGTGGGTTGACAGTTGAAAGTCTCCCGTCAAGGCCATCCAGCGTGTTCTTCAGCCCATCGCGGTGTCCCTTACTGATCAAAAAGAGAGTGGGAGTTTTGAGGAAATAAATCTGGACTCAAGTCCAGGTGGGACTCGAACCTGGGAACTATAGATCACGAGCCTGGGCAACTATCGCCCCCTGGAATTAAGAGACACAATACTATTTTAGAAGTAACAGTGATGCAGAATAAATATTTATCTATAAGCAAAATGTGGAGCATTACTTTTGGAGTTGCCTCTTATATAAATAGTTCACAAATCTGCATTAGTGAAAATTTTAAACAAAATACTTTATTTTAATAGTAAATTTTTTAAATTTTGTGGCTAATCATTATCCTCAACATTAATAATAATTATTGCAGAAAATAACTGTGGTAATGAAATATACTGAAAGCAAAAAAATGGATCATTTATTTCAGTTAGGGGGGAGGGACATAATTTATTCAATAAGCGTTTTGTACATTTCTTGAGAATATAGCTTCCTACTTTACTGACGGATTCCCTACTTTCCATTCTGAACTTTATATTTTCTGAATGAACATGAAAATAATTTCGCCCATTCACATAGTTGTAACCATGATTCTGAAAATTTGTTATATAAGAATGCAATTAATGTTTAATATGGAATCCAAGTTACTAGCCAACGGATTTACTGCAAATGGATATTTTACAGGTGAGACGAAGTGTCGAATTTTGGTTTAAAATTTACATCGATTTCTGCATTATATTGAGTAAACTTAAGTGACTGAAATGAAATATTTTAAATACAGAGTACCATAGAAAAAAAGGGATAAAAACTTGAAAAAAATCGTTTTCATTTCTTCCGCCACTTTTTATTAACCAGCGAGGCAGTTTACAATTTCACTAAGCAATACCATCTGATGAACCTTGAGTGGTAAAAAACTTTGAGTGGAAGCAACTGAGACAATGAGACTGTGCAATAGAAAGATCAGTGGTTCTCACAGTGCTTTTGTTATTTGTGCTAACATTCACTTAAAAAAATCAACCAATGAACTATGATATCGCTGATCGATCTATGACATTCTATGATGATCGATCTATGACAGGTAACTGATAGCTCAATCATTGAAAGGCCTGTGAGAACCATCTTTCCCTCAACTGCGCAGTCTCATTGCTTCAATTGCTTCTACTCACGCTTCGCTATTCTGATAAGGGTTGTGTTGTTGGGTTGGGTTGTTTTACCTCTGAGCGGCACTTTTTTGCACACCATGGGCTAAATGGGCAGGTCATATGGACCCCGAAGGCTCAGAGAAGGTTGGGGGAGGGGACCCACTGGAACAGCTGTTGGGAGGCAGATGGTCGGCTCCCGTCAAGGCCATCCAGCGTGTTCTTTAACGTGCACAGGGTATGGCTCTCCCGCACACGGGGCCACGGCTTAACGTCCCATCCGACGGACGGACGGCCTTTCCAGGCTCATCGGTGTCCCTTACTGACCGTGGGCAGGGCGGGGGATTTTGCGGAGATAAATTGAACGCTGACCCAGCTGGGACTCGAACCTGGGAACTACAGATTACGAGCCTGGCGCGCTACCGACTGAGCCACCCCCGCCCCTAAGGGTTGTGTAGTTTTACCTCTGAGCGGCACTTTTTTTGCACACAATCTGCTACATGACCAGGTCACAAGTACCCCGAAGGCTCAGAGAAGGTTTGGGGAGGGGACCCACTGGTACAGCTGTTGGGAGACAGATGATAGCCTTCTTTCAAGGCCATCCAGCGTGTTATAATACAGTAGCGAGTTCTATCAGTAGTTGTAACTTAAAAAGTCGCAGATTGATTGATAAAAACATCGCTTTGCTTAAATCTCAAAGAAGTAGCCCTCAGTATTAATTGGTCAGATCTATAGTAATTACTCCGCTTCATTACCTTATATGGCATAACGTCTTAGTCAGCATTCGTTGAGTGCAAGTATTCTGTTTACTGTAGAGCTTCTTATTGCTGAGCGGCGAAACAGCACATTTGTAAGTTTAGTACTGGTTAGTAAAAAACAACTTGGACCAATAAATTGGGTTTGAAGTTTATGCATGGCTCTTTAATCAGTAAGCTCTTCATTAGAGGTTGCACCAAAAGAGATTTTAAAATTTAATCTCGCGCAATTTGGGCGGAAAAGTTAAGAGTTGTGCCTTCCTTAGAGTAGCTCTATTATGTTCATTGGTCTGTGTGTATATATCGTAGAGATTTGTCGAACTACAGTCCTCCTTGAATTATTGAACTTTTAAAGAAAAATTTAAAACAAACAATATTGATTACTGAAAGCAAGAAGTGAGATCCACCGTAAATATTGAAAACTAATTAATTTGTGACTACATTTAATGGCTACTTTGACTAGCTGTGAACTATTTTAAACAATATTTTGCAATGCTCACCAAACTTTTCGCATGATATTGAAATAAAAAGACCATTTTCAGTACTTTATATATACAGGGTGAATCTGAAAAAGTGGGCAAAACTTTACGGGGTGGTAGAACGCAGCTATACGAGCAATATTCGGAATGTATGGTCGGAACGCAAACGGCGAGCCGCTAGGTGGCATTGGAAATGGTATAAAAGGGTCGGTCCTCACTTGCATTCCCGTCCGCTGCACCGTACACAAAGTGCATATCCGCCATTTCGTGGTTAGTATATCCAGCCATCCTCTCGGCAATCCACGGTAGAAATGCCGTTGGGTGCGAGGACCGACCCTTTTATACCATTTCCAACGCCACCTAGCGGCTCGCCGTTTGCGTTCCGCCCATACTTTCTATGACGAATATTGCTCGTATAGCTGCGTTCTACCACCCTGTAAAGTTTTGCCCACTTTTTCAGATTCACCCTGTATCTATCACACACGTGTTATGGACAATAATATTTTTCTGTGACCTGATGCAGGCAGTCATTTGAATGCCTGTACGGTTATAATGCTTATACTTAGTGGCACAATACACACAAGCATTATGACACATTACTTTGTCACTACCTGCATATAGGCCCGGATCTAGAATAAAATCGAGTGGGGGAGGAAAGAAAATTTCCAATGCAGTATAACATTTCTCCCTCAATTTTATAGATTTCTTGAAAAATGCATGAAATATAAATAAGTTTCTGGATAAGCCTATGTGTGTTATCCAAATATATAAGGGATATATATGCGAACTATATAGATAAGCATGTATGGAGAGCAATGCCCCTTTGTCCAACCCCCTGGATTCCGCTCTGCACTCAAGCATTGTGGCATCCTATTGTTTCATAACATTCATTTCACAACAATAGTAGTACTCTATTTTGCTGTTTATCTAGTAGTTACTCTATTTTGCAGCTACAAGAAAGTATTTGTCACTAATATAATCAGGAGAAGTCATTCCATATGGGCGAGGGGCGGGGGTGGCTCAGTCGGTAGCGCGCCAGGCTCGTAATCTGTAGTTCCCAGGTTCGAGTCCCAGCTGGGTCAGCGTTGAGATTTATCTCCGCAAAATTCCCCGCCCTGCCCACGGTCAGTAGGGGACACCGATGGGTTTGGAAAGGCCGCCGTCCGTCGGATGGGAAGTTAAGCCGTGGCCCCGTGTGTGGGAGAGCCATACCCTGTGCACGTTAAAGAACACGCTGGATGGCCTTGACGGGAGACTACCATCTGTCTCCCAACAGCTGTTCCAGTGGGTCCCCTCCCCCAACCTTCTCTGAGCCTTCGGGGTCCATATGACCTGGCCATTTAGCCCACGGTGTGCCAAAAATGCCGCTCAGAGGTAAAACAACCCAACCCATATGGGTGAACTAGACGGTCCTCTAGATCAGTGGTTCTCAACCTTTTATGCTTCACGTAGCCCCTGGAAATGTGTATGTAACTGGCGTACCCCTTGTATAGTAGATGTCCCTTGTATGATAGATGTCCACTACAGTTATAGTATAACAATGGTTATTTTTACTTTGTTACTATATCTAACGACTTTTGAGCTCTCACGGCGTACCCCAAAAAATTTTCCCTCGTACGCCCAAGGGGTACGCATACTCCACGTTGAGAACCCCTACTCTGGAGCACCAAGTTAAATGTGATGTAAAATTCGAGAAGGAAAAAAAAACGTAAAAAATGGCAAAATGGTACCCAATTTTCAAAAATCTCATCCTAGACCTGCTCTTTGGATTAGGGAGTGGGGATGCCATTGCATGGTTCATCTAGGGTGACTTTTGCTGGTAACTAGTCTAGAGCCGCACATGAATACATTGGATCTTTATATAGAAGGAAGCATTTCATACTACTGTGAAACAACATACAATATTTAGCACTCTATTGTGTTTTCACGAAAAAATTGCACTTGGATCAGTACATACATGTGTTTATTAGGATATATTACCAGTCATGTAAACAAATTGAAACACAACTGAGTTCTGCAGATTTTCGTTTAGCAGTGGTAAAACATAATCTGTCGACATGTTTGATCCATGTTTTCCATTTAGTATAGAAGCGAACTTTCTATAGATATAAAATGGATAAAATTTCCACAGCTTCTTAACAAATTGAAACAGAACTGAGTTCTGCAGATTTTCGTTTAGCAGTGGTAAAACATAATCTGTCGACATGTTTGATCCATGTTTTCCATTTAGTATAAGAAGCGAACTTTCTATAGATATAAAATAGATAAAATTTCCACAGCTTCTTAACAAATGCTGTTAACGTAAATTTCCAAAGATGGTAATTATCAAGTCGATAATTAGATAATGCATTTGTGTAGTGAACTTCATTTAATGTTTTATCTACTTTTGTTGGCTTAAATATTTTGACATTCTATCCTATTTCATTTAACACTCTATCCTTTTTTCGGATGAACAGTTTTTATGGGTTTAATTTCTACCACTACCGATGATGTGATTTGATGCTTCACCTTGTGCCATGCCATTAGCTGATGTATTTAAGATGAAAAGGGAAATCGCCTTAATTGCTCCTTCTTCTTTTGTTGAGGCCTTTTTATCAGATCATTTAGCTCAATGAGAAAAACTAAACCTTTTCGTCTCTTTTTGCACTTTCTACCTCATCATTTAACCTGACTCAAAGAAATCAGCAACGCTTATTTCTTTCTTTCATACACTTTGGCGTCTCCCACGGAAAGAAAAAAAAATATAACAAGACCCCTTAGATGGTGTTTTGTTCTTAGTCTCAGTGACTGTGTCCCAAGAAGATCCAGGTACAAGAAGACATCGCCTGTTCTGTTAGCCTCTTTTTTTTTTTTCTTAATGATCCTTGGCAGGTGGCGCTGGGTTCGTAGGGCCAATTACAATCCCCCATTAGGGAAGAAAGGATTTACAGGTTGTTAGTAATGCCAGCTGTGGCTATTAGGATACCCTCTTCCAGATGCGGTAGAAACCAAAACCAAATCCCCTCACATTGTCTGCTACTACAACATTTAGTCATCGGCCTTTTTTTTCCCCTTCGAGTTCTGTCAGCGTTTTTTTCTTCCTTCGTAAGCCTTACAGGGTGTCTTTTTTTTTTCTATTTCATTAGAAAAAGTCAACTTGCAAGTTTCACTTTCATTTTGTTTGACTTTTATCAGGTTTCAAATTTTTTTATCGGGTTTTAAGCTTTTTTAGTTGCTTTTGTTGGGGGATTACCCAGAGAGGTTGTTTGTTTCGGTTTTTTTTTTGTCTTCTCTGAGAACATTTTGAATTCCTTTTGTCTTAAACTGTCCATAGTCCTAATGTTTGTCTCTCAAAAAGCTTAAAATAAGGAGCTAAAAAATAAATTTAAAGTTTTAACGTCAGAGCTTAATGGTAAGAAAAAAAATTGAAGCATTAGTTTAAATTAGTGGTTGTTGTAATGGAGCCGTGAGTGAAGATAATTAGAAAAATAAGTGTAGGAAAGTAAAGTAGCAGTAAATCTAAAAGGGTTTTCTTATTAAAATACAAATGACTTACAATGTTCTGGGACTAATGATACAATGTTCCTCATTTTCGTGTGTTTAATGTAGAAGAGAGTCACAGTGTAAAAGGGATATTAAATGATAAAAATCAGCGGCGGAGTATGAATGGGAGCAATGAGGCAATGAGAATGCGCAGTTGTCAAAACTATGGTTCTCAAAGATCATTGGTGCATGTGTTATCAATTTTTCGTCAATCAACCAATGGGGTCCTAGCTGAACGTATGATAAAAAGGATAATTGGTTGATTGATTAGTGATTATTAAACACAATAAACCAATGACCTGTGAGAAACCATTAATATCTCAACTATTCAATCTCGTTGTATCAATTGCTTCCACTGACGCTTCGCCACTGCTAATAATGACACAAATAACAGATTCTCATGATTCAGGTTACCCTTATTTATTTAATGATTCCTATGTGAGCAATATTTGTTACAGTTTCTGTGACCCTTTCGATGATGTTGTAATCCTACTCTATAGACAGCACAATATGCAGTTGCTCAGCCTGACTTAGGTAAGAAAGAACCAATCATTTTTGAATGATTGTTCTTGGGAGTTATTAATCGTTATTACATAAGATAATTATAAAGGAAATTGAAGCTGATGAAAGACAAATGGATATCTTTTGTCGTGTTTTATATTTTGCTTGATAATTTACGTAAAATTGACGCTGACTTTTTCACCCCAGATCTGCACAATTCCTGCCATCTGGTGACAGGAAGCCTGCCATCAGATTCCTGGGTTCCTGCCATCAGTTTAAGCATGACTAGGAGTAGTCTTCCCCTTGACTTATGACTGCAGGATGAATTCCCGGAAGGGGAAAGGTGTTCCCCCACCCCACCACCTAGAGAACTTCATTAATCCGTATTGAGGCGAAAAAATTATAAACTACTAAAAATAATAAAAAATAATACCCCCTCAAGCAGCTGCTTGCCACAGAGGTCTGACAGGAGACTGTCAGTTTATATGCCACAGTAGGAGATCTGAAAGGATGGCAGGAACTCAGCAGAAAAACGACACACACATCCATGCCTAATCCGAGGCTCGAACCCAGGTACTAAAACGAAAGAGAAAATATATATATTTCTGATTTGAAAAATATACCTGGACTACGATCTGGTTCGTTCTGTTTCAATCCAGTCACTATCCGTTCTAAAATATTTTTCTCTGGGTCCGAGCATTTCAGCTGCGGATTTTCCAGATGAAACAAAACCATGCAACCTCAAATTGCCATTAAACTTTACAATCATCATTTTTTTTTGTTTCTTTTATTGTTTTTATATTAGAGAATGCGTTACATTGCTTACCACAAAAGTACAAAACTGCATGTCGATGATTCCGCATGTAATGGAAGGCATAAGTTGTAGTTAGCGCTGTCTTTCTCTCCAAAACGATACGAAAGCAAGAGATTAATTAGACTCAAATCCATACATCTTTTGAGAAGCGTAATAATTTTATGGAATGCAATATTGCAAAAATCTAGTCAGGGTAATTTGAAGAATAGAGTGGTTTGCTTCCTAGTGTAAAATTCTTTAAGTCGACGTTTCGAAGTTCATCATAAGTTCTAATTAATGGCAGATTTCCTTCAAATTGTCATCAAGAATGTAATCTTAATGTAAATTTAACCTATTTAGCTTTTTAATTGGTGAAACTTTAAATGACTGTTGCAAATGATATATTCGCGCCAGAATATGAAACATCTGTATAATAGTGTGTGTGTGGGGGGGGGGGGGGGTTACACTGACAGCAGGGATCTGTCCTATTTTCGTCAGAGGTGTGGTAAACACAACTCATTTTGTTTTAAGAGAGAAAAAAACTCTTTTCGGATTCGATGGTCGGTAAGTTGCCAATGAAATATTACTATCAATTTTTCTCGAATCATTCATTAGTTCCAATTTTCGCCGACAGAAGGTGTTAAAATGTTAAAAAATTCGAAATTTCTGGCCCTCTGAACCGAAGTTTCCTTATTCTTCTCCATAGATGATTATTATCGCAGTTTCCTATTTATATGGGCTACTGTGATTGCATCTATACAGGGTGTCAACAAATAATAGTGAGGTTTTTGGGAAGCATTGTCTCCCAAATAATCAAATGACATCACATTGAGTGTTATACCTGTACATTCCCCACTCAACGGGGCGGGGGTGGCTCAGTCGGTAGCGCGCCAGGCTCGTAATCTGTAGTTCCCAGTTCGAGTCCCAGCTGGGTCAGCGTTGAGATTTATCTCCGCAAAAATTTCCCCGCCCTGCCACGGTCAGTAGGAGACACCGATGGGCTTGGAAAGGCCGCCGTCCGTCGTATGAGACGTTAAGCCGTGGCTCCGTGTGCGGGAGAGCACCCTGTGCACGTTAAAAAACACGCTGGATGGCCTTGACGGGAGGCTACCATTTGTCTCCCAACAGCTGTTCCAGTGGGTCCCCTCCCCCAACCTTCTCTGAGCCTTCGGGGTCCTTGTGGCCTGGCCATTTAGCATATGGTGTGCAAAAAAGTGCCGCTCAGAGGTAAAACAATGCAATCCAATTCCCCACTCAAACAGTTTCACGGGCCGCCACACCAGCAAGATGTCTCGCAGCCACATTTCTCAAGAAATATTGCTGAAGTTCTTTGTGCAACATTTTTTGACAGATAGATTGGCAAGGATGGTTCCATGTAATGAGCAGTTTTATGGATGATTCCTAGTCCGCCAAGGAGCCCTGATTTGACACCACTTGATATTTTTCTTGCGGGAATAATGAGTTTTGTTTACCAAGTGGTAATGAAATTTGTTAGTTGCCTTATCGGAATTTTTTGTAAGTTTCTCTGTATGGTTTCCAAACAAAAGCGAAATTAACGTGCCAATTAGGGTATGAAATGTAAGTCATTTTCTGGTACGTCTTTTGTGTAACCTGTATGCGTACTGGTTCGTACAGTCGCTCAAAAAAGTATCCGAACACTACGTTTGATTACAGAATTCAGAAAAAATATCTGGCAACGATTTTTTTTAGAAATTAGTGATCTGGCAACCTTCGTGTCACGTGACACGAAGGTTGCCAGATTACTAATCTCTGAAAAAAAACCTTTCCAGATATTTTTTCTGAATTCTGTAATCAACCGTAGTGTTCGGATACTTTTTTGAGCGACTGTACCAGCCGAAAAAAAAAACTCTGATCTTATATAAAATGTTCTTTGTTTAAACGGCAAAGATCAGTTACTGATTATATTTAGCGTGTTAGTGACAATGGCCGTCTAAGGAACCACATTTTTTTGGGAAGGGAGGGGGAAGCAGTGAGCAATTGTTAAAAATGGAGCGCATTGGCATTACGCAATGGGGTCTCTCTGCCCCTTTTCTAAGACTTTTGGGGGAGGAGTAACCGTCCTATCCCCCCCTCCGCCTTCAGATCGTCACTGGTTAGTGGCTACGCCCACTGCAGCCTTCATCATCTGGATTATTGGAGCTCAGGAAAAAAAAAAGGGGGGGGGCTTCGCAGGCTCTAATCCCTCCCCCTCCCATGGTGAATAGTAGAATTCAACTTTCCAATAATTCCACATAAATAAATAAATTAAATCATCTTTTAAATATAATTAAATATTTAAGTATTAATTTAAATGTAATTAAATGTTTAATCCATATTATTAAAAATGTAATTTTATACTCTAATTTGTTAGAGTAATTTAATTTCTAAATTGCAATTTAATAGATTTGTAAAAGTAGAATAAAAAATATTGAACATATGTAAATATTAAATAGTCGTCCCATGGCCGAGTTGTTAGCGCGCTTGGCTACTGATCTAAGGGACCTGGGTTCGAGACCCGGGTAAGGCATGGCTGTTTGTGTCGTTTTTCTGCTGTAGTCTTGCCATCCCCTCAGACCTTCTACTATGGCATATAAACTGACAGGCTCCTGTCAGACCTCTGTGGCAAGCAGCTGCTTGAGGGGGCATTTATTTAAATAATAATTGCGATTTTTAATAGAAATTTTGAAGTGCTTCACAAAGTAGCTTAACTAAGAATCATGTAAATAAATACCCCCTCAAGCTCACCTACCTCAAGCATCTGCTTGCCACAGAGGTCTGACAAGAGCCTGTCAGTTTATATGCCATTGTAGAAGGTCTGAGAGGATGGCAGGATCTCAGCAGAAAAACGGCACAAATGTCCATACCTTATCCAGGGCTCGAACCCAGGTCCCCATAGATCAGCAGCCAAGAACGCTAACCACTCGGCCACGGGAACTTGCAGAAATTACTTTAGTGTTTAAAGCAGAAAAAGCGTAAATTAATGAATTTTTTCAAGTTCTAATATTGATCTTCTCTAGTTCTCTAGATATCAAGTTCCATATTAAATCATGTTAAATATCGAATTGCCTTTTTAAAGCCCAAAGATACTCCGTTTTCAGCCCCTCAAATATCGTGATAATCGTCACTTTAAATAATATTTTGACAACCGTCCCTTTCAATAATATTTTGACAACCGTCGCTTTCAATAATATTTTTACAACCATCACTTTAAATAATATTCTGACAACTGTCATTTTCAATAATATTTTGACAACCATCACTTTCAATAATATTCTGACAACTGTCACTTTTAGCAATATTTTTTTCAACCGTCCTTTTCAATAATATTTTGACAACCGTCACTTTCAATAATATTTTGACAACCATCACTTTCAATAATATTTTGATAACCGCCACTTTCAATAATATTTTATTCAACCGTCCTTTCAATAATATTTTAACAACAGTCCCTTTCAATAATATTTTGACAACCGTCACTTTCAATAATATTTTGATAACCGCCACTTTCAATAATATTTTTTCAACCGTCCCTTTCAATAATATTTTGACAACCATCACTTTCAATAATATTTTGACAACAGTCACTTTCAATAATATTTTGACAACCATCACTTTCAATAATATTCTGACAACTGTCATTTTCAATAATATTTTGACAACCATCACTTTCAATAATATTCTGACAACTGTCATTTTCAATAATATTTTGACAACTATCACTTTGAGCAATATTTTTTTCAACCGTCCCTTTCAATAATATTTTGACAACCGTCACTTTTGAGTTGATCCGTGTAATACGAAAGGACTTGCTTCGCCTACTATACAAGAAGTGACTAACATCTCTACCATCCTGTATACACCAATCAAATTGTTATTTTAAACCGCTAAAACGATACTAAAAAGCTCGAATAGTGATTAACGTTTTAATTTTAATTATGAATTGAAATTGTTGTTACAAGGGGGGGGGGTGAGGTTACTGATGATAAATAAGAGGTGGGAATGTGTGAGGATTTCTCAAAAATTAAAAGAAGATCATGATGCCGAACACTCTGGGAACCGTTGATTTACATTTTGATGAAAAATTTATCGAGGAAAATTCTTTGTTTGATGCAGATCATTTTCTCATTTGGGAATCATTAAAAAATTTTGATTCTCTCTTTCTCATGATCTGACAGACTTTTATCTGGTTGAAAAAAAATGCCAACAATCCCAATTTTATATAAGAATTTTGAAATCCACCCTGTCCATATTAATTTCTTGGTAGAGAAAATTGGGAATATGAAAAAGTGGGTAAAGCAGGGAATGATAGAAAAGGGAGGAACAAAGCGATATTCTGTGTCATACGCTTGCCGAACCGTTAAGCAGCCTTCCCGTTAAGTGTCTGGAAAAGGTCAATGCAGACTTTAGTTGAACCCATTGTGTTTGAATAACGGTTTTTCCTGTTTGTGCATTCAACATAAAACAAAAAAGGTTGACTTAACTTTTAAGTAGCTTAAACGAGGTAAATATTTAAGATAACTCTTATCTTGTCTCTGCACAGAAACTAAAAAAAACCATACTGCTTCATTAAAATTCTCTCAAATTGAAAATCCTTCCTCCACAAAATAAAGAAAACAAACTCTAACATTTCAGCTTCATCCAAATGTTGGCAGTTTCTTTTTCACCTGCCCGAAAATATATCACAAATCCTTCCCCTCTCGCATCACCTTCCTTTATGTAAATCGCAACGCATTTGACAAACATGATCCAATATCTATGTACATACTGTATTTCCTCTTACATTATGCTATCTCTTGCAGAGCGTTTGAGCACGCATTGCCTCAAGCGGAAGCCAAAGCTCCTTTCTTAAGTCTCTGAAGAACTATTCGACCCAACAAAAATATTAAACTCTCTCTCTATAACAGAACATTTCGAGCGAATTCCTATTTCTAAAAGGACGTTGCAGAGCTAAAACGTTCGCTTGAAGTAAAGACATGCAAAGACACCATATAAACCTGGATTGAAATCTTTTCTGAGACTGACTGTTCATTCATTCATTCATTCCTCAATTCGTTCTCTTTTCCTTCTTTCCTTCGCCTCTCTACATGCTCTATCTCTCTAGTGGCAGGCTTTCTCTGTAACCTTTCCCCTATTGAGGATCAACGGCATCTTGAGCACTGGCATCATCTCTATAACTCTCCTTAATCTGAGCATCAACGCTGCTGGGTTGTGCGATGCCATTCTCGCCTGCTCTTGCGAACAGCTTCTCCGCGAGCTGGCACCATCTCAACCCAAAATCTTCACCCCTTGTCTGCTGCTTGATCGGCATACAGTTCAGTCGGGAGGCAGCGAAAAGAGAGGTAAGAGATATATGTATACAAAAGAATCTCCTCTAACACTCCTTCCTTCCATTTCTAGCTGTAGTGGCTTTGGAAGGTGGTATAAATAATACGAGAAGCTTGAGCCTCTTTGCGTTCAGCGATCTGTGCGTATATGCTTCGATGGTTTCTTGAGAAGTTGAAAAAAAATCAGAAAGAGCAATTTTTCTTTTTAGCTCTTTTACTGTGTTACCTCTGGAGCCGGATGTCACTCGACGAATGTGGATTAGAAGTTGCATCTTGTATATCGAGGCGTAATGTAATATTTTGTAAAAGCCAAGAAAAAAATTATTTACGTAGTATTTGAGGCAAGGCTGTAACGTAATATTTTGTGAAAGTAAAGAAAAAGTTTGCTTTTAGGTAGTATTTGATTCAAAGAGTTTAAAGTTTTGGTATAACAAAATTCGCTTTTTTTTTGGCATCCCATTAGAATTTAGCTTTCTGAATATCAAAGTCAGTTCAGAATGTGTTGTATTCTTCTTTTCATCGAATTTCTGCCCTTGTCGAAAATCTTATTGAATTTCTCTGTCGTGTCTGCCTGACGTTTACGATAAACTATTTGCTATCATGGCAAACCAGTAACTCTTGGGAATTGAGGACTGCCTTTCTGAAGTTCTAGTAAAGTGCTGAAAGTCTTATGCATCGGAAATTTGAAAAGAAAAATGTGGAATCAATGAGAAAAAGAAAGAACCTTTGCTTCTAATAATAGGAGTTAGAGTAGTTCCATTTTTAATATCGCTTTATCGCTACAATAAAAGAGAACTTTGCTCTTAAAATAATTGAGATAGTTATAATTCAGATAGTTAATAAAAAAACTTTATTACAGCAAATTTCGTCTAACTCTTTGGACTCTGTTATTTCATCATCCATCAAGTCATTTGGATATCTCATCCTAGAACACAATACACACGTGGTACCTATAAATATTCATATGAATGCTTTAGAAATTGTAAAATATTAACCTCCTGTTTATTATTTAAATAATAATGATGCAATGCACATCACAATTTTCAGCCGAACTATTTAGTTTTACTCAATTATAAACAGAATACATAACAGTGAAAATTAATTGGAAATTTGAACTGGAATTTGTATGGTTTGAAATTTAACTGGCAATTTAAAACACTAAAGAATTATTGAACAACCATTGAAAATCCAATGCTGATACTTTTTATAAATTGATCAAAATTCAGAATTTTTATGTGAAAGAATGAATTACATTTGCGTTACAGGTTGAATAATAGGAAAGTAACAATAGAAATATTAGGTGAAAATTTTAGTTTTACATGGAGCGAGATCCAATCTATGATCACTTGAAACGAGTCAGATGTTCTATTCACAAATAACGCTGTTTCTGAATGTTTGGCCATTAAAAAATATCAATCTTCTGTGGACGTCTAGTTTGTCATGTTTTCAAGAATTCGTAGTTTCGGATCGTTTTCCGAATCAACAGATGGTGCCGTTATTAAAAATAATTATTACTTGTGTAAAAGAATGCCTCCTGTTCGAAGCTGAACCTCTTAGATATAAAAAAGTGGTAACGAGCAATAACCAATCGATTAACAAAACAACAATTTGAACAACTCTTATCGCTTTGTTTCATATATTTTTACAATATCGTTTTGCCTGATATGTTTTCCACGATATCATTTTGTTCCTTATATTTTTTACGATATTTTGCCCTACAAATTTACGATATTTTTAGTCCATATGTTTTTGCAAAGTTGTTTAGAGTCATATATTTTTCGAAAGCGTTAATTAAGTCTCATATGCGTTTCACACCCTGTGCATGCTATAACACGCTGGATATCCTTGACGGGAGGCTTCAATCTGTCTTCTAACAGCTATTCAGTAGGACCCCTTTCGCAACCTCCTCTGAGTCTTTGGTTCCTTGTGACCTGACAATTTAGCACATTGTGTGAAAAAAGTGCCGCTGCAGGGTAGAACTCAATACCAACTCAAATACTTTTACGATATATTAATGTCTTATATACTGTATTTTCAATCTTATTGTTTTGTTCCTTAAAAGTTTGACATCTCACCATAAATTTCTACGATATTGGTAGTGTGGGTAATATATTTGTTTGATATTGTTCAGTCTCAATTACGTTCACGGTATACGGTCTCATTACGTACTTTTTTTTTACACCTCTTCATTCCTTCTTACATGAAGCTGCTTGCCACAGAGGTCTGACAGGAGTCTGTCAAATTAATTCGCCAGAGTAGAAGGTCTGTGAGGACGGCGGGACCTCAGCAGAAAAACATAACGAGCCTTACTCGGGGCTCGAACCTAGGTCCCTTAGATCAGTAGCCAATCGCGCTAACCACTCAGCCATGAGACGGCTTTCATTACGTATACATCTCATTATGTTCCTATATTTTTACGACACTGTCTTGTTTTCTACAATTTTAGAATAAAATTTTATACTGTATTCTATTTTTATTATTATTCACTTATATTTTGCAACTATTTTTTCCGGATATTTTTAGGGGGCAGGGTGGCTCAGTCGATAGCGCGCCAGGCTCGTAATCTGTAGTTCCCAAGTTCGAGTCCCAGCTGGGTCAGCGTTGAGATTTATCTCCGCAAAATTCCCTGCCCTGCCCACGGTCAGTAGGGGACACCGATGGGCTTGGAAAGGCCGCCGTCCGTCGGATGGGACGTTAAGCCGTGGCCCCATGGCGGGAGAGCCATACCCTGTGCACGTTAAAGAACACGCTGGATGGCCTTGACGGGAGGCTACCATCTGTCTCCCAACAGCTGTTCCAGTGGGTCCCCTCCCCCAACCTTCTCTGAGCCTTCGGGGTCCTTGTGGCCTGGCCATTTAGCCCATGGTGTGCAAAAAAGTGCCGCTCAGAGGTAAAACAATCCAATCCAACCGGATATTTTTACGCCATTGTTTTTCCTGATAGATTTACGATATTGTGCTGTGTATACATTTTTTGCCTTATTGATGTTTTGCCTTGTATATTTCCATGATAGTATATTATAGAGTATGTCTCGATTATATCTGTTTTGATATGATGGTCCTATTTTTTATACGGTAAAATAAAAACTGTAATTTAAAGGCTAAGATTTTCATAATACTGTTGTAGTTAATTTTGAAAATATATATTCTTCAACTTCTCCACATACGAGAGGATTGATTCAAGTGGAGTATTCATTTATTTACTGCTTTCAAATTGTTCACTTTGTTTATTATATAACTTTAATACATATATTATAATTTATGTTAATGAGCATGGTGTGAAGTCTTGAACAAAAAGAATCTTATGTAAAACTATGTTCCTTATCTCAGATTTCTATACTGAGTTATTCTTGGTATTGAGAGCAGTGAATAAAAATATCTACCTGTCTCTTTCATACATATCTTACAATATTTCTCTATTTCTTGTAATTTTGCGACATTGCTCCGTTTCATGTAATACTTTTTACTATATTGTTTTGTCTCGTTTGTTTTTCGCTTTTGCTTTGCATACTAACAAGATAATAAAAGTTCTGCAAGCCACTCAACTTTCGTGTTTGCAAAAAAACGAAATTGCATGAGGTCTGTATGTTCGCGACACCAAGCTTTACACCAAGCTCATTTCTCTGAAATGGACTTTACGGAAATTAACTCATTTATGCAAATAAGCTGTATTTGAGGCCTTTTGACATGCATTTACTAGTTTGACTGAACATCCTATTCCCTTTCAGCTATTCACAACATCCAAATCTTAATTTCTAAGCTAATAGAGACACAATTGCTGTTCCGAATTTAATCGCTCTTTAATATCCCCTCTTCTGTTTTCCTATATCTCTTAATTGAGACACCAGCAGCCATCTTAGAGAATAAATCTCATCTTCTTCGCTTTCCTACATGACGTGCATTTCCCGTGCTTCCCATCTTGCGGGCTTGGAAGCGGTCAAAAAACAGAAGTAGTAGTTCATCTCTAGGGATAAGGATGCAAGAGGCTGCATCATGCAGCTCGAGAGCATCATCTGCCTCTCCGCATCTTTTCTCTCTGCTCTCCGTCTGACAGCAGTTGTCAGCCACTATGAACTTGGCGTGTGGGGCCACTAAATCTGGCCGCTTGGGGAACATTTGGTGCAAATTAACGGGAATGGGATTGTTTAATCTGCTCTGGTCTGGCAGGACGGCTTCGAGCAAAGCTTCGTCAAGGGCTCGCAAACACGTACACGCGGAGGCAGAAACAACAGTGAGCTGGAAAATGATCAAAAGCAGAGTCTGGTGACAGCAGTCGTTATTTCTAGGATGCCATGGTAGGACGGCGCTTCGTCTAACGAATAACCTATAAATAGAACCCGCTTTCATCAAAGCGAGACGGTTGATGATTAAACTTCAATCTCCGATATCGAAAATAAAGAACGTCTGCTGAAGTTCTGAGCTTTCCATCTTCAATTGCCAAAAGCGAAATGTCTTTTTCCTCCGGAAGACGCATCGATCTTTTTATTTCATTCCCAAGATGACTTCAACGTTTTGATTTGGATGAAGGATGGAATTCTTTTTTCAACTATTAGTGAACTGAACGAGTTGAGATCATTAATGTTCAATTAAACTTTAATTTATTTTCCGATTTATAATAAACCTAAATAAGTATTTTTCTGTTATCCTAAATCATTGAAATTCCAGAGCGAGTATTTCTTAATTTAGCGTTAACATAAACTAAATGAACAAGCCAATAAGCGTTAACAATGTTGAGCTCTGTGGAGAACTACACTCGAGCCTGGGTAAAAGAGCCTGTTGAAATCAAAGGGACAAGCGGACATCCCGTCACAAAGCATAATCCTTTGGTAAACTTCACCAACGAAAGTTCGAACTGATGTTTAGCAGCAGTTTCATAACCCATTAACAGTATAGTTTAAGGGTGTATAGTCAGTCATTTCTTTTTTTCATTTATTTTTTAATTAAGAAGGTACAGTCGCTCAAAAAAAGTACCCGAACACTACGGTTGATTACAGAATTCAGAAAAAAATATCTGGCAACGATTTTTTAGAAATTAGTGATCTGGCAACCTTCGTGTCACGTGACACAAAGGTTGCCAGATCACTAATTAATCAATCTTTGTGTCACGTGACACAAAGGTTGCCAGATCACTAATTTCTAAAAAAAATCGTTGCCAGATATTTTTTTCTGAATTCTGTAATCAACCATAACGTTCGGATACTTTTTTGAGCCACTGTACTCTACTACACAAAGGATGGAGATAACCGGAAGCTATATTAGGCTTGTCCTAGTTTCTCATACAACATGCCCTCTTGTTTTAGTATTCAGTCTTGGTATGTTTAGTACTTTTAGTACTCTCTTGTCGTAGCACTTGTCTGGTTATCTAACTAACACTAGACCAGGTAGGGCTTATAGGTCGGATTTAACCAACACATAAACCTCCCAAAATACATATTTCAAATGTATAATATTTCCTTTAGTAGAGGGGAAAGGGGGACTCAGCCAACACATGCCAAAACCGTATTCCGATGTTCCCATATTCGAATTATCATTGCGCATGCGTTAAGATTTTCTCCATTAACCCCCACCGAAGGCTCTGTGCGACAGAACACATCAGGGGGACAAGAAAAGTCGCCGTCTATCAGACAAAATTTATGCCCTAGCCTCTTAAGCAGAAGAGCCATGCCACATACATTTTAAAGAAAACGCTGCATAATTCTGAAGGGCTTTCAATCTGTTTCCAATAGCTATCCAATAGGTTATACTGTATATGACATTCAGCCAACGGCAATCCTGTGATTAAAACAACTTATTAATGTAAAAAGTCCGTCGGAGGCTGGCACGACTTGTGTAGAGTTACAGACGGACTACAGTCAGTCAAATAACAGCCGGTGACAAGATTGGTGAGGAACGAGTACTATCAGAAAGCACAATTCGTCGTACCTTGTCACGAATGGAGTATAGCAGTCAGTGATCTAACTAGGTTGTCTAATTGCGTTTGCAGTGGGATACAAACAAACGATGGATACTGGAAGATTGAAAAAATGTCTTCTGCTCTGATGAATTCCAGTTCCTGCTGCTTCAAGCTGATTGGAGGACCAGGACATGGCAAAATTTGCATGGGTCCATGGATCCGTCCTGCCAGGAATCAACATCGCAGGCTGCAGCATAATGGTGTGGGGAGTGTTTTTGGCACATTTTGGGTCTTTTGATACTAAAAGGGTTTGGGTTGGGTTGTTTTACTCTGAGCGGCACTTTTTTGCCCACCATGGGCTAAATGGCCAGATCACATGGACCCCGAAGGCTCAGAGAAGATTGGGGGAGGGTACCCACTGGAACAGCTGTTGGGAGACAGATGGTAGCCTCCCGTCAAGGCCATCCAGCGTGTTCTTTAACGTGCACAGGGTATGGCTCTCCCGCACACGGGGCCACGGCTTAACGTCCCATCCGACGGACGGCGACCTTTCCAAGCCCATCGGTGTCCCCTACTGACCGTGGGCAGGGCGGGGAATTTTGCGGAGATAAATCTCAACGCTGACCCAGCTGGGACTCGAACCTGGGAACTACAGATTACGAGCCTGGCGCGCTACCGACTGAGCCACCCCCGCCCCCTGATACTAAAGGAGTAACGTTTGAAAGCTATCTGGTTCTCTGGATGTGCGATCAGGTTGCCTCCTTCATGGTAGAAATGCATCCACCTGCGAATGATGAACCTAGTCACCTTCGGACCTGTAAACGACCATCAGACGCTTCTAAGCAGAATCAGTTTTCATCACTAAAGACCACAGACTGCCATTCTTCCTTCCAATGAACTCGTTCTTGATACCACTACAAACGTGATCGATAGTGACGAGGTGACAGTGGTAACTGTGCCAGCGGCACGGGTGCCCATAGTCCTGCTTCCAAAAGTCGATTGTGTATCGTTCTTGTAAACACCCTTGGTATGACAGAGGATCGAATTTGTGTCACCGTAGCTATCCGCTTTGCCACCACCTCCCTCCTGATGCAACGATCATCTCGTGCGTCTGTAACCCTGTGTTGCCCGGAACTATATCTGCGAGTGTGCGAATGCTCTTCTGACCATCGACGCCACCATCATATCACTGCCAATACCTCACGTCCAACGCGATGTGCAATTTGGCGAAAAGACCAACCTGCTTCCTGAAACCCACTATACGACCTCGCTCAAACTCCGCTAACTGAGCAAATGTTGTGCACCTCCGTCGTCTAGGCAAAGAACACTGAACAATAGGACACAAGACGAATAACTTCTTTCTTCACGTCCTAGTCCTTAAATATGCGCTGCGTAAGTTTTCATGTTGTCGTCCTCAGTGACATCATTATTTCATCCAGTGACTTTCAATCTCGGATCACGGTTTCTGCTGCCCTTAACTATTAACGTATTATAATATGACGTTCCTAAAGGAATTCCTTCTGGGTGTTCTTTTTTCAACTACCTCCAGCGTACAAACGAGAACGAAAATTGCTATAATGGGGCTAAATCCAGACATTCCAAATTTTATTCAAATTGGATCACATGTGACAATCATTTATTACTAAGGAATAACCAGAGTATATAAAGTTGCAGAGCTTGAAATCACTTCATGCTGAACTGTCCTAAAACCAAAAGAAAAAAGAAGAAACAAAAGTCACTTTCTCAGACGTACGTTAGTGATCTCGCGTTGATACCAACCCATTATATTGAAACCATTCTGGGTCCAGTGCTTCGTCCCTTTCTACGCTCATCCCAAACGCTAGTTTTCCGCAGGACAATGTCCGCTTTCATACGGCTCTCCTATCCCAACAGTGCCTGCATAATGTGGATATGTTTTCTTGGTCTGCACAATTCCTCCCTTGGCCATTGAACACGTGTTGAAGTGATGAAGAATTCAGTGACCACCATCTCAGTTCCCCAATTCGTGACACAGGTGCATGATGCATGGCTCAGTGTTCACCAGGATGACATTCGCTACCTTTTCAATTGGTTACAGCGACCTGTGGCAGCTTGTATCGCTGATCGTGGAGGCAATATTTCTTATTGTTATACACCCCATTTCCGCAAATAAATACTGCTGATTTATACGCAAACGTCTCTTGTCTATATTGGTATCTGTCACTCCATTTGTTTTGTCCCAAAACAATCACTCCTTGCAGGTAGGGAAATTTTAATAACGAGCAGAGTATTAAATATAAACATTATTTGGATTTTAAATCAATATATAAATTCATCACAATAATAGACAAGTAAGGATTACATTTTTTTCTGTGATACTCGAATTACATTAGCATCTTTTAGTGGTAGAGTTTATGTTCTTATATTTTTTTAATCTACTTTATTTTTAAGTAAGTCTCTATTTCCGTGTCCTGCCGGGGTTCTCAATTTCCCAGGTCAATAGCGTACCAAATGGGGCAGCTATTCCTGCCTCCCCTCCCTGAGCTTTGAGGCCTTGAATAACGTAGCTGAGTTGGTGTTCGAAAATCAGAGCTTTAACACATCAACTCCCCCACCCATCCCAAAACACATCCCATTTGGCCCAGACATGTCAAGAACTTCCATTCAAGAATTTTGGGTACGCAGTGTGTGAGATCTCAAAACACTACTTTTGTACCCATGTAGAGATTCTCCCTGGCTCTACTCCCTTTTTGTCTAAATTTAATGTTTGACCTCACACCGTCCTGTTTTCTCTGCATTGTCCCTGAAAAAAAAATCCTTTTTTATTGAAAGTCATTGCAAACACATCATCATCATCATCCACAAGCAGTCATGTGCTACGGAAGTTAAACCAGACCCTGCAGTATAATTCTCCAACCATATCTGTCCTGAGCTACATCTGCTGTATTCGGCCACTGCACACCAATTCTAACAAGATCCTGTTTGACATTGTCTGCCCACCGCATCCTAGGTCTCCCCCTCCTTCTGAGGCCTCTAGGCGCACTGTTCGTAATCCTATTCGCCAATCTGTAATTATCCATACGGGCAACATGACCAAACCAGCGGAGTCTCTCTCTGCACAATATGCTGCTTAAAGGAGGTTGCAAACTCCTTTGTCTAACCTCATCATTAGTTACAAAGTTGAACCACCTAATGTCCAAGATACTACGTAAGCATCTGGAATCAAAAGCATCTAGTTTCCTGTTATCTTGTTTACAAAGTGTCCAAGTTTCACTACCATAACTAACCCTAGAAAGAACCAAACTATTATACAGTTTAATTTTAGTCTTTAGGTGTACACGCCTATTTCTCCACAATCTCCATAGATTCTTAAAAGTCCCGGCAGCAATCCCTATTCGTCTGTTAATCTCATGCCGCACATCACCAGAATCTGTTACATAGCTCCCAAGATAATTAAACTGTGACACCTGCTCAAGACTGCAACCATTCAGATTAACTGAATCACAGCCTGCCTGACCAATTTTCATCACTTTAGTTTTCTCTCTGTTTATAACCAAACCTACTCTACTACCAGTTTCATCAGCAGCTCGAATGAAAGAGTTCATCTCATCAACATCATTTGCCAAAAGAGCTAAATCATCAGCATAATCTAAATCAGAACTTTCCGTATCTCCAGCCCATTTAAGGCCAAAATATTTCCCTTGAAGTGAATTTCACATAACATAATCAATAACCAAGCTAAAGAGAAAAGGAGACAAAATGCACCCTTGTCGAACACCAGAAGTAATGCTAAACCAATTGCTACAAGCTTTACCAACTCTCACACACGACTCAGTGTTATTATGTTAACTAACTTGTCTGGTATACCATATGTTCTCACAATCAACCACAAATTATGTGGATTAGCAGAGTCGAAGGCCTTTTTGAAATCAACAAAGCTAGCAACCACAGGTTTCAGAAACTCTAAACATTTCTCAAGAATCTGCCTAAATGAAAATATCTGATCCACACATCCCCTACCATTTCTGAATCCACATTGCTCATCACGCAATTGACTGTCAACCAAATTCTTAATTCTATTGAGCACAATCTTGCAACGACTTTTCCCTGGAACAGAGAGTAGGCTGATACCCCTAGAGTTATCACAAGAACTGCGATCACCTTTTTTGAAAATAGAAATAATAATAGCTCTGGTAAAATCCTTAGGAACCTGCCTTTATCATACAAGATATTCAAAATTTCAGTCATCCAAGCAATAACCGAAACATTTCCAGCTCTAAGCATTTCTGTAGTAATTTGATCAAACCCTGGGGTGTTATGAAGTTTAAGTTTAGAATTAGCCAAAATAACTTCAGATTGTGTTATAGGGCCACCAATATATATTATTATTATATTGATTGATATTAAAGCCACCAATGCATCTATCATCATTGCAAACAATGGGAGTAGAACTAACCACATTGTTTAGAACATTACTGAAATGCTCAGCCCACCTAGCCATGACAGAATCCTCACCTTCTACAACCTTACCTTGTTTATCCTTCAATCCATGTATACCTGTTCGTTTTCTACCACACAGAACATTAACTATCTGGTACAGCTCTCTGCTGTTGTACTGTCTAACTGCTTCCTCGGCTTTCTCAGCCAAACCATCAAGCCAAAGATTCTTATCAGCAGCTAACTGATCTTTTACACGTTTACTAAGTTCTCTGTAATGCTTTCTATTAGGACTAGTAGGGTATTGATTAAGGACATTCCTGCAGTTCTTTTTTTCTGAAATAAGCTCAAGTGCCTTATCACTCAGATAATTCTGCTCCTCTGCTCCTTTTTTCCTAAAAGAGTACTGTTAGTGTCCAAAAAAAACCTGTTTAAAATGATCCCATTCTTCCTCAACTTCAGTAGTAAGCAAACCATGACTGTCATAATAACTAAGTAACATATCATGGTAAGCTTTAGCTATAACTGGCTCTTTCAGAGCTTCAGTATCAAAGGTAAATTTTTTAACTTTAGCACAACACTTTTTAAGTTTAAGTTGCAAGACATTTTTAACAAGGTCAGATCCAATTTCAGCTCCCCTATATGCCCTGGTATTTCTAACAGAACTAGCCCATTTGCTGTTAATTAATATGTAATCAATCATATTCTTATGCAGCCCATCAGGTGAAACCCATGTGTACTTATGTATGTCGCGGTGTTTGTAATACGTGTTAGTTATTCTGAAGCCATTGAGTTTACTTACCTGTCGGAGACGTTGCCCATTGCCATCGCAGCTACAAATACCAAAAGGGTCTATCACCCCTCCCCAAAGGTCAGAGTCAGTACCAACTTTAGCATTGAAGTCATCTAGCAGAAGAGAAATATCTCCTTTTTTGAAAGAATTCAAAATATCCTGAAGTTGTCCGTAAAACCTATCCTTCTCATCCTCTTCGGCATCCTCAGTGGGGGCATAACAGCAGATAACATTCAAGTTTTTAATGCTTGTCTGAAATTTTGCTGTAAGAAACCTTTCATTAATGCACTCATATCCTGGAAGAGCATCACTAGCGTGTCTGCTGAGCAGCAGACCTACGCCATGATGATGCTTTCCATCCTCCCTCCCTGTAAAGAGAAATTTAAAATTATTTTTAAGTATCTCACCTTTACATGTACATCTGGTAACTGCCTACTGGTGCTGACCATTACTGCTAACTGCTGCCACCTACTACTGCTAACTGCAAGCCTATAATATCTAGGTTATAGCGCTGGAATTCCTGCGTGAGGACATCAAGAGAATAGTCTCTATATAATGTCCTCACGTTCCACGTTCCTGCAGAGAGAAAATGATTAGTAGGATTTTTAAAGAAATTTGGTTTATTGAGATTGGTAGGGCCAACAATATCAAACAGCCCCCTGATCGCAGGCATGTGGCAAAGACCTGTTCCTCCTCCGCTAAAGGCTGAAGTCACCGATGCTGGTAGGAACTTCAGGCACCACCTTTTCAAGTGGACTTTTTCAAGAGCCATATGGCCTGCCTGAGACACATTACTCCAATTTAGGCTTGACGATGCCCAACTAGCTAAGTAAGGTTCAGGTACCTGCGATGGCCTCTGATTAGGATTATCCACCAGCTGATATAAGGTATCCCATGCCTCTGTTCACTTAGAGCTGGCAACCCAGAAGCAAACAGAAAACACAGCGGCAGACTCTCCCTCAACAGAGGCCCACCAGTGTAGCAAGTCCAGGATCCATAATCAAGCTCAAATCCATAAACAAGTCCAGTCTAGTAGGTATAAATGGTCAGCACCAGGACCATGCGAAGTTGACCACTCCTCAGCAGGGTTGAAAATAAAAGAAAAAAGTGGCCATAGATGACCAGATCAGTAGGCCATACTGAACTGGCAGTCCTCCCCTTCCGTTCCCTTCCAAAAGAGAATATCTCTTTTGAAAGGTACTAACGGCCTGCGCCACGAGAAGGTGGGGTTGGACATTAGGTGCTAGACCTGGCCGGTTCTGTGCATCATCACTAGGGATTGGTACACAGCTCTCCTTCCAGTTTATGCCTAGCTACCGTTTACAAATCGTTGCAAACACATCACAAAAAACTAAAAGTTCTTTTCAATTCAGTCCTCCGCAATTCTTTATTCCTACAGGGATCATTTATCTTTCCATTATTGTACCGAAAACACCATGCTCTCAACAGCTCATAGACAATATTTTTTGTTTCTTATAATTCTTTTCATATTTATATTCTGAAATAGTCTCACAATGAAAACAATTAATTTCCAAGAAAACAGAATTACTGAAATTTCTTCGTAATATTCAATTACTTCCCAATGAGGAAGTTGTTTTATTTCTTATTAGCATCCCAAGATTACCCAAGTAATTTTTTTCCCCGCAACTGGTTGATAATTGTTTACAATTTTTACGCCAAGGTTTTTTTTCAACAGCATTGCGCCGTTTCTCTATTTGTTATTGGAATCATCCAAAGAGATTTGGTTTTTCAGGGTAATTAAGCTTTCATGCAAAAGAATCGCATGTGGGAAATGTCGCAAAGCAAAAATTACATTCTTTCATTCTGAATTATTCAATTACTGTCATTGCCACGAATGAATTTTGTTACATTCAAAATTTTTAGAATATTCAGTTTTATGAGATCACAAGGTTTTTTTGTTGTTGAAAGAAGTATAAATGTATGCAGGGCCGGATCTAGAGGAGGAAATCCCCCCCCCCTTTCCGAATGCGAGTAAGGGTAATAAAGGCAAAAAAAATTATTAAACTTCTTTATATTTCGTGTATTTTTCAAGAAAATTTTTAAAAACCCGTAAAACGAAGGGGGAAGTGTTATATTGCATTGGAAATCAAGTGTCTTGGATTCTAGTTTTACATTTTTTTGTCTCGATTGTGTTTCTTGCCCGATTCGATTTTTTATCTAGATCCGGGCCTGAATGTATAGATGTATTTTTCTGAATAGTTAATTTGTATTAATACATCATAAGCAGTATGCTATTACATGCATATTCTCATTATAGTTAAATAAGTATTAGAATTGCTTTCAGGAAAAATTTAAAAACTTAGACAGGATTTCAATATCCAGATTATCATAAAACAGATTTCAATATAAACTATGTTGTAGTTCACAACAGTATAATGCAAGGATCCAGAATTCTAGTTCTCTGCATCTATTGCTCCTTAGCTTCTAATTTAGTTATTTTATTTTTATTTACCTTTTGCCAATTTCTGATCAAACCATAAAGATACTAGCTTATCTACAAGATATGGCAAAACAAAGGACCATGCCATCTTGGGACTCAAACCCCGACTCCCGCAGTGGTAGTGTTACCCCGAACCAACCCAAAACCACTTCACCACCGTTGCGGCATATGGGTTGGGTTGTACTACCTCTGAGCGACGTTCCCAGGTTCGAGTCCCAGCTGGGTCAGCGTTAAGATTTATCTCCGCAAAACTCTCTGCCCTGCCCACGGTCAGTAGGGGACACCGATGCGCTTGGAAAGGCCGCCGTCCGTGGGATGGGACTTAAGCCGTGGCCCCTTGTGCGGGAGAGCCATACCCTGTGCACGATAAAGAATACGCTGGATGGCCTTGACGGGAGAGTACCATCTGTCTCCCAAAAACTGTTTCAGTGGGTCCCCTCCACCAATCTTCTCTGAGCCTTCGAGGTCCACGTGACTTGGCCATTTAGCCCATGGTGTGAAAAAAAAGTGCCGCTCAGAGGTAAAAAACCAAACCCTCTGAGCGACTCTTTTTGGCACACAATGGGTTAAATTGGCAGGTCACATGAACCCTGAAAGCTCAGAGAAGGTTGGGGGAAGGGACTCACTGGAACAGCTGTTGGGAGATAGATGGTAGCCTCCTGTCAAGGCCATCCAACATGTTCTTTAACATGCACAGGGTATGACTCTCCCTCATACGGGGCCACAGCTTAACGTCCTATCCGATGGACGGAGTGGCGGCATAATACGTACGCCAAAATGAGGCTAAGAATTTAACGACTAATTTTTGAAAACTTTTTATTAAAATTTTTAATAATATAAAAAATTTTAATTTTTAAATTAAAGACTTATTTACTGATTTCTAAATCAACGTAATTGCAAAACGGTTAAAACGAAAATTAGGGACCAGTGTTTTTAAAATTTATTTCTTGGCTGCCAAAAAAATTCCGTTTTGCTGAGGCCCTTAGATTCTGAAAAAATCCAGAATGACAAAGTAGATACACTAAATATGAAACAAAAATTTGATATTTTTATATTTTATTTAATTTAGTATATTTTTTACTTAATACCGTTTCGTTTTAATTTCAGCGAATTATTCCCAACGAATAATGAAATAAAATGACAGTGAGTTCAACATTCGTAGAAATTGTTTTGTTTCTTTTCACTTTCGTTAAATCGAATTGGCACTTTAATAAAACCTTAAAGAAAAAAATTAGATCAAAGTTAATGGTAACATTGTAGTTAAAAATATTTAATTATTGATATATTTAATTATTGTGATATTATTTGTTTTGTGATTTAAAAAAATTAAATATATTATTTTAAGTGAAGGATGAGCTTGTTCCATTTCTGTTAGTTCTTTCCATTAAAGTTACATATATTTTTTTTTCAACTTTTTTGTTTTAATTCTTTAAGGCGAATTTAAAAAAATTGCTTTTGTGGCCTTTATCACATGAATGCGTCTCAAAATATATTATTACTTATATTCCGTAATCTAATTTTATTCCAGCTTAAATTAATAGTGATTAGTAACATCTGTGAGGAAACTAGTTTCAACTGAAATTTTAGTGAACACTTAAATTCCTAAAGAATATTCGTTTTTTTCCAAATAGCTTTCGTGATTTCTAGTATTGACATGGTAAAACGAGAATCGACTGAAATCGGGATTTAATTGTAACATACATATTGCAAACATTTTATAATAAATTTTCTAAAGATTACGTCGGATGTTAAAGCCGTGCCCTGTGCGGGGAGAGCCATACCTTGTGCACGTTAAAGAACACGCTGGATAGCCTTGACGGGAGGCTACCATCTATCTCCCAACAACTGTTCTAGTGAGTCCCTTCCCCTAACCTTCTCTGAACCTTCGGGGTTCTTCTGACCTGGCCATTTAACCCATTGTGTGCAAAAAAGTGCCGTTAAGAGGTAAAACAACCCAACCTAACTCTAAAGACTACTATAATGGAGAAAAAATTCGTGTACTGAGTTACTTGATGCCTTTCAGTTTTTTTCCGCCCTTTCAGTCACTTGCCTCCTCCCCTCCCCTCCTCCCATATTTTTTCCTAAATCCATGCCAGCTCTTAAATATATATGAGCTTCTCGTTTTTCCTCTCCTCCAATTAAAAAATTACATAATTGAAAACTTAGCATATTTTTGCTCCAAAGCTTTCTACAGTGAATATCTGCGAACAAATATTGTCAATTCCTTGCATTTGTAAAAACAAGAATTACATAAACTCAGAATACTCTATACAGGACTGTCAAAATGTTTCTAACGTCTATAACAAAATATCTAGAGCCTGCTTCGTTTACTCTATACAGATAAACTTTGCTATTCACATCTCTAACAATTGAGATTTTATAGTTTTAAATACGGAATTGAAGAAAACTTAAATATATCAGAATCAACCATGATAATGGAAAGGAAAACCTTCAGTTAAAAAAAATCATGAAATGAAGTGAATAACAGAAAAGATATATTGATGTAGGGTAAACTTTTCTTGCAACTACAGCGAGAGATGCATCATAATCATAAAGATATATGATGATAGTAAATCTTCGGCACCACCCATAATGGACCATGTGTTTGGTTTGACAGTAAAGTGGCAATATATCATGGGTGTGTCTGTTCAGTGAGGTTATTTAATGTGAAGGTCGAAGCAAATACAGGCAAGAATAATAAACTAATACTGACTTTTTTATGAAAGGAAAAATGTGCAAAACAGGGGACACCAAAGGGGTGGAGAACACTATCGCCGAAATAATTCATATCGCAATTCTGCGATAAAGCTTCGTACAATATTTCACACTATTGTATCATTGCTATATTTTATTAAAAGGAGATATAAATTCATATCAAAATTTGTTCAAATAATGGATAATGGATAAATGGAGGTGTGTTCGATAGTTGTAAACCGTGAATTTCATAAACTCCAACGCGTGATTCTTAGCGAATACTTCTGTTTCGGTACTTTCAAAGGAAGTGAAGTTTTCCTGTTTTACCCAAAGTTGTTGGGTTGGGTTGTTTTACCTCTGAGCGGCACTTTTTTGCACACCATGGGCTAAATGGCCAGGTCACATGGACCCCGAAGGCTCAGAGAAGGTTGGGGGAGGGGACCCACTGGAACAGCTGTTGGGAGACAGATGGTAGCCTCCCGTCAAGGCCATCCAGCGTGTTCTTTAACGTGCACAGGGTATGGCTCTCCCGCACACGGGGCCACGGCTTAACGTCCCATCCGACGGACGGCGGCCTTTCCAAGCCCATCGGTGTCCCCTACTGACCGTGGGCAGGGCGGGGAATTTTTACCCAAAGTGTCTTTGTTAAGAAAGAATAGAAACTTGATCAGTTTCTTTGTTCGAAAATTAGCATGCTACAGAATGCCTTTAAATCATTTACAGATTTTTTAAAGCAGCAAATGTTTATTCGACTATTTTGGGAGTTTTGGGATTTTTTAAGTTTTTTTTTACTTCAGTATCAATTTAGATCTTAAAATTTAACGTTGGCGAAGTATGAGTGGAAGCAATTGAGACAATGAGAATGCTCAGTTGAGGTATCAGTCGTTTCTAACATGTCACTAATTTTTTGTATTACTCATTATGAATCACCCAATTGTCTTGCTTTTCACTGGTTCATTTGTGTCACCATTGGTTATAGAAATAATTGATAACGTCCCCCAGGGTGGACCAGATGATAAAGGGGCCAAGGCTCCTTTTACAAAGTGGTCCAGAAACAGTGAAGAATGTTATACACAAAACGTCCCCCAGGGACATACCTAGGAGGGAGGGGATCAGGGGTACGGACTACCCCTCCCCTCCCCCGAAATTCCGGTGGTCTTATATGAAATCTCAAACTTCTCTACTTTGTTTGAAATCCAAAACAATTTTCTTTGTATAATTTTATTTTATCCTCGTAGTATATGTCCGACACTAAAAATAGATTTAAAAAACAACTATAAAAATTTATTCATATCGAATACCATTTTAATATTTCCTGTATGGAAAAATATTTTAGTAAACGGGAAAACATACTTAAGTCTTATTCTCATCCCCTCCCCCCCCCAGAATTAAACTACATCCTGGGTATGTGCCTGACAATCACCATTGATTACGCCATTGATCCTGAAAATCACCATTAATTACACCACTGATCCTGACAATCACCATTGATCTATGAGAATCACCATTTTATCAATTGCTCAGGTTCATTGCCTCATTGCTTCCACTCACTCTTCGACACTGAAATTTAGTATCCCAAAGTTCAGGAAGGCTAAGAGTCTAAAGTTCAGAAATTGTCCATTCTTAATATTCATTTATTATTTATGAGCAAAACTGGAACATGAAAATAAACTTTATATTGCCTTATCAAGAATGGCAATCACATACAGTACCATTTCACTGTACATTTTTCACAAAGTGCATTTATTTTAATTGCATTATGATACTAACAAGACGCTACAGATACATTTATCGAGTCCAATTTTCTTATACACAAGAGTAACTATGACTCGAACGTGTGGGGCGGGGGTGGCTCAGTCGGTAGCGCGCCAGGCTCGTAATCTGTAGTTCCCAGGTTCGAGTCCCAGCTGGGTCAGCGTTGAGATTTTTCTCCGCAAAATTTCCCCGCCCTGCTCACGGTCAATAGGGGGCACCGATGGGCTTGAAAAGGCCGCCGTCAGTCGGATGGGACGTTAAGCCGTGGCCCCGTGTGTGGGAGAGCCATACCCTGTGCACGTTAAAGAACACGCTGGATGGCCTTGACGGGGGGCAACCATCTGTCTCCCAACAGCTGTTCCAGTGGGTCCCCTCACCCAACCTTCTCTGAGCCTTCGGGGTCCATGTGACCTGGCCATTTAACCCATGGTGTGCAAAAAGGTGCCGCTCAGAGGTAAAACAACCCAACTCGAACGTGTATATTATTTAACGTAACTAAATTCATGTATTCATAAACAATCTAGACACGTAAACAAACGTAAATTACAGCTGAGTAAAAGAGTTTGGAGATCTAAATCAAGTCAATCACATGGTTTCAAATAATTCGTGGTATTGATTAGAATAATACATCAATATTCTCAGTTTTTAATATCCAATTTTTCGTGTCCTTAACATATGTTTTAATATTAATTATTTCCTTTATTTCATGTGGTAAAGCCATCCCATGTCCGAGTGGTAGGCGCGCTTGGCTACTGATCTAAGGAACCTGGGTTCGAGCACCGGGTAAGGCATGGACGTTTGTGTCGTTTTTCTGCTGAGGTCCTGCCATCCTGGCTTTTCTTAAACCAGGTAGTGCTGTCAGGCGGAACCGGGAATTGCCGTGGTTGCACAAGATCGCAACATAGAGATCATCCTCTCAGACCATCTACTATGGCATATATACTGACAGGCTCATGTCAGACCTCTGTAGCAATCAGCTGCTTGAGGGGGTATTTTTAAAAGCATTAAAAAGCTTAGGAGCCAAAACACCATAGTACTTGGTAATTAGATTTTTTACTAACAGTAATAATTTTTTATAAATAAATTTTTAGATCGTCGAGTGTCTTTCGCAATATTCTAACTGATTGTGGATTCCAATTTTAATTCAGATTCTTTAGCGCAGTAAAAATGGATCCTATATTCTAAAGCGAGCAGTTCTTGTATATTTGTATGTATGTATGTTGTTCACTTTTATCTTGAAAACGGGTCTAAAGATATTGATGAAATGGGTGAATCTACCGTTT
Organism: Ryuthela nishihirai; assembly: GCA_038380435.1. Lineage (NCBI taxonomy): Eukaryota > Metazoa > Arthropoda > Arachnida > Araneae > Heptathelidae > Ryuthela > Ryuthela nishihirai. The sequence goes on from JAWZYU010000030.1 coordinate 36,200,287, forward strand.
TTTCGAGTGCGAGGAAGCTATTTAGATAGGTCACGACTTTGGGAAAACTCATTTAGGGGGTCATCCGGAGGTACTCCCTTTTCCCAGGCCTGGTGGATATTTTTTGTATTTGAAGAATAAAATAATAATAATAAAAGGTGTGATAATGTTCCACCTGAGCCAATATGGACCATCCTTTCTAATTGCAATCTGATCGATGAAGTCTTCGGAAATTGCCTCGCCAATGAAAACTATGAAGGAATGAAGGACCGAGCTGTACTCGTGCCATTGAACAAAAGACGTCAGTAAGATCAACGCCGAGATCATCGAGCAGCTGCCTGTCTCTGATTCGTCTTACATTATTAGTCTTGATGATTTTCACTTAGTATTACAATCTTAGCCGTCCTGTGGCCGAGTGGTTAGCGCGCTTGGCTACTGATCTAAGGGACCTGGGTTCGAGCCCCGGGTAAGGCATGGATGTATGTGTGGTTTTTCTGCTGAGGTCCTGCCATCCTCTCAGACCTTCTACTATGGCATATAAACTGACAGGCTCCTGTCAGACCTCTGTGGCAAGCAGCTGCTTGAGGGGTTTTTTATTTTTATTACAATCTTTGAAAATAACATAGCAAAATATAAAATTTTGTATGCACAGAAAGTTTATCACTCAGCCCACCTTTACCGAGCAAAGCTCGGTCTTCCAGGTACTAGTTTTCTTATTTGAAAAATATTTAAATTGTCATACATTCTTGTTACTTGCTCACCCTTCTTAATTTTCTTATACACCGAAGTATTCACTGATATAAAGTGAGGAGCAATTAGAGACTGGATTGGCATACCAGACTATAACTCTTTCTTTACACTGCCCTTTTTCTTCATCGTTTATGCGTTGGTTTCGCCACTCATGAAGCTTCGGCAAAAAAAGAAAATACAATCTGCATCAGGTACAAAAACGTAATTTCGAAATTTAGCAAAGAAAACAAGCCCTACAAGAATGAATGTGAGGAAACGTTGAGTGGGAAAATCGATGAGACTGGAAATTCGTGAAATTTTGTGAGAGAGTTTGATTAAAAACTATAAGTATTACATATCGAGTGAATGTGAAATGCTCGTTTCCAAATAAACTCAAGTTTGTCCTTTTTTTACCCTTTGCACCATCTAACGGTGAAACTTTGCCGTGAGCACCTCGCTCCACACAATTAGAAAATCTGCAAGCTCTTTTGTAATTGTATAGAGGAGAGTAAAAACTTAAATATGCGTCATAATGATCTGAAAAAAAAACTGATTTTGCCATGTGTGGTTCGAATCTACGTCTCCAGGAAACATGCCTGTTATGCTAACCACTACACCATCAATGGCTAACCTTTTCTCAGCTTAGTGACCTTATAAATTTTCCGGATTTACTTATTTAATTCGCACAGTGGCGCCATCTATCCGGGAAGTGGACAACTCCGTTGCCTCATTAAAAATGAAATAATATTTGTCACTCACGCTCAGGGAGTTAAATCAATAAATCAGTAGTAAAGAATCACAGGATATGTCCTGTAGACATGGAACTCATGAAATAATGAGCTGAAAAAGTTAGCCATTGATGGTGTAGTGGTTAGCATAACAGGCATGTTTCCTAGAGACGTGGGTTCGAATCCCACTCACGGCAAAACCAATTTTTTCTTTCATGAGTTCCATGTCTACAGGACTTATCCTGTGATTCTTTACTGCTTAAATGTGTGTTTGTATTGCGTTGTGTTTTCAACATTTCCCAGTCAAAGATCATTCTCTTAATAGGATAAAGAATGCCGCCATAACCCTAGGCCGTCTCCTTAGGGGAAGACGCTTTCTGATAAATTTCAATGACGAACACGACACAGGTTTATGAAAAACTGTAACAAAAATATTTCATGAGAAAAAAATAATATAAAAGTACAAGCAGAGAACAAATAATCTTCGAAACCAAAGATTTTATCTTAACTTAGGTCTTAAGATTAAAATACAACTAAATGAGCTATGGAACCCCTTTTAAACAAAAATTTTAAAATAGCAACCTTTAAATCAAAAGAAGGATAATTAAGCATACCGTATTTATATATCATCTTTATTGCATCGGACAGCTGTATCTGATTGTGGTGAGGCGACGCTTTTTCGTTACTCCAACTTCCGGATGGGGGAGAGGACGATCATCTGCTTATGTGATCCTTTCGCCGAAAAAGGGAAGACAACTACGTCGAGCTGGGGCTGATGTGGGGATGGTCCCTCAGTCGACCGTCACATAGACATCTCTCCTAGGGCTGGATAATTGGTTGCAAGGAGGGAAGGCGGCTGCATTATCCGTTATTGTTACAAGTGAGAGTTCGATCTTCAGTGAGTAAGAAATCTCAAACTCAGTTTCTCTGCATCGAAGTTCAGAAACCACTCATTGGCATTATTTCTCACTTAATTAAGATTTTCCCTATTACAGAGGGAACAGACATAAAGTGTGCCGCATTAGTTTTCTCTTCAGGAGGGAAAGACGCGGAATTCAACAGCTCATTGGCAGATGCCCTTGTCTTGATGCATTGTCTCACTTTCTATGCATTCTCTACTTCTATCTGCTCGTCCCGTCCCATCCAGAGTCTAACTGATCTCTAAAAAATCTCATAGTTATCTGAAGTCCTCCTCTCCCTCGCTGGTTATTTCCTATGTACCTTACACCCTTGTTTTCCCCGAATAGGTACAATGTGCAGCGACCATCTGTAGCATCTGCAGAGCGAACCTAAGAATTGTAAATTCCACCCAGGGAGTGGGCCTCTGCACTAGATGTTAACATCACCGTCTGGAGAAAGAGATTTCTCGTTGGTGAGTATAAACAGTTGACAATGTCGTTCAGTTCTAAGTCTGCAGCTGGCAATGGGATACGATTTCATGGCGGTGTTTTCCGAGTGAAGTCGCATTTTTGCTGTCTGCATTTATTCGCACCACCAGACATTTCAGTGTCTGACTTTGTAGTGCAAGGGAATAAATTGGAATCCGCATGTCGTTTTGTCACAGGGCGCTAGTTTCGAGTAGTCAGAGTGTCGTGTTGTTTATCGGAAGGGGTGCCCTGAATGGAAAGAATGATCACTTGATGTCATGTATGTTTCGGTTTTTGGCTGCAGCTGTTGAATTCCGCGTCTTTCCCTCCTGAAGTGAAAACCAATGTGGCACACTTTATGTCTGTACAGTCGCTCAAAAAAGTATCCGAACACTACGGTTGATTACAGAATTCAGAAAAAATATTTGGCAACGATTTTTTTAGAAATTAGTGATCTGGCAACCTTCGTGTCACGTGACATGAAGGTTGCCAGATCACTAATTTCTAAAAAAAATCGTTGCCAAATATTTTTTCTGAATTTTGTAATCAACCATAGTGTTCGGATACTTTTTTGAGCGACTGTACCCTCTGTAATAGGTGAAAATCTTAATTAAGTGAGAAATAAAAAAGAATCATTATGGCTGATGCAAATAAGAACTAGTAGTAGGATAACAAATTCAAGCTAGTAGATGATTCGGCAAATGTGATAATTAATATTTTAAAAAGCGCCTATTCCACCTAAAAGTTGTTTTATATATATATATCTCTCTTAGGCAAAGAAGCTGCGCTTTTTCACCTACCCTGGGGTAAAGAAGCCAATTGCTGCTATCAGTGCAAACTCTTCAGCCACAAGACTTTATCACAAAAGTTTCAAATTGCTTACATCGATAGATCGTTCACAATATTAATAAATAAATACTATCTCAAGCTTGCCATAGAGGTCTGACCGGAGCATGTCAGGTTATACGCCATAGTAGAAGGTCTGCGAAGATGGCGGGACCTCAGCAGAAATACAACACAAACTTCCCTGACTTAATAGATATGTGTTGTATAGTAAATAGTGATGTATGATAGTTAAAATGTGGTGTATATTTTAGGATGTATGCATATTACATATATATAAAAATAAAAATAACTACCCCCTCAAGCAGCTGCTTGCCACAGAGGTCTGACAGGAGATTTTTTACTGTGTCAGTTTATATGCCACAGTAAAAGACCTGAGAGGATGGCAGGACCTCAGCATAAAAACGACACATACATCAATGCCTTACCTTAGATCAGTAGCCAAGCGCGCTAACCACTTGGCCATGGGACGGCTTGCATATATATACAGTATATTAATTGTTTTTGAGGGGGAGGGGTATTTATTTTTAAACATTTTTGGAGGTAGCTGAAGGTTATGGAGGGGTGGTTGCTGTTGTTGGGAGGGAGCAAGGAATTGTCTGTGAGAGAGTAATTGTTTAAATTTTGCTAGTTTTTTAAAATTTATCTTCCTCTATAACGATAAAAACTAAAATATTAGGAGATTCAGAAAATGGAAATCACATTATTTTATTAGGGTTATATTACCTCTAAGCAGTGCTTTTTGTGCATAACGAGCAAAATTCCAGGTCACAAGGATCCCAAAGGCTCAGAGAAGATTGCGAAAAGGGAACCCACTGGGAAGCTGTTAGGATACAGATGGAAATCTCCAGTCAAGGCCATCAAGCGTGTTTTTAAGATGCACGAGGCATAGTTCTATGTACACGGATTAACATCTCCTCCGACGAACGGCGGCTTTTCCACGTCCATCGGTGTCCACTTTCTGACCGAAAACGGGGTCAAGGTTAACGGAGATAAATCTCAACGCTGGCACAGTTGGGACTCGAACCTGGGAACTGCGGATTACGAGCCTGCGCAGTACCGACTGAGCTACCCTGCCCTTAATGTTCATTTCACCTAGAAAAAATGCTTTTCCATTAACTCCAAAAAAGGTCCACCGATGGGCTTGGAAAGGCCGCCGTCCGTCGGATGGGACGTTAATCCGTGACCCCGTGTGCGGGAGAGACATACCCTGTGCACGTTAAAGAACACGCTGGATGACCTTGACGGGAGACTACCATCTGTCTCCCAACAGCTGTTCCAGTGGGTCCCCTCCCCCAACCTTCTCTGAGCCTTCGAGGTCCATGTGACCTGGCCATTTAGCCCATGGTGTGCAAAAAAGTGCCGCTCAGAGGTGAAACAACCCAACCCAACCCAAAAAAAGTCTGATGTGTACAGACAAACGACAAAGCGACTCGTAAAGGTTAGCAATAGAAAATAAATAGGTTTAATAATAGCTCCTTTTCATAAAACGAGCAATTGCTAACCTTTACGATAGATTAATTGATTCTTCTCGCAACATCTCGTGCATAAACATTCCCACAGCAACGGCACCAAACTCAGAAACCGTGCGAAAACCTTTCAATTAGTTTCCCACTTCTCTTCCAACATTCCTCGCTTCGGGAAATCATTCTATTCTGCTTCGACAAATGCCATTAGAACCAATTTCTAGATCCGTCGATCTGCTTCGCCTTTTCAACAAATCTGGAATCTTCTATCATTTCGCTGCAGAATATAAAAGGTTTTCAGAAGCAAACATTAGGGAATAGTTAAAGTATAATCAGTTTAGACACATTTTACTGCAAATAAAACTCCCCGTTTAAAAATCAAAGTAATTTAAAACAGTTTTAACAGAAATGTCAAGAAAATATTTTCCTAAAGGTACCGAAGCACTCTTACTGTATAATTATTCTTTTATTTGTTCGAGTCCCATCTGGGTCAGCGTTGAGACTTATCTCCGCAAAACTCCCCGCCCTCGGTCAGTAGGAGGTCGTCCCCGCCCTCGGTCAGTTAGACGCCCTGCCCCCGGTCAGTAGGGGACACCGATGGGCTTGGAAAGGTCGCTGTCCGTCGGATGGGACGTTAAGCCGTGGTCCCGTGTGCGGGAGAGCCATACCCTGTGCACGTTAAAGAACGCACTGGATGGCCTTAACGGGAGGCTACCATCTGTCTCCTAACAGTTGTTCCAGTGGGTCCCCTACCCCAACCTTGTCTGAGCCTTCGGGGTCCTTGTGACCTGGCCATTTAGCCCATGGTATGCAAAAAAGTGCCCCTCAGAGGTAAAACAACCCAACCCAACTCTATTATTTCCTTTTCAGTCGCAACTACAAATTATAGTATACAATCAGGGGGCTATGCTCCACTCAGCAAGGGGGCTATGCTCCACTCTCATTGATAATTTTAATTATCGGAATGGAGGACACAAAAAAAAGGTAAACCTTAGAAGAGAGAGGCATATCACAGCTTTCTCTTCTTTCAGCAAACACCACTCATCGGTTTATAATTTCATTGGCTGCATCATTCCTTGTAGAGGCGGGGACCACCTGGTTCGTAATCTATTGTTCCCAGGTTCAAGTCCAACTGGGCCAGTGTTCAGATTTATCAGCGCTAACCCCATCAGTGGGGGACAACGTTGGTCTCGGAAAAGCCGCCGTCCGTTGGAAGTGGCGTAAAGCCGTGACGCCGTGTGTTAGAGAGCCATACCCTGTGCAGGTTAAGAAACATGCTGGATGGGCTTTGACGAGAAGCTTCCATCTGTCTCCTAACAGCTATTCAGGATCCGCTTCCCCAAACTTCTTTGAGCCGTCGGGATCTTTGTGACCTGGCCATTTATCCCGTGTTGTGTGCAAAAAAGTACCGCTCAGAGGTAAAACAATCCAACCCATTTTACTTCTTTTTTCTCTATCTTCTTATTTTCTGTACGTCTCCATGCCCTACTACCTATGCATACTAATTTAATAGATATTGCAGATCAGAAATTCACTCTACAGTTAGGTATCCTAATCTAGTAATCGAACCCCATTTTCTGCCATTACTTCATTTACTTATTATTCAAGGATTTATTATTCAATGAAGACGCTACCATTAGTCCAGATATCGCACTGTATTTTCAAAGAATACTCATTTTCAAAAAAATGCTAGAATGGAAGGGCCAAATTATATATTGCGCTTTTTTCTTGGATATAGGGGACAGAGAAGAATCTATTCCTAGCTTTTACAGACCTTCTCAAACAAGAATATTCCTAGTCAGACCAAAGTCACTGCTGCTTGCTGCCTCATTTAAGATCTAACTTATCACACAAAGTTTACTGAAACAGTCGCTAACTCACTAACTACTGTGCCACTTAAGGCTTTTCAGCGAATATATGGGGCGGGGTGGCTCAGTCGGTAGCGCATCAGGCTCGTAATCTGTAGTTCCCAGGTTCGAGTCCCAGCTGGGTCAGCGTTGAGATTTATCTCCGCAAAATTCCCCACCCTGCCCACGGTCAGTAGGGGACACCGATGGGCTTGGAAAGGCCGCCGTCCGTCGGATGGGACGTTAAGCCGTGGCCCCGTGTGCGGGAGAGCCATACCCTGTGCACGTTAAAGAACACACTGAATGGCCTTGACGGGAGGCTACCATCTGTCTCCTAACAATTGTTCCAGTGGGTCCCCTCCCCCAACCTTGTCTGAGCCTTCGGGGTCCTTGTGACCTGGCCATTTAGCCCATGGTGTGCAAAAAAATGCCGCTCAGAGGTAAAACAACTCAGCGAATATATTTCCGTAAAGAAAACAGTGAAACGTTCTGATTTATGACTGGCTATTTCCTAATGTTTCTCCAGGATCCATTACTGTATATTCAATCATGCTTTTTCCCTATATGCGACCAGAACCTCTAATAAAATTTTTAGTTTCATTTATTTCTTTTTCAGTTCGGAATTTTTATCTCAACTATGTAACACGTCATGAATATTACATTTGATTTAATATTAATTAAAATTTTTAATCAAGACTATGGATACTCTCCCTTTCCATCATGGATACAAAAAAAGTATTTTAATGAATTAGGCCTTCGTTAATGACCAACTAGTTGCATGCAGTAAAAATCAAAGTAATTTTTTGGATAGTAAGAATGTCTGTTTAGTCATTTTCATCCTTACTCCATCTCTTTATAAACCAGATCCTCCTCCTTGGAAGTGAACCTTCCTCCCACATTTTAGCGGAAATACTATAAGAATTAAGGCGAAGAAAATTCACGGTTTTAACAGATCTGCTCAAGAATCGGCACTTAAGTGAATCGCCATTAGATGGCACCACTAACAAGATTAGTTAGGAATATACTAATATTCAGATCTGCAGATATACAGATCTGCTCAAGAATCGGCACTTAAGTGAATCGCCATTAGATGGCACCACTAACAAGATTAGTTAGGACGCGTCATACTAAAATCGCAGCAAGCGCTGCACCAGGTTCTCTGCTGGTGAAGCAGCAGATAAGTTAGTTCTCTGCTGGTGCAGCGCTTGCAGAAGGGGTGGGGAGGGTCGTGCAAGGGGGGACTACATCTGGGGCGTTGCCCAGGGACCCCACAAATGAATGGGCCTCTCTGAACTCTTCATATTAGTATCTGAAGTATTTACGTAACCATGTTGCTTGTGCGATTTTATCAACTGAGATATAAACAATTCAAATATTTTGATTTCAGAACTAGGTAAATTCTTTTACTGTAAATTGATAAACAGGATTATTACTGTGTATGCTTACCTACAGCTAGATTATTCTTCGGCCAAATAAAGTAAAAAGTATAAGTTAAATACCTAAATTTGAAAAAAAAAGTTTGCTTTTTCTTGAAAAGTATTCATGTGCCATTTTTATTGTCATGAAGAGCAATGCATGGCAGGGAATATGCGCATATTTGATGAGCATCTTAAATAAAAAATATTAATTCTACGATTCCTTTACTATATATTTTTAATACATTATTGATTGTAGATTTCAAACATAACCTAAGTATTCAATTTTTCCCGCAATGTGTAGAAATATTAGCTTCTGTTTTGGTGCATTTTACAAATCAAAATTCAGCAGAGCATTTTCATAACACCCGTGGAATCCAAGACTTTCAGAGTACAGCAGTGGAAAATCACTAATATATAACACATTAAAACACTTCATGGATTTTTAAGAAATAAATTTGAAAGTAACATGTATTACAGTTTAATTCCAGGAATGAAACATTCTTATTAATCAAATAATAAAGATGTAGCATTCATGTACACAGTCGTATCAGAATAATATGACCACCTACCATACATATACTATGGTAGGTGGTCATATTATTTTGATACGACTGTGTATAACGTTCTACATTAACAATTGATTAAAAACATAGCGTCACATTTTTCGATCTCTTTTCTCAAAAATCGTTATCTACATTCATATCTTCCTCACTTTGAAATTTAAGGTTTTTACGGAAACATTCACTAGATATAAATTGAAGATCTCCCTCCTCCCTCAAATCTCTCTAAAATCTCAATTTTTCAACAATATTCTCTTAAATTTTATATATTTTTCGAAATATTTAACAAAATACGTCTCTGTCACACCTTTCCTAAATATTTTCCTCCCAAAATTGATGCAAACTAAAAAAAATCTTTATACCAAATCACAGGAAAGTCATTGGAAGGAGAACTATGCACCAGTTCCCTGTGATGATGCATGGAACCCGCCAGGCATAGGTAGTGAGTGATACACCTAATGTCCGACCCCGCCTTATCGTGGTGCAGAGCCGTTAGTACCTTTCAAAAGAGATACTCTCTTGTGGAAAGGAACGGAAACGGAGGGCTGCGAGATGAGTGTGGCCTACTGATCTGGACAACTATGGTTAATTTCCTTTTTTTTTCTGCCCTGCTGAGGAGTGGTCAACCACACAGGGTCCTGGTGCTGACCATATAATCTTACCGGACTGGACGGGATTAAAGCTCTAAGCTTGATTATGTATCCTGAATTTGCTGCATTGGTGGGCTTCTCTGGAGGGAGAATCTTCTGCTATGATTCCTGTTTGTTTGTGGCCCTTTTCCGTTTGTTTACAGTCCCAAGTGAAAAGCTGCACAGGATACGTTTTGTCAGCTGGCGGATAATCTTGATCTGAGGTCATCGCAGATACCTGAACTCTTGCTTCCACGGGCACGTCAAACCTGCATTCGAGGACGTCTTCTAGTGTAGATGGTTTCAACCTTTAATAGTGGGGTAAACAGGTCTTCGCCCCATGCCTGCGATTAGGAGCTGTTTGATATTGTCTCTCAATAAACTTTCTTTCTTTAAACATCCCGCTCACCATTTTCTCTTCATAGGTAGTTGGAATGTGAATACTCTGCACAGAGATTATTCTCTTAATCTCCTTAGCAAGAATTCCACAGTTACACCTTCGATATTCTCGACCTGCAAGAGAGCAAATGAATAGATAAAGTTCAGATTCTTAAAAATAATCTTAACTTCTCTTTTCAGGGAGGGAAGATAAGAAGCATCTCCAAGGCGTAGGTCTGCTGCTCAGCAGACACGGTAGTAATGCTCTTCTAGGATATGAGTGCATTAAAGAAAGGTTTCTTACAGCTAAATTTCAGACAAGCATTAAAGACTTGAACATTATCTGCTGTTATGGTCCCACTGAGGATTCCGATGAGGATGAGAAAGAAGAGGATGACAACTTAAGGATATTTTTTTGGGTTAAGAAAGGGAATATTACCCTTGTCCTAGGCGACTTCAATGCTAAAGTTGGTACTGACTCTGACTTTTGAGGAGGGTGATAGGTTCCTTATGTATTGGTAGCTGCAATGGCAATGCAGCTATCAGTACCTAAGGGACCTATAACCCCTTCCCAAATATTTTGAAATCAAAATATTTGAACTGTTTATGCTTCAGTTGATAATATCGCAGAGGCAACATGGTTGAACGTAAATACTTCAGATGCTAATATGAAGAGTTCAGAAGGCCCGTTCACTTGTGGGACCCCTGGGCAACACCACGACATACATAAGCACAAACGGATTTCAACAATGGGCTGCATAAGAATATGATTGATTATATATTAATTAACAGCAAATGGGCTAGTTCTATTACGAATACCAGTCATATAGGGGAGCTTAAATTGGATCTGACCATTACCTTTTTAAAAGTGTCTTGGAACTTAAAAAGCATTGTGTTAGGTTTAAAAAGGTTACCTTTAACACTGAAGCTCTGAAAGATCTAGTTATAACTAAAGCTTATCATGAGAGGTTACTTAGTCATTATCACAGTCATGGTTAGCTTATTACTAAAGTTAAGGAAGAATTGGATCATTTTAAACAGGCTTTTCCTGAAATTAGCAGTACTCTTTTAGGAAAAACGAGCAGAGGAGGCAAAATTATTTGAGTGATAAGGATCTGGAGCTTATTTTGGATAGAAAGGATTGCCGAATGTCCTTAATTAATATCATATTAGTCCTAACAGCGTTACAAAGAATTTAATAAACATGTAAAGGATCAGTTAACAGCTGATAAGAATCTTTAGCTTTATGGCTTGGCTGAGAAAGCAGCTAGACAACGTGACAGCAGAGAGCTATACCTGATAGTCAATGTATTGTCTGGGGAAGAATTGGACAGGAATACAGGGATTGAAGGATAGACAGGGTAAGGTTATTGAAGGTGAGGATTCGGTCATAGGTAGGTGGGCTGAGAATTTCGGAGATGTTCTAAACAATGTGGTTAGTGTTTCTCCCATTGTTTTTAATGATGATACTCGGCTTATTTGGCTATGTTGCCCGTATCCATAACTACAGATTAGTGAATAGGGTTATGAACAGTGTGTCTAAAGGCATCAGAAAGAGATGTAGACTAGGATGCGGCAGGCAGACAATGTCAAACAGGACCTCATTAGAATTGGTCTACAGTGGAGGGACGCAGCAGATGTAGCTCAGGAGAGATGTGTTTGGAGAACTAAATTTCATTATCTGGTTGAACCTACGTAAACCATAGCTGCTTGAGGACGATCATCTATGACTCATTTATAGTACATATATATATATTGTCTAAGCACATATTTGTTCACTGAACAGAAATTATTCCCATTTCCTAGAAGCAGCACAGGTATATAAAAATCTCTCTTTATTCTTGGAAAAAAAATACTATTCCAAAGATATTATAATTTCCATTAGAAACGACACTTCTAATGGAATGTATTGTCTAATGGAATATTTGTCTGTCTTTCCAATGGAATATATTGTCGGATCTTTTCGTACCTTTATACCTGTCGGTACTACAGATGAATTCGGGCACAGTTATCATTAAAATTTATAATTATGCTCTTGCGAAAAAAATTGGTAAATAATTATGCTTTTTGTCAAAAATGGGTAAATGGTTTAAATGAAAAATTTCCTTAGGTTACAAATTAATCCTTTCATTCAGACTTTAGAAATTAAATATAAATAAAGCTATACTACTATTCCACCGAGGCGGCGCAGTGGTAACGCTCTGGTTTGCAATGACACTGTATCTGCCGCTTTGAAATCTCGAGATGGCATGGTTATTAACTCTAACTGAGGCATTAGTCAGAAGTAACTTCGGTTTTAAGAGGGGCTTGTCGTTGTTTGAGGAAGGACTGTGCATCTAAAGGCAATTTCTAAGACTCTTCTCCGTCCTATGCGTTGTAAAAAAATCAAAATACGCCTACTTCAGCCTTTGATTTCTTTTAAGTATTTTTATTAATCAGTCGCTTTTAGGGTTATAACAGTATTGGTAAGAATTTTCAGTTGAAACAAAATTATTTCCCTAATTTTCATTCTAAACACATTAAGATTTTAATTTTGTCACCAAATAATTATATTTATTTTAAAGTTTGCAATAGCCTATACCAAAAAGTAAAAAATGGTTTAGAGGCATATATTTCTGTATATCTGCTTTACGATGTATCAAAGCAATTTTTCCCCCTAACCGGACTCCACGTGCTCGTAGTTGATACTCTTGCAAATCCCATTTCTTTTTCTTCACGCACTGCGTAAAAGATTTGTGGCTAACGTTAATTAAAATCTATGAAACAGTCCGTTTCGGTACAGTAAGGTGTAAAGTTGTTTAACCTCTTGAATTTGACGAAAGATCTGAAAAAAAATTAATAACTAAAAGAGATAGTTTATGCCAAAAAGCGAAAGATATCCGTTCAGAGGACGATAGCTCTGCATAATAAGAATTTCGTAATTTCTTTACTGCCCAAATCAGACAAACAAAGCACGCCTATTATTACATTAGATTTGATCCTATCAAAAAATTCTACACAGAAATGGAAACATTTCAACGATATTTTGGTTTGAAATAAATTTAAGTCAATAGTAGGTGATATTTCTTCTGATGATACAATTATTACTGATGATTATGCGAAATCCAATGCCTTCAATAGTTATTTTCATGATACCATTAACGAAGTGATACAGAACCAAACTGAAAAATTCCGTGGCAATTATAAATACCAAATTAAGTGCATATATCAGACTTTTTATGTCTGATCTATGCATTTAATTATTCAAGAGATCTTAATTATTCAAGAGATCTGTAACGTAGTGAATGTCTAGGAGCAGATAAGTCACCGGGTATCGATAACATAAATATTAATGCAATTAAAAACGTTATACATACAATAAAAGAATATCTGTGAAATATATTTAATTTATCAATAATAACGAAGTATTCCCGGATAAACTGAAAATTAACGGAATTCTTCCCATACATAACTCAGGTGGTAAAGAAAATATAGAAAACTACACACCTAATTTCAATCTTGTCAATCTCATCGAAAATCTTTGAAAAACTAATTTGTACACGTATTGCTAAATTCTTAAATGATATTAAAATTATTACACAACAACAATAAGGGTTTTAAAATTAAAAAAATCTATTCATACAGCCATTGCAGATTTATATCAGCATGTTGTCAACCGTTTGGATGCAGGTCACATTGGATTAGTTGTATCTCTTGATTTTACAAAAGCACTTAACAGCATTAACCACAAATGTTTTTTAAAGAAAATTTAATTTTATAGTCTGAGAGGTAAAATAAACAATTGGTTAAGAAGCTACTTATTCAGAGAAAAGCTGTTGTAGAAGTAAATGGTACTATATCAGATGAACATTTTATTTACAGAGGACGAAAGGTTCAATTCTTGATCCGATCATTTTCCTACTCCGCATTAACGATTTAGCAAAGTCACAAATTAATTCTAAGATATTATTATATGCATTATCGATTTCAACCAAGATTCTGCAACCTTGATTAGCAGTGTTAACTACTCTCTAAATATTATATCTGAATGGTACAGACAACAATTTATTAATAAGTGTCAGGAAATCCAACTGCATGATTTATAAAAATAAAAAACTAAAATATCGATGAGAAATGTTTCGATGTAAAGATTAATGAAATTAAGCTAAAGAGATGCACTGAATATAAATTCTTAGGAATTTGGACTGATGAAAATCTGAACTGGTCACTTCATGTAAAGCAGCTGATAATCACTCTGTCAAGGAATATTGGTATGATTGATAAAATACGTCATCTGGTTAACAAACAGATTTTGATAAATTTATACTACTCTTTCAATTATTCTTATATAACATGCGGAATTTCAGTCTGAAGTAATACTTATGAGTGCAATCTGAATTCTATATATCGTCTTCAGGAAAGAATTGTTAGATATATTGTTGGAAAAAAATATTATGATCCTGTGGCACATTTATTTTCTGAGGTTAAAATTCTTAATATCTATAATAATTAGAAACTGATTTCAGGAAATTTTGTGTATTCGATTACAATGAGATTGATTAAATTGGATAGATTTAAAGACTATTTTCAGAGTCTTTCGAATTTTCATAATTTTCAAGCACGTTATAGACAAAATCTGAGTGTGTCGACTGTCAATTGGGCAGAGATCTATCAAATATAATGCAGTAAAAAATTGGTCTGAACTTCCAGATGACGTTAAAAAAGCAAAATTTTTAAAATTTTTATTATCATTATTATTTATAAAAAATATTTAAAATTATTAAAATCAAATGTAGAACGTTTCCATTTGAATTTTTACTATTGTATACATTACTGTTGTCATAAAATAGGGAGCATTAACTAATTATAAGCTTCAGTTTTGTTTCTTTTTTTTTTCGCCTTTCCTATTAATCACTAATGTTTTAATATGGCTGTTATTTCCCTTTTCGGAAGTAATTGATATTTCTCAGCTATATCACTTCTCGATTTTTCTCAAATATGTTTAATTTGTTATTAGATAATTATGCTATGTAAATGTATAGTGTACTAACTAGCGGAATAAAATAAAGATTATTATTATTAAGTATCAGTGGTGACTTTTCTTCTCCTTACTTGATCCTTCCGATAAATGACGTCACAAATTGTTTTCTTAGCGCCATGGAGCCATTCTTCACTAAATGAGTAATGCTGCCAGAGGTCATTTGAAAAACCAGTGTTAAAAACACAAACTTGTTCCACTTCTAATAGGACGAAACGAAAGTCATAATATTCATCTTCATTTCCAATTCTTTATTACGCTACGTTACAGAACACTACATTACGACAAGTGCAAGAAATCTGAATTTACGTGTTTCTATTTAATTCTCTGAAATAACGCTACATTCTGCAAGGCTTTGATTAAAGAAAATAGTCGGCTTAACTCAAGGAAAAGTGTACACTCCCAAAAACTAGTTCCAAACATCAGTGATATACTTAACATGATAATTATCGAAACACTGCTTAGCGATATGAACTCATAGGCAACAGAACGCGTGAACTATTTCATTGGTAGAGCGTCGCCATGATCAAATCCTGAAGATCTACATATGCGTACTTGAAGCCACATTTCTTTCCTCACTGCCCACGCACTGTTTGTTAATCTGCTGGATAGCAGCAGGTGGAATAAACCGGATCTGCTTGGACAAGCGGCTAGCATTCTTTTATGTATTGTATTCTTCTGTTCATGTGCCTAAAAATAACTGAAAACTTAAAACTCGAACCCAGGTCTCTTAGATCAGTAGCCAAGCGCGCTAACCACTCGGCCATAGGACGGCTAGATTATATATAAGTATTTTAAGTTCTGTTACTTATATATATAATTATATATATATATTACTATACTTAGTAACCATGCCTTTATCATAAAAGATATTCAAAATTTCAGTCATCCATGTTGTAACCGAAACATTCCCAGCTCTAAGCATTTCCGTAGTACTTTCATCTACTCCTGGTGATTTATGTAGTGTAAGTTCAGAAACAGCTAAAATAACTTCAGACTGTGTTATAGGGTTAAGATGCTATACTTTCTGATAGCCTGTCAGTTTTAAGAAAGTAAGAACATATGCCATGTTATTGGGGGATTATAGATTTGTATCTCATATAACTAAAAATCAAGTTTTTTTTGCAAACTTTAAATTCTTGTTAAATAGTCAAATTGCAAAGGAAAAAATGCCCATTTTGCAGAAGAAGTGTCTAGAATTCTGTTAGAATTTTTGTTATGAAGTGTTCATAATGTAAAAATTACTATTTGTTTTTTTATTCTAGGATGGATTTTCTGATGGGAAAGCTTCCTAGGAAAGAATAATATTTTGCATAAGTTGGGTTGTTTTACCTCTGAGCGGCACTTTTTTGCACACCATGGGCTAAATGGCCAGGTCACATGGACCCTGAAGGCTCAGAGAAGGTTGGGGGGAGGGGACCCACTGGAACAGCTGTTGGGAGACAGATGGTAGCCTCCCGTCAAGGCCATCCAACGTGTTCTTTAACGTGCACAGGGTATGGCTCTCCCGCACACGGGGCTACGGCTTAACGTCCCATCCGACGGACGGCAGCCTTTCCAAGCCCATCGGTGTCCCCTACTGACCGTGGGCAGGGCGGGGAATTTTGCGGAGATAAATCTCAACGCTGACCCAGCTGGGACTCGAACCTGGGAACTACAGATTACGAGCCTGGCGCGCTACCGACTGAGCCACCCCCGCCCCCTTTTGCATAAGTGAATCATGTACTGAGGATGCAGCGGTAATACGTATTAGAAATAAAAAAGTTTTAAACTTGTGACCCAGTCGCGTAACGGATATACGGAAATTAAAAAAGTGAGTTGGTTATTCTTTTACAATCCCGATGTCTTTGAAGTGACTTAGTAAAAGAAAATAAGTTAATAAATTGGGAGGTGCTATGACAGAATCCTCACCTTCTATAACCCTACCTTGTTTACCCTTCAATCCCTATATGTGTCCTGTCCGTTTCCTACCACAAAAACATTAATTATCTGGTACAGCTCTCTGCTATTGTGCTGTCTAACTGCTTCCTCGGCTTTGTCAGCCAAGCCATCAAGCCAAAAATTCTTATCAGCAGCTAACTGATCCTTTATACCAGGCGTATCCAACCCGCGGCCCGCATGCGACCCTGGACAGCTAGTAATGCGGCCACAAAATCGTAAAATTTGCGTGTTTACGTCATAAGCTTTCAACATGATTATGTAATTTTCAGCGAGTTTTTGACATCCCAAAAGTTTTATGTTGCCCTTTTTTAATTTTATAATAAAAAACATAAGAAAATAAATGAAGATTTATTATTCATATACATTAACTATATTATATATTTTATATGCGGCCCAAAACAATTCGTCTTCACTAAATGTGGCTCAGGGAAGTCAAATCTTCACTCATTGTGGCCCAGGGAAGTCAAAAGGTTGGACACGCCTGCTTTATACATTTATTAAGCTCTCTGTAATGCTTTCTATTAGGACTAGTAAGGTAATTCCTACACTTCTTTCATTCACATTCCTACACTTCTTCACATTCCTACACTTCTTCTTTTTTTTAAGGATATTCCTACACTTCTTTCTTTCTGAAATAAGCTGAAGTGCCTTATCACTCAAATAATTTTGCCTCGTCCGCTCCTTTTTACCTCAAAGAGTACCGTCAGTTTCAAGAAAAGCCTGTTTAAAATGGTCGCATTATTCCTCAGCTTCCGTAGTAAGCACACCATGACTGTCATAATGATTAAGTAACCTATCATGTTAAGCTTTTGCTATAACTGGGTCTTTCAGAGCTCAGTGTTAAAGTTAACGTTTTTAACCTTAGCACAACGCTTCTTAATTCAAGTTGCAAAACACTTTTAACAAAGTAATGGTCAGATCCAATTTCAGTTCCCCTATATGACCTAGTATTCCTAACAGAACCAGCCATTTGTTGTTAATTAATATTTAACTAAATACCATCTCAAGCATTTGCTTGCCACAGATATCTAATTTATCATATTCTTATGCAGTCCATATGGTGAAACCCATGTGTACTTATGTATGTCGCGGTGTTTATAATAAGTGTTACCTATTCTCAAACCATTAAATTTACTTACCTGTAGGAGGCGTTGTCCATTGCCATTGCAGTTACAAATACCAAAAGGGCCTATCACTCCTCTCCAAATGTTAGAGTCACTACCGACTTTGGTATTGAAGTCACCTAGAATAAGGCTAATATCTCCTTTTTTGACAGATTTCAAAATATCCTGAAGTTGTCCGTAAAACCGATCCTTCTCATCTCATCGGCATCCCCAGTGGGGGCATAACAGTAGATAACATTCAAGCCTTTAATACTTGCCTGAAGTTTTGTAGTAAAAAATCTTTCATTAATGCATTCATATCCTAGAAGAGCATCACTAGCGTGTCTGCTGAGAAGCAGCCCACGACTTGGAGATGCTTATTATCTTCCCTCCCTGAAAAGGGAAATTTAAGGTTATTTTTAACAATCTTATTTTCATATGTCCATCTGGTCTCTTGCAAGCTGAGAATATCTAAATTATAACGGTGGAATTCTTGTGTGAGGACATCAAGATAATAAGTTCTGTGCAGAGTCGTCACATTACAACTACCTATGGAGAGAAAATGGTTAGTGGGATATTTAAAGAAACTATGCTTATTGAGAAATGGAATGTCGACAATATCAAACAGTCCCCTAATCGCAGGCATGGGGCAAAAACCAGTTCCCCACCACTAAAGGCTGAAGCTATCTACACTGGAAGACGTCCTCCAATGTAGAATTTAACGATACTCATAGAAGCAAAAGTTCAGGTGTCTGAGATGACCTCTGCTCGGGATTATCCACCAGCTGAAAAAACATATCCTGTGAATCTATTCACTTGGGGCTGTCAACCCACAAACCAACAAAAAACACAGCGGCAGATTTTCCTTCCACAGAATCCCACCGATACAGCAAATTCAGGATCCATAATCAAACTCAGTCTTAATACAGTCTAGTCCGGTAAGTTTATATTGTCAGCACCAGGACCGTGCGTGGTTGACCACTCCTCAACATGGTAGAAAAAAAAGAATAGTAACCATAGTTGTCATGATCAGTAGGTCACACTAATCTGGCAGCCCTCCACTTCCGTTCACTTCCATAAGAGAGTATCTCTTTTGAAAGGTATTAAAGGCCTGCACCACGAGAAGGCGGGGTCTAACATTAGGTGCTAGGCCTGGCCATTTCTACGCATCATCACAGGGGATTGGTGCATAGCTCTCCTTCCAATAACTACCTAGCTACCATTTACAGATCGTATTACAGACCAGAAAAATAAATCGGTCTGCAAATGGATAAAAAATAGAAAAAAAGAACAGTAAATACTCATAAAATAAGAAGAGTAATGTAATAATATGTAATAAAAATCAAAAGGATACAGAAAAAAAATATAATTATAAAAAATAAACAAAGTATTCTTATATTAAAAGAACAGATGAATAATTATTGTCTGTTTCATTGCTTTTTTTCCTCATTTTTTAAGAGCCTTCTTCAGTTATTTTGGGTAAGCCTGAAAGAGCCTTATTCAGTTATTTTGGGTAAGCATCTGGGAGTATAATAAATAATACTCCCAGATGCGTCTAACATTTGTAACAAAACGTATGCAAGTAAGGATGCCCGAAAACCAAACGAGAAAAAGAGGGAAACTTATTAAAAATATACGCAAAAAACGCTTTTTCAAACTGATAAACAATAAATGTAAGAAGAAGCCGAGTGGGATACGAACCCAGGACCTCCTGATAACATGTCAGGTGCTCTCTGGACCACTAAACTACGGGCCGCCGATCAAGAGATTCTCTAATTGATGCTATGAACTTTCTGCCCACAGTACACAATTCTCCGTGTCTCATGAATGCATATGTCCCAGCTGCTCTCAGCTTCATGGGTTCGTATCCCACTGGACTCAAGACAATTTTTCCTCTAAAATTGATCGACGTTAACTTCAGAGTGATATCTTCCTTAATATTCATTAAATACGTCGAAAAATATCTCTTCAATTTAAAATAATTATTACTATTATATTATTGAAATTTTTTTTAATATATGTAATATAGATAAAGATATCAATGCTGATGCAGTTGAAAGTAGATCAGAATCAAAGGTCGAACTTTAACCCTTACGTTTCAGTTTGGAGTTTAGAGACAAAGAGTTAACGACATTTCCACTTTCAACAAGTTGTTCTAGTAATAAATAAATAAAAAAATTATTAACCTTTTTAAAAACAGAGAGCAACCAATCGAATTTTAACCAAAAGTAATTAAAATTTCCATGAATATAAGTTGCATTTTCCTTAAAAAAGCTATCTCGGTGTCAGTTCTTGATCAACACATTCCATCACCAGAATTTCGTGTTTCAAGGATAAACGCAGTAAACCCTCCAAGTACGGGAGTTCCATTTGCGAGAATTCGAATATACGCAAACTATTTTTAAGCCCCCTATTTTTAAGCCACACGAACCGAAATTCAGATATACGCAAGTTAAGCCCAATGTTTAGCTTCTACTGTCATTACAATGAGCTTAGATACCGCTGTCATTGTTAGGGTGAATGTTAGTTAGTTATCGCAGTCATTAATAACGATAAGAGCAAAACACCCAGAGACAGCTACGAACATTCTAGGAAGTCGTTTATCCACATATGCCACATTTTTATCCATGTTTACGTTATGATCTACCTTAAATTATTTCCATCTTGTGAACTTTAAAAAAGCGCAATTATGCCTGGAGCCATGAAGGAGAAGAGGAAGATGAGGAGCTTGGAGACGAAACTTAATATTTTCTCGAGGATTGAAGGCGGATTGTAGGCGGTGAAAGTATTTGGACATAGGGGATCGAATCTACGGTGCCACCATTCGCTCAAAGAAGGAAGCCCTAAAGGCATGTGTGCAACAGATTAAGTCTATGTGATTGATTCGAAATTTTTTTAAACTTTCCTATTTTTAAGGTATTTCTTGCAAATCTTTTTTATCGCATTTTATTTCTATTATTTTACGTAATTTACGTAAATAATTGGTTTACTAAAAAGTATAAAGATATAATTGCAGGCGATCCTGGAATCTAACCTATTATTTTATTCTGTCTTTTAAGCTCCGTTTTCACGAATTTAATATGCACGAGGTTTTCGAAGAATACCTCGTGCATATTAAAATCGCATATAATATTAATAAGCATACATATGTATTAATAAGCATACGTGGAGGGTTGAATGTATATCGTTTGCAATATTATTTCAAGCTTTACATTTTCTACATTTAGCGCCTTCTGACGATGTAATTTAAAAAGCTTTGGGGGATTTGAAAATACTGATCATAATATTTCGTTATCACGTGCTCAGCTCAAAAATTACTTTTTATTAATTAACAAAAAACACAAAAAAATGCATTTTCTCATCCTCCTGGGAGGAAAAGGATAAATTGTTGCTATCAATGTTAACCCCTTGATCAGGGTGGGATCTAGCAAAGCCAAGAGGATCGTGCCCCCACCCCCCACCCCTTGAAATGCTTGTAAAAATAATAGAGGCAGAAAAGTTCTTAACTTATGAATTTTTCATGTTTTTTATCTACAAAATTTTAAAAGATCACTGAAACGGAGGGGGAAATATTAAAATGGAATTCCAATCTCTTGACTCCCCCCTTTTAATTTTTTACGACTCGATTGAGCTCCTTTCCTTTTCTCCTAGATCATAGCCTGCGTCAGGATATAAGATTACACCACCAAAATATCAAATTTGTAGCCCAAACTAAGCGTTTCGAATATTCGCTTAAAGTTTTGAAATTTTCAAATTTTCCACCATTAGAAGGCACAATTAAAACGTTTGGGTGATTCAAAGAGTGTGAAACATAATTTCTCATCAATATCTATCCATCCCAAAAAGAATTTTCAATTTATCTGTAAAATCCAACAGTTATCTCTTAAAGCAAAAAAAATTGCGTTTTATCAAACATCCCCGGAAGTAGTAGTAGTAGAATTTATTTCCACTCATAATCCATACATATATCTATATCAGAAATTTTCATATATATAACAATAACAATAGTGGAAACACAAATACTCAAAACCAATAAAAATAGAGCAAGAAAAATGAAAACCACACACATAATTTTAGTTATTACATGCAGAAACCAAGGGGGGGCTAAACTGCCAGTCCAGATTCCGTTTTAGTTACCAACATCATATTAAAACTCTAGGCAACCAATAATGGGAATAACAATCAATTCTTTTATAACTTGATATATCGATAATAAAAGAAAGGATATTCATTTTATAAATAAAAGATTTAAACGATTGACCGTAAAGTAGGATTCATAACTAGTAATATATGTGTACGTAATTTCTTTTTGAAGACAGTCAAATTGTTTTCGTTTCTCATATCCAAAGATAAAGAATCGTAAAATTTTGGTGCCAAATAAGCGAAGTGCCTCTGGAGAATATTCTTCTTTGCCAACGGTATTTCAAACATTATTCCTTTCATTCGTAAATTGCATTCAATGCGTTTACTCTCTACCCATTGCTTATTTTGATATAAAACCAATAGAATTTTGTATATATAAATATTTCTGATATGATGGAAATGAATTAAAGTTGATGGCTCTAAAGCAGAAAAATTATCATTGAACACTAACTTAAAAGTTTTGTATGTACCTTAAATAAATTATATAAATTAATATCATAATCACTTCCCCAACTACAAAACCCATGCTGTATATTGAGTAATACCAGACATAATTTCTTATCTACTATTTTTTGAATATGATAAAATTTAAACGATATGTATCTTAACCATTTTGTCATCTTATTTGCATGAGTCCCCCATTTTAAAGAAGAATCCGTTTCAACCCCAAATAAAAGGTAAGGGGGCAAATAATTATTTTAAACTCAAACTTCATGATCTTCACATTTAACCACAAAAAGTTTAAATTTCTAACTTAAATACATCGCTCGCAATATTCGTTAAATCTTTTTCCATTTTCAAAATTTCCCACCGTTAGAGGGCGTAATTATAGCTTTTTGGTGAGTTGGAAAATATCATTTTAAATATTTCATGAATACCATTTCAACCAAAGAAAAAATTTTCAGTTTATCTATCCAAACATATAAGTTGAATATCTACAGACGGACAGAAAGACAGACTACAAAGCAAAAGGAACTACAGGAAGAAGTGTCTGTGGTCCTGCAATGTTTCCAAAGATTAGACAAGTCTTTAGTATAAAGAAATTGATTGAAATTTCATCCCATCCAGGGGGGAGAGGGCACAAGAAACACAATCTAGCCAGCTGAAAAATATCAAATGGGATCCAAGAGACAGGATTTCGAATTCAGTATAACAATTCCCCCTCCACTTTCCAGGTCTATAAAAAATTTCATTTGAAACGTCGAAACATAAATTAGTTTAACAATTTCCCTCCTCTATTACCCTTACTAGCATATAAAGGGGAGGAAAGTTCCCTCCCTTTCCCTAGATGTGTGCCTGATCCCATCTTCAGATTAATATAAACTACATAAAATAAGATCAGTGTAACTGTGCTTGACACGCATCAAGAAAGGTTTCATGGAAAACCACAAATGTTTTGTTCAAAACGTTTAATGACTATCACATATGTAAATGCAAATGTTTAATCACTGATATGTGTATATATTTACATTATGCAGTATTATGGTAATTCTAAAAGGTTTCTCCACTCCCCAACAAAATAATCTTTATTTATTGTATTGCAATATTCATAACAATTCGCATATGCTGAAAATATTAAACAAATTTATGATAACACTAGAATAACATAAGGCCTATGGCGAATATGTCATGATCACTTTCAATGAGAATAAAGTCTTTTTAGCTTCCATCTTTAGCACCCTCTAACAGTGGAAATTCAAACTAATGGATGATGGAGGGAAAATGCAAATAGCAATGTTTTATTAGTGCCTATGCGACAGAAAAAAAATATTTCATTTATCTTTTTAGAATGCTCTTTCCTCCATTCCCTATGTTTAAGAGGGCAAATCATTGCTGCCTCTTGTTGTTGTTGTTGCTACTTCACGCCTACTGGGAGGTCCGATTGCCGTCTTTCCCAAAGCTCCAATCAGAAATCAGGAATATTTTTGCAAGAATGCTCAATGCTTCAGCTGGCCTTCGTTATTCCTGAATCACGAGTGGAACGAGGGTTCAGATTATCCTCCGCTCATTCTAGTACACATGCCGAACTTTCAGCTCTTTGGAAGCCCTCAAGTGGGCGATTGACACTCCTGTAAGAAATTTGAATATTATCACCGATTCCAGAGCTGCAATTTCGTATCTTAATTCAGCTCAAATTGATTGGTTTGACAGGTTCTACCATTATCAAATCTCTAGACTTTGCCACAACCTTTTAGCTAGGGGATCTGATATACAGTTCATCTGGATTCCTTCTCACGTGGGAATCACAGGCAATGAATTGGCAGACACTGCTGCGAAAAATTCATTAAGTTTACCGAGACCTAATCTTCCAGCTTACACTCCACTCAAGGTTCATTTTAAACAATTTGACACCTACGTCTATTCTCACTACAAGGACATTTGGGCCTTAAAAGCTTCTAATGTCAATCTACACAGATTTAACATTGATAAAGAATTTAGAGAATTATTCCTTCATTTTTTAACCAAGAGATCCCAGTCCATGATACATAGACTCAGAACTGGGAAAGTAAATCTCAATTATTATCTTTTTCATTCTAAACTGGTTAATTCTCCTGACTGTGTGGTTTGTAAGGTTCCAGAGGACATTGAACATTTCCTCCTGCACTGTACAAAATATGATCGGGAGAGAATCATTTTGTTTCAATTTCTTTCACTACACTACAATCCTCCTTTCACCTTGAGTATTATCCTTTCTCCCCCCTATTCCTTGACTAAAGAGCATTACCTTGCCCTTGATGGCTTCCTTTCTTCCTCTGGGAGATTTTTATAGATTTCTGTGGTTCCATTGTGGGCCCCTCTTGTTTTTTGGCCTTGTCCTGTTGTTTTGTTTGCTTGGCCTTTTTGGATTGGTTTGGAGTCTTCCTCTCATCTTTTACCATTATTCACAATTTTCTGACTTGATCTCAAAGATTGTCATTTTCCTAATTGACACTCCCTTCACTCTTCATTCATTAAACTTACACATTACTCATTGCAGATTTTTATTTTTTTTCTCTCTCTCAGATCTTCAGATCTGCTTTTTTGAACTCAGCAATGCACTTTTCAGTGCAGGGTTGATTTCTTGTTTACATTCTCTGATTTGGAATTCTCATTAATCAATGAACCTCAAATTAGACTTATCTTATGCATTATTCCTTGTACTTTTCAGTACAGGTCTAATAAACTACTCTAATTTAACTTTAACTGTTTACAATATGTAATTATTGTCCTACACTCTTTTGATCTATCATAATTCTGAGTATCATTACTTTCGATTATCACTTTTTCACACTTACTATCTCAAATTCTTAATCTTTTGTTTAATTTCTGAGTTCTGCTAATTTTCAGTTTTACCTTGTAGTCATAAATGCTGTATGCTATATTAATTATTTCATCTGGTTTTGCTACTTACTTATCACCTGCCTTGTACTTTTCAGCACAAGACAGCTCTACACAACACTAATTTCCTTGCTCTTAATTTATTCTGTACCATCTGCCCTTTCACTAATGATATCATGTACTTATCAGTACTTGATGAAATTCTTTTGGATCTGTTGTCACGTACTTCTCAGTACATGACTGGGTAGCAATATTTTAAATTGTATGACCTTTTTCTGTATCACTTTGACTGTGTTTTACTGTTTTTCACCCTTGTTGTGATTATTTTACTTAACCATGCACTTTTCAGTGCAATTTTCTAATTTTGATTAACTGTTTGAGCTTTTGTTTTATATTGTTTTCTCAGTTGGGAAAGTTCTTTTCAGAACGTTCCTTTCTCATTTATCATTTTGTTTATTGCTTTGATTTTATGCTCTGAAGTTGAGTGTTTTCTTCGGATAACACTTAAAAGCAGAGCATTCATAGATCACTCGAAATTCCTCACTTGTCTTCTCGCCTCGGTTGCCGTTCTCGACCAATGAGAATTCACTATTCTCGAATTCTCATTGGCTGTGAGTTCTCGCGTTGGAAAGTTTCTGACTTGCCATTCGAACGGTTTTCCCTCTTTAACTATGCGTCATTTTCCTTATTCATTAAACTGATATTTAATTTCCGATGTAATTTTTCAAAGCTGAAGTTTTGTACCGAATTATTGCGGTTTAAACTTTTAATTTCCTAGCGTTTCGTTAGGACTATTTTCGTCCTTCTCAGAACTCGTTTAGTTCTAATAGTGTTTCTTGAACTCGACAACCGAGTTCTTATTATATTAATTATTCTAAAAATTAACTTTAATTTTGTTTTCTATCTACGGGTTAATTCACTTTCGAATTGCTCTTCAATGTTAGGTTGGTTCAACTCTCTCTGTGATGGAATTTCTGCAGATCGTCATGTACTTCCGGCTGTGGATGGCTGACCAATGGAAATTCAGTCGATCCCAGAATTCTCACTGGTTGCTTGCTGTTCACACCGGATGTTTACATTTAGTTAGATTTGTTTAGTACTGCATCATTTTCATGTATATTTTCGGATATTGTTATTTTTCTTAAAATGCATCAACTATAATTTTTTGTAGAGTAACTGGGGAAACTCCTCTTCTACAATTCTAAGGTACTTATTTTGATATTTCTTTTAAATTCAAAGGTATATAAATTAATAAGATAACTGATTTGTGAACAACATATCCAGTGCGATTTCTTGGGCAATCCAGTGTTATGGCCTGTTTGAATAGGCCCCCCGGCATGGGGAGGCCTTACAGTAAGGCCAAAAGCAGCCAAGTTTAAATCAATCAATCAATCAATGCTTCAGCTGTTAACTATGATAAATACAGCTTAAATATTCTGAAATATTCTTACTTTAGAAGATATATAATAAATATCAAATATATATATAACATCTTATTAGAAAATATATTAATATTCTTTCAATTACATTTTTTTCCATAGTTCTGAATCAAGAAGAAATTGTCCTAATAGTTTGCAAACATTGAATCTGATTGAGAGTTTAGGATGATTTAAAATATTTGAGATTGTGAATTCATTAATACCTAAAGAGTTTAGTTCATTGAAAAAATTTTCCCCAGCTTTTTTTGTATTTTGGGCAATTAAGGAGAACATGATTAATGGATTCATAAGTTTGGCAAAAATTACAATTAGGTGAATCTATTTTTTTTATTGAGTATAAGAATGGATTGAGTGTGATAGCTCCAGTTCTTAATTTTAATATTTTAACTAATATATATCTAGGAAGATTAAAGTTGATTATATACTGTATATCAGAAGATAATAAAAATCTATAGTTATGTTTCAAACTACCATTGAGTTTAAAATAATTATTTGTTAAATGGAACACATGCTTGTTAATTAAGGTTTTAAATTGAGTGTAAAAGTGCAATGTTTGTGTAAAATTTGATAAATGGAGTGCTTCTTTCGCAAGCTCATCAGCCTTTTCATTAGCAGAAATATTGCAGTGAGCAGGGATCCACTGCAATATTATATTATTAAGGAGATACTTTACATTAAAGTTAGTCAATGTGATAATTTGATAGATGAATTGAGAAAAGTTGGAATAATATAAATCTTGTTGCAACACATTTAAAGCACATTTAGAATCAGAGTATATTACAAAATTTTTAAGTGTAAAATTTTTAGTAATGTATATTATAGCCTCTATTATAGCTACAATTTCTGCTTGCGTAATTGAAATTATGGATGGGAGTTTTGTAGCTTTAGAATATTCTATGGAGGGAATATAGAAAGCAGCTGATGCTGCAAAAATTTCATTTTGAAGAGAACCATCTGTGTAAACACTAATATGGTTATGATATTTCATTTTACAATAAGAATTGGATAACATGTTTAAATTTTCAATTGAGTATGATTTTTTGGAGTTGATATTTGGTACATTTTCACAGATTGTAGGTTTGTGAAAGCTCCAATCAGCTATGAAGTAAAATGTATCTCCAGAAAAGGAGATATTAAGAATAACTTTTAAAAGCGGATCATCATCTAATTTTAGATGGTATTTCCTGAAGATTTTTTTGTTATATCTAAAATTTGAAATGAAAGGGTGATTTGGGAGTTTAAGATGTAATTTTGCAAGATATCTCAATAATAATATTTTAGTTCTGATATTGTAAGCCTCTTGCCATCACTTTCAAACCACCAAAACTTCATATTTCTAGCATAAATTAAAAATAATGGTTTTGCTTAAGCTCTCGGAATTTTCCAACCTATTCCATCATCAGAAAAGGCTATTAAAACTATTGAGAAATCTGCGAAATGCGAATCGTAATATTTCATCAATACCCATCTAATCCAAAGAAAATTTTTAATCGATCTCTAAGAACAAAGAAGGTTATGTCTAAAAATGTACAGACAGATAGACGGACAAGCGCCAAAGGCAAAACATTAGTTAATTTTCTTTAAATTAGTTGAAAGGAACTCTAAGAGCCAAAATATAGTAGTAGGCTAATTTACATCCAGTGATGAAAGATTACTTAATATCATTTATTGGACAACCACTGAAGAGGATATTTTTTATTTCGCAATTCATATTAAAAATTCAGTAATTAATAAACTGTTTGGTAATAGTGTATGTGGACATATTATGACATACAATCGGGGTTTAAATAAGTACCATATAAAAAAAGTGGTGGCACTAGCTTTGTACAAGCTAGTGTCACTGTTACACAAGCTAGTGTCACAAGTTAGTGCATGTTCAAAATGATGCAGTTGAAAATGAGTTAGTCAAGATCTCCATCGCATCAGTATTCATCACCTGTTTCTGTAACTATATGTAGTTATTCTATTATCTTTTTCTCAGAGAAGCTGAGGATGCTTATCTGACATGAAGGATTTTTATTTAATATAATATGCTCTTACAATCTTCTTGTTAGTTCGTTTTTAACTCATGATGCTGTTTTAATCAAAGAAATAAAATTTAGTTACTAAAGAATCTTTTTAAATATAAATTTCTAAACAATATTATTTGGCTAGAATACATTTCCCTAATAAAATATTAGAAAAATTCCCTTTAGATCAATGGGAATCTAATTGTGAAGCTATAATTCTTTTAAAATATGCATATAATGGAGAAAACGACTGAATATAAATTAAAGATCACTATCAAATCTATTTAAATACGGATTTTTATCAATATTCGTTCTGCATTTAAAGAGTTATGGAGGCTGGAATATTAAACAATAAATTGTTTAATAAAAATCATTCACAATTGTCCAATATTAAAATAATCATTGTGCATACTTCCAAAATGTATGCTTTTTATTAAATGGTTTGAAACAATACGTATTGTTTAAGTTTTAATTAATTTCGAGGCAAATTCTTATGATGCATTTCTGTAGCGAAATATTCGAGTTTCTATAACTCTATAAATACTGAACTTATGTTGAAAATCGAGATTTAAATAGATTTGATTATGATCTTTAATTTATCGTCAGACACAATTATCCGTTAAATGACATAGCACCGAAATTCTCTTAACACTGTGATACGCAGGGCACAATTGCATAGCACAATTTGGTTTGAGGAATACGTTTTGCATTTACGTGTTTGACGTTATATTCGTACATAGCTGTCTTTTTTTACACAATAAAGTTGATGAGTTGAGCCAATATTGAGTGTGCATGAGCGTATTATGTTACTAAGCCACAATACCCGCTCCCGACATCCTCGGCACAAAATATACGCATAAATTCCATTATTGGCTTGATATGATGGAAAAATGTGCTACATTTTATGGTTTTTGATAGTGCAATATATTCTTCCCAATAGAAAGTGTCTCATGACACTGCTTCCTGGCGTGACGGGGGTGGCTCAGTCGGTAGCGCGCCAGGCTAGTAATCTGTAGTTCCCAGGTTCGAGTCCCAGCTGGGTCAGCGTTGAGATTTATCTCCGCAAAAACTCCCTGCCCACGGTCAGTAGGGGACACCGATGGGCTTGGAAAGGCCGCCGTCCGTCGGATGGGACGTTAAGCCGTGGCCCCGTGTGCGGGAGAGCCATACCCTGTGCACGTTAAAGAACACGCTGGATGGCCTTGACGGGAGGCTACCATCTGTCTCCCAACAGCTGTTCCAGTGGGTCCCCTCCCCCGACCTTCTCTGAGCCTTCGGGGTCCATGTGACCTGGCCAGCCCATGGTGTGCAAAAAAGTGCCGCTCAGAGGTAAAACAACCCAACTGCTTCCTGGCTATAACTTTGAGAAATATCAAAACGTTGACCATTTTAGAATCAATTTTATTTAAAAAAAAGGAAAATTCAGACGAATTTTTTGGTAATCCCACAAAACATGTTCATATTTTAAAAAACTGTCAATTACAAAATTATTTTTTTAATTATTTACGAAAAACAATTTACTGCAAATATTTTTATCAAACCGCAGCACTTAAAATCAAAATAAATTCTGAATTTAAACAGAATCCAATTACCTGGAATTCTAATTTTAAGGTGTTAATAAAACGTTTTTACTGATACACGCATGAATATATAATTTCCCTTTTAAGCTATTTACGAATTTCAAACCATTAAACATCGTTATATAATAATTGTGTATATATATATATTCAAAAGTAAGGCAAATATTTACAATTAAAATTTCAAAATCTTCGCAAAAAAGGAGCAGAAATTTTTTAAAACTTTTAATTTTTTTTTGCTCCGAAATAAATAAGAGAAAAGAGAAAATATTTCGATTTAGATTCTAAAGAATCATCTGAACAAGGAGAAAGTTTTTGGTTGAAAGGGATTCGCGGGAAAAAAACGTTTGGAAACAATGTCTTACATCATTTGTCGATTCATAAATAAATAAAATAAATACTCCCTCAAGCAACTGCTTGCCACACAGGTCTGACATGACCCTGTCAGTTTATAAACCATAATAAAAGGTCCGCGCTTGGCTACAGATCTAAGGGACCTGGGTTCGAGCCCTGGGTAAGGCATGGATGTGTGTATCGTTTTTCTGTTGAGATTCTGCCAATCTCACAGGCCTACTGTGGCATATAAACTGACAGGTCCTGTCAGATCTCTATGGCAAGCAGCTGCTTGGAGGGGGTATTTATTTTTATTTTATTAATAGAAGGTCTTAGAGGATGACGGGACCTCAGCCGAAAAACGACACATACATCAATGTCTTACCCGGGGCTCGAATCCAGGTCCTTAGATCAGTAGCCAAGCACGCAAACCACTCGGCAACGGGACGGCTCTTTCATAAGCTATTTATAAGTCAATCAGCCAATGACAAAAGAGAGCCATAGTTTCTTCACCTGTCTCAATTGCTTCTATACATGCATCGTCACTGATATTTTGACAATTTCAGAGTGGTAGCTAAAAACCGCTTTGGAGGATTTTTCTAAGAACCAAATAATATTGTTTAGAAATTTATATTTAAAAAGATTTCTTAGTAGCTAAATTTTATTTCTTTTATTAAAACAGCATCATAAGTTGAAAACGAACTAAACAAGAAGATTGTAAGGGCATATTAAAAAATAAAAATAAATAAATACCCCCTCAAGCAGCCGCTTGCCACAGAGGTCTGACAGGAGACTGTCAGTTTATATGCCACAGTAGAAGATCTGAGAGGATGGCAAGGACCTCAGCAGAAAATAACACGAACATCCATGCCTTACCCGGGGCTCGAACCCAGGTCCCGTAGATCAGTAGCCAAGCGCGCTAACCACTCGGCCACGGGACGGCTAGCCATTACATTAAACAAAAATCCTTCAGTGTCAGATAAGCATCCTCAGTTTCTCTGAGAAAAATATAATAGAACAACTACATACAGTTACAGAAACAGGTGATGAATGCTGATGCGATAGAGAACTTGACTCTAACTCATTTTCAACTGCACCATCTTTAACATGCACAACAGTGAGAGCAGAAATCACCACATCAGATGTTTCGGATGATAAATTTTTAATCAAGTCTTCCTCAACTGGCATTTTATCGTAGCACGTCTTGTACATCAGTATCGCTATTGTGTTCGCAAATGCTTGTGTTACCCATGGCCACTGTGCTTGTGTTACCCACGATGTTAGCAAGGGAATTTTTGAGCGCCTCTGGGATGGTTTTCTTTAAATCAACTTCTGGGTTAACGTAACCTGATTGGGATAAATCGTTGACAATTGCTGTTGCGTACAAGTTCCTATTTTCAGCGGACAGTTGGAATTTACTAAGCAATGAGTGGAAGACAAAAGATGTGTCCAACTCTCTCGTCAAATGTGTCGTAAAGGAAAGATACAATTTAATAACATGCTCTGATGGAGGTAGTTGATGGGATTTTGATGCTACAAACAAATGTGGTATCTTTGGTATCTTTGTTTTTAACGTTTGAAAGTCTTCAAATATTCTTCAACGTTTAGGAACAGCAACGGTTGTGTTTCGTCTACGTCTACAGCAAGTGTCAAAGGCTTTAATATTTTTTGGACAGCTCTTCTGGTTTTTGGCCTGAAATTTTCTGCGTTGTCGTTGACGACTAGAAATAAGGCTTCAGTCAATGCCGACATTTTCCTCTCGTTCTTTTCATTGACGGCTTCATCTTCTCCGTATTCTTCGAGGCCCAACATTTCAATCATGTAGGAAGGAAATTCCGCTAATACCTTACTCATCGCAAGTCCAGACTTCGCTCTTCTTAAATCTCGAATCAAATTTCTCACTAGCTTCTTTATATTTTCCTTCTCTTCTTCCGAAAATGCGACAGACTCTACTACGCGACGCACGAAGGATTTTGTGAATGTTTCAGCTCTTCTTGGGGATTTAGACACTGCTACGTGACGCACGAATGATTTTGTGAATGTTTCAGCTCTGCTTCGGGAATTTGTGAGTTCAGAAACCAGAGAGTCTTGGACATCAGTAAGGCTTTCGGCTAAATCATAGTTATTGCACTGAATACAGACAAAGACCAGCCTGATCATGTACAGCTTTGATATGGTGACTGTCATAGATGTACCAAGCTATGAGACTGGTGTACACGTTGTTCCAGGCACCTGTTGTAGTTATTACTAAAAATTCCTTGTTTGTTCTGCTGTTAAGTGCAATAAAAGCGTTACATACTCACAGCACGGGATACTACATGAGATATAGTTCATTTCCCAGTATTTCTCTTTTCTTTAACATCAAGTTTCAAATTTTATTTGATGCCACTATCTTCGCTGTTATATTCTGCCAATGCTGGGTATAAGGGAAATATTTTCTTGAACTTGGTGGGATCTGAACCCCACCCAGTTATATACGAGATGGTATATAAAAAATATAAAAATATGTAAAAAATAAATTACCAGTCGGATCGCCTTAGTGTGTTTCTATTGTTGTGCACGAGCCTGAATTGGGCTGTTTTTACCACTTAGCAGCACTTTTTTTTTGTACACAATAAGTTAAATTGCCAGGTCACAAGGACCCGAGGGCTCAGAGAAAGTTGTGGGACAGCTGTGGGAGAATAACTGTTGTTGGGAGACATATGTATCCTCCCGTCAAGGCGATCCAGCGTGTTCTTTAATGTGCACAGGGTATGGCTCTCTCTCGCACACTCGGGGTCATGGCTTAACGTCCCATCCGACGGACAGCGGCCTTTTCAAGCTCATCAATATCCTCTACTCACGTAGGCAAGACGGTGAGTTTTGCGGAGATAAATCCCAATGTTGGCCCAGCTGGGACTCGAACCTGGGAACCGCAGATTACAGGTTTGGCGCGCTATCGACTGAGTCACCACCGCCCCACACGAGTCTGAAATGTTCTGATGAAGAGACACTTTATTTGCATTCATAACATCGACTTGAGACTAGGGTATGAGACATAACAACAGGGATGTTCTTGATAAGCGGCCAGTAGCTCACTGGTCAGAGCATCTGATAAGTTATCAAGAAGTCATGGGTTTCGATCTCGCCCGACTAAAGAAAATTTTCTTCCTATATCCAGTATTAGCATTTCATGTCGTTCATTTTCCTTTTATATAAAAAAATGCAGTAATTATAAATATCTGAACTTGTAAAGCTACTTTGTAATTATCACGTATGTACTGTCGCTCAAAAAAGTATCCAAACACTACGGTTGATTACAAAATTCAGAAAAAATATCTGGCAACGATTTTTTTAGAAGTTAGTGAGCTGGAAACCTCCGTGTCACGTGACACGAAGGTTGCCACATCACTAATTTCTAAAAAACTCTTTGCCACATATTTTTTCCGAATTCTGTAATCAACCATGGTGTTCGGATACTTTTTTGAGCTACTGTACAGCATTTATAGAAACTTGAATTGCAAATTTACAATTTTTTTAAACTTTTTAGGAAGTTTTTATAAAATTAATAATCTTACTGTTATCTTATGGATTCAAGTTTATGTTTTTTTTTAAGAATATAATTTTTATTCATAAGAGTAAAGAATACAAATACATTTACTATTTGACCCGCAAAGCTAAATAGCTTATCTGCAGGAAAATGAATAAATTAAATTAAACATAGGTCATTCAGCCACAAAAATGGTGTACATCAAATAAATCCACAAAACACAACACATAATAATCAGCTAAATAGAAGATCCAAAATAATTCGTTAATTCCATTTTCAGTGTTCTAAAAGAATCTATATTTAGTATTTCTTTTGGGATAGCATTAAATATAACTGGAACTTATAATTGGAGGTACAATTTCCGTAATTGTTTCGAAAATTTCGCAATTTGTAATAACCTTGGTTTTGAAGTCTTGTATTTTTATTGTGTTGAATTTTTAGTTTGTAAGTTTCGTCAAAAACTTTTAATTATTAAATTATATTTATATAAATTACTGTAAGATAATAGTATATATAATTTACTGTAAGATAATAAAAATTTTAATCTATCTGTAGAAGTTTTATAATTTTTTTGCAAATGAAACGGAATAATATTTTTAGCTATTATAGACTGCAGTTTTTCTATTTTATTTATGTTAGTTAAGTTAGTTGTTCCATGCACAATTATTCCATAATTTAAAATAGATTTGCATATTGCTTTATAAAATAATAACAGGTTTCCCCATTTAGTACGTATTTCAATTTTTGAATTTTTATCGCTGATATTCTCAAGCTTTCACATGTGTCGGATATATGGGCATTCCACTTAAAATATTCATCAAAAATGATTCCTAAGTATTTTATTTGATTTACTTGCTCAACAAGTGGACAACTACATAATGATTTACAATTCGAAGCATCATTTTTCTTTTAGCAATTTATTTTATGAATTTTTGATAAAGAGGTTTTGATCAATATGAAATCCTGGTGAATGTATAATCATCAATTTTGTTTTTTTCTCATTTAAATAGATTTTATTATGATTTAACCGTCTAATAATATTATTGTAATCTGTTTGAACCTCTGATCATTTAAATATTTGTGGCATTATACAGTGTGCAAATTCCATAAATAATTTCCTTTCATTCTTGACAAGTATTAATATTTTTTTTGATAAAAAGGCAATTAATATTTTCAATTGTTCTGTTGGATTTTTCTAACCATCTAGACTTTTGAGTTTCTGAGATATTGAACATTGGGAGATGGGCATTTCCGAACCGTATTTTTGCATATACGCGTAAAATTTTCGCATGTTACCGCCACTGTATACTTGAATGTACAGGGTGATTCAGTTAAGCATGTACAAACTTCTGGGAGGGGTAGGTTGCACAAAGATGAATCGGAATCATATAGCAATGCAGGGTTGGTAACAGCATCTTCACGCAGTAGATGGTGTTGTTCGACGCGGTAGATGGCATTGTACAGCCACGGGACTGCACAACGTCCTCGCAGGTGACCGTCATTCGCGAACCACCAACAGAGGTAGTAGGATGGCCGATTACACAAACCCGGAGTTGGCCGATATGCATCTCCCATACGGGACTGTGGACTGCAATGGGCGAGACGTTGTGCGCGTGTACCAGGAACGGTACCCGATGAGGCGTACTCCCAACCACCAGATGTTTGCACGGCTGCATCAGAGGCTATGTGACACTGGTTCCTTCCAGAGTCTGCCAGGAGTCGTGAACGATGGGCACGGACCCCTGACATGGAGGATAATGTGCTACGTCATACAAAAGACACTCCAAGTGCCAGTACTCGAGCAATCGCCCACCGGGTCGGTCTTTCCCAATCCACCGTATGGAGGATTATGCACGATAACTAATTGCATCCATATCATGTGCAACACGTCCAGACACTGAAGCCTGAGGATTACCCAAAGCGCATTGCATTTGCGCAATGGTACCTGCAGAAGGGTGTGGCAGAACCCCAATTTCCCGCTTCTGTGATGTTCACAGACGAGGCATGCTTTACACGGGAAGGTATCTTCAATGCATATAATTCGCATGCATGGTCGGTGGAGAACCCCCATGCTACACGAACACGTACAGCACAAAACCGTTTTGCTGTAAATGTTTGGTTTGGCATTGTCGGGGACCACTTAATAGGCCCATACCTCATGCCTGTTCTTTGGACGGAAGGAGTTACCGGATATTTCTGGTAACTCTTGCCAGAACTTTTGAATGAACAACAGGTCCCTCATCCGAGTAGCGAAAAACCGCGAACCTCCAGCAAGGTTTGGGCCAACCACGGCTCACTGTAGCGCAACTCGCCTAAAATTTGAATGCTGGTGACAGCAGTA
This sequence comes from Ryuthela nishihirai, assembly GCA_038380435.1. Classification (NCBI taxonomy): domain Eukaryota; kingdom Metazoa; phylum Arthropoda; class Arachnida; order Araneae; family Heptathelidae; genus Ryuthela; species Ryuthela nishihirai. Next base: position 36,236,981 of record JAWZYU010000030.1, read on the forward strand.
TTGTTTCATAACACACAGTACATCCAACCCTGCTGAAAATGGAGCCGTGGGCCGCTCCGAGTGCCCATGCTAACCTCACTTCTAGTATTGTTTCATAACACACAGTACATCCAACCCTGCTGAAATGGAGCCGTGGGCCCCTCCGAGTGCCCATGCTAACACCTCGCATTACAGGCGTCGAAAGCGCCTGTAATAGGCACGCGAGCATCAAAACTGGACCTTGAATGATTGGAAGAAGATCGTCTGATCTGATGAATCTCGTTTCCTGTTGCACCATGTGGACTGTCGGGTACGTGTCTGACGTTTATCTGGGAAAATGTTGGCACCAGGATGCACTGTGGGATGAAAACAAGCCAGTGGTGGAAGTTTAATGCTTTGGGCAATATTCTTCTAACACACCCTGGGTCCAGTCATTCATGTGCAGCAAATATGACGTCTACCACTTACGTAAACATCATTGAAAACAGGTACATACTTTCATGGCAACGGTATTCTCCTCTAGTAGTGCCTTCTTTCAGCAGGATAATGCGCCATGACATACTGCCCGGTTTGTTCGAGAATGGTTCTCATAACATGAGGAGGACGTCTAGGTATTGCTCTGGCCTCCAAATTCCCCCGACATCAATCTAATCGAGCATCTGTGGTTTACCTTAGAGCAGCATATCCGATCTGCGGCTGCTCAACCACGTAACTTACAAGAGTTAAAGGAGCTGCTGGTAAAGTGTCGGTACCAGATCCACAAGATAACTTTAGAAATCTTATAGCGTTCATGCCTCGCCGGGTAAGAGCTGTTTTGGCAGCACGTGGAGGACCAATATCATATTAGGCAGGTGGTCATAATTATGGTTTTGGCTCTTCTGTATATGTAGTCCCATATCAGGAGAGCCATACTTCATGCATGTTAAAAAACACTCTGGATGACATTGACAGGTGGCTTCCATCTATCTCCTAACAGTTGTCCAGTGGCCTCTTCCTTGAACCATCTCTGAACCTTTGAGGTCCTCGTGACCTGGCCATCTAGTGTGTGCAAAAACGTGCCATTAAGAAGTAAAACAACCCACAACTCGTATTCCATTGCATTTAAGCACTTTTTCTGTAAAAAAAAAAATAAATAAATACCCCCCTCAAGCAGTTGCTTGTCACAGAGGTCTGACAGGAGCCTGTCAGTTTATATGCCATGGTAGAAATTCTGAGAGGATGGCGGGACTTCAGCAGAAAAACAACAGAACACCCATGCCTTACTTGGGGCTAAAACCCAGGTCCCTTTGATCAGTAGCCAAAGAGTGCTATCCACTCGGCCAAAAAAATGTTTTTTTTAGTTTTAAAAAACAATATTTTAAATTTAAAAAGTGCATTTCAGATATATTGCCATATGCTCCGTGAATCCTAGATTAGATCCCTACCATATATACACACCGTTTATGACAATGTTCACAGTATAGGTATTTTTCTCCTTCTCTAGAATTTTATTTAAATATATCTAATTATGTCGAATTGCTATCGTTAAAAAATAAAAATTAATATACGCCATAGTGGAAAGTCTGTGAGGAAAACAATAGAAATATTCGTGCCTTATCTGTGGCTAACCACTCGACCACGGTTAAGTGCTTAAAAAACTTATTTATAACTACACAGTTATTTATGTCGCCGATAGAGGTCACCACTCTGCATAAGAAAATTTCACCACACACTCCATCTTCCTAATCTTTTGATGAGTTCGATCATACCCATACAAGGAAAAATTAGGAGTTTTTCTTTTCGGTCTTTAGGAAAAATTAGGAGTTTTTCTTTTCGGTCTTTAGGAAAAATTAGGAGTTTTTCTTTTCGGTCTTTAGGAAAAATTAGGAGTTTTTCTTTTCGGTCTTTAGGAAAAATTAGGAGTTTTTCTTTTCGGTCTTTAGGAAAAATTAGGAGTTTTTCTTTTCGATCTTTAGGAAAAATTAGGAGTTTTTCTTTTCAGTCTTTAGGAAAAATTAGGAGGGTTTTTTTTCGGTCTTTAAGAAAAATGTGTATATATCTACAATTTTTTATTGGTTTTGGTTGTTATCCTTCTAACAGAAGAGGGGAAACCCCTTTTCTCTCCTCCTTAAACCTTTTACTGTACCCATAGTTAGCTGGCTTTTCAGCTTTCCACTTCTCACAGTGAATAATCGTAAAAGCAAGAATACTTACAGAATCAGTGCAATTAAGCGTTTTACAAAAACGTTTGCCGTGAATTCTAAAAAAGCTCATTCACGGATTGAGCATACCTAGGATTGCATGGGGTAGCTCAGTCGGTAGCGCGCCTGGCTCGTAATCTGTAGTTCCCAGGTTCGAGTCCCAGCTGCGTCAGCGTTGAGATTTATCTCCGCAAAATTCCCCGGCCTGCCCACGGTCAGTAGGGGACACCGATGGACTTGGAAAGGCCGCCGTCCGTCGGATGGGACGTTAAGCCGTGGCCCCGTGTGCGGGAGAGCCATACCCTGTGCACGTTAAAGAACACACTGGATGGCCTTGACGGTAGGCTACCATCTATCTCCCAACAGCTGTTCCAGTGAGTCCCCTCCCCCAACCTTCTCTGAGCCTTCGGGGTCCATGTGACCTGGCCATTTAGCCCATGGTGTACAAAAAGTGCCGCTCAGAGGTAAAGCAACCCAACCTAGGATTGCAAAATTTCCTTTCGTGGGAATGACTCTCCTTTCTTCGGAAATAAATGTCCTTACTACTTATTTCTTGTGAAAATGTCTTTTCTTTCATGAAAAATCATTGAAGAAATAAAATTCAACGAGTTCTAAGATCTGGTTCGAATAAAAACCTTGTTACATGCAGGGAAGTTGACTCAAAAGTAGCTCTCTGAGCATGTCTGTTTCCTGCAATTTCTTAATGTGTAAAAGCAATTCTAACACTCTTTGAGAAAAAGTGTTAGAACCGTTGCTTAGTATCAGTACGTAATATATATATGCCTGTCATATTTTATGAAAAAGTGGAATCAACCGATTATTTCCTATTTATTCCATAATGGGCAATTTCGCCTATATTTTGACGGTAATGTATAATTTTTTTATAGCGTGTCTTATGATAAACTAGGAAGAATCATACATTACCGCCAAATTATACAAGAAATCTCCCTGGAGGAACAAATAGGAAACAATCCGAATTCTGTTGTTCGTTGCATATATTTTTTCTGAAATCAGCAGGCATGTATTTCACATAGGGTTTGGTTGGTACCTTCGCGGTAGCAAGCAAACTTCCCGTGGAACCAAGTGTATTAAATGGAGTTACTCAAATCGCCAATAGAGGTCACCACTAAACAGAAGATTATTTCACCACTGAGATCTTCCATCTGATCACTCAAGATTAGTAGCGAGATAGAGAGCTTTGTCCCCATCGCGACCCACATATAATAGAATTTTTATTCCGTTTATTTATGATCTTTTTTCCACTTTTTCATTTTGGGTAGGGAAAAAAGTTTCGGATCTCAGAGGCGATGGAGACGCTCGCCTGGGGTTCGAGTTTCATAGGGACCTCACGCAGTCAAAACTAGATATTTTTTGCCAACTTTTCGTTATTAAAATGTTTCCCAATCAGTATGATCAACTATTTGCACACCTAGCGATTTTTCGTAGTTAATACTAAGTATGAGATAAACAGGAGTGGAATAGGTATTGCTGCTGGGACTTTTAAGAATCTATGGAGAGTGTGGAGAACCAAGTGTGTGGAGAACCATAGTTTGGTTCTTTCTAGGGTTAGTTAAGGTAGTGAAACTTTAACTTTTTATAAACAAGTTAGTAGGAAACTCGATGCCTTTAATTCTAGATGCTTGCGCAGTACCTTGGGCATTAAGTGGCTCAACTTTCTAAGTAATGATGAAGTTAGGCAAAGGAGACGGCAACCTCCTTTGAGCAACATATTGTGCAGAGAGAGACTCCGTTGGTTTGGCCATGTTTCCCGTATGGGTAATTATTGATTAGTGAATAGGGTAATGAACAGTGTGCCTAAAGGCCTCAGAAAGAGGGGGAGACCTAGGCTGCGGTGGGCGTACAATGCCAAACAAGACCTAGATAGAATTGGTGTGCAGTGGTCAGATACAGCAGATGTAGCTCTGAACAAGGCCCGGATCTAGAAAAAAATCGAGGGAAAAGACTAAATTTCCAATACAGTATAACATTCCTCCCTCGGTTTTACATGTCTTTAAAAATTTTCTTGAAAAATGCATGAAATGTAAATGTTTCCTAATTTTTTTTGCCTCTATTACCATTATTAGCATTGTGGAAGGGGAGGGGGCGTGGCCCCTTCCCTCCCTCTAGATGTGTCCCTTCCCCACGGAACATGTGTTTGGAGAACTAAATTGCACCGTCTGGGTGGACCTTGTAGCCCATGATTGCTTATGGATGATGTTTATGATAACAGCGTGATTTTTTTTTGTTTAAATACAGTACAAAGAACAGATGTTTTTGTTTAAATTCATTTTTTTAAAATATGTGCAAGATTATGTAATACATATTTAGTGTTTTAGTATGCATTTCTGTAATTCAATTTATTTAGCCTGTTGGAAACATTTCTTCATTCGTAGATTGTAAACATTTCTATAAGTTGAACTGTCTCTCCCTCCCCCACATCGGGAACATCCCGAACTTTTTGCGCCTACATCTTCCAGATATGCACATACTCATGATTTGGTTTCGGGGAGGGGAGAGTACTCGAGAAATTTGAAATTCGGATCCGATATTTCAGTTCTGAAATTTTAAAGTATGTTTATGAAATGAATATATATCAGAAATTAGAAATTTATACGAATACTTGAAACGTATTTTACAAAACAAAGATTTATGTAGTACTTTATAAAACACTACACTTACGAATCAACTACATGTACCTATACAGGCCTGGATTCAAAAATAATCGAGGGGGAGGGAGGCAAGAAGCACATGGAGCAGAAAAAATATAAAATAGGGGGCCAAGAGATTGGATTTCCGATTAAGTGTAACATTTCTCTCTCTATTTCACAGGTCTTTAAAACATTTCTTGAAATATTCATTAAATATAAAAAATTAATACTTTTTGCCTGTTTCACTATGTAGAATTCTGAATATATAGTTTTCTGAAAGGGGGACCATGGCCTCTTCTTCCCCACCCCTCCCTACATCCGGTCCTGAGCCTATATAATAATCTACAAAGTTAAACCTGCTGCTGAAAATGACAATCGCCTGAAAGAATTCAGTATAGAAAAGTCATATCCAGTTGCCGATGAGAAACAAGTTTTATTTTATTAAGATGCCTTGAGACAGAATGCATTGCAATGGCAGGAATGCAATTTTAGCGAAAAAATATAAATATAACTTGTTAGAGATGACGATATTTTGTATTTAGGAAATTATTATCATCTATTATTTTTAAAAGTAAATTATGTTAACTGCAACCATTTAGTACATTTTACCTTGGGAAGTACTTAGCCTTGGCGCTATGCCATTAATCAGTATGCATAAAACAATCTAACTCCGTGCCGTGTAAAACAGGGTCTATCACCGTCTTTAAACGAAACTGGTTCGGTTTTTTAAGCGGTGTAAAACTGGGTCTGTCATCGTATTTAAACGAAATTGGCAGCATTTTCTTGACCATGTAAATCGAGTGGGGTTGTTTTACCTCTGATCGGCACTTTTTTGCACACCATGGGCTAAATGGCCAGGTCACATGGACTCCGAAGGCTCAGAGAAGGTTGTGGGAGGGGACCCACTGGAACAGCTGTTGGGAGACAGATGGCAGCCTCCCGTCAAGGCCATCCAGCGTGTTCTTCAACGTGCACAGGGTATGGTTCTCCCGCACACGGGGCCACGGCGTAACGTCCCATCCGACGGACGGCGGCCTTTCCAAGTCCATCGGTGTCCCCTATTGACCGTGGGCAGGGCGGGGAATTTTGCGGAGATAAATCTCAACGCTGACCCAGCTGGGACTCGAACCTGGGAACTAGCAGATTACGAGCCTGGCGCGCTACCGACTGAGCCACCCCCGCCCCTATGTAAATCGAGAGATGGAATCGAATATAGAAGTTTTAATATATTAATGATACCTTGCCACACTGAACTTTCTTATTCTGGGTCAATGTAAAAGTAAACAAACATTGATATTCAATACACACAACTGCAGTTAGTATAATTTCTCCCTTTTTCTGCTTCACCAATAAATTATTTGCATCGCGATAATTAAAATTATTGCAATCGTCAATAAACGAAATTTGTTTTCATTCTGTCACTCGCAATCTAGAAAAAACAAAATTTACTAACAGTTAATCAATAGCTTCTCAACAAATCTGTGGAACGTTAATCAACTTTAAGCACAGGTCACAAAAACTCCAAGAGTTCAGAGCTGAGTAGAGGAAAGTGATCCATTGGATGACACTTAGGAGACAGATGGAAACTTCCTTTCAAGGTCATGTTTTTTAAACAAAGTAAGAGTCTCGTGTATCCAGGGCGGCAACTTAATTATCCCATCCGACGGACGGAGCCTTTCGTATCTCTGTCAGTGTACAGTCGCTCAAAAAAGTATCCGAACACTATGTTTGATTACAGAATCCAGAAAAAATATCTGGCAACGATTTTTTTAGAAATTAGTGATCTGGCAACCTTCGTGTCACGTGACACGAAGGTTGCCGGATCACTAATTTCTAAAAAAATCGTTGCCAGATATTTTTTCTGGATTCTGTAATCAAACATAGTGTTCGGATACTTTTTTGAGCGACTGTAGGTGGTCATATTATTTTGATACTAGATCGTGTGGGCTCACTCACGGAAATATTGAGCGTGTACAGTTACCGTTCACAGCAAACTGGAGGGTGTGCAGTAACTGCACACGCTCCAGTTTGGACAGCAGTTACTGCACACGCTCCAGTTTGCTGTGAACGGTAACTAGTTGCTGTACCCGCTCCAGATATTTTTCCTGAATTCTATAATCACGTGACACGAAGGTTGCCAGATCACTAATTTCTAAAAAAATCGTTGCCAGATATTTTTTCTGGATTCTGTAATCAACCATAGTGTTCGGATACTTTTTCGAGCGACTGTACTCTATCTGACAGAGGGTAGGATAGAGCTTAAAATAATGGAAAAAATCTTAGAAATGAGTGGGGTATTCGAACATCCTGTTGCTAGCTTGTCTCACTACTGGGATAGCATTACCCGGAATAACGTAAGCGTCAATTGTTTGTTGATTTTAGTTCTGCGCGATTCACGTTTTAATATGCTCATGATTGATTGATTGACAGCTATTGATAGACCATTAATCAATAATCTACGACAACGGGAAGCTTCGATTGCTTTGCAATGTAGTCATGCTATTTCCGAGAATTTAGTATCGGTAAGTTGGGGGAGGGGTGTCTGAGAATAAGACTAGTGTAGAATTTCCCAATTACTAAAATATTTCACCTGACAGGAAAGGTTAGAATTATATTCTATACGGAATAAAATTTAATACTTCTTATTTAAACTTATTTTTATTTTCGGACATATACTACGAGGCTAAAATATACAAAGACACTTGTTTGGATTTCAAAACAGGTAGACAAGTTTGAGATTTCGTATAAGATGACCGGATTTTCGTGCAGCATCCGGAACCCCTGGTCCCACACCCCAGCGTTTAAGCGGTGGGTGTGGACCAGGGGTTCCGGATGCTGCACGAAACTTTGTATGAGAAGACAATGTATGTATGTAATTTGTATGAGAAGACAATGTATGTATGTAATTTGTATGAGAAACTTTGTATGAGAAGACTTCTCATAAAAGGCTCAACCTTGTATGAGAAGGACTATACAACTATGAATACTTTCTAGCACCCTTCTCTGTCCTATATGTTGCAAATGAAATAGAAAAAAAAAGATCCCTTCCCTCTACCGAACTCTTACCCTTGGGATACTAGTGACTTGGTCATTTAACCCATAGTGTGCACATTAATGAGTGTCAGAGGTTTCCCTATAGCACTATTCTTTAAAATTTTCAAACTTAAAACAAAGCTTCTGCAGTTGATGTTATGCTTATGGTTTGAAAAAAAGTAATTCAGTTTTTAAAACAAACATTAAGAATGAGAATTAAAAGGATTGACGACAATACTTTACTTATTCAGGAAAAAATTTTATTTCTGCTATTCGAAACAAAGTTAATGCAAAAAATAAAATCACAATATCTTAAAAAGTTGCAATTAAAACTACTATAGTCAATCTCTTTCTAAATTCAAATAATCACATAAAGAGTTACACATATGAAGCTTACGGATTCGGTCTGGTAAATCCAATCTTTTGCCAAGTCGTTCTCTGATTGCACATCTGCACAATTGTTGAAGATTGCAAGGCGCTCGATCCGTGTAATTTATTTCAATGAAATTATCTCTTCCTCTGTCTTTGTGCTCAATAATATCTGTCGGTAAAACGGAAGAAGACATTGGAATAGCCCTAAGGATCAGGAACAATTTTTCTTCTGCGATCTTTATCTTTTCCTCACTGACATCAACAAACAAGCATCCAATCTCACTGCTTGGTATACCGAAAACACGCCAAAGCACAAGGCATTTCATTACAGTAAGTTTTGAAGAGTGAGGAACATCATCCCGATTGAACCAATGCTTCCGCTATGAAAGAAAATTTAAATATATGAAATACGCAATACATACAATATATAGATACAAAAAAAGATGATAATATAGACCGTTTTTTTTTAATGTATATACACTCCACAACAGTGAAATTGCCACATCCAGAAGGAATGAGGGTATAGGGGTGAAATGTAGTACACACATAGCAATACATATTGTCAGACTGTGATTTAACTTGCAGCCACTTACAGCAATTAGAAGATGAGATAATGCAGCACAATGTGACTGCGTCAGTATGTGGTTGCACCGCCGTGAGCGGCAATACAGATAGCAATACTGCGTGGCATGGAGTCATGCAGTCAACGGATATGGTCCTGAGAAATTGCACAACAAACAGCGTTGACTTGCTCCCATAATTCATCGAGATTCTGCGCTGGCCGTTGAGAGAATTGCACACGTTGTCCAATGTAGTCCCACAGATTTTCTATTGGGGATAAAACTGGAGATCATGCTGGCCATGGCAATACTTGAACATGTTGCAAACATTGTCTGGAGACATTAGCAGTGTGTACACTGATGTTGTCATGCTGGAAAATGGGCTGCTGCATGCCTCCCGGGAATAGTAACAAAAGGGGCTGCAGAATCACACTAACGTATCATGCAGCTGCCAGTGTTCCCATGATGCAGACAAGAGGTGACCTTCTGTCAAATCCAATAGCACCCCATACCATTATTCCTGGCTGACTGACGGAGTGCTAGTCGTGAACAAAAGCTGGATCCATCCTCTCGCAAGGTCATCGAAATGCACTGATCCGTCGATAACCAGCACCCAGACAGAAACGGGATTCATCACTAAACAAAAGAGTGTTCCATTTGTGACCCCAGTTCACACGACTTCGGCACCAAGCCAGACGAGTGAAGCAATGGTTTGCAGTCAATGGCAGTCAACGTAACGGTTGCCTAGAGTGCAGGTGTGTCTCATGCAACCTTCGGTTTACCGTTCAGGTCATTAAGGGGACGTCCATGGCTGCTGACAGAGCCCGTCGAATATCACCTGCAGTGCTCTGTGGTGTTGTGTTAGCTCTAACTAAAGCAGTGGTCAGCAGTGACTTCTGTCGTAGTAGGGCATGTCCTTGTATGAGAAGGCCTGTAAAAGCTAGGAGTAGCTTCTAGGATTCTTCTCTGTCCTATATGTCGCAAATCAAAAAAAAATTAGCACAATGTTCAGTTTCGATTGCGATCACTTCCCCAAAATGCCACTTCCTTCGAGGCTTCCAGTATATCTTTATTTCTCTTCCGATATCTAATGTGGCAGGTTGTTCAACACATTTTATTTCTTTTGAAGAGACCACATACAGACTCCCATTTTTGCATCTGATAAGGGCATCCATCTGTAAAATTAGTCTTCATTCTACGAAAGAAAGTGCAAATCAGTGAGATTTAAATAATTAATTGAGAAGGCGAATATCACAGGGAGTAACAGAGCTTTCAGTCTCAATCTGAAATTCAAGAAGATCCTACACTGTTCTCAGAGGGCGTAACTGATCATTCGTCCATAACAAAACAAGACGAATAGCAGTTGAAAAATAACATTATGCCTGTTCGTCTTTTTATCACGTGTCCTAAAATGACATGCGCCTCTTATCTAATTCATTATAACTACATAACGGTAAATCGAAGAGATACGATAGTTCGTCAATTGATAGATATGCTTTAGGTACAATTGTTAGTCAATTGATAGATATGCTTTAGGTACAATTGTTAGTCAATTGATAGATATGCTTTAGGCACAATTGTTAGTCAATTGATAGATATGCTTTAGGTACAATTGTTAGTCAATTGATAGATATGCTTTAGGTACAATTGTTAGTCAATTGATAGATATGCTTTAGGTACAATTGTTAGTCAATTGATAGATATGCTTTAGGTCTCTGGTAAGCTTAACTCAGTTTTGCCATTTTTTGAATATGTTTAGACCCCTTCGTCTTTTCAATGACGAATTGATAAACGTTACTTTGAATAGGCAGATCTCGTTTGCTTTACGTCTGATAGGCACTCTCTTGCACACAATGGGCTAAATGACCAGGTCACAGAGGCTCAGAGAAGGCTGGAGAACGGGACACACTGGACAGGTTTACAAAAATCAACTAGTCTCTCTAGCACAGCATTATCTACTTACAGTTTTCAATAGCTTTATAATGTCCATGTGCTAGGGTATCACAGCCATTGCAAAGTATGTATCTTTTATCGTCAAAAGGTGAGAGTCCTAACTTTTGTGAAGCTATGGTGTTAAGTATATGGCCACTACTTGAAATTTTCACTTCATCAATATATAGAGTCGACTTATTTAGTAAACAGTGTTCATAATCACGATCACTGATGATTTCTCTAACTGTTCTCCTTGTAACACCCTTTGCTGTTTTCTTTTCACCTTCTTCAGTTAAAAAACAATACATTTTTGAGCGGAGACCAATAAATAACCTGTCAGGTATACCATCAAGTTCATCGTTCATTTTTCCTAATACAAGGGTGGCTCAGTCGGTAGCGCGCCAGGCTCGTAATCTGTAATTCCCAGGTTCGAGTCCCAGCTGGGTCAGCGTTGAGATTTATCTCCGCAAAATTCCCCGCCCTGCCCACGGTCAGTAGGGGACACCGATGGGCTTGGTAAAGACCGCCGTCAGTCGGATGGGACGTTAAGCCGTGGCCCCGTGTGCGGGAGAGCCATACCCTGTGCACGTTAAAGAACACGCTGGATGGCCTTGACGGGAGGCTACCATCTGTCTCCCAACAACTGTTCCAGTGGGTCCCCTCCCCCAACCTTCTCTGAGCTTCGGGGTCCATGTGACCTGGCCATTTTGCCCATGGTGTGCAAAAAAGTGCCGCTCAGAGGTAAAACAACCCAAACAACCCAACTAAATAAAAAATGTTCAGGAGAGTAAGAAGAGGTGTCGAATATGTGCATGTCGTTCTTCATGTCCATGTAAACATCTTGGGTCTCAATCTCAAAGCACAGAGAATCGTGTCTGTAAATAATAGTTTTGCCTTTTTTCCATATTTCTGGGATATTTACTCATAATGGAATTAGTACATAAGTGTTTCGCTCAAGTCAAGAATGGTGAAATCGGCATATATGGGCCTATGAAGTTTAACACAATTTTCTTCATCTGTATGGCGACAATATTCTCATTAAAGATACGAAAAGCGTGAAATGCAGGAGATGCAATTAACTTTAAAGCTTTCTTCTCTTTCTGAACGAGTTGAATATTCACATGGTTCCTGAGGTTTTCCATTGTTTTACCAAAAACAGCGTTGTTCATTAATTTAAAAAAGTCTTTTTTCGAAATCATTTTCTGCTTGTTTCCTTCGATTAGTGTTGAATTCTATGTAAGACTTCATCCAGGGCAACTGTCTAAATGATAATGTTCGATGTAACGTTTTCAGCTTCATTCCTAATGACAAGTACAGCTGAATATTTCGATGATGTAGAATGCATTTCTCTTTGTCATATAAATTTGGTGTCAGTTTCTCCATTCCACATGGATGACATAACCCTAAGTGTTGAGCAAAATTTCTGCTGTGAATGAGAGCATGGAGTGCTTTACTCGGAACTTTTCAAATGGGAGTGGATAATCACTATGCGCATTATGCAGTGATTTGGGGTTTTCTAGGTCCACTTCTACGATGTACCCTGTTTCGGAGTGAAGAAGAATATTTAAAATATCTAATTCTTTAATATCTGTCTGACTTATCCATTGGAATTCACTTATTGGTAAGTTCTGAGACATTGCCCAACCATATAAATTCTTTGCATCTAGGTATAAAATGTATTTTGAAGGTTTCTCAATTCCATAGTCATTTAAATATTTATTATTTGCTTTACTATAACGGTTAGATATCATGGATATTCCACCACGAATACCCTTTTCAATGAACAAGGGCATATCTGGGTCTGTAAGCAATTCTAATTTCACATCATCATTTTCAAACAGGCCTGCCATGTCAGCCCTGGAGCTGTATACACATGACAGGAATCAATACCATAATATGTCATGCAAAGAGTCCGAAAATTTTCGAACACATCAGCAAGTAGAAGTGTATCACTTCTGAGTTGTATATCATGGTACTCTCCGAGATTTTGCACATCAAAAGTTTCCCACACAGATTGAGCATGTTCATAGTCATCTTCAGATATCATTTCTCCAGTGAGTTGGTTAAAAAATGCTTGCCGGGGTGGTAAAATCGTTTCCTCGAATTTTTCGCAACTGTCAACGTATTCATATGGGTACACACCTTTTCTTAGAAGCAAATGTATTTTTAAAAATTCTGTATGCATGCTTAAATTTTAAACTTCTCAATGGACAAGTTCTTAACTAACTTTTCTAGTGATGCGTTTAGAAACTGAAATGAGTCTTGAAACTGAAAAGGAAAAACTTGAAACTGAAATGAAAACAGGTAACCGTTATGCCACAGTTCAGTGGTAACAACAGGTAACCGTTATGCCACAGTTCAGTGATAACAACAGGTAACCGTTATGCCACAGTTCAGTGGTAACAACAGGTAACCGTTAAGCCACACCTGGTAACGACTCAACAGGTAACCGTTATGCCACAGTTCTTCTCTGGGTGTATGCTAGAGCTCTTTTAGATGATTACTGGCTTTCGATCATGCTATTCTGCACAAAATACTATATACAGGGTTGGGTTGGGTTGTTTTACCTCTGAGCGGCACTTTTTTGCACACCATGGGCTAAATGGCCAGGTCACAAGGACCCCGAAGGCTCAGAGAAGGTTGGGGGAGGGGACCCACTGGAACAGCTGTTGGGAGACAGATGGTAGCCTCCCGTCAAGGCCATCCAGCGTGTTCTTTAACGTTCACAGGATATGGCTCTCCCACACACGGGACCACGGCTTATGGTCCCATCCGACGGACGGCGGCCTTTCCAAGCCCATCGGTGTCCCCTACTGACCGTGGGCAGGGCGGGGAAATTTGCGGAGATAAATCTCAACGCTGACCCAGCTGGGACTCGAACCTGGGAACTACAGATTACGAGCCTGGCACGCTACCGACTGAGCCACCCCCGCCCCTACTATATACAGAGTTGCTCAGATATTACTTGCTGTATGATGCATTTAACGGATTTTTTTATAGATGAGCCGAACTTGAATGTTCAGCTTCTCCAGTCATTGACCCTGCAAAAGGCAAATATTACAATTTAATATTTTTGCTCTATGATGCCTTTTTGCTCTATGATGCATTTTTCTTCATGTAATTTGAAAAAATAATGAAACTTTTATGGGCCAATGACTGGACGGAACCGAAAAGACGAGGAAATCTTCTGGTTATTAAATTTGAATTAAATCTACCGAAACATGACAGTCAACTGCATCAGAGAATTGTTAGAGTTAGCTAATTCGTGTTCGAGTCGCCAAAAATGAATGATATTTCCTTTAGTCCTGTTTGTCCTTTCTAAGGTGGTCTCTAGAATCTAAAAACAGGATATTCATCTCATTAGATTCAACAGATGGACTAAATGAGGGTAGAAATCTGGCGTAGCTTTGACACAGGGCCAAGAGGAGAAAGATGTTTCTGCAGCAGTTCCAGATGTGTATTCATTTCGAGGAAAACGTGATGCTCTTTCATTGGTGGATGATGATGCTGCAAAAGGCAAATATTAAATTGTCCCCGGGGAACAAACACAGCTGTAGTGAAACAAATGTCAGATGGATCAGTATTTAGTTAAATATATCTCTAGAGAGACACTCTGATATGAACAAATCCTAACGAAAAATATCAAGAAACTGTTCGTTGTATTCAGTTTAATTAAAAAAATAGAATCCATGTTCCCTCAAGCAGCTACTCGCTGCAGAGGTCTGACAGGAGCCTGTCAGTTTAACACGCCATAGAGAAGATAGAAAAAAATCTATGACCTCAGAAGAAAGACTTCACAAATATCTAAGCTTTACCTGTTGCTTGATCCCAGGTCCTTTCGATTGCTTGACACTCGACCATGCCTTTTTTCCAACATCCTTTCTGTTACACAGAATTACGCACTAAAGAAAATACAGGTTATTTATATTTTGAAAAAAAGAGGGTACAAATTTAGAGTTCCACAAAACAAAATTTTCTTTTTCTTATTTTATGGTTCAGTTTTTAACCACTTGGCGGGTTTCTGTTCTGTGCAAAATACTACAATGCAAAGAAGTACAGGCACAACATGCAAACTTTCAGGTAAGGATCCAATACTCAGAGTAAAATTTGGTGTTGCTGTTTTGAGCAAAGTCATGTCATACTGGTCAGCTGTTTGGGCAGATGTGAAACATCCATCTATATAAGAGAACATTTTTACGTGCAGTGCTGATTCTTTGTTTTCGTGAATAATAGAAAATTCACTAAAAGGAATTGCGTAAATAATATCAAATTCAGGAGGAGGTGGTGGTGGTTCGTTAATAATAAAAAATTAAGACGGTATTGGGTCAAAATCATGAGGAGAGAGGGGGCCACCTAGGGCTGGACTGGAAACACTTTAATTAAAAAATGATTTCAAAATTATTTATTTACTTACACGAAACGTACAAATATTTAAGCAAAATTAACCTCAAATTAAATACGCTTAAATTGAAATCAAATGGCATACGAAAATAAGACAACAGTATAAATTCTTTTAACTAAACATTTTTTTAAAAATAAATTACTTTTTGTTTCATAATGTCCATATTATCATCGTTTTCGTGTTTAATATATTTTTCTCGCATGACATGAGCATGAAATCTTTTAAATGATTTTGACTTATCAGTTTCTTATTCTATTTCAAATGTATTTTAATTTGGAAAAGGATCTTTCACACGACATTTGGGCGAAGCATTCAGATACTCACTGGACAGCTGTTGGGAGACAAATGGTAACCTCCCTTCATTCTTGAATCTCCAGTATAAGCAGGTGGGGCGGGGGTGGCTCAGTCGGTAGCGCGCCAGGCTCGTCATCTGTAGTTCCCAGGTTCGAGTCCCAGCTGGGTCAGCGTTGAGATTTATCTCCGCAAAATTCCCTGCCCACGGTCAGTAGGGGACACCGATGGGCTTGGAAAGGCCGCCGTCCATCGGATGGGAAGTTAAGCCGTGGCCCCGTGTGTGGGAGAGCCATACCCTGTGCACGTTAAAGAACACGCTGGATGGCCTTGACGGGAGACTACTATCTGTCTCCCAACAGCTGTTCCAGTGGGTCCCCTTCCCCAACCTTCTCTGAGCCTTCGGGGTCCATGTGACCTGGCCATTTAGCCCATGGTGTGCAAAAAAGTGCCGCTCAGAGGTAAAACAACCCAACCCAGTATTAGCAGGTACACCGTGTTCTTTAATGTGCGTAGGGTACGACTCTCCCGCACACGGGGTTACGGCTTTACATCCCATCCGACGGAAGAAGGTTTTTACAATTCTATCAGTGTTCCCTACTGACCGTGAGCATTGCGGAGATAAATCTCAACCCTGGCTCAGCTGGGAATCGAACCTAGGAACTGCGGATTACATACCTGATGCGTTACCGACTGAGTTATCCCATCCCCGAATTCAGAGGGAGGGGTTGCATAAATAATTTTGCAGTAAGAGGAAAGGAGTCGAATGAATAATAACTAATTCAGAGCGGAGAGTAGCATAAATAATAGCAAATTGAAACGGGGGAATTTCATGAAAAATGGAAAATTCACAGGATAGGTTTTTATGATTAAGAGCAAATTTTCAAGTAGCAATTGCATAAATAATAGAATTCAGAGGGTGGATTTTCGTGAATAATAGCAAATTTGGAAGATGGTGTCACTTAATAACAGCAAAGAGGGTAGTGTTATCGGAATGCTGGCAGATTCAGAGGGTAGGATCACATGATAGTTGCAAGGTTTTGCGCTAATGCTGATGACAAACTTAGAAGTCCGATTATTTTCGTATTGGCACTCTAAAAGAGTAGGGTTGCTTGAATACTGGATATCAAGAAGGGGGGGGGGGGCATAAAGACTAAAAATTGACAGATTTGGGCCATGATAGCGAAGAAGGGAGGCTTGGAATAATATGAATATTGCCAATATTGGATGATCAATGTTGCCCGATATTGGCAATGAAAACCTATTTTAAATAATTTTCTAAGTTCCCTACTTACTCGACCTGAAATGCCTTTAAAGGTAATTAACATTAATATTGATACTCATTCAATGATAATTATTCATATTAAAATCGACAAATAATTTAAGACCGGACATAGGAAAGTGTAGGCGGGGAGGGAGGGGGGTCACCTCCACTTTTGCCAATCATAAGGGGACAATTGTAGTAAATTGAATGGCAGCACCCGATGTTTCGCTATACAAAGACAACACTACATCACATGGGTGATGCCATGTTTCCCCTATCTGTATCCAGAGAATCCTTTAATAATTACTTATGAACAGCTTAGCAGAGAAAGGACCTGTTTTGACGAGCAAGACCGTACTGATAAATCAGGATAAGTCTGGGTGTTTAATCATTGAAGTGAGTAGGAGGTCTTTTCGAATTTTTATCGGTGCCTAAATAATAATTGCCAAACAATCTATGAAATTTCAATCGAATAAAATTTGCCAAACTTATTTATAATCTGAACATTGGTATTAAATTTTGAATTTAGAATGCCAATCTTGAAAGAGATATTTTCATAAATGAATTACGTTATATTGAATTACGTTATATTGAAGAGGAGAGAGAAAAGAAGAATAGAGAAGGAGAAAGGGCGGCTGGCTGAAGTCCCGCGTGGATCAGAGCATCACCCCGATCCAGCAGAGTTGGATTGGGTTGTTTTACCTCTGAGCGGCACTTTTTTGCACACCATGGGCTAAATGGCCAGGTCACATGGACCCCGAAGGCTCAGAGAAGGTTGGGGGAGGGGACCCACTGGAATAGCTGTTGGGAGACAGATGGTAGCCTCCCGTCAAGGCCATCCAGCGAGTTCTTTAACGTGCACAGGGTATGGCTCTCCCGCACACGGGGCCACGGCTTAACGTCCCATCCGACGGAAGGCGGCCTTTCCAAGCCCATCGGTGTCCCCTACTGACCGTGGGCAGGGCGGGGAATTCTGCGGAAATAAATCTCAACGCTCACCCAGCTGGGACTCGAACCTGGGAACTACAGATTACGAGGTTCGAGTCCCAGCAGGAGCGCTACCGACTGAGCCACCCCCGCTCCCGATCCAGCAGTGACCCGGTCGGCCTATTCAAGTCCGAGGTCAAGTGAGCCTGCCAGGTCCAGTCAACACCCGTACGAGGCTGGCCACCTAAGTGCCAGGGAGGATATATTCCGTCAAACGTAAAAAAGGAGCAGCAAGAGGGCCGTGAATGGAAAGGTTCGAATAGTTCTTAATCCATTGTGTGCTAAAAAAGTGCCGCTAAGTAGTGAAATAACCTAAGGTAATTTAATTAACATGTCAAGTAGATAAACATGGTAATTCTTCTGTTATTTCGCTCACTTTACAACAGCGAAATAAATTTTCAAAATTATTCGTGGAACTCATTTAAATTACTAACTTTACAGGTTTGTCTAACTGTACTTCCTAAATTTAGCTGTATACCGAGTGCGAATTATACGGGGTTGGGGGGAAGAAGAAGAAGGATAGGAATGGGATAAATCTTTACTGGATATTCTACATCCCCCCTCCCCCACAGGTCTGGGGTTGGCTCACTTGGCAGTGCGCCAGGCTCGTAATCTGCATTTTCTCGGTTCGTGAGTCAGGGTTGAAATTTATTTCCCTAAACCTCTCTCAGTAAGAAACTGTTCTTCATTGGAAATTCCGCTATCCGTCGGATGCAGGAGAACCCTACCCTGCTGCATGTTAAAGAACACACTCGATGGCTTGACGGGAGGCTACCATCTCTCTCCTAACAGCTGACCAGTTCCCTTCCCCAACCATCTCTGAGCCCTCGGTGTCATTATGACCTCCCCATTTAGCCTACTGTGTGTATAAAAGTGCCGCTCAGAAGTAAAACAACCCCCCTCCCCATTGTAAAAAATATTTTATGCTGTTGATTCTAAAAAAGCAAGTATAACACTGGCGGAGGTGGCTCAGTCGGTAGCGTTCTAGGCTCGTAATTTGTAGTTCCCAGATTCGAGTTCCACCTGGGTCAGCGTTCAGATTTATCTGCACAAAATTCCGCTCTCCGCCCTCGGTCACTAGGAGACACCAGTGGACTTGGAAAGATAATTAAGCGGCCTCATATGCGGGCGAGCCAAACCCTGTGCACGTTAAAGAACATGCTGGATGGCCTTGACGGGAGAATATCATCCGTCTACCAACAGCTGTCCCAGTGGGTCCCTTCTTCCAACATTCTCAATGTCTCAGAGAAATCTCAACAAGGACCCAATGTCTCATAGAAATTTGGGAGAAAGGGACCCACTGAACAGCAGTTAAGAGATGGTAGCTTCTCGTCAAGACCATTCAGCGTGTTCTTTAGCGTGCACAGAGTATGGCTACCCTGCACACAGGCCATGATTTAGTTGCCATCCGACGGATGGCAGCCTTTCGAAGCCCATAGGTGTTTCTTTTATCACCTAGGCAGGGAACGAGTTAGCAGAGATGAATCCCAACTCTGGCACTTTGAGGCTCAAACCTGTGAGTTGCAGAATAGCAGCCTGGCTCGTTGTCGACCTAGCCTTCCCTCCCCACTTTTTTTTTCTGAAGAGGGAGAGTTATTTACTTTTCTGATGTCTTCCGCTGTTTTGTTTTAAATTTTGTAACTCTGTTTTATTTAAATATCCAGAGAAATAAGAGTATTCAGGTTTTTTCAGGAGAGGTGATCGACTCATTCGGTAGCGCGTCAAGCTCGCGACCTGATAGTCCCAGGTCCGAGTGCGAATAAATATCCCTGTTCGTTTTGTTTATTTGTGAAGGCATATACCTTTTCGTTTTGTTTATTTCTCAATGCATATATCCCTTTTCGTTTTGTTTATTTCTGAAGCATATCCGTTTCCGTTTTGTTTATTTCTGAATGAATATTCCTGTCTATTATTGTGTGTTTGTGACTGTGCAATCCTGTTCTTCCTTTGTTTGCATGTTTTTGAATTCAAATCCCT
Source organism: Ryuthela nishihirai (assembly GCA_038380435.1). Lineage (NCBI taxonomy): Eukaryota > Metazoa > Arthropoda > Arachnida > Araneae > Heptathelidae > Ryuthela > Ryuthela nishihirai. Next base: position 36,256,606 of record JAWZYU010000030.1, read on the forward strand.
GTTCTTTTTGTGTATGAATGCATTTTTCAATTTATTATTCTATTTTTATATTTATTTTTTATTATATCATTTTTCTATTCTGAGTGCATTTGCTCGCTTTGTGTATTTTGCAATACTTCGTCATTTTTAAGAAAAAAATTTGTTAATAGCTTGTTTTAAGAAATAAATATAAACTTTCGTCTCAAGTTCGGAAAATAGAAGAATTCTGCTTCTTAAAATAAAAATGGCAGCAAAAAACTCTCACGAGAGATAAATGGCTAGTCAGTAATAACCAAAATATGTTAGGCAACTATATTTTTTCGATATCATGTTTTTTCCTTACATTTTATTTAGCCATCACTACTGCCAAGAGACTTGTTAGCAAAAATAATAACAGTCAAAGGGCTAAAAAATTAAGGAATATAAACCAATCAATCAAATCGTTCAATGTCTGTTCGCGGGCAGTCCACTCATAAAGACTCTCATAAAGTTTCTGTTGTAAGCATATGACGCTTCTCAGAGAACTTTCTAGAGAAATACTAGTGAATTCTCAGTGAAGTGAGATTCTGGACCTATCACTGAAATTCTAGAGAATCTCAGTTACACTTCACTGAGAACAGCTGTGTTTGTTTTCAAGGGCAGTTTTATTTTCTGCCCACTTTACTCGAATCTGAGGATACTGAAGTCCCTAATGATCCTTGAACATAAAGCTGCAGATTCAGTGGAAACATCCGCAACTTGTGTAAAGCAACTTTAGCTATGTTCTAAATCCATGTAAGTCTTCTCTGCGATATTCTATTTCATCTTCACTAAGAGTGCTTTAGATAAGGATTTTAAATGAAAGGGAGGTCAGGGAGGTGGGCTTTAAGAAATCTTGATGTAGAAGTTTCATATTTGAATGTGAAAAGTGAAAAAAGGTGAAAAGTGGGAGGAAATTAAATTGGCGACAAAGATAGAAACTTGTTAATCGATGATAGCGGGAAGGCTGTTAACTAGATTGCGAAAGAAGTGTATCTCCCCCCCCCCTACTCCCTCTCCGCTTAAGAAATGTAGGAAAATATCTCACAGTAAATAACAATTATGTTTATTTCGAAGAATTGAACAGTTGGTTGAAAATTAATTTTTAGTCAGAAATGCAGTGGGATTTCAAGTCCAACTGACAGATCAATCGTTCCTAAAATTGTATTTATTGATCTCTTACCATCAGCTCTGATGTCGCTTAATCTTCATATTGCTTGGACTATCAAGTAATTTCTCTGTCATCAAAGTTCCTTCCATCAAGCATGAAATTTCCGGATTTTTAAAAAATTCTCCTGCTTTTTTCCCCCTTAAATCTCACTACTTGTTTAAACCCTAAATGCTACACTTACTAGCAAATTATCCTTATTCTCCCCCCTCCAATAGTTTAAACCTCATTTAGCTCATACTGTGAAAATTATGCTGAAACTTAATATAGTACACTAGTTTCCAAAAGTAAAGGAACAAACCCATGTTATGTAAATGGAAGCTAACGTCGAAGCACTATAACTTCTAAATTTTTTAATGTGACAGCAGATAAAGATGTCAATCAAATATATGACTCAGTATTTAATTAGTTATGGAAGTTTGAATATTTAACAATAAAATTGCTAGTCACAAAAATTGACTTCAGAAGTTAATTAAAATTTAGTAATCAGTATTGAATCAAAGTGTTTAATAAAATAAGTGTGTATTTTAGAAGTTCGTGTAAAGAATTATTTCACTGTTCGTCAGTCTCGTACAAGTTTCTTAAGACTGGCATTGCTGTTGTTAAAAATTCAAACTTCCATAACTCATTGAATATTATTGAAAATCGAGATATTGTTATATTTGATTCAGATCTTTATCTGATATAACTTTTTTAAAGCAAAAAAATTGCGTTAGAAGTTGTAGCTTTAGTTTTCCATTGACATAACACAGGGCTGGTCCTTAATTTATGGAAACCCACTTTATTTCAATTCTGCAACACCTCATTAGATGATATATATTTACATGGAATGGTTGATATGAATTACGGTTGATATAAAGAAATGATATATATTACATTACATATGGTTGCTATACCTTTATAGCAACTATAATAATCGGGGTTTGTACTAACTTTCACTTGTCCTACACTGTATGGCCTACTGAGAGGGAGCGGGGGTGGCTCAGTCGGTTGCGTGCCAGACTCATAAACATGCAGTTCACAGGTTCTAATCTCTCCTCAGGCCAGCGTTCGGATTTATCTCTGAAAAACTTCCTGTCCTCTGTGAGTAGGGGACACCGATGGGCTTGGAAAGGCCGCCGTCCTTCGGATGGAACGTTAAGCCATAGCACAGTGTGCAGGAGAGCCATACCCTGTGCATGTTAAAGAATAGGCGAGGCTACCATCTGTCTCCCAACAGCTGTTCCATTGGGTCCCCTCCCACAACTATCTCTGAGTCTTTGTGGTCTTTGTGACCTGGACATTTAGCCCATTGTGTGCAAAAACGTGCCGTTAAGAGGTAAACACCACCCAACAGCTGTTCTAATGGGTCCCCTCCCACAACTATCTCTGAGTCTTTGTGGTCTTTGTGACCTGGACATTTAGCCCATTGTGTGCAAAAACGTGCCGTTAAGAGGTAAACACCACCCAACAACCTGTTGAGAGCATGTCATCGTTACTTATCGTCTTAGCATTCTTACTATTTATTCCTTCCCATCGCAATAGCTAAATCTTAAATTAACCCACAATATGAAAAAAAAGAGGCTACTCCACTCTCATTAATCTCGCTTATCTCTCTGTTTCTAAATTTCATGTCATATTTATAAGCTTTTCTTATCATTAAACCCACTAGTTGCTCTTGATGTGGAGCCATCTGCTTCTATCACATCGTGGAGTGATAATTGGTGGGGATCAAATGGTATTAAGAGCATTTCTTCATCATCATCATCATCATCATCCTCAAGCAGCCATGGGCTACGGAGGTCCAACCAGACCGTGCAATTTAGTTCTCCAAGCAAGTCTATCCTGAGCTACATCTACTGCATCTGGCCACTGCACACCAATTCTAACAAGGTCTTGTTTGACATTGTCTGCCCACCGCATCCTAGGTCTCCCCTTCTTTCTGAGGCCTTTAGGCACACTGTTCATAACCCTATTCGCCAATCTATAATTATTCATACGGGCAACATGGCCAAACCAACGGAGTCTCTCTCTGCACAATATGCTGCTTAAAGGAGGTTGCAAACTCCTTTGCCTAATCTCATCATTAGTTACAAAGTTGAACCACCTAATGCCCAAGATACTGCGTAAGCATCTGGAATCAAAAGCATCTAGTTTCCTGTTATCTTGTTTACAAAGTGTCCAAGTTTCACTACCATAACTAACCCTAGAAAGAACCAAACTATTATACAGTCTAATTTTAGTCTTTAGGTGTATACGCCTATTTCTCCACACTCTCCATAGGTTCTTAAAAGTCCCGGCAGCAATACCTATTCGTCTGTTAATCTCATGCCGCACATCACCATTATCTGTTACATAGCTCCCAAGATAATTAAACTGTGACACCTGCTCAAGACTGCAACCATTCAGATTAACTGAATCACAGCCTGCCTGACCAATTTTCATCACTTTAGTTTTCTCTCTGTTTATAACCAAACCTACTCTACTACCAGTCTCATCAACAGCTCGAATGAAAGAGTTCATCTCATCAACATCATTTGCCAAAAGGGCTAAATCATCAGCATAATCTAAATCAGAAATTTTCGTATCTCCAGCCCATTTAAGGCCAAAATCTTTCCCTTGAAGTGAATTTCGCATAACATAATCAATAACCAAGCTAAAGAGAAAAGGAGACAAAATGCACCCTTGTCGAACACCAGAAGTAATGCTAAACCAATTGCTACAAGCCTTACCAACTCTCACACACGACTCAGTGTTATTATAGAGAGCTTTCATAATGTTAACTAACTTGTCTGGTATACCATATGATCTCACAATCAACCACAAATTATGACTATCAACAGAGTCGAAAGCCTTTTTGAAATCAACAAAGCTAGCAACCAAAGGTTTCTGAAACTCTAAACATTTCTCAAGAATCTGCCTAAGTGAAAATATCTGATCCACACATCCCCTACCACTTCTGAATCCACATTGCTCATCACGCAATTGATTGTCAACCAGATTCTTAATTCTATTAAGCACAATCATGGAAAGAACTTTACCTGGAACAGAGAGTAGGCTGATACCCCTATAGTTATCACAAGTACTGCGATCACCTTTTTTGAAAATAGGGATAACAATAGCTCTGGTAAAATCCTTAGGAACTATGCCTTTATCATAAAAGACATTCAGAATTTCAGTCATCCAAGTGGTAACCGAAACATTCCCAGCTCTAAGCATTTCCGTAGTAATTTCATCTACCCCTGGGGATTTATGAAGTTTAAGTTTAGAAACTGATAAAAATAACTTCAGATTGTGTTATAGGTCCAACATTAAAGCCACCAATACATCTATCATCATTGCAAACAATGGGAGTAGAACTAACTACATTGTTTAGAACATCACTGAAATGCTCAGCCCACCTAGCCATGACAGAATCCTCCCCTTCTATAACCTTACCTTGTTTATCCTTCAATCCTTGTATGCCTGTCCGTTTTCTACCACACAAAACATTAACTATCTGGTACAGCTCTCTGCTGTTGTGCTGTCTAACAGCTTCCTCGGCTTTGTCAGCCAAACCATCAAGCCAAAGATTCTTATCAGCAGCTAACTGATCCTTTACAAGTTTATTAAGGTCTCTGTAATGCTTTCTATTAGGACTAGTAGGGTATTGATTAAGGACATTCCTGCAGTTCTTTCTTTCCGAAATAAGCTCAAGTGCCTTATCACTCAGATAATTTTGCCTCTTCTGCTCCTTTTTTCCTAAAAGAGTACTGTTAGTATCCAAAAAAGCCTGTTTAAAATGATCCCATTCTTCCTCAACTTCAGTAGTAAGCAAACCATGACTGTCATAATGACTAAGTAACCTATCATGGTAAGCTTTGGCTATAACTGGATCTTTCAGAGCTTCAGTATTAAAAGTAATTTTTTTAACCCTAGCACAACACTTTTTAAGTTTAAGTTGCAACACACTTTTAACAAGGTAATGGTCAGATCCAATTTCAGCTCCCCTATATGCCCTGGTATTCCTAACAGAACTAGCCCATTTGCTGTTAATTAATATGTAATCAATCATATTCTTATGCAGCCCATCAGGTGAAACCCATGTGTACTTATGTATGTCGCGGTGTTTGTAATAAGTGTTAGTTATTCTGAATCCATTGAGTTTACTTACCTGTAGGAGACGTTGCCCATTGCCATTGCAGCTACCAATACCAAAAGGGCCTATTACTCCTCCCCAAAGGGCAGAGTCAGTACCAACTTTGGCATTGAAGTCACCAAGAACAAGGGTAATATCTCCTTTCTTGACAGAATTCAAAATATCCTGAAGTTGTTCATAAAACCTATCCTTCTGATCCTCATCGGCATCCTCAGTGGGGGCATAACAGCAGATAACATTCAAGTCTTTAACGCTTGTCTGAAATTTTGCTGTAAGAAACCTTTCATTAATGCACTCATATCCTAGAAGAGCATCGCTAGTGTGTCTGCTGAGAAGCAGACCCACGCCTTGGTGATGCTTATTGTCGTCCCTCCCTGAAAAGAGAAATTTAAGATTATTTTTAAGAATCTGACCTTTATCTGTCCATCTGGTCTCTTGCAAGCCGAGAATATCTAAATTATAACGGTGGAATTCTTGTGTGAGGACATCAAGAGAAAAAGCTCTGTGCAGAGTCCTCACATTCCAACTACCTATGGAGAGAAAATGGTTAGTGGGATGTTTAAAGAAACTATGTTTATTGAGAGAGGGAATGCCGACAATATCAAACAGCCCCCTAATCGCAGACATGGGGCAAAGACCCGTTCCCCCACTACTAAAGGCTGTAGCCATCTACACTGGAAGACTTCCTCCAATGTAGAATTTGACGATGCCAATAGAAGCAAAGAGTTCAGGTGCCTGCGATGACTTCTGCTCAGGATTATCCACCAGCTGATAAACATATCCTGTGAATCTATTCACTTGGGGCTGTCAACCCACAAACAAACAGAAAACACAGCGGAAGATTTTCCCTCCACAGAAGCCCACCAGTGCAGCAAAATCAGGATCCATAATCAAGCTCAGAGCCATATATCTGTCCAGTCCAGTAGGTTTATATGGTCAGCACCAGGACCCTGTGTGGTTGACCACTCCTCAGCAGGGTAGAAAAAAAGAAAAGTAGCCATAGTTGTCCAGATCAGTAGGCCACACTAATCTGGCAGCCCTCCCCTTCCGTTCACTTCCACAAGAGAGTATCTCTTTTGAAAGTTACTAACGGTCCGCACCACGAGAAGGCGGGGTCGGACATTAGGTGCTAGGCCTGGCCGGTTCTATGCATCATCACAGGGGATTGGTGCATAGCTCTCCTTCCAGTGACTACCTAGCTACCATTTACAGACCATTCCTACCATTTCTTACCAAATCTTATTCCCTCCCTCCCATCATCAATTAATCTTCAGCTAACTTAAAATGCGAATAAATATTTTTAAATCAGCTCTGGTCCCGTCAAACCTCAGTTTTTTTTGCTAATGCATTAAAGTTTTTGAATATCACGACTTAGTAATAAAGTATCAGTTTCTCTTATCATCTTGGCATCCCTCATTATCAACACCCCTCCCATTGTTCAGTGTTCTACTAACATACATCATGAAAAAAACTTTTGCGATCCTATTCAATTTCATCAAAACTCAATTTTTATACTAAATCTTCCCTTTTTTGATGCCATGATTTGTTCGTATTCATACTAATATTAATTTCGAAACACTCCCAAAGTCATAAACTCTCATTTAGTACATAATTCATTAGGGTTAGGTATACACTATAACTTGACGTCCGGTGTTGATCACGTGATCTCAATTTTTTGTAATCACTTTTAAAGAAAGTATTTAAGAATTGTAGCATAGCTGTACATGTCTTCAAGAGGTAACACATTGTGGTACAGGGGCGGAGGTGGCTCAGTCGGTAGGGCGCCAGGCTCGTAATCTGTAGTTCCCAGGTTCGAGTCTCAGCTGGGTCAGCGTTGAGATTTATCTCCGCAAAAATTCCCCGCCCTGCCCACGGTCAGTAGGGGGGACACCGCTGGGCTTGGAAAGGCCGCCGTCCGTCGGATGGGACGTTAAGCCGTGGCCCCGTGTGCGGGAGAGCTTTGCACGTTAAAGAACACGCTGGATGGCCTTGACGGGAGGCTACCATCTGTTTCCCAACAGCTGTTCCAATGGGTCCCCTCCCCCAACCTTCTCTGAGCCTTCGGGGTCCACGTGACCTGGCCATTTAGCCCATGGTGTGCAAAAAAGTGCCGCTCAGAGGTAAAACAACCCATTGTGGTACACAATCCAGTTTTTATTAGAAGACAGAGTGATTCTTTTAAACTGTTGGCGAAATTGATCTCAGTTTTAAATTTTGCAAGTTGCTGATTTTTCTGAAATGCGTTTTGAAAGTATTGACATATACAGTAATTCCATACCGCATGATAGATTCACAAATAGTTTTATATATTAATATGCCATATGAGTGGGTGCGAAATAGTTTATATAGTAAATGTTTGTTGCACAAATTCTTATTCGATCACATAACATAGAAATGTGTGTTGTCAATTTGAAATTCGAATCAATGATTAGGTCTAAATAATTATATTGCTTAACGATTTCAAGAGGAACACACGAATATCCAGAGTAATCAGAGACAGCTTGGTTCAAACATTGAATCATATGAGCTTTGATTTCAGGTAAAAGTCGATTATTAATTCTTGCAGAATGAATATACATTAATTTAGTTTTGTTGGCATTCAGTATTAATGAGTTGCAGTTCAGCCATCTAATAATATTGTTAAAATCAGTTTGTAATTCATTTAATAGATTTTGCCATTCCGGTTGCTATACTGCTCACAAAAATTAGGGGATATATTATCGCTTCATATTCATTTTGAAATATCCCCTAATTTTTGTGAGCAGTGTATTTACAAGAACGATATCATCAGCATATAGATATATGCTGCTCTTTGTTGCAACGTTTCTTATATCATTAATATATTGTTACGACAGACGAACGAGCAACAATGAAACCATGATGTGCTGTATCAATTTGATGATCGCGTGTATTTCAGCATGAGAATTACGTCACCAGAGGATTAGAATAGTTGAACTCTAAATTTAACCTTGTTCTAGGAAGAATGAAAAAAGTAGGTAGTGCTGGAATGGATGTATTTCTTTTGTACTAAGTGAATTAGCGTAAAAATTGCTGTTAGGGAAGTTTCTCAATATATTTAGAGATTAGGCAAGGATGTGAAAATTAGTCGAACAAGTAGAGCTAACTTTAACTTTTTTGTAGGAAGAAATCATCTGAGGCGTGGTGATCAACGTCTGAAAAAAAGTAGTTCTGAGAGACCAGTATACTTAGCTACAGTGTTGGAGTACTTGATAACTAAAATGCTAGAACAGTGTCTCGCAAACTTTTTTACTCTGCGGCACACTGAATCTAATTTCTTTTGCGCGGCACACTGAATCTAATATTTTTTTCCGCGGCACACCTAAAAAAGAATAAAAGCAAACTCTATATAATCGTCGTTATATTTGCGCTTTGTTGAAATCATCAGCCTGGTTTTACTTGAAGATTTGTTCTCGTTCTTTAATTCATAACTCGGTGTTTGTTTTAAATATTTGTCCATTCTATGGCTTGAAATAATCAAAAATTAATACCAAAATTTGGAAAAAGCTTGATAAATACTTACAAGATCCCAGTTGATAAAATCTGAAAGATTTTTATTAAAGCACGTCCATAACACAAGTCAAGTCAAAATGAAATCTTTGGAATTTGAAATGAAAAAATTTGAAAAAGTGTCAATTTGAAAATCTCTCGCGGCACACAATTTGCGAGACACTGTGCTAGAAGGAAGTCATTTGGTATAAGGTTATATTTAGTTTGTTTAAGAAATTGGTAAGATTATTCTGGTAGTTTACAGGTTTATTCGCAAATATGATTGTGCCACTTATTGAGGATTGTAAAAAGTCTTATTTTATGCTTCTAAAGAAACGCTATTTGTAGTAATAGTGATAAGGTGATATATACTTCTGATGGTTTATTTTCATACTGATGAAGATAAAGATTTGTGTTAGTTTAATTTAGTTTATATAAATGTTTTTATTCATACTTTTGTAATAAATTACCTTATTTTAGAATTATTTTTGCTAAATATTCATTTGAACTCGCGCTCAGTTTCCTTCCGTTAAATTTATAACAATATATTAAAAATAGGACCTTGGATACCCAATATTCGGTTTTCCGTGTGTCGCTGTCAGTGTTACTTACTCTAGTTTAAATTAAAGAATAAAAAATTATGTACTTATTTATTTTATATTTATTATTATTATTTAAATTCTATAAAAAGTAGAAATTTATTAAAACTTTTAATAAAAGAATATTTATTGGTTAAGTAATTTTGAACCAATTATAAATCCTTCCGCTCATTCGCATTATATTACTTTTTGAGTAATATATTGTGGTTCAATACTTCAAAAGCTTTACTCAAGTCGATGAATACAGAAAAGCTAACTTTGTTATTATTAGTCTGAAATCCATATTGTCCAGAAGAAATAATACTATTTTTCTGAGATAACTTTTGATTAGATTGGCTACGTATCGTTCCATAATTTCTTCAATTACGGGCAAAATAGCAATAGGTCTATGATTTTTATATAATTTCCCTCCACCAGACTTGTAAATGGGTTTAGTAATTGAAATCTTCATTTTAGATGGAATATAGGACGTATCAAATGTTAAGTTTAATGATTTTGCGATCACTGAAGATAATGAAAATTTAACGTTTTAAATGTTGGACATGTAAGCTATCTATTCCTGGAGATTCCTAGTGAAATAAAAATTAAGTTCTCCGACAATATCCAAAACTTTCCAGTACAATTTTCAGTAAATAATTTGCTTGAAGGATAATTGCCCCGCACATTGGACATAGAGTTGTCCAGACATTACCTCCTCCCACCCCTCATTATTCACAAAACACTCTCTTGGCAACGTCCTTAACAAACACATAATGACAAGCATAATATATTTCCCCACATCACCTTATTGTTTAACCAGACGGCTCTCTGGACGAAAAATAACCATAGAGATAGGAGGAATATTTTGTACGATTTTACATAATATTGAGCTAACACTTAGATTGAATCAGGATCTTGATATCATGGAAATAGAGGTCTCAACTATCAGAGAAGCTGCCAAACTTTCCCACACGTTAATCAACGACACCTACATACACATTACTATTCTTACTAACAGCAAAGCAGCACTACTTAATCTTCTAAAAAACCAGAAAAAATAGATAACAAAGCTGTGGCCTACAGCAACTTGCATGACATTAGGTCTAACGGTCTTCAAAGCTCTCAATTATTCGAACAACTTCATCAGCAGTGATATTAGGAAGGTAAAAGCTTTGTTTATTATACGCAATTTTTTGTGGTTCTTGATAATGGAAATCGTTCTTTTCCATTAATTTATTAATCGATTTAAAAAAATCATTATTGAAGTTGTTCGTAATTTGTAGTGTAGTTAAAGTTTTATCCTTGTGCTTTAAAATTTTAGTGTCTTCATTTCGTTTTGTTGTGTTACCTACGATGCTGTTTATATGTTTCCACGTTACTTCCATGTTGCCTTTTGCCTCTGTAAATAATTTCTGATAATAATGTTTTGTGGAATTTCTAATCATTTTAGTAACCTTATTCTTGATATTTACATAGTTATCTTTGTAGGTATTGTCGTTTTTGTTGTTTTTATGAAATATCTATAGTTTGTCTCTTTTTTTATTAGTTATTTATTATTTTTAGTTAGCCATTTTTTATCTTGTCGGTTGCGATTTATGGGAATATTTTTACGTTCTTCATCGTTACCAAAATCATTAAATATATTAACAATTTTCAAGTAAACTTTACTTCCGGCTCATTTATATTAAATAAAGAAGAAATTTATATTTTTTTAGCTTATGTATTGTATTCTTAACATTGAAATTGATATTTTTCCGAATGCAAATAACTTCTCTTATCATCTTCAGAATAATGTATATAATGATTATTATGTGAACTTTCACACTTAGTAATTGCCATGAGCATATAATGATCAACTATTTTGTTTCTACACACGCCTCTGATGGTATTGTTATGTGCAGTTTTTAATAAAATGTGATCAATACATGACAGAGTTAAATTGTCTCAGTATTTTTTCTGTGGTATAACTGTGTATGGATTGCATATATCCAAATTCACTGAGTAAATAGTTATATATTTCAACTTCAAATTTTTCGGAATTTAACCAATCGATGTTAAGATCACCAGTCATGATAACCGAGGTTAGGTTCCTATTTACCAACATCCATGAATAGAAACTTTCTGAAAATGGGTAATATTTCAGCTGGATAATCTATAAACGGCAATAATATCAGATCATTTAGTGGAGAAAGATAAATGGATTAGCGATGTGAGACAGACTCGTCCCAGACGTCAAAAGGTTGAGTCGTGTTTTCCTCGATGATCGATGAGTTCGATCGAATTGAGATTAGAGGTAAAACCTCAGTGTTAGGTCTGAATGTCTTTCAACACGAGTTAATAGTCTGTGTGAGTATACAGGGTGAACCTGAAAAAGTGTGCAAAACTTTACCGGGTGGTAGAACGCAGCTATACGAGCAATATTCGTCATAGAAAGTATGGGCGGAACGCAAACGGCGAGCCGCTAGGTGGCGTTGGAAATGGTATAAAAGGGTCGGTCCTCGCACCCAACGGCATTTCTACCGTGGATTGCCGAGAGGATGGCTGGTTATACCAACCACGAAATGGCGGCAGCTCTTTTGAGCAATTTCTTTGAGCATGTACCTCAATTACATTCCTGTTAATGAAATGTTTTCTGAAGTATCTCCTCTCCTTCTTGTGTTCATTCTTTAAATGTGACAGTGGAAAACTATTTTTTAACTTCTCACCGCTTGCGTTCCGACCATACATTCTATGACGAATATTGCTCGTATAGCTGCGTTCTACCACCCCGTAAAGTTTTGCCCACTTTTTCAGATTCACCCTGTATATGTAGCATAGGTCTGTGTGACCAGTTATGTTCATATTCATTAGTGTACGTGACTAAAAGTGATTCACTCTGTATGACTGCAGAGCTTCAAAGCTAAAATAAGCAGTGATGATTTATCAACCTCCTAAGGTGTATCCCAGCAACAGGATAACAGCACTGATGTTAAGAAATTAATTAATTTGCTTTTATTAAGTTTTTCTATAATTGTCTGCTGATTTGTCCATCCGTCAAAATAGATTGTGTTGTTTTGGATATATTATATCTCTCTAGAAGGCTTCTTCACATTGGGTGCAATTAGTGATAGGGTGGACACCCTCTGTCACTGGCATCGGATTGAATAATTCGTGCTCCTGAGTTTAATATAAAAATAAATGTTTAATGTCATCTACCACACCACAGTGGGACATCACATCATCGATGTTCCCTTTCTCAACTAGGGTAGAAGTGGGATTAGCAGAAACAAACCTCAACACACATCCAGTTGGTACTCGAACCTGGGAATTGAAGATTACGAGCCTGGCGCGATATCGACTGAGCTAACCCATTCCTGAAAAAATAATAAAAAAAACTTCATTAGGTCAGTTAGAGAGTATTTTATTAGGTAAATGCTTGGGTGTTCTTATTAGTGGGGCGAGTACCTTAGCGCTTTCAGCTGTGAAATGCAGCCATCATTAGAGGATGCATTTCTCAGTACAGATTTACTTCGTAGAAATAATTCTATTGAAGAATAATTATAAGATGATCCATATGGTAACATTAGTGACTTTTTTTTTATCTTGACTTCCGTGAGAAAAAAAAAAGTCAATCTGGAAATACTTTATTTAAATGCTACAATTTCAGATGACCACATTTTTGAAAAAACAGAATAAAAAATATTAATGAAAGTAACTTTATGCATGTAGATTGGAATTATGCGATGTCATGTAAGCATTTAATTTAATGCAATTTTTAGATAACTGCCTATGGTAAAAAAACCTGAAAAGGTGCATTTTAACGTAATTGCTTTAAGTCATTAAATCCGATTACCTGGGTATATTCAAATAGTTTAGCTCTAGTACATAGTATAGAAGTTTTATTTGTTAGTATCACTAGTACTGCGTGAAAAAGAGACTACGGAAATTATAATACTGCTTACTCTTGGACACTTATTCTGAAAGAGGAATGCTTCATTTAGTCTCGTTTTGTCTCTCGTTGAATAACGTTGTTTGATTTATTGGAATGTGAAGAGTGCTTCGGTTAATTGCACGTATTCTGTATATTCATTAAATAACACTAACAACAATGCAGGTAGCTAATCTATTTGAGTAATTAATTCCTAATCAAGGCTATCCCGAGTTGGGTTGGGTTATTTTACCTCTGAGCGACAATTTTTTGCATACCATGGGCTAAATGGCCAGGTCACATGGACCCCGAAGGCTCAGAGAAGGTTGGGGAGGGGACCCACTGGAACACCTGTTGGGAGACAGATGGTAGCCTCCCGTCAAGGCCATCCAGCGTGTTCTTTAACGTGCACAGAATATGGCTCTCCTGCACACGGGGCCACGGCTTAACGTCCCATCCGACGGGCGGCCGCCTTTCCAAGCCCATCGGTGTCCCCTACTGACCGTGGGCAGGGCGGGGAATTTTTGCGGAGATAATAATAATAATAAATCTCAACGCTGACCCAGCTGGGACTCGAACCTGGGAACTACAGATTACGAACCTGGCGCGCTACCGACTGAGCCACTCCCGCCCCTAAGGCTATCCCGAAGAATATATCAAGGATGAGGGAGCAAAATAATATAAATATAACGTTATATCTAAGAATATTTTTCTTTCGAAGATTACTCTTTTAGCCAGTTGTTAGCTGAGCGCGGCATTTTTTTTCACTGTACGATTCACTATTATTCTTGAAGATAAATATTATTAAGTATATATGAGCTCGGTAATTTTTCTGTGGGGAACTAGTCTCCCAGTCTTCCCTGACTTACAACTAGACTTTGAATTGGGTTGGGACTTTGCTCTGATCAAAGCCGTCTTAAGATGTGCGCCTTTATCCGAAGTCGTATCGGGCGCAAACACAAACATACACTGCTTGAGCCAGCCCTACTTCTGAGCGCAGATTTGTGCACACAATGTTCTGAACGGCTAGTCACTAGGATCCCAAGGGTCCAGATCTGACTAGAAGAAGGCTGGGTTGGGTTGTTTTACCTCAGAACAGCACTTTTTTGCACACCATGGGCTAAATGGCCAGGTCACATGGACCCCGAAGGCTCAGAGAAGGTTGGGGGAGGGGACCCACTGGAACAGCTGTTGGGAGACAGATGGTAGCCTCCCGTCAAGGCCATCCAGCGTGTTCTTTAACGTGCACAGGGTATGGCTCTCCCGCACACGGGGCCACGGCTTAACGTCCCATCCGACGGATGGCGGCCTTTCCAAGCCCATCGGTGTCCCCTATTGACCGTGGGCAGGGCGGGGAATTTTGCGGAGATAAATCTCAACGCTGACCCAGCTGGGACTCGAACCTGGGAACTGCAGATTACGAGCCTGGCGCGCTACCGACTGAACCATCCCCGCCCTGACTAGAAGAAGGCAATTCAATGGACAGGTGTTAAGGAATAGATTGAAACCTCCTACCAAAGCTGTTCAGCGTGTTCAATTTACTGCCTTTTAGTCTCAACTAAGGTGAAATACAATGGAGTAGACTGTCTGAGCGACGGAGGCCCAGTCGCACCTCATGTACTCTTCTGAATCGGTTTTCGGCGGTTAAAGCAAGACGTGAAACAGATCATATTTTTTGGTTGGCTAAATCCAATTTCAAATAAGAGTACTTAGGATAATTGTAGGTATACTATATATTCATAAAAAAACACAAACAACAATTCAGCTACCTAGTCTATTTGAACAATTAATCCGTAATCAAGGCTATCCCGAAGAATTTACCAAGGATGAAGGAGCAAAATAATACAAATATTTTTATATATGGCGAAGAAATATGCATAAAAAAATTTCTTTCAAATTCCAGGGCGAAGACGTTATATGTTACTTTTGCCATGATCCATTATCTCTAAAACAGGACGTACTTTTCCACAATTATTGATTTTTTTTTTCGAAGGATTTCGAACGTAAAGAGGTTAAGATTGTCTGTATCTTTGTTCACATCTGGAAAAAGTTCAGGAAAGGTTAATGTCACCCTAATCAAATCATATCGCGATATTTGCAGTTGAGATTTCACCAATTTTCCTAAAATAGTCACTATTCGAAACAAGTTTCTATTAACCTCTCAAATCATTCTCTTCTAAATTTCAACACTTGGGCATGTTCCGGGTATTTCAGAATCCCTCCCTTTGGCATTCGTAAATATATCCATTTAACAATGTTTTACCCCACGCTTACAGCAATCATCAACACCTGCCACTGCACTAATTTTCGTAATGGTACACCTTGAGCTTGATTATGGATCCTGGACTTGTTGCACTGGTGGGCCTCTGTTGAGGGAGAATCTGCTGCTGTGTTTTCTGTTTACTTGTGGGTTACCAGCCCTAAATGAACAGAGGCATGGAATACCTTATATCAGCTGGTGGATAATCCTAATCAGAGGCCATCGCAGGTGCCTGAACCTTACTTAGCTAGTTGGGCATCGTCAAGCCTAAACTGAAGTAATGTGTCTCAGGCAGGAAATTGGTTCTTGAAAAAGTCCACTTGAAAAGGTGGTGCCTGAAGTTCCTATTAGCATCGGTGACTTCAGCCTTTAGCAGAGGAGGAACAGGTCTTTGCCCCATGCCTGCGATCAGGGGGCTGTTTGATATTGTTGGCCCTACCAATCTCAATAAACCTCATTTCTTTAAAAATCCTACTAATCATTTTCTCTCTGCAGGAACGTGGAACGTGAGGACATCTCATAGAGATTATTCTCTTGATGTCCTCATGCAGGAATTCCAGCGCTATAACCTAGATATTCTAGGCTTGCAAGAGACCAGATGGACAAATAAAGGTGAGATACTTAAAAATAACTTTAAATTTCTCTTTACAGGGAGGGAGGATGGAAAGCATCACCAAGGCGTGGTTCTGCTGCTCAGCAGACATGCTAGTGATGCTCTTCTAGGATATGAGTGCATTAATGAAAGGTTTCTTACAGCAAAATTTCAGACAAGCATTAAAGACTTGAATGTTATCTGCTGTTATGCCCCCACTGAGGATTCTGATGAGGATGAGAAGGATAGGTTTTACAGACAACTTCAGGATATTTTGAATTCTGTCAAGAAAGGAGATATTACCCTTGTTCTTGGTGACTTCAATGCCAAAGTTGGTACCGACTCTGACCTTTGGGGAGGAGTAATAGGCCCTTTTGGTATTGGTAGCTGCAATGGCAATGGGCAACGTCTCCTACAGGTAAGTAAACTAAATGGTTTCAGAATAACTAACACATATTACAAACACCGTGACATACATAAATACACATGGGTTTCACCTGATGGGCTGCATAAGAATATGATTGATTATATATTAATTAACAGCAAATGGGCTAGTTCTGTTAGAAATACCAGGGCATATAGGGGAGCTGAAATGGGATCTGACCATTACCTTGTTAAAAGTGTCTTGCAACTTAAACTTAAAAAGTGTTGTGCTAGGGTTAAAAAATTTACCTTTAATACTGAAGCTCTGAAAGACCCAGTTATAGCCAAAGCTTACCATGATAGGTTACTTAGTCATTATGACAGTCATGGTTTGCTTAATACTGAAGTTGAGGAAGAATGGGGCCGTTTTAAACAGGCTTTTTTGGAAACTAATAGTACTCTTTTAGGAAAAAAGGAGCAGAGGAGACAGAATTATTTAAGTGATAAGGCACTTGAGCTTATTTCATAAAGAAGGAACTGCAGGAATGTCCTTAATCAGTACCCTACTACTTCTAATAGAAAGGATTACAGAGAGCTTAATAAACGTTTAAAGGATCAGTTGGCTACTGATAAGAATCTTTGGCTTGATGGCTTGGCTGACAAAGCTGAGGAAGCAGTTAGGCAGCACAACAGCAGAGAGCTGTACCAGATAGTTAATGTTTTATGTGGTAGAAAACGGACAGGCATACAAGAATTGCAGGATAAACAAGGTAAGGTTATAGAAGGGGAGGATTCTGTCATGGCTAGGTGGGCTGAGCATTTCAGTGATGTTCTAAACAATGTGGTTAGTTCTACTCCCATTGTTTGTAGTGATGATAAATGTATTGGTGGATTTAATGTTACCTCTATAACACAATCTGAAGTTAGTTTGGCTATTTCTAAACCTAAACTTCATAAATCCCCAGGGGTAAATGAAATTACTACAGAAATGATCAGAGCTGGCAATAATCCAAGTTACCACTTGGATTACTGAAATTTTGAATAACTTTTATGATAAAGGCATGGTTCCTAAGGATTTTACCAGAGCTATTATTATTCCTATTTTCAAAAAAGGTGATCGCAGTTCTTGTGATAACTATAGGGGTATCAGCCTACTCTCTGTTCCAGGTAAAGTTCTTTCCATGATTGTGCTTAATAGAATTAAGAATCTGGTTGACAGTCAATTGCGTGATGAGCAATGTGGATTCAGAAGTGGTAGGGGATGTGTGCATCAGATATTTTCACTTAGGCAGATTCTTGAGAAATGTTTAGAGTTTCAGAAACCTTTGGTTGCTAGCTTTGTTGATTTCAAAGAGGCTTTCGACTCTGTTGATCGTCATAATTTGTGGTTGATTGTAAGATCATATGGTATACAAGACAAGTTGGTTAACATAATGAAAGTTCTCTATAATAACACTGAATTGTGTGTGAGAGTTGGTAAGGCTTGTAGCAATTGGTTTAGCATTACTTCTGGTGGTCTGAATGGTTGCAGTCTTGAGCAGGTGTCACAGTTTAATTACCTTGGGAGCTATGCAACAGATAATGGTGATGTGCGGCATGAGATTAACAGACGAGTAGGGATTGCTGCCGGGACTTTTAAGAATATATGGAGATTGTGGAGAAATAGGCGTATACACCTAAAGACTAAAATTAGACTGTATAATAGTTTGATTCTTTCTAGGGTTAGTTATGGTAGTGAAACTTGGACGCTGTGTAAACAAGATAACAGGAAACTAGATGCTTTTGATTCTAGATTCTTACGTAGTATCTTGAATATTAGGTGGTTTCACTTTGTAACTAATGATGAGGTTAGGCAAAGGAGTCTGCAACCCCTTTAAGCAGCATATTGTGCAGAGAGAGACTCCGCTGGTTTGGCCATGTTGCCCGGATGGATAATTATAGATTGGCGAATAGGGTTATGAACAGTGTGCCTAGAGGCCTCAGAAGGAGGGGGAGACCTAGGATGCGGAGGGCAGACAATGTCAAATAGGACCTTGTTAGAATTGGTGTGCAGTGGCCGAATGCAGCAGAGGTAGCTCAGGATAGATATGCTTGGAAAATTAAACTGCGCGGTCTGGTTGGACCTCCGTAGCCCATGGCTGCTTGAGGATGATGATGATGACACGGAAACCCTTGCCAGTCTCGGGGTTACGTTTCTTGAAAAGGCGCTAATAACGAAACCGCGATCCACAAGTCCAGTAGCTTTTGGGGCAAAAGAGAAATGGAAATACACAACCAAGGATTATAACCTACTGAAGCATAACATGGTTCGTTTTTCAAAATAAACGCCAGAAAATGTATATCTGAACATATGCATGGAATTAACTACAAGAAAAAAAAAGGGTCACAGTAAAATTCATGTACTGCACAGTAAATCCTGAAGTGAAACAGTATTGTGGAAATTGTATAAACAAACACAAGAGTTCAAAAAACTCTAGCGTGGGTTTATAAAACTTGGTAAAATAATATTTGGGAAAGGCAATAATTTTAATATAAAATCTATAGATGTGTTATCATATTTCATTCATTTATTAATAAAACGCGTTCAATTTTCAAAATAAAGCTACAATGAAACATAGAAATTCAAAAAAGACAAGAAGTATAAGTGCTATAAATGTTATCACTCATATTTGTGTTGAAAAACGTTTTTCGATATCGTTAACTTCAGTGAGCTAGTTTTCATTTAGAAGAATTAAAATTTGTTTCATCTTTAAGATATCCCGGCTAAGGATTAAATTATTTTGGCGCTAAATATATATAGTTTTTTTGCACAATATTTTTCTAGGAGCAGGTAAAATAAAATTTATTTCTTTGGCAATTATTATTGTTATGATTATATCACTTTCAATCCAGGGCTTTTTAAGTTAAGAAACGATATTGTGTAATTTTCTTGAAGGTTGGAAAAATATGTATAATTCATTATAAAAATGTCTAAGGAATCAAGTCAGTCTCAAAAGAAATATAAAAGCCTAAGAAGTCTAAAAAAAACTTTAAAATTAAAAACAAAAGAAGAAAAACTGACTAAAATTTTATATTTTAATCCCCTTCCTTTCTATTAAAAATAAGGCATGAAAAAAGCAGAGATAATAAAAATTTTATTAAATCATCCTCTAACAAAAACTTCATATTTTTTTCTTAAAAAGTACCTAATTATTCTAATTTGAGTTCTAATTAATGTTTTAATATTGCTGTAATAAACTGCACTGCAAGAAATTGTACCGTACGTTAAATATAATTTATCCCATGCATTATAAATTAGTTTTAAAAGTGTAATTTTTTTAAAAATTCTGATGAAAAATAATTGTTGTGTTATTGTATTAAGTTTATTCATTAAATAATGTGTTTTTCCAAGTTAGTTTACTATGAATATATATTCCTAATATTTATAGTATTCTCTAGTGATTTGCTTAATAACCATTACTAATGCATTTAAGTATATTATAAAATATTTTGTTTTTTCCAGTTATCTATTTGATTTTGTTTCAATCGGAAATATATTTATCTATTTTGTTTTCTCTACGTTTATAAACAACCTCTTTTCTGAAAATTAAGTTTTGATAATTCATAAATCTTCATTTATTTTTCGAATCAAAATTAGTGGATGTGCATATCAAAGCAGTAGCATTAGCAAATGCTATTATTTTCACTTTTAGTTCCAGGTTACAAAGATAATTTATAAAAATATTGAATAATATCGGACATAACAAAGACCCTTAATACATCTTAACTATTAATTAAAATTATCTATATATTAGTTTTACTGTAATCGCCTAGCAGAGAATAGATTACGCTTAACCTTTTTAAATCTCGATCCCGTACCTTTTATATGGAAAATCGGGGGGATGTAGAAAAATGGGACAAAATCCTGTATTGGCTAAAATGCTCCACCTGGTTGGCGTGATAGTCCTTTTTTTATGCCGCTTCGTGCAAAAATAGGAAAACTGCCATCTGTGCACAGTTATTAGACAACAACAGAGTCTTTTCAGAGCTTCCTCTGGAAATCATGAACAACGACTTAGGTTGACTGGTGTTATATTTTTATCCTTAAAATTTTACTGGTAAGTGTATATGAAACTATGATTTTTTGCTCTATTGCTAATGCCAAGCTCGCCTTGTCTTAAACCCGGATCTTCTCCAAATGCGGGTCATCTCACCTCTTATATAATCCAGATTTGCTAGAGTGTTAAATTACCACTTGAAAAGGCTTTGCACTCAAGTTGGGTTGTTTTACCTCTGAGCGGCACTTTTTTGCACACCATGGGCTAAATGGCCAGGTCACATGGACCCCGAAGGCTCAGAGAAGGTTGGGGGAGGGGACCCACTGGAATAGCTGTTGGGAGACAGATGGTAGACTCTCGTCAAGGCCATCCAGCGTGTTTTTTAACGTGCACAGGGTATGTCTCTCCCGCACACGGGGCCACGGCTTAACGTCCCATCCGACGGACGGACGGCCTTTCCAAGCCCATCGGTGTCCCCTACTGACCGTGGGCAGGGCGGGGAATTTTGCGGAGATAAATCTCAACGCTGACCCAGCTGGGACTCGAACCTGGGAACTACAGATTACGAGCCAGGCGCGCTACCGACTGAGCCACCCCCGCCCATTGGATACAGATTAAAAGCCTCTCTTCAAGGCCATTTATTGTTTTCTTTTACGCTCGTAAGGTATGGCTTTCCTTACACAAAGACAATAAATTCCATCAGTGTCACCTTTCTCACCGACGGCCAAATGGTCGTCGGTGAATGTGGGGGGGAGGGGGGTTAGCAGAAAAAATCTCAACTCTGCATAATTGGGGCTCTTAACTGGGAACATCATGTTCTTAGTGTGGTTCCTACATGCTAAGCAATGCCCTCCGCAGTCGTGGTCCTAATGTTTTTGATGAGAAAACCCTATATCAGCAAAAAAAATTGCCCGCACTCCCAATATGTATGAAGATATACAAATAAAAATAATAAATACCCCCTCAAGCAGCTGCTTGCCACAGAGGTCTGACACGAGCCTGTCAGTTTATATGCCATAGTAGAAGGTCTGAGAGGATAGCAGGACCTCAGCAGAAAAACGACACATACATCCATGCCTTACCCGTGGCTCGAACCCAGGTCCCTTAGATCAGTAGCCAAGCGCGCTAACCACTCGGCCATGGGACGGCGAAGATATGCAGTATATATTTTTAAGTTTTCAATTGAACTAAGATGAAAAAATAAATACCCCCTCAAGCAGCTGCTTGTCACAGAGGTTTGACAGGAGCCTATCAGTTTATATGCCACAGTAGGAGATCTGAGAGGATGGCAGGACTTCAACAGAAAAACGACACACACATCCATGCCTTGATCCGGGGCTCGAACCCAGGTCCCTTAGATCAGTAGCCAAGCGTGCTAACACTCGGCCACGGGAATAAACATAAAAATATAATTTAAGGAAAACAATGTGAATGAGAGAGTGTTACACAGCTTGTGGTACAACGATTTGAAGGTCCGGTTCTAAGTTCAGCTTATGTCGATACCTGTTTTTAATACCTGTAACAACAGAAAAAGACACCTCACTCAGATACATAGATCCAAATCAAAGAAGAGCATCGTTCGATGCGCTTACTAAATCTGGGTACTCATTTTACAATCCCATCCACTAGTTATGCAGAGATTTTTGTTGAAATTCTGTTCGTAAAATTGTATCTCCCTTGATTTCAATCCGTTTTTCATGGGAAGTGATTGAAAGATGACTATAAGAAGCGTGACTTAGTTCCCTCCCTTTCAGGGTTGCCAGATGATAAATTCGTTAAAAGATTAAAACTGGCAACAGTGCTCTCTTTGCGAGCCGCATTCTGTGCCCCGACACCTTTGTGAAACTAAATAGTTTACGTACTTAAACGGGGGTGGCTCAGTCGGTAGCGCGTCAGGCTCGTAATCTGTAGTTCCCAAGTTCGAGTCCCAGCTGGTCAGCGTTGAGATTTACCTTCGCAAAATTCCCCGCCCTGCCCACGGTCAGTAGGGGACACCGATGGGCTTGGAAAGACCGCCGTCCGTCGGATGGGACGTTAAGCCGTGGCAACGTGTGCGGGAGAGCCATACCCTGTGCACGTTAAAGAACACGCTGGATGGCCTTGACGGGAGGCTACCATCTGTCTCCCAACAGCTATTCCAGTAGGTCCCCTCCCCCAACCTTCTCTGAGCCTTCGGGGTCCATGTGACCTGGCCATTTAGCCCATTGTGTGCAAAAAGTGCCGCTCAGAGGTAAAACAACCCAACCCACGTACTTAAACTGACCGAGAAATTTAAACATTTTAGCAATATTCTTCTTTTTTATCTTAATTTTTGGGGAAAATTTTAAAATCACCCCTCCCCCTCCCCTGGATAGGTATGCGCACCTAATCTGGAGATCACTGGTACCACTAAGTCACAGACTTTCGTAACTTGCACGTAAGTTTAAATATCCAAAACCAACATTCACCTGCGAATTGACTATGCTGCATATTAATATCCTTTGCCAATTTTCTCAGAATCGGTACGAAGTAACTATTCCGCGTATTTGTGGAAATGCTCTGTTTGTTTTTAGCAGATGCCAGAAGCCATTTATTTATCTGAATCTCTTTCGCCATCAAGATTGCAAATGCACTACACGCATCTGAGATACGCAACTGGGACGAAGGAATTCCGCGAAGTGTTTAATTTGCGACAAAAGGACGATTTCAGAAAGAGCGAGACGTTTGCATTTCTGTCTTTGAATATTACTGAAATCACGACGAATTTTTATCTTTGTCCGCTTGCGATATGTATTACACGTCAATGCACATATCTCTTGTATCAGGAACACCTGATATTATATACATACATACATCTCTTACGCAAGAGAGTTTTGTTTTCGTAAGTTACACTCACAAAATTAGTTATGACTTGTTAATTGATTTTAAGCTAGGGTTACCCGAAATGTATTAAGCACGTATAAAATTTACTAAGCTGCATTATATATTGAAACACTTTATCATACACTTTGATTATTAATCAACACAGTATGCAATCTCATACTTCAAATTTTCATTATGTCTTCAGGCTAGAAAATCTTTAATGGCTGAGCATAATATACGATTCCCTTAACTACAATATTAGCAGTAATTATTATTATATTAGGAGTATAATGCTACAATTTGTAACATGGGGCCTATATAATAATGTCTGGGACTTTACGACATAAATACAGATAAATTTGAAGAAAACGATTAAAGCAATTTTAGAGAAAAAGAGATTGTCCATAAATTGCATAACACTGTTTTAGTGGGTTGCAACGCCTTCTACGCTCCATTCTATTTAAAACAACGTTTTGAGAATCCCATGCTATGTTATCTGAAGTTTTTTTTGTAAGCATTCTTCACATTTTGCACCCTTTAGTTACAATTTAAAAAAATACGCCCTCAAGCAGCTGCTTGCCACAGAGGTCTGACAGGAGCCTGTCAGTTTATATGCCAAAGTACAAGAACTGAGAGAATGGCAGGACCTCAGCAGAAAACCGACACATACATCCATTCCTTACCCGGGGCTCGAACCCAGGTCCCTCAGATCAGCAGCGAAGCACGCTAACCACTCGGCCACGGGACGGCCTAGTTACAATTTACACTTCTAAAATCATAAGCTTTCACTTAACGTTCAGCTTGTTATGATGATGAGTGGAGTTAGAGATGTACCTCGATTGAAAAAAAATGGTTTCGTATACCTTTTATACTTTTCTTTTTTTGATGAGAGTATTCAGAGGTTGCAAACCTACGAGACCACCCAAAACATAAGTTTTCTTGCAATAAACATCTTGGTGTCATCTGCCCCTGGGTTGGGTAGATATATTGAACCAGCTTTCATTTGTTAAACACCTTTGTTGTCGCCTCCTGGATTACGATAGATACACTAGAATGCTTTTTATTATCTTCACCTCTTCTTTTTATGGTTAAGAGGGTAGGGTACAAAAATAGTGCAATTTCTTAAAAACCGCTGATACAACCAAATCATAAACTATCATTTATTTTCAATTTGTTAAGACTGATACCTGGGTTGAGTTCTCGTTCTCTGTGTGTGTGTTTGAGAGGGGTGGGTATCAGCCAATAACGCGTTAAGCTCGTAATCTGCAGGTACCAGGTTCGAGTCCCACGGGACCAACGTTGCGATTTATCTTCGCAAAGCCGCCAATCTCGGCCAGTAGGGGACACCGATGGGCGTTGAAAGGCCGCTGTCCGTCAGATATAAAGCCGTTGCCCCATGTGCAGGAGAACCATATCATGTGCACGATAGGAATACACTGCATGGCCCTTACAGGAGACTTCCATCTGTCTCCTAAAAGCTGCTCGTAGGTCCCCTTGTTCCAAACTTCTCTGAGCCCTCGGGGTCGTGTTCACCTAGCCATTTAGTCCATTGCATGCAAAAAAGTGCCGCTTAGAGGTAAAACAACGCAACCTAGGTTGAGTCGATATTGGGATAGATATTTATTATATTTCGCTTTTTTTGTTCGTCAGGATGTATAAATGTAGAACCGAACAAATGCCATTGTTGAAAAGCTGCGAGTTGTTTGGGTTGTTTTACCTCTGAGCGGCACTTTTTTGCACACCAAGGGCTAAATGGCCAGGTCACATGGACCCCGAAGGCTCAGAGAAGGTTGGGGGAGGGGACCCACTGGAACAGCTGTTAGGAGACAGATGGTAGCCTCCCGTCAAGGCCATCCAGTGTGTTCTTTAACGTGCACAGGGTATGGCTCTCCCACACACGGGACCACGGCTTAACGTCCCATCCGACGGACGGCGGCCTTTCCAAGCCCATCGGTGTCCCCTACTGGAAAAGCTGCGAGACATCGGAAATCATAAGCTTTTATTCGATATACAACTTGTTATTATCGGCCACTGAGCTAGGCAGATACACTAGAACAGTGTTTTTCGAATTATTTGGCACTTGTGACTCCTTAAAAATCTCGCACATCCTGCAGATTTCCCCCTCCAAAACATTTCCCCCCTCCCAAAAATCATCTTATATATTTGGATTAAATATAATACGGACCACCTAAAATACAAATAGGTATAGTTTTTCGTCATGTTCTGCCTCTAAGGGGGCGGGGGTGGCTCAGTCGGTAGCGCGCCAGGCTCGTAATCTGTAGTTCCCAGGTTCGAGTCCCAGCTGGATCAGCGTTGAGATTTATCTCCGCAAGATTCCCCTCCCTGCCCACGGTCAGTAGGGGACACCGATGGCTTGGAAAGGCCGCCGTCCGTCGGATGGGACGTTAAGCCGTGGCCCCGTGTGCGGGAGAGCCATACCCTGTGCACGTTAAAGAACAGGCTGGATGGCCTTGACGGGAGACTACCATCTGTCTCCCAACAGCTGTTCCAGTGGGTCCCCTCCCCCAACCTTCTCTGAGCCTTCGGGGTCCTTGTGACCTGGCCATTTAGCCCATGGTGTGCAAAAAAGTGCCGCTCAGAGGTAAAACAACCCAACTCTGACTCTAATGTGAAAGTAAAAAAAAAAAACCCCTCAAGCAGCTATTTGCCACAGAGGTTTAACAGGAGCCTGTTAGTTTAATACCCCACAGTTAATACGCCAAGTCTGTGAGGTTGGCGGGAACGCAGCAGAAAGACAACACAAACATCCATGCCTTACCCTGGGTTCGAACCCAGGTCCCGTTGATCAGTAGCCAAGCGACTGAAAAAAAAAGCTAATAAAGTAACGTTTAAGAATGGAATATTTACAAAATGAAACGGTGCTCAAATTACCAGGTTTGAAATTTTCCAGGTATCGTTTGCAAAAACCTTTGTTAAGTGAATGAAAAAAATTGTTACAAAAAAATTTCCCTGCATTTTTTTCCTGCTTTCCCTCACTTTTTTTCCTGCAAAACATTCCTTCATCAGAATAAAGACTCACTTATAGAAGAAATTACTAAAGATAGGTGGTAAATATCCAAATGTAATCATGATGAAAACGAAAAATTACCAAGAGTATAGAGTAATTACGTCTAAAGTTCAACTACAAAATTTTTATAATTCAGGAAAACTATATTTTAAATTAATTTTTACAGAGGAAAAACTATTAAATGTGAATATATTATATTCACAAATATATATGCGTATCATCATCATCATCCTCAAGCAGCCATGGGCTACGGAGGTCCAACCAGACCGTGCAATTTAGTTCTCCAAGCAAGTCTGTCCTGAGCTACATTTACTGCATCTGCCCGCTGCATACCAATTCTAACAAGGTCCTGTTTGACATTGTCTGCCCACCGCGTCCTTGGTCTCCCCCTCTTTCTGAGACCTTTAGCCACACTATTCATAACCCTGTTCGCAAATCTATAATTATTATTACGGGCAACATGGCTAAAGCAATGGAGTCTCTCTCTACACAATATGCTGCTTAAAAGAGGTTGCCGACTCCTTTGCCTAACCTCATCATTACTTACAAAGTTCAAACACCTAATGCCCTCCGTCCGTTGGATGGGACGTTAAGTCGTGGCCCCGTGTGCAGGAGAACCATACCCTGTGCACGTTAAAGAACACGCTTGATGGCCTTGACGGGAGGTTACCATCTGTCTCCCAACAGTGGGTCCCCTCCCCCAGCCTTCTCTGAGCCTTCGGGGTCCATGTGACCTGGCCATTTAGCCCATGGTGTGCAAAAAAGTGCCGCTCAGAGGTAAAACAACAACCCAACAACCTAATGCCCAAATTACTGCGAAAGCATTTATAATCAAAAGCATCAGGTTTCATTTTATGTTGTTTACAAAGCGTCTAAATTTCACTTTATCATAATTAACCCTCTATATATACACACACACTTACAAGTAAAAATATATTAAATGTGACTATGATACTATTTAAATAAACTAAAAACCACATTAAAAAAATTTTCTTTCAAGAAGTGATAATTTATCAAAACAAAAAATAATAATTAATTAATTAATAGCTGTTTAATAACTCGATATCTAACTATGAAGGGTTTTCATTAAAATTTTAAAAATACGCGAAAATTTATTAAGAAAAAAATTGTCCTAACGAATGAGGTTACAATATTTCGAAACTATTTTATAAAAACTAATAATTTTCATGAGTTGGATTGTTTTACATGTGAGCGGCACCTTTTTTGCACACAATGGTCTAAATGGCGAGGTCACGATGTCCCTGAGGGCTCAGAGAAGGTTTAAGAAACCCACTGGATAGCTGTTAGGAGACAGATGGTAGCCTCCCGTCAAGGCCATCCAGCATGTTCTTTTGTGCCATGATGTGGCTCTACCACACGTAGGGCCACTAATTAACGTCTTATCCGACGGACGGCGGCCTTTCCAAGCCTGTCGGTGTCGCCTACTTAAAGAGCCCAGGGCAGGAAGTTTTGCGGAGATAAATCTCAATGCTGGCCAAGCTGTGACTCAAACCTGAGAACTACAGATTACAACCTGGTGTGCTATCGACTTAATCACCCCCTAGGGTTTATGCATATGAATCGACCTTTAAGCTAATTGATGATGAGTGATCTAAGGGACCTGGGTTCAAGCCCCGGGTAAGGCATGGCTGTTTGTGTCGTTTTAATGCTGAGGTCCTGCCATCCTCTCAGACCTTCTACTATGGCATATAAACTGACAGGCTCCTGTCAGACCTCTGTGGCAAGCTGCTGCTTGAGGGGGTATTTATTTATTTTTTTATTTAAAATTTTTTACGATTTCCAAGTTCCGAAATTGTGAACAAATGTTTTTATGTTAAGCTTTTTGATTAAATTATATAATATCCAAACATTATTTACACATAGTATTGCCAACCGTCCGGTTTGCGGCAGGAGAATTCAGTTTTCAACCGAAATGTCCGGATTCGATTCATACCTCCGTATAAATCGACCGGACACACTTTTTCCAGTTTTATATAAGGATTTTCCCAAACAGAAACGAGACTTATTTATTATAAAAGAATAAAAAAAACTTACAAACTAATGATTCTTATCGCCTTCGAAGTAGTCGTTCGTGGTATCAATGTACTGCTGCCAAGATCTCTAAAGGCGTTGAAAGCACTGTAGAAATTCTTTCTCGGATAGTTGACAAGTACTTTGTCATAGCTTCTTTAATAGCGAAAGTAATCAAATACAAATGTCTTTTAAATGCTCTTTTGAGACGTAAGAACAGGACAAAATCTAGTGATTACAAATGTGATGAATATGGAGAGCGGAGAAAGATAGTGACCTCTTGTTTAGCAAGAAACTCTGATGGAGAGGGCTGTATGTGAGGATGCATTGTTATGCAAGAGAAACCACTTGCCTCTTTCCCACAAGTCACAACGACAGCGACAACGAACAATTATTATACTATTAAAACACCGTTGTAGAGATCTTGATTCACATTAGCACATTGAGGGACGAATTCTTTTTGTCACAATCCCTTTTGCGTCGAAGAAAACAATCAACACGGACTTCACATTGGACTTGTGCGCACTAACTTTCTTTGAGAGAAGAGAGTGGAACTTCACTCTAGGCTTCGCCGTTTCTACCACGGTCGTGGTGAAAGCACCACAATTCACCTCCAGCACAAACTAATGTCAGGAAGGCCTTGTTTTGCTTTGCAGTCTTTAGAATATCAGCATAAAACGCAGACCGAGTCTCCTTTGTTCTTCTTTCAGATTGAGAGCGACAAAATTTGGCAGAATTTAATTTTTCCAAATCCTCTGTTAAAATTCGGAAGCATGTGCTTTTACTTAGCTCCAGCTTGATTACTAACATCTGAAGTGTTATTCGGCGATCTTCTTGCAAAATTGCATGGATTTGTTCATGTGTCCATCCGATCTCGCAATTGAAGGGAGCCCAGTCTTGACATCATCTGTGACACTTTCCCTTTCCGTCACGAAAACCTCTGTATCAATCAAAAACGCGTGACGTGATAAAGCAGTATCACCGTAAACGTCTCTGTGACACTTTTTCCCAGCTTTACACAGAACGTTATGCAGACGCGCTGCTTGTCCATCTCAACGTGACAAGCGACTGTGAGTAACTAAAAGAAAACGACGTGTAGTGACTCATCGGACGAGATGCCATTACTTGTTTGCGCAAGGGTAAATAAGTCTCTTATAGGTGCATATAAAGGGGCACATTCAATTAGGTATTCATTAATCCACTGTCGTTTTGGGTCTCACAAACTCAAGTGATATCGTACCTTGAATATTTTCCTAAACGAATTTTTTTCTAAAATAATTTTTTTCCCAAGAACCCATTCTTTTCAGTATCTTTCACCCAGCTCCTTTACTATACCTAGGTGCAACTTTGCTTAGCTCCGCCCATTAGTTACTTGACAGGACCCATAATTGTAACGAATGGGTCTCACAAACGTAATGCGGCCATCGGTGTAACAATTTTAGAATAGCAGATGTTTCAATATCTCCATTTAAGTTATTATTACAAAATAACTGAATTTTATGAGGTAAAAATGTGATGGAAAATATTCAGATCTGATGAATCAAATGCAATGACTTAAGTAGGAACCTCATTTATCCGACTTCGTTTAACTTACACATAGTGCCAACTTCTTTTGCTTTTAGAGATAAATTTAAAAGTCTTTAGCAGGTTCTATAGGTAGGTATTGATGAAATACTATAATTATGATATAAATGCTAGACCTAAGTAAATGGACCTTAGCATATGATCCCGAATTTTAACAGAGTATTTGAGAAAAATTTTATTCTGACAAACATTTGTTCCTCTTAATCTGACACCGGAACAAAAGAAGAATCGGTCTGCGTTTTGTGCTGATATTGTGCAGACTGAAAAGCGTGGTGATAAGAAATTCACATTGGGAGCAATAATTTCTCCCCTTACCCTAACTGAGGGTGGTAAAAATCAACTTTTTGCTTTAAGAGTTGTTTTTTTTTTTTGTTTAATCTTCTTTGTGTTACACAGGTACTGAAAGTATTACTATTTGCATTTCCTCAACCACCCACTAGTTCGAATTTTCACTGTAGAGAATGATAAAGGCTAAAATAAAAATAAAATTAATATCGCCCCCTAACTGTGGAAAATTTGAAAAATGTGAAAACCTTTAGCCAATATTGCAAACGTTCTAATTACGCTGGAAATTCAAACATTTTGTGTATAGAATATGATGGTTAAGAGGTTTATATCATCAGTAATGATAAGGAAAATGGAAATTTTACATTGAATTTTGTGGTCCAAGCTCTTACCATTCAGAAGCAGTTCGTACTCTTTCCAAAACGGGCTTTTTTCAATGGAGGAAAATTTTTTATCTTAGCCTTTACGTTGCTCTAAGTTACTATTAGAGGACTTATTCTTATCATTTAGAAGTAGTTCCTATTTCTTTCTTAGTGAGGGGAGGGAGGGGGGGAGGAGGAAACATTTTGGATCCTAACTCTAAGGTTGATATAAGTTACTAAGTTATAAGAAGCTGTATATTGAGTATGGCGGTTATGCTTCTCACGTTAAAGAATTCTTATCACTTTTTCAGGTAGTAGGAGCATATTTTTGTCAGAAGGAAAACTTGAGGGGGGAGGGAGGCATTTTAATCCTAAAGTTGATCTAAGTTACGATTAGAAGAAGCTGTAAGCCGAGTATTTTTTCCCTCTTACCTTGTAAAGAAATCCTAGAAATCTCTGCATGAGAGAGGATTTTTCCTGTAATGAAGAGTTGGCGCACTTTTTACATATCGTAAGGGTTTCCGGAAAATTCCGGAAAATAATGATGAAGTTTTAAAACCAATATGTGGGAAAAAGTATACATATTCGGGGAAGAAATATTTTAATTGAAATCTTAAACAGTTTTGAACATAATTACTGTATTTCCACCAATGCCCCATTTGTGTGATCCTACATATGTCAAATCGGTATTCCACTTCTTTCGATACACGTCGCAGCAAATCTCTTCTTATTTGCCCATTGCTTCTCTTATTCATATTTTCAAATGATTCATGCCTCGAATTTTGTCCACGTAAACATAATTATTTACAAACTTCACAAGAAAAAAATCAAGAGGTGTCAAATAGGCTCCTTGACGGCCATAAAATACGATCACCCCTGCCAATCCATCTGTCAGGAAATGTTGACATCTCTTGAAAAATGTGGCTTGCTAGTGTCCGCCGTGAAACTATTTGAGTGGAGAATGTACAGGTACAACATTGTGTACAAGGGGGTGTAGTGCGCCGCAGTGGGAAAGGGATGCAAAGGTTCTTTCGACGCACTTCGTAGGGGTTGGGTTGTTTGTTGTTTTACCTCTGAGCGGCACTTTTTTGTGCGACTCTTCAGATAAAAATTAAAATGGCATTTCATCCGAGATGAAAATTGAGTATAGGTTTCGATCGAGAAAACTTCAAACTATCAAACTTCCATTTATACTCTAACGGAGTCAACTGGCTATGCCATGGGCTAATGGCTACACCATGGGCTAAATGGCCAGGTCACATGGACCCCGAAGGCTCAGAGAAGGTTGAGGGGGTTACCCACTGGCACAGCTGTTGGGAGACAAATGGTAGCCTCCCGTCAAGGCCATCCAGCATGTTCTTCAACATGTACAAGGTTGGGCTCTCCCACACACGGAGCCACGGCTTAACGTCCCATCAGACGGACGGCGGCCTTTCCAAGCCCATCGGTGTCCCCTACTGACCGTGGGCAGGGCGGGAATTTTGCGGAGATAAATCTCAACGCTGACCCAACTGGGACTCGAACCTGGGAACTACAGATTACAAGCCTGGCGCGCTACCGACTGAGCCACCCCCGCCCCCTTCGTAGGGAACGATCAATTAGTTCACCTATTTAATATTCCCATTATCCTAGGTGAAACCACAAGTTCGCGGGTTTTTACGCCCAAATTTAGGTATGGTTCAGACTTGCTGTGCCAAATATCGTGCAGAAAGATGAAAAACGAACTACAATACAAGAATAGTAGACGGACGATAATTTAACAAAACATTATTTTTAAACAAGATATTAACCTCTGCTACAGAAATGAATTTATTTGTCTCGTCCTTGTTAACACCGAAATGATGACTACTATTAATATATCCTTTATTAATAGCTATTGACCACTTAGGTCTTCTCTACTCCCTTGCACCTTTAATAAATTTTTCTCCAATCACTGTCTGAATATCAGAACCATTACCTGCTATATCAGCACCTTGGCTAAATATTCCTCTCATTCTAGCATTATTTCGGCATTTAGATACCTTCGCTACTCTTTGCTTACCTTCGGCAGCACTTAACTGAACTTTCAACACTTTCTCTCTATCACTAATTATGAAATCTACTTCCTTATGACCATTTCTGTCAAAAAAATCTCTCATCTATTTTCATTAACATTTTCTCCTTATCACTATTTACACAAATCACAATCTACACTCCTTAGCGAAATTGGGGCGGGGGTGGCTCAGTCGGTAGCGCGTCAGGCTCGTAATCTGTAGTTCCCAGGTTCGAGTCCCAGCTGGGTCAGCGTTGAGATTTATCTCCGCAAAATTCCCCCCCTGCCCACGGTCAGTAGAGGACACCGATGGGCTTGGAAAGGCCGCCGTCGTCGGATGGGAAGTTAAGCCGTGGCCCCGTGTGCGGGAGAGCCATACCCTGTGCACGTTAAAGAACACGCTGGATGGAAATGACGGGAGGCTACCATCTGTCTCCCAACAGCTGTTCCAGTGGGTCCCCTCCCCCAACCTTCTCTGAGCCTTCGGGGTCCATGTGACCTGGCCATTTAGCCCATGGTGTGCAAAAAAGTGCCGCTCAGAGGTAAAACAACCCAACCTTAGCGAAATCTCCCTTTTGATAACTCTATTAGGAAAATCACTATCAAATTTTATATTATTCTCATCCTTCTTAACATTTCATCATCGTTATCTACACTATTATTTACTTTGCTCTCATGCTAAAAGCCTCTATTTCTCTATCACTGACGTTAATACTCTTACTATTATTTTCTTCCTTATCAAGTACCTCACACAGGGTTTCATTCTTATTACCTATAGAAATAGTTTCTTCATTAAAAATCTTAAACATAACCTCGTACTTAATCTTATTCCTAAAGTTTTTTGCCAACATTTAATTTTTATCGTTACCCATGCAATACGTGGTATCATCATTACTCTTATTATCACACTACAATTTATTATCTCTTATACAATTTATATTGTTTTTCTGTGCTTGATTAGAGAACCTAAATAGCGGTGATTCTCTCCGTTGGTTCTCAGCCAACTTCTCTAGGGAGGCGAAACAATTTGGGGTGATTAATATGTCAACATTCAAATCTTCTACTACTGCACACAAAATTTTCCAATTCCCTTTATATTTTCCTGCCTGATTTCCATCAGTAACTAACTTAATAGGGATCTTGATTAACGGAACCTCCATGCGGTCTCCGAAGCAAGAACCAACGCGACATCTCTCGGAGTCTATATTTTTCAGGGACCAAGAAACTGTTATAAATGAATCTTAAGTTCCTGAATCTACAAAAGCATTAAATTTATTATCCCCACATTTAACAGACAAAGATTCTACGTCTTGACAAGGCTCACTCCACTTCCGATTATGTACGCTGAAACCTTTTAATTTATAATCTGATTCCAATGTCATTAATTGGGAGGAAACTTTCCCAACAATTGTACTGCTACTTGCTTTTGAAAGATCAGATGGTTGAGTGTTTACATTAAAAGCTCGTGCCACTTTCGTGTTCTTGTACACTCCTTAGTGAAATGTTCCTTCTGGTTAGAGATAAAGCATGTTCTGGAAGAAAAACTCTCATTCTGTTTTCTTTAAAAATCCATACTTTTTTTTTCCGCCAGTTTGTTTTGCCAGTTCGAATTTTGCCCTAAATTCCTTTGATTGAAATTTAATTTTGTAGCTGAATGGCCAAATCTCTTTTCCCTACTTTCCGATTTAAAATTTTCGCGAGAATTAATATTAATATTGCAGATTCTGTGTGCCTGCAGAGAATTCTCTGCAATTTCGGCAATTTCGTGACAGTTTTCCAAGACCCATTCTCCTGTAACATAATATGATTTTTCACATCTAGTGGTAATAGATCTTTAATTTTGTCGCAAACATTATATCTTTTAATTTCTGGTAACTATCTACTTCTCGACTCTTCAGATAAAAATTAAAATGGCATTTCATCAGAGGTGAAAATTGAGTACAGGTTTCGATCGAGAAAACTTCAAACTATCAAACTTCCATTTGTACTCTGAAGGAGTCAACTGGCTATCTTTAAATACAGCAGATCTAATTTTTTTATAATCTTGAATTTCCTCCTCACTCAACGGAGTAAAAATATTTCGCGCTAAAAATGTTCGCAATGGGTGTACTAGCATTCCTTGCAAGTCATCCTTTATGTTGTACGGTTTAAACAATTTCTCTGTTGTCTCGAAATAAGTTGGTAATTCCCCCGCTTTTATCGGAACGGGATAATTATTAAGGCTTAGAATTTTCGGAAGTCTTTTTTAATATCAGATCTTTTGAATCCGCTGAACTCGTCCGCCTGACTTCGTCGGCTACTATTACTTGCCCTTTCTATACCTAATCTTCCTTCTTCTATATCTAATTATCTAAGTTTTATTTCCCTATCTCTTTCTTCTTTCTCTCTTCTATATTCCTTTTCCAATCTTCTTTCTTCCCTATCCTTTTCTTCTTTCTTCCCTATCCTTTTCTTCTTTCTCTCTTCTATATTCCCTTTCCAATCTCTTTCTTCCCTATCTTTTTCTTCTTTCTCTCTTCTATATTCCTTTTCCAATCTTCTTTCTTCCCTATCCTTTTCTTCTTTCTCTTTTCTATATTCCCTTTCCAATCGCCTTTCTTCCCTATATCTTTCCTCTTTCTCTCTTTCGCCATAACATCATCACATATTCCATCTCTGAGAATGATTTCGGACCTGAATCACTCATTTCCGACCAGAATCGAACAACATCCGCTAACACCATGTTCTACCCCAAAATCGTCATCAAGCATACCAATTTCGCTACCTTCCCCACTTTCCCCAGTCTCAGTGTTCTGGTTAAATCAACGCTCCCTCCTGCTCAGTTCACCCTCGATTTTGTCACGACTTCTAAGCATCATTGGCAACTCAAAACCCCCACAAAAATGAAAACGACAGAAGAACCACACTTTCACTCTCGCGAAGTTCGGCTTCTGCTCCCCTGTCGGCTGCATCTGGAATCTCCTTCCCAAAATGAGGAACGAAACTTGGCTCATGGCACAATCAGTGAAGATTTCGACGACGTAGAATGCGTGGAAATTGCAACCTGTAGACCACTGAATTGGATGCGGCCCAGGCCACTAAACTGCTTGCAGCTTCTTCACTTTCTAGGAATCACTGACACAGAATCACAGAATCTTGCGAACTTCTTACACTTTTTTCTTTAGCACAGCGGATTTTTTTTACACCTTTTCTTTTCAGCACAATGCAAATTTTCTTACACTCCTTTCATTTGCTCTTTTTTTTTGGTTCATAAAAAATATTCTTCGACACCCAAACACTTATTTATCCTTAAAGACTGCGTCAAATGTCGTGCACCGCAGTGGGGAACAGATGTAAAAATTCTTTCGACGCATTTCGTAGGGGACGATCAATTGGGTCCACTTAATTAATATTCACCATTATTCTAGGTAAAACCACAGGTTCGCGGGTTTATACGCCCACACCGAGGTATGCCTCACACTTTCTGTGCCAAATGTCGTGTATTAAAATAAAAAACAAATTAATGCATAATAGTAGACAGACGACACAGTTTATTTACAATCACACATATATTTACATACCGGAATGTGCTCGATTCCGTGGGCCTTAGCTGCGCTGGCGATCAGAATCATTTGGCTTCCTAGATGTTCTTTTAAACTTCCTGGGGCGGGGGTGGCTCAGTCGGTAGCGCGCCAGGTTCGTAATCTGTAGTTCCCAGGTTCGAGTCCCAGCTGGGTCAGCGTTGAGATTTATCTCCGCAAAATTCCCCGCCCTGCCCACGGTCAGTAGGGGACACCGATGGGCTTGGAAAGGCCGCCGTCCGTCGCATTGGGACGTTAAGCCGTGGTCCCGTGTGCGGGAGAGACATGCACGTTAAAGACGTTAACGTTTAGACTGTGCACGTTAAAGAACACGCTGGATGGCCTTGACGGGGAGGCTACCATCTGTCTCCCAACAGCTGTTCCAGTGGGTCCCCTCCCCCAACCTTCTCTGAGCCTTCGGGGTCCATGTGACTTGGCCATTTAGCCCATGGTGTGCAAAAAAGTGCCGCTCAGAGGTAAAACAACCCAACTTTAAACTTCCTCCAATCAACTCAAATTTAATCCGAATGCTGCTTTGATACTGCAAGCATTCATACGATGAGGTGAAAGTCTGTACTTTAAAGAAATCTCTTTACCGACCTCAAAATTCGGGAGAGGATATTCAATCCTTGCCTAAACCACCTGGTTCACACAGAACAGAACCCTCTCCTTAAGAGTTTTTCAGGAAAGAGTTACGTCCTTTTGACGCGCTGACATGAACCACTATTTTCATTTGTCGGCCTCACTCAGTCTGTCCTTCATTGTTTACGCATTTCTTTCCATCTTCCGCAGTAGAACCTCCGGCTAGTGACGGCATAGTGATAAAACTGTTTTTGCTTCCGTGAGAACATGGAGCCAGCTAGCTCGGGCCAAAATGACAATTAATGAGTCATATTCCCATTTCGAATACTTCGGAAAACACACTCAGCAGAGATATATATACAATAACAATAAAAATACAATAATAAATAAATTAGAGGGGCATGACAGGGAAGTCGCATCTTACGACGATTCACGTATACGTTGGGTCAAAACAATTCCCTAAAAATTATGCTTCCATGAAACTTTCCTACTCTTTCCTGATCTAACAGCCAGGGTATTATGGAGGGCGTTCAAAACGCTCTTACATGTGCCTGCAGATTTGCACTCGTTCCTCCAAAGTTAATGTGCTACGACTTCTTTGAAAGCTTGTTTAACGTGTTTGAAGGTAGGTCGCACTCTGACAGCGCTCCAAATGGTTCTTCGTCATGCTGATTTTATTTTGTGTTAAAGTTTTATATTTTATGTTAGAATACTCCACTTTATGATTATCTATCAACTCAACCAAAGACAGAATATTACGCAAGTGTTATTCCGCTTTTTGTTGATTTCTTTTGGTTTACGGGGCGGGGATGGCTCAGTCGGTAGCGCGCCAGGCTCGTAATCTGTAGTTCCCAGGTTCGAGTCCCAGCTGGGTCAGCGTTGAGATTTATCTCCGCAAAATTCCCCGCCCTGCCCACGGTCAGTAGGGGACACCGATGGGTTTGGAAAGGCCGCCGTCCGTCGGATGGGACGTTAAGCCGTGGCCCCGTATGCGGGAGAGCCATACCCTGTGCACGGGAGGCTACCATCTGTCTCCCAACAGCTGTTCCAGTGGGTCCCCTCCCCCAACCTTCTTTGAGCCTTCGGGGTCCATGTGACCTGGCCATTTAGCCCATGGTGTGCAAAAAAAGTGCCGCTCAGAGGTAAAACAAACAAAACAACAACTTTTGGTTTACATCAAGTCTTTGTTCCGTCCAACAAGCCCCCATCTTCGCGACGACCTGTGGCCGGGCCTTGACCTCGACAGAGCCACTGCGGTCAGCAGAACGCTCGTGAACTCCCCCACTCTACTTCCTTCCGCATCTTGAGATTGGAAACAGCACTTCATCCCTTATGGTGTCAACCGGAAATGGCAGTTAGGTACAGTCGCTCAAAAAAGTATCCGAACAATATGGTTGATTTCAGAATTCAGAAAAAATACCTGGCAACGATTTTTTTAGAAATTAGTGATCTGGCAACCTTCGTGTCACGTGACACGAAGGTTGCCAGATCACTAATTTCACTAATGTCACGTGACACGAAGGTTGCCAGATCACTAATTTTTAAAAAAATCGTTGCCAGGTATTTTTTCTGAATTCTGAAATCAACCATAGTGTTCGGATACTTTTTTGAGCGACTGTAGGTGGTCATATTATTTTGATACTAGATCGTGTGGGCTCACTCACGGAAATATTGAGCGTGTGCAGTAACTGCACACGCTCCAGTTTACTGTGAACGGTAACTGGAGCGTGTACAGTTGCTGTACACGCTCCAGATATTTTTCCTGAATTCTGTAATCACGTGACACGAAGGTTGCCAGATCACTAATTTCTAAAAAAATCGTTGCCAGGTATTTTTTCTGATTTCTGAAATCAACCTTAGTGTTCGGATACTTTTTTACAACAGCCGTGTATCGTATAAACATATAATATATATCTGCAGTAAACAGGCGCTAGAAGAAAAGGATTTTATGCAGTGCAAAAGCTGCCATGGAAAGTATCGCTTCTCATGTGTTAGCATAAGTGAAAATAATTTTAGAAGAATATCGAAAGATTGGAGAAATAAATGGATTTGCCATTACTCTTCCAAAGGAAATACAGATTCCGATAAATCGGTTGCAAATAGAAATACTCCTTCGCAAATCATGATAAAGTCTATAACAGACTTCTCAGGACAATACAGCGTCTGCCTTTCTGAACTTTCAGTTAGAGGGTGAGACTTGTAATAGAGAAGTGAAATCAATGTTACTTCGTATCGATACAAAGTTATCCATACTAACCGACATGAAGGACAAAAGAGATTCGCTGGAAACCCCTATGAGCTTCTTGTCAGAGACGTATGACGTATTATTGAACAAATTTATGGACTCTGAGAAGAACAATGCTCACAGAACAACAACAACAAGCTCACAGAACTGTTGACCGAATGCAAAACACAAAACTCTGTGCTCGAGAAAGAGATTCGAGATCTAAAAATGGTCAATAATGATATAGAACAATACAACCGACACAAAAATATTGAAATACACGGCATCCGATTAAGAAAAGAAAAAGCATGGTTATTGCATGGCTATGTAAAAAATTTAGCTGATAAGTTAGACATTACTGATTTTCAAACGAAAGATATTGATGTGATTCACAGAGTCTATGTTCGGGATAAACAAAAATTACCCTATGTTGTAATACAATTTAAGAGTACAGTCATTAAAAACAAGTGGATTGCTCGGAAAAAAATTAGAATTAACAGTGGTGAGGTTTTTCATGACAGTTCAAATAATTCAATATACATTAACGAAAATTTGACACAGGTGAACAAATAAATTTATTGGAGAGCTAGAGTTTTTGCTAGACAACATAACTATAAATATGTATGGTACAAGAATAACAAAATACTTGTTAAAAAAGGAGATAACGATAAGCCGATTAGGATTAATATGTTTGATACTATTGAGGATTTAATTAAGATTAATTTTTGCTATTTTTAAATTATAGTTTTTTTTTTTATTTTTAAACAATTATGGAAGTTATTGAACTAATAGATAATGAATTAAATTTGGATGGCCCTGATACTACAAAGAGATTAATACTAATATTTTTACACGGCAAAGATAATAACGAAATAGACATATTATATATTAATATGAGATCAGTTAAAAACAATTGGGACCTCTTTATTGTTTACATCGATTCGTTTATCGATTATTTGAATGTTATTATTCTAATAGAAAGTACAACTAACACTATGGAAAATTCATTTATTAATTTAGATGGTTTTGATACAATCACTATTGATGTTAATATTTCAGATGGCAGAGATCTTATAGTCTTCTATAGACATAAGCTGAATGTTTCTGAACTAAATATTTCGATTTCACTTGCGGAAGTAATTCATCTACATATTTAAATTAATGGCTTTTTATTAAACTTTATTGCTCTATACAGGTCACCAAGTACAAAGGTTAAAGAATTTCTATCAAATTTGAAAAATTGGTTCGACTTAAATTTAAAGCTAAGTGATATTTTCTTGCTTGGCGATTTTTAATACTGATGCTGCAAATATTGACAAATATGGTAACAAACAATACTTGAATCTGTTATTGGAGTATGGTATGGAACAGAAGGTATCAGGTTTTACTAGAGAAGAAGTCGTTATGCAAACGTTGCAACAATCTCAAATTGATCATGTGGTTCATAAAGTTAAAAACTTTGAAGCAAATGTAAGAGTCTATAAAAAAGATTACTGATCACTATGGAATATTAATTAGAACAAAAATAAAATCCTTAATTTATAGAGATAGAAATCCTACAAACAATCAGTGCTCATAGTAATAACGCTTACTTAGGTACATATGTCGATGATAAAAAACTTTCCCAAAAACTAGGCTTAAATGGTTTGGGATTTATTGGAACTGAGGTTATTAATCCGGAAGACTTGTTAAAATTGATATTAGGTAAAATTAACGAAATTAGGAATCAGTGTTATTTCAAGGCATCTAGAGTTAAAATTTCCCAAAGGAAACCGAAAGAATGGATAACTGAAGGGATAATTAAAGCTATTGAAGAAAGAGATCTATTGGGGTTAAATATAAAAATAATATGCAAAGTACGATATTATACGATGAATATAAAAAAGTAGGGAACACTGTAAATAGTTTGATTAGGAAACAAAAATATTTTTGTTATAGAAATAAAATCAATTCAAATAAAGATAACAATAAGAAAATTTGGGAGCTGGTAAAAGATATTATTAATGACAAAAAGAAATTATCTGTTGATATGCAAATAAAACGCCATTTTAACAAAAACAGAGAAATGGAGTTAATAGTGGATGATTTTAACAATTACTTTTCTAGTGTTACAGAAAATTTAATCCTGAAATATTCAAAAAATATAAAGATTGCTGTCAACGAGATTATTACACCTTCTAATTCACATTCTATTTTTATACCTGAAGCAAATAGAGATGAGGTAGTACAGGTCATTAGCAATTTAAAACTAGTAATGCAGTGGGCTATGATATGGTGAAAACTTCGTACATAAAAAAACAATGCAGATGTTTTTTGTGAGATCCGGAAACTCTTGATTTGCGATTGAATAGCGAATTTAGTTTGAACACTGGCATTGTTCCTAACACACTCAAAACTGCAATGGTGCGTATTATATTTAAAAAGGGATCCAGAAATGTATATAGTAATTATAGACCGATCTTGATCTCATCAGTTATTGAAAAAGTTTTAGAAAAATATCTATACAAATATGTTAATAATTTTTAAGATAAATGCAAAATAATTACAGATAGGCAGTACAGGTTTAGGAAGAACAGAAGAACAATTGATTGATTTATTGGAGCATTTCTCACAACACATTAACACAGCACTCAATTCTGGAAAAAAGGTTTGTGCTATATTTATGGATTTGAATAAAGCATTTGACACGGTTAACTGTGACATATTGTAAAAAAAGTTATCATTGGTGGGAATTCGAGGTTCACTGAATAAATGGTTCAAAAATTACTTGTCTAACAGGATAATCATCACTAGTATTAAAACACATAATTATAACTGATTAAACATTTACCAAATAGCATGTCCCTACCCAATTGTGGAAGAAGTTAATAAAATTCAATATTTGGGAATTTATAATGACCAAGATTTTAAATGGAAATCGCACATAAAATATACTCGTGCTAAACTAAGGTATGCATCTTACAAAGTGTTGAAAGTTGAATGCACTTATTCCATTGGATGTCATAACAATGATATAAACAGCTCTCTGTGAATCAATCATTAGGTATGATATCAGTATATATGGATGCACATATAAATTTGTTTCGAATAAAATTAAACGAATACAAAAAAAGTACTTTAAATAATATTGTTAAATTCAATAAACATGTAATTAATTAAGATCACCTTGGGAATGGTTTTCATTATCTGAACATTTTACCAGTTGACTTGTTATATATTTATGTAACTATCATTAGAAATCGAAATTACTTTAAAAATGAACACACGGAGAAAATTTTGGATGTGAACAATACAAAACGCAAGTGTGAAAATTATTTTGTTGAACCAGTTTTTCACAATAATTATGGAAAAGCGCGGATATCTTATCAAATACCCAAATTTTTTAATTCTCTACCGAGAGATCTGTTATGCCTGATCACTTATTCAGAAATTAAAACTAAAGTTTCGAAATGGTCATTAGATGTAAATATTTGAAAAGTAATGTTTAAAAAGTCATATCCTGTATCTAAAAGTTTTAAGCAACTGCAATATTAATGTGAAATGATGAGTTGAACAATAGGTGCTATAATCCGTAATTCGTGCCGTGTACACGAAGGTTGCCAGATCACTAATTTCTAAAATAAACGTTGCCAGATATTTTTTCTGAATTCTGTAATCAACCATAGTGTTCGGATATTTTTTGAGCGACTGTATAAGACAATAAATATTGATGCTGGTCCTACAGATTACCTTAGCTGGGTTCCTTCGATTACAGACAATGAATTGATATATTTTAATCAAAGTCGTATAATCGAAAATAGATAGAAATGCGTCTTTAATCACGGATTAGCTAAAATATATATAAATATCGACTGCTTCAGTTTCCCCTAAGGCATTCAATTGGTTAGTTTTGAAAAGAAAAGATCTTTCGTTTTATTATATATAAGATCAGTGAGAATACTAACATTGTTATTCAAATTGTGTTCCTGCAGCTTTATGCATTTGAATAAATATTGTTCCATTTAAAAAGAAACAGAATGAAATAGAAACATGAAAATCCGTTTTGAGAAAAGTAGCGAGAATAAATGTAGAGACTAGTGGCTGTTATCGTTTACATTTATACGTTTTCCATCTCTGACTCTATTCAGAAGAACATAACGCTCAAAATATACTTTTATTTATTGTTGGCTTAATGAGAACACTGATAGATTGATCCATTTTCGTTTCCTTTTAATCGTTCCTTTTATTTGAGATTGTTTTGCTTAGAGCGAACAGAATGAAACAGAAATATAAAAATATGTTTTATCGAAAGTTGAATTAGCGAGAATAATTATCAGTATAGTCTGTTTAGATTTATTGTAATACAATCGATTGATTTCCGTTTGTTTCTTTTGGCGGAAAATTAATATTGAAAATTTCGTTTTATTAACGGTCATATTACTGAAGAAGCAGATTACACTATGTAGTTTGGTTTGCGTTTCTTTCATTTTACGCTTGCTATGTTTAGAAGGAACGGACTTTGTAAAAAATCCGCCGTGCTATAAAAACGGATTCAAGAGGGTATTTTATTTAAAAACACATTAAAAAATTGAAATTCTGCAGTGTGTCCGTTTAATTTAGAATTATTGCGGTCAGAAGAAAGATTTATTTAAAAAATTCGTTGTATTCAATGTTGGACAAAAGAGAATAGGTGTAAATATCGACTATATTGATATTTAAACAAATTCGTTTCATGAAGTACCTGTTCAAGAAACTTCCGAGGAGTGTCGAATTTGTTTGTTTAAGGCTGATACTTTATAATTAGTCTTAGTACTCTAAATTATTTCTCATCATTTCCTGTTTTCCACCCAGTTGTCGTTCACTCAATTGTCGCATCCATACAAACTGTCTCCGCCCAGTTATCATATCCTCTCAGTTGTCGTTCACCCAATTGTCGCATCCATACAAACTGTCTCCGCCCAGTTATCATATCCTCTCAGTTGTCACACCCACCCAATTGTCGTCCACCCATTTGTCGTCCACCCATTTGTCGTCCTCCCAGTTGTCTCTCACCCAGTTGACTCCCACCCAATTGTCGCAGACTGGTGAAGTTGATCAGTGCGTTAAATAATTTAATTTGTGGGAATTTTTTGCATTTTTATCTATTTTGTGGAATGCAAATAGAATTTAAATATAAAATAGAATTTAATAAAGCCTTTCTAATTTTATAAAATAGAATTTAATATGCCCTTAACTGGCATAGTGGTTAGGCAGCTAGCGACTGTTCCAGCAAGGCAAACTTTGTGCGTTGTGTTAGCTCTAACTAAGGCAGTGGTCAGCAGTGACTTCGGTTGTAGTAGGGCATGTCTTTGTATGAGAAGGCCTGTATTAAGCTAGGAGTAGCTTCTAGGATTCTTCTCTGTCCTATATGTCGCAAATAAAAAAAAAATTAAAAAATTTGAACTTAACCGTCTTTTAAACTATGTAAGTAGTAAAAGTGCAAGAGCAAGCCTTTTTAAAAGTTATGCCAAAAGGGTACGCAAATCTATAAGATCAGAGGATAAATTTGGAGCCCCTATTCTAAAACATACATGAGAGGAGGAAGAAAACGAAGCAGCCAGCGCTACTTTC
The DNA here is from genome assembly GCA_038380435.1 of Ryuthela nishihirai. Classification (NCBI taxonomy): domain Eukaryota; kingdom Metazoa; phylum Arthropoda; class Arachnida; order Araneae; family Heptathelidae; genus Ryuthela; species Ryuthela nishihirai. The sequence goes on from JAWZYU010000030.1 coordinate 36,301,250, forward strand.
TTTCTTGAACAAAGCTGCAAGAGAAAAAAATTCTTGGAGTTTATAATTATCCTCAGCCAGGTATCAAACTGGCTTTTCTTAAATTAAACTGTCAACTAACTAATAGAATCTTCCTTACATATCTATTCGTCACTGTCAAAAAATATCAATCCAGGCGCACACAGGGGCGATTACGTTTCGGAGCTGTCATTTAATTATATTTTATGCATTTGTATTTTAAAAAACTAAAAAAATTATACACAGAATTTAATTCATTTATACTTATTTATAGTCTAAAAAATAATCAATAATTTATTTCAATCAGTGAATGCGTCGTGGTAGGTCTTGTTTAAGTTTTAGTAAGGTACTTATCTCCTTTAAATTACATTATAAAATGGCCTCATTTTATGCCGATTTACTTTACGGCTGCATCTCCAGGAACTTATATTTGGGAAGAGTGCTTCCCCACCATTATTTATCACTGTATGATTAACTTCAGATTATATTTATTGTTTTCATAAATTTAATATATTATATATTAAAGTTTAGTGAACACCTAATCAGTTGCAGATAAGCTTTTACCTTTGCGGTTCTTTACAAAAATGTTTATAAACTACTATGTTAGAAGAGTAGAGATATTTCTTTTTAAAAGCTATTTGAATTTCCACCTCTACTAATAATTACGACATATCCTTCACATAAGTAAAAATAAAAAATTGAATACAAAAATTTTTAAGTTTGAAACATAGAATTAAATATTACTCTGATCCAATAACCATAATTTAATATTTTTTTAAGTAAGTTTACGTTATATTGTCCGCCACAGAATTATAAAGTTTTCGCTGCGAAAAACAAAATGCTTTTATACGATGGCTTTTCCAATAAAGATTTCAACCACTTTTAAATGTCTAGATGCAGGGACGGTTCGATAACGTGAAGGGAGGCAGCGAGTAGACAGCAGGGACGTCATAAGGCTCAAGCCTGTAGGGGTCATTTCGGGACGAATAAAGGATATTTTAGCCCAGATATGAGACTTTTAGTTTCTCTGATAAATTATTTAGTAATAGAGATCCATTTTAACAGCTTGTCTTTTTGTCTGTGGGACACTGAGGGAGACAGAGGTTTAGTTTCTGCAAAGAAAAATACCGACCAAACCTTTCACCTTTAATTCCTTCAAGAATCCAAAAATTGCTGCCTATTGGAATGAACAAGCCGTCCCATGGCCGAGTGGTTAGCGCGCTTGGCTACTGATATAAGGGACCTGGGTTCGAGCCCGGGTAAGGCATGGCTGTTTGTGTCGTTTTTCTGCTGAGGTCCTGCCATCCTCTCGGACCTTCTACTATGGCATATAAACTGACAGGCTCCTGTCAGACCTCTGTGGCAAGCAGCTGCTTGAGGGGGTATTTATTTTTTTTATTTATTTATGTCGCAGGTCTATATGTCGTATGTGTTATATCGCAGGTCTATTATGTGGGACCATGACCCCCTATAAGTAATTTTTAGTAGTAGAGTTCATTCCCTGAAAAAAAAGCATATTTTCCAGCCAGAAAATATTTTCGAAGTGGGCGGATGATTCGTGGAAATTTGTTTACTAACTGTAATACACTACTAAATGACTTTAAAACAACTAAATGCACACAAAAATTAGTTTCTTTAATCTCACTCTTCCAAATTTTTCCACCATTTTGTAATCTTGGGGGTGGACAGGAGCATGCATAGCACACACCAAACTGTTTAATATTTTTTTTTTGCTTGTTGATTTGTGGGTGTTCATGTCTTGAGCAGACCCTGATTAAAACTAACAGATTGAGAAAAGCAAATAGTAATATTTCATTAGTACCTGCACTAATAAATAATAATAAAATAAATACCCCTCAAGCAGCTGCTTGCCACAAAGGTCTGACAGGAGCCTGTCAGTTTATATACCATAGTAGAAGGTCTGTGAGGATGGTAGGCCCTCAGCAGAAAAACGACACAAACAGCCATGCCTTACCCGGGGCTCGAACCCAGGTCCCTTAGATCAGTAGCCAAGCGCGCTAATCACTCGGCAACTATACAAAAATAATTTCCCATTATAATGTCAATGTCAAAAACTCCACACCTAGAATATTCCTGTGAAAATGATGGAGATCACAGACTCATTCTGAGTTTCCCATTATATCTTCGAAAAAGTTGTCTACGCACGAGGGTAAGGGGGTAAAGTCGCCGTTGTTAGTGTAAAGCTCTACCAACAGATTTAAATTCCTAGCATAAATATTGTTATAAATTTAACCTTTAGAAACTGAGCGTGAGTTCAAAATAATATTTAGCAACAATTATTCTGAAATAAAGTAATTTATTACAAAAGTATAAATGAAAACACCTATATAAATTAAATTCAACCAACACAAATCTTCATCAGTATAAAAATAAACCTTCAGAGGAACATAACACCTTATCACTATTCCTACAAAAAGTTGCTTCCTCTATAATTCTTACTTTCTCCACTCAAAGCATAAAATAAGACTTTTACAACATTCGATAAGTGGCACAATTGTGTGGAACTTCTTGCTGAACAGTTTACACTTAGTCGGTCCCAATTTTAGCTTGGCTGCCCTGTTTTTCAAACACTTGACGAAGACGAAGATTTCTCAAATGTTTCTCAAAAGTCTTTCCAAGAATGATGATGTCGTCCAAGTACACCAGGCAGACCTCCCAAGACAAACCTTTGAGCACCGACTACATTAGTCGTTCAAACGTTCAGATGCATTGCAAAGTCCAAATAACACACATGGGGCGGGGATGGCTCAGTCGGTAGCGCGCCAGGCTCGTAATCTGTAGTTCCCAGGTTCGAGCCCCAGCTGGGTCAGCGTTTAGATTTAGATCCGCAAAATTCCCCCGCCCTGCCCACGGTCAGTAGGGGACACCGATGGGCTTGGAAAGGCCGCCGTCCGTCGGATGGGACGTTAAGTCGTGGCTCCGTGTGCGGGAGAGACATACCCTGTGCACGTTAAAGAACACGCTGGATGGCCTTGACGGGAGGCTACCATCTGTCTCCCAACAGATGTTCCAGTGGGTCCCCCCCTCCAACCTTCTCTGAGCCTTCGGGGTCCATGTGACCTGGCCATTTAGCCCATGGTGTGCAAAAAAGTGCCGCTCAGAGGTAAAACAACCACAACCCAACCAAATGACACATTAAACTGCTGTTTTCTCGCGGTCTTCAGGATGCATACCAACTTGCCAATAGCAGCTCTTCAAATTTAATGTCGAGAAACATTCTGACCCAGATAGAGTGTCAAGTGTGCCATCAATCCTGGGTAAAGTAAAGCAGTCTTTCTTTATAATATCATTCAATCTGCGATAATCCACACAAAATCGGGTAGATCCATCCTTTTTCGCGACAAGAACCACTGGTGATGTTCAGGGACATATGAAGGTTATATAATGTTCTAAGCTTCCATGTCTCTTATGAGTTGTTCTGTCTTCTCCCGTTTTGCTAATGGAAGCTTTCTTGCTTGTAGATGGACTGGGGGAGAATCACCAGTGTTGATCTTAAGTTCTGTCAGTCAGGTTAGTAAGGCCATAATCATTTGATGTAGCAGAAAAAAATGTCGGAAAACTTTTTCAGTAAGTTCTCGGTCTTCGCAGCTTGGTCGTCGGTTAATATTCTTCTTCTGTCTCTCCATAAGTCTGTAAGATGAGATGGGATGTCTGTATGGTGTTGGTTTGAGTCAGTAACTTCTATTGTATTTATACTGGTTACCCAGGTAACAGGTTCACATATTGCTAATTCTTCACCCTTTTTCAATATTCTATTGGATTTCTTATACTTCATCACTCTTATAGGAATCTGTTCTTTATCTACATTGACTAAAGTCTTTGCAACCAGGATACCTAAGGCAAAGTTCCTTAATCAGGGTCATCAGTGACTGCCAATCGGAAGGCCCCAGAAGTCTCCGCCCGATGTCCACGGACTATAACTTCACTTTGTGCCGGACTCTCTTTGTCTTCCGTCACTAACACTGTGGTCACACTTGATAAAGAATCCGATGTTCGGCTAAGCAGAGGGATCTCTTCTCTCTTATAGATGAGTAAGCTGTCACTGCATCTAATACTGAATCCATTTCTCTTTAGGAAATCAAGGCCTAATATGCATTCATCGTAGATGTCCGTGATGAAAATAGAATGGCGTACAAGACAGCTACCAACTCTGTTGAGTTCCATCCTTCCATGGACTTTAGCACGATCTCCAGTGACTGTTAGTAGGGTTATATTTGACCGTTCACCAAACACCGTTATATTTGAGTGTTATATTTCACTGATTATCTTCTTAATTATGTCAGTAGTAGATGGGACACTTTCGGGACAAACGACCTTTAACCCCTGAGCCGCAGAAAGTCCTTCCGATATCGCGCTTTCGACCACGCCCCCTTTTCAAAAAGTCCCCCGATTTTGTCGTTCGTCCGCCATTTTGAATTCAGACGTCACACGCCTCCCTCTAAGACCCACCAAACCCATCGTGAAGTAAACAACTCTAAAGGCCCCGATTTTGCCGTTCGTTCGCCATTTTGAATTCTGACGTCCTCTAAAGACCCCCTGGTTGGCCCACCCATGGTAAGTTAGTGAGTAAGAAAAAGTGGAAGTGTGGAAGTCAGTAAGAAAGTGCGTATGTAAGAAAGTAAGTAAATAAGAAAGCGAGTGAATAAGGCAGTAAATGGTTTAGTGAGAGATTAAAAAATTGAGTAAGGCAGTCAGTAAGTGATTTAGAATGTAAGTCAGTCAGTCAGTGTTTTACAGAGTAAGTGAATGAATGAAGTAGTCTGTCAATAAGTAAGAAATATCCCGGGTTCCATGTGTATGATACGATTACGTAAACATTTTTCACTCCAAAGAAAATTCTTATGGTGTTGAATAGGAGACTTAAATGTGTTCGGCTTATACTTTTACTAGTGGAATAAAGTATTTACACTATCTATTAGGATTTTTTTTAATTCAATTTTAATTAGTGTAAAATAATGCTTACCGATATAAAACATTTATTTCTCCAAGGCTGTAACCCAATAAAGTATGATAAATATAGATGAACGACAGACAGTGAAGAAAAAACAATGTCTGCACATTTGCGAAACACTAGCTAGTTTAAGAATTAATCATTAAAATCAATGGGATGAAGACCGTGATAATTCCAGTGTATCGAAGGAAAATTTTTTTATAATATTAAGAGTCGTTTTATTAAGATATTCAGGGAGGAAAGCAAAACTTCTAGGATTGTATACCATTTTCAAGAATAAATATCACCCTTAGCGTCGTTGCTAAACGCATTGACTCATCAAAGAGTGTGAATCCTCCACTCCGCAAACACAGAACGCTTTGATCTCTATCTTTAAGGGTCCAATATCATCCTTCGTGTGATGGGAAACTTAAGAATTGAAAATATACATAGGGAAGAATAGTTTGATGGTTCAAAATATTCAAACGCAAAATGGAAATAAATATATAGTACAAAATTATTACGTATTAAAAATTTTTTAAATGAAAAAATAAAGGAAAGTAAAAGTTTTCAAACGTACATAAATTTTAAAAACTTATAAAATTTGAACAAAATTATTACAAGCTACAAAATTCTTTGAAAAACGTAAAACATTTTGAAACAGAAAAAACTAATATGTAATAAAAGTAATTTAAAAATGAAAAAAATAAAAAAATGTAAATAATTTTCAAACTTACAACTGCAAAAATTATTATGTAGTACAAGATTTTTTAAATTTGTAAAAAACAAAATCCAGAGACTGAATTATACAGTATGTAGAAATAATAGTGAACAACTAAAAATGCAAATTAATTTTCTAGAACTCCAAAATGCATTTTTGTTAAAATGATAAAATATCTGTGTTTCCACCATCACCCTTCCTGTCATGTGCTCTCCGCAAACATATATATGAGATTTACGGTCTGTTTCACAGGACTTTTCAGTTTGTAAATCCAACATGATTCGAGACGTAGGCTGCACACTTATTGGAACGTGTCTCTGTGAATCATCGTTACCTCCCGTTTTCGCAAACATGTAAATAACACTGATAAACGAGATGATTCATCAACGTCATCCTCCGTGGATAAACACGTAGACTCCTCAACGTATGAGTCATACATATAAGGATTGTTTTAAAATACGTATTTTAAATGTCTTTCGCAGGACTTTTCATATTGTAAATCCGTCTGTCAGTAAAATGTGGTCCACAGAACCGGGAAATACTTATAAATTGATTTCTAAGTGTCATTTACAAAGAATAAAAAGTTAATTTTCAATGTGATTTACAAGGTATAAAAAAATAATTATTCGTAGACAACGAATAAAATAATTAATTCCTAATGTGGCTTACAAGAAATAATAAAATTAATTCCCAATGTGATTTACAAGGAATAAAAAAATTCATTTGTAAACAAAAAAATATTTTCCTAATTTACAAGAAATAAAAATAATTCCCAAGTTAAACGTGATTTACGAGAAACGAAAAATTCATTTACTCTTAAATTAATTTGCAAGAAATAAATTTATTCGTAGGTTAATTTATAAAAAATAATGATCGGTTCTTCACTGAGATCATCTACCTTTAAGTATTAACTTCATATGTTTCCCATGGCGTGATGGATTAACGCTCTGATAAGTGTGAGATTGTGGGAGCGAGCCCACCGCGGAAGACGGTTTTTGTTTTTTTAAATAGAGTACGTGTATACTAGATGGCACTTCATCAAATGGTAAATTCCTTTAGGGTTGTTTACTTCACGAAGGGTTTGGGTGGGTCAACCAGGGGGTCTTTAGAGGACGTCAAAATTCAAAATGACGAACGAACGGCAAAATCGGGGCTTTAGAGTTGTTTACTTCACGATGGTTTTGGTGGGTCTTAGAGGGAGGCGTGTGACGTCTGAATTCAAAATGGCGGACGAGCGACAAAATTGGGGGACTTTTTGAAAAGGGGACGTGGTCGAAAGCGTCCCGCTGTCTTCACCATGCAGGGCCGAAATGTCGGTGACTTCACCAGGGGCCAACCAATCAACAGTCAGCCTTGCCTTTCACGTTTCACTTTTGCCCTTCACGTTGCTTACACTGGTTTTGTTGCCTGTTAGATGTGCTTGTACTTTGCACCCTCTACTTTTTGCAGTTAGCTCGAATATGTCTAGTCTTGTCACAATTCCAAAACTGAAGGTTTGTGAAACTCTCTGAAGAGGGACTTTTATCTCTTTCAAAACGGATAGCATGTCTTCTATTAGTTCTTGCATTTCCCTATTCTTCTCCACAGTTTCTTTTGCATTCACAAATCTCACTGTGTGTTTGTTCGCTCGGGAGGAAAGCCTGGAACACTCGTACTTCATGGCATGTATCACAGCTGACTTTAAGTTAAGTTGGGTTGTTTTACCTCTGAGCGACACTTTTTTGCACACCATGGGATAAATGGCCAGGTCACATGGACCCCGAAGGCTCAGAGAAGATTGGGGGGGACCCCTGGACCAGTTGTTGGGAGACAGATGGTAGCCTCCCGTCAAGGTGACCCAGCGTGTTCTTTAACGTGCACAGGGTATGGCTCTCCCGCACACGGCGCCACGGTTTAACGTCCCATCTGACGTACGACGGCCTTTCCAAGCCCATCGATGTCCCCCACTGACCGTGGGCAGGGCGGGGAATTTTGCGGAGATAAATCTCGACGCTGACCCAGCTGGGACTCCAACCTGGGAACTACAGATTACGATCCTGGCGCGCAACCGACTGAGCCACCCCCCACCCACTGACTTTAAGGATTCACCTTCCAACACTTTCAAGGATTGTTGAGTATCAGGGTCAGCAATAGCATCAATAAATTGTAGTTGAGCTAAGTTATCTTGAATATCTGGTGTACAGTTACTATAAGCTAATCTAGCTAGACGCTCAATATCACTGGCTTTTTCTTGCAAAGTTTCACTACTCTTCTGCATAAGATATTTAAATTGAGTCATATAATATTGCTTTAAATAACTATCACCAAATCTGAGTTCTAATGCAGATACCAAGCTTTGATAATCAAGTTGTTTTTCTTCTGGAACAGACTATAAAACTTTCGCAGCAGCATTTCTTAAAGAAGCTGCAAGACTGATCTAAGGGACCTGGGTTCGAGCCCCGGATAAGGCATGGATGTATGTATCGTTTTTCTGCTGAGGTCCTGCCATCCTCTCAGACCTTCTACTGTGGCATATAAACTGACAGGCTCCTGTCAGACCTCTGTGGCAAGCAGCTGATTGAGGGGGTATTTATTTTTTATTTATTTATGTGTAAACATATTATTGTCACTAAAATTACCATTATCACAAAAACAAGGTAGCATTTCATTACTTAAAATTTGAACTGGCGTTCACAATGGGTTCACAATGATCAGAGGAATAGGAGGGTGAAGTAGCATTGCGATGTGTCAATTAGCAAGAAGGTTTTATTCGATATTCTCACAAAATTGTACGGACTTGCTTAATGTGTTCATCTGACCCACCACTGAATGGCGTCCAGTTTTTGAATCATTTTTAACTCTTTCCTTCCGTCGCGAAAACCTCTGTACCAATTAAAAAGGTCTGCACGTGATAAAGCTGTATCACATAAGCTTCTTGCAGCATATTGAATAGCTCTATGGTACGTTTTCCTAACTTTACACAGAGTTGGGTTGTTTTACCCCTGAGCGGCACTTTTTTTCACACCATGGGCTAAATGGCCAGGTCACAGGGACCCCGAAGGCTCAGAGAAGGTTGGGGGAGGGGACCCACTGGAACAGCTGTTGGGAGACAGATAGTAGCCTCCCGTCAAGGCCATCCAGCGTGTTCTTTGACGTGCACAGGGTATGGCTCTCCCGCACACGGGGCCACGGCTTAAGGTCCCATCCGACGGACGGCGGCCTTTACCAAGCCCATCGGTGTCCCCTACTGGCCGTGGGCAAGGCGGGGAATTTTGCGGAGATAAATCTCAACGCTGACCCAGCTGGGACTCGAACCTGGGAACTGCAGATTACGAGCCTGGCGCGCTACCGACTGAGCCACCCCCGCCCCACTTTACACAGAACTTTATGCAGACGCGATACTCCTCCATCTCTACTTGACAACCGACTTGACTAAGAGGAAACGACGCGTGCTTCAGCATCGGAGGGGATAGTACGATAAGCATGTCACAACTTGCTACCACACTGATAAACAAGTCCGCTGCATGTGTGTATAAAGAGGTCCATTGAACTGGATATCCTTTAAGAATATAAATAATCTAATTTCTTTTGGGACAAACCTTGCATTAACATTACTCATTGTAAGTTGCATCCCACATCAATGGCTTATAGAATTTTATCATTTTTTTTTCCGTATCGAAAACGGAATGCATTCTAAATAAAACTGCATTCGAAGCTGCAAGAAAACAAACCAACTATATGACGAAAACAAAAATCTACCGATCTTACTCTGTGTTATCGTGCGCTACCGTGAGTTCGTCTGAAATCCCCAGCTTTATATACTGTCAGTTCCCTGAGTGATAATTTAATAGAACCGCGACTACAGTGGCTGAGGGGGAAATGGTATGTATTTCCAGTCGCACGCGATTGCAATGGTATTTGTCGTGTGAAAGATCCTGTATGAAACAATATCTCCTTCAGATGTTGGTGACACCTTATCAAAAATTGCAATCGATTTAGTCGCTCGTCTGGGTTAGGTTGTTTTACCTCTGAGCGGCACTTTTTTGCACACCATGGGCTAAATGGCCAGGTCACATGGACCCCGAAGGCTCAGAGAAGGTTGGGGGAGGGGACCCACTGGAACAGCTGTTGGGAGACAGATGGTAGCCTCCCGTCAAGGCCATCCAGCGTGTTCTTTAACGTGCACAGGGTATGGCTCTCCCGCACACGGGGCCACGGCTTAACGTCCCATCCGACGGACGGCGGCCTTTCCAAGCCCATCGGTGTCCCCTACTGACCGTGGGCAGGGTGGGGAATTTTGCGGAGATAAATCTCAACGCTGACCAAGATGGGATTCGAACCTGGGAGTCGCTCGTCTGTAAAAGCCCTTATAATCAATTAGGACATCGTTGTTTTAGAAACATATTCTTAATTAGATAATTTGACTCTCGCTTAAATGTTCCTTCGGTAATATGTACACTACTGTTCAAAATTTAAGGAAGTTGAACAAAACTGCAAATATCCCAATAAATCTTTTTTTGGAATTTAACGAAGGTTTTAAAGGATATTTAGCGTGAACTAACTGGCATTTATCGGCTCTTAAATTTGCATTTCTGGATGCGAAAGACTCTGCGATATGAAAATTAACGATAAAAAGGAGTTTCAGAAACGGGTACTTCTCACTTCAGATAAGAACAGCTTTATCGAGCATTTCAGATACGAGTGGCTTTATCGAGCATTTCACATTACAGTTTTGTTAAAATGCAAAGCAACAACTATTTGGATAACGGTCAGGGTGGGGTGCCATCGGAAGGATGGAAGCAGGATAATTAGATTGAGAGGGTGCAGATTCATGAATATGTCGGAAGGTGTAATTTCCAGATTCTGAAGATGGTTTCAATATACTGGAACATGCTCTAGAACAGTAATTTTCAAACTTTTTTGACGGAGACCCACAATATGAAATACATTTTACATCGAGATCCAGACTCTGATATTTTCTATTTGGGGCGGGGTGGCTCAGACGGTAGCGCGCCAGGCTCGTAATCTGTAGTTCCCAGGTTCGAGTCCCAGCTGGGTCAGCGTTGAGATTTATCTCCGCAAAATTCCCCGCCCTGCCCACGGTCAGTAGGGGACACCGATGGGCTTGGAAAAGCCACCGTCCATCGGATGGGACGTTAAGCCGTGGCCCCGTGTGCGGGAGAGCCATACCCTGTGCACGTTAAAGAACACGCTGGATGGCCTTGACAGGAGCCTACCATCTGTCTCCCAACAGCTGTTCCAGTGAGTCCCCTCCCCCAACCTTCTCTGAGCCTTCGGGGTCCATGTGACCTGGCCATTTAGCCCATGGTGTGCAAAAAAGTTCCGCTCAGAGGTAAAACAACCCAACCCTACCTGTCTCTAACTGCAAGGCCCAATAGAATGATGTCAGCGTGCCAACTTGCATCAGATTTGTCAGCTGTTACAGGAAGGGCAGTATCCATAATAACTGTGTCCAGACAATTTAATGAAAGAAGGTTATATGCGAGAAAACCTGTAGTATATGCATACCATTAACCTCAGCTCATCGGATGGTACAACTGGAACAGAGCAAGCAGCACCTCAGCTGCACCAAGGATCAAGGAGGGCAGATTCTCTCTTCAGATGAATCATGATATAGTGTAAGCAGTGATTCTCGGCGCCAATGCATTTGGAGAGAGTGTGAGACACATTATCACTCCCCGAATATCGTGGAAAGGGACCGTTTTGATGGGAATGATTTGTTGGTCTGGGGATGTATGAATATCATTGGCCGCACTGACCTTCATGTCTTCTCAGGGTTGGGTTGTTTTACCTCTGAGCGGCACTTTTTGCACACCATGGGCAAAATGGCCAGGTCACATGGACCCCGAAGGCTCAGAGAAGATTGGGGGGACCCCTGGACCAGTTGTTGGGAGACAGATGGTAGCCTCCCGTCAAGGCCATCCAGCGTGTTCTTTAACGTGCACAGGGTATGGCTCTCCCGCACACGGGGTCACGGCTTAACGTCCCATCCGACGGACGGCGGCCTTTCCAAGCCCATCGGTGTCCCCTACTGACCGTATGTCTTCTCAGGAGGCAATCTAATTACCCTAATATAGAGAGATCCTAGAACCTCATATGAGGCCTTTTAGAGGTGAAATTGGGTCAGAAATCATATTTACGGATGATAACGACCATCCACATAAAGTTCAGATAGTGGAGGAACACCTCAAGAGTGAGACAATACAGAGAATGGATTGGCTAGCAATGTCCCCCTACTACACTTGATGAATTTTAAAAGTTACTATCACGGAAGTATTGGCTCTACGTTTAACGTTAATAATCAAATATAATGGGAAAACTATCTTCGCGGGGTAGGATAAAAACCCACAACCTCTTGATAACATGTCAGCTGCTCCGACCACTGATCTACCTGCCGCCGATCAAGAATCCGCCTTCAAGAAACACAGAGTTATGTACTACATGAAGGAAAGTTCAAAATATCAATTGGGATCTTGATCAACAGACGGTAGCCAGAGCGCCTGACAAGAAGATTGCCGGCGCCCTATCTTCTTTTGAAGTGAATACGAATTAAGTGATTAATTGCACCATCGATTTGTTTTAGGTTTATTTTCTGCTTTTTAGGGCCCTATAGGATGATAGGTATTTTTAAAATTTTTGAATCCATAATTTTTCGTGACTTCGTATCCCACACTGCTCAAGACCATTATTCCTCGATATATTGATTTCGACGTTAAACTAAGAATGAATACTTCCCTAAAAGTTCAACAAAAACGTCGAAAACTTTCTTCAATTTAAAAGTTGCTCTGAATCTCTGGTATGTCTTTCTAAAAAAAAGTGCTTAAATTTGGTATCTGAGTTTAGAATATGCAAGTTGACTAATGGAAACTAAAACATGAGTAGAAAATATATTTTTCTTTCTAAAAGATTTGCTTTTAATTTTAAAAAATAAAATCAACTTAAAAATATTACATTAAAAAACATTAAAACGTAAAATTTGACAAACAATTTAAAAATATTAAGTTAAAAAAAATATAAATTTAATTTTTTTTTTAAATACCTATCTTCTTATAGGGTCCTAAAAAGCAGAAAACAAACCTAAAACATATCGATGGTGCAATCAGTCACTGAGTTGGTATTCACTTCGAAGGAAAACGGTGCCGATTTACCTACTCAAGAAGATTGCCGGCGCCCTATCTTCCTTTGAAGTGAATACGAATTCAGTGATTAATTGCACCATCGATTTGTTTTAGGCTTATTCTCTGCTTTTTAGGACCCTATAGGATGATAGGTATTTTTAAAATTTTTAAATCCATATTTTTCGGTTGTCACTAAAAATACCTACTCCAAAAATTTTGATATATGGCTCATAAACATCGAGCATATTTATAATCCTTTAGGATTCAGGTTTGAGGTAGCCCATATCACTGGAGACGTGACAAGCTTTGAGATACGATAATTAAAATCCTTCCCCCCCCCCCCCCCCCCATTTTATCATGGGAGAATCCTCCCCCCACATTTTATCATGGAAGAATAGTGCGGGCGAAATTCGAAATAGTTTACGACCGTCATTATACGAGCTTACCTTTGACATCTGACTCTAACTGTAGGCTCTCGCGTTCCGATAATATAGTAGAACGACTTTTAAATTTTACGTTTTTTACGGGGGAAGAGAGCATGGGGGGTAATTTTTTATAGCCTACAACACTCCCCGTGTCACAAGGTTTCATTCGACACATAGCTCGCTACTTTCCGAACTGGCATTCAGGAGATATAGACGAACAATCATTTTCATAAAGAAAGCATGAGGGGTCAATTTTTCATAACCTACTATATTCCCCGCCTCAGAAGCTTTCATTCGACTTATCGCTTGTTACTTTTGGTCTTCTCGTTCGGGAGATATAGCTTAAGAATAGTTTTCGCATTTCCCCTCTTTTAGGGGAGAAGAAAGCACGGGGGGTCAATTTTTTTTATAGCCTATGATGCTCCCCGAGTCACAAACTTTCGTTTGGCACATAAATCATTAAGTTTCCACATCGCGTTCCAAATATATGGTGGAACAACGTTTTGTAAAATTCACAAACCGACAAATGTCGAAACCAAAACCAATAGGAAGATAGGTAAAAAAAAAGCTACGTGTTATTTTCATTTTTTCCAATAAAGCCGAAATCCGTGAATACAACGGAATCAATAAGTATTCAGGCATATTAATATTAATTTCACATTAAAAAAAACCTAAATCATTCTCTATTAGCGGAAAACATAGAGAGAAATAAAAAACATCTGGGGCACTGTACAAATCACCCTACACTTCATTTTATTACCTCTGTAAGATGACTTCAGTACAGTGACCTCCTGTGCTTGAATTTCCACACATAGTTATGCTTTGAAGCATACCGGTAAAAAAAAACTTTCACCACTGCGTTTTTCATATTCATTTCAAGGGGGAATATGGTGATGTGGAAAACTTCGCACGATTCTCAGTTTCAAATTTTGCATCATACTCACTGTTAAGTCCATTTCAGAATTGCTTTGTATTTCATTTTATGTCACCGCAAACATTCATGTAGAAAATCTAAAATTATAATGATTGATTAAAATCTTAAACTGAGTTAATAAAAGTTGTTTCCAAAAGCAAAAAACACATGAATTTCTTTTTCATTTATTCAAAATATGTTTTAAATTTTTTATGTTTGTCAACCAGTCAAGCCATGCTTGTGTCACAGGAGCAGTGGTAATCCGCCCACGGATAATCGGGGTTGGATTATTTTTCCTCCGAACGGAACTTTTTGCACACAATGGAATAAACGACCAGGAGATCAAAGAAGGTTGGGTTGTTTTACCTCTGAGCGGCACTTTTTTGCACACCACGGGCTAAATGGCCAGGTCACAAGGACCCCGAAGGCTCATAGAAGGTTGGGGGTGGGGACCCACTGAAACAGCTGTTGGGAGACAGATGGTAGCCTCACGTCAAGGCCATCCAGCGTGTTCTTTAACGTGCAAAGGAGTTCTCCCGCACACGGAGCCACGGCTTAACGTCCCATACGACGGACGGCGGCCTTTCCAAGCCCATCGGTGTCCCTTACTGACTGTGGGCAGGGAATTTTGCGGAGATAAATCTCAACGCTGACCCAGCTGGGACTCGAAACTGGGAACTACAGATTACGAGCCTGGCGGGCTACCGACTGAGCCACCCCCGCCCGAAAGAAGGTTGGGGAAGGGAATCCACTGGACAGTTCTTGGGGGACAGATGGAAGCTTTTCGTCAAATTCTTTACCCCTTTCTAGCCCAATGCATTTTTTTATGAAAACTGTATTAACATAATTATATTAATAATATTATTTCCTTTTTACCGTCGAATTCAAATTTCATGTAAAAACAAATATTTTGCCATCTACACACTAATGTAATATGCAATTTTATGTACCTTCATAATAACAATAATCTATACTATTTTATTGGAAATAATGTAACACATTGTAAAATGGCTACATTAAGATGGAAAAGGGTTAACGTGCATAGGATATGACTCTCCTGAATACTGGGACATTAGACGACTGTGGCCTTTCCAATCCAAAAGACGTTTTCTTTCTTACCGAAGACAGAACGGATTCAACGGAGAAAATTCTCAAAGCAAGTGAGGCTCAAACTTGGAAACAGTTTACAAGCCAAACTCCGTCCCAAAATTTTAGAGTTGCTATAAGGGACTACAGCAATGGGAGTTTGCTGTAGCAACTCCCATTGCTGTAGTTACATCCTGCATATTCACTCGAGTTTACACCATGCGGTTTTTGGTTATTTCCAAAAATTAAAAATGAACTTGCTGGGAAGCCTTTTTCTAGGGTGCAAGATCTTACAAAATGCGTTCATTTAGAGTTGCGGAATATTCCCCCTACAGGAATACCACCAAGGTTCCAGAAATTCTCGTAGATGTCTGCAACTTTGCATAGCTACTGGAGGAGACTACTGTGAACGACAATAAAATTTTTGTTCAGGTAAGAGCACTAGTTTTTGTTCAGCAGATGAATGTCAACAACTTTTTGACAAATCCTCGTATTAGTAAGAATCAATAAACAACTACATGTTGATATCCAAGAACAACTAGAAGAAACGTATCATCTCTGGTGAATATAAGGTTCTCGTTTACAAGGAAAATCAAGTTTATCATTTTGGCAACCTTCGTGTCACGTGACACGAAGGTTGCCAGATCACAAAAGTTGCCAGTTCAAAAAAGTATCCGAACACCATAGTGTTCGGATACTTTTTTGAGCGACTGTACATGGAACAAGAAGTATTAAATAACATCGTTATTTCGAAAATAACTGATGAATTTGCTAGAGAAAAATCGAGGAAAAAATTTATATAACTTTTCACTCCAACTTAAATATATTTCTTTCTTTTTTTTCCTTCTTAAAATATTTTATTATTTTGTTGCAATTTTTATTTTTATATATTTTTCTATATTTTATGCCTGACGCTACCATAAAGAAAAATTTATTGCAATGTTTTGAAATAAAAATATTAAATCACATATTACGTGTGTTTAATTTTTTGTTATAGTGAAGCCCTAGTTCTCTTTGTAGCATATACATAGCATATAAAGAGGTTTTTTACGGGCCCCGTAAATTTTACCGCCTGGAGCCCCCAGTCGTCTTAATCTGCCACTGCCCCTAGCTCATAAAGTAACCGTCTGAGAAACTGAGGAAAAAGTAGAGTGCGAAAATGATGTGCTCAACGATCACATGTAAAAATAAGTGAAGCCACGGAAAAAAGCGCGGAAAGCAGAAGTAAATGCAAATGGCGCCGAGGATGTCTCTTTTGTCGCCAAAAAAGTCGCCAAGAAAATGTGACCGGAGATAACCGAAATGTACCCTGAAAACAATCATATTTTTAAAAAAATTGCATTTTTCTACTCCACTTGATGTAAGGGAGACCTCGTGCAAACCTCGTGACCATCACATTCCACCACCATATTTTCAAATTTCTAGAATAATTACATCGCTTGCAATTATCCGTTTCAAATTTGCCAATTTCATATTTTTCCACTGTTAGAGTGTGCAATTATAGCTACTGGGAGATTCCGAAAATGTGAATCGTAATATTTGAGCAATACCTATTTAACCCAAACACAATTTTTCATTGATCTCTAAACACAAAGATATTTAATGTCTACAGAAAAACAGACGTAAAAGTGGAAAAATACCTTTTTTTAAAAAAACGGAATAAAAAAAAACTTGGAAGGAAGGGAGTAAGCGTTAATATCGGCAGGATTTCAATCCACACCTTCTAATTTTGAAAATGATCACTAGATGGTAGCACTAGTATGATGTGTGCTGTTTAGTCGTCACTGAAAGATCTCAGCACTGGGTGCAATCACTTGAACCCCGCTTTATTTTTTTTCTAGATCCGAACCTGGTCTACACAGTATGGTTAACAGCAGTGTCACATACGATTTGTTCAATACCCATTCGTCCACAGGTATGTTTTGTCCAATATTATTTCATATAATGGTACAGTCGTTCAAGAAAATAACCGAATATTCAGAGTGTGTCACTAGATTTTTTTTGAGAGGTCTGGTAACGAGATTTAGGAAGGGAGGGGAGAGGGAAATCTCTCTCTCTGGTAAACGAGATAAATATCTCATCTAAAGAAAGGCGCCTCCATGACAACAGTTTCGTAAATTCTACAGCTTCCCCACCGTCTTTCGGGGCGGGGGTGGCTCAGTCGGTAGCGCGCCAGGCTCGTAATCTGTAGTTCCCAGGTTCGAGTCCCAGCTGGGTCCAACGTTGAGATTTATCTCCGCAAAATTTCCCGCCCTGCCCACGGTCAGTAGGGGACACCGATGGGCTTGGAAAGGCCGCCGTCCGTCGGATGGGACGTCAAGCCGCGACTCCATGTGCGGGAGAGTCATACCCTGTGCACGTTAAAGAACACGCTGGATGGCCTTGACGGGAGGCTACCATCTGTCTCCCAACAGCTATTCCAGAATATATCCAGCTCTCCCAACCTTCTCTGAGCCTTCGGGGTCCATGTGACCTGGCCATTTAGCCTATGGTGTGCAAAAAAGTGCCGCTCAGAGGTAAAACAACCCAACCCCACCGTCTTTCTCTGAAAGAAAAATGAAGGTGTTTGTGAGAGATGAAAAAAAGGGGGACAGTAATGTCTCTCTCTCCAAAACAGCTAGGGGTTTCTTCCAAACAACAGTGGCGGCTTTTTTTTTTTTGCAAGTGGCGCAACACTTGCGGTGCGCGACGACGTTATTAGGGGTGGGGCATCATTTTATTTCCAATACGGTGGTTTGTTTTCACACTCATTGAAGATAAGAAGGTATTTTTGAGACAAAGGATTAAACATTGAAAAAAAGAGGACGACTTTTGTTCAATGTTTGCCGCATATACACTGAGGAAATCCTCCAAGTTCTGTTTGTTGTTTACAGTTTGTTTTGTGTGTTGACATCCTCAAGAAGGGGTGAAACTACAGAGGGTATCCAACCAAAATACATAGAGTGCCACGTTTATCTGCCGCCTCATCTCTTTCTTTCCAGTTCCTTAACGACAAAGATCTACATTTTCCAGTTCCTTAACAACAAAAAGATCATCCAGTTCCTTAACAACAAAAAGATCATCCAGTTCCTTAACAACAAAAAGATTATCCAGTTCCTTAACAACAAAAAGATCATCAAGTTCCTTAACGACAAAAAGATCATCCAGTTCCTTAACAACAAAAAGATTATCCAGTTCCTTAACAACAAAAAGATCATCAAGTTCCTTAACAACAAAAAGATCTACATTTTTCAGTTCCTTAACAAAAAATTTCAAGGGGGAGGGGGAGAGAGAGAGATGATGCTTGAAAAAAAAAACCAAGCAGCCCCTTCGACTGTAACAATAAGCCGTGGTTAAGAAAATGATGGACGGATTAACCCCTCCCCCCCAAAAAAAAATCAAGCCTAGTCTGTAAAAAAAGATATCAACCGTTTGTATTGAAATTGCTCCTGACACAACGGGAAACCTACATGCGCGCATCTGCCCACCCCCCACCGGAGGAACATCGGCAACTCGGTTAATTTCGTCAAGGCAGCCCATCCTTTTACAAAACTGGTTGTTGTTATCGATAATCCTCGCTAAATTTATATACCGCCGTTTAGATTATTTCTAATTGGCAAGTCTAGGTGTAGCGTAAGTTAAAGAAAACAATTAATGATCGCGAGCCTGGTGTCGGCAACTCGGTTAATTTCGTCAAGCCCCATCCTTTTACAAACTGGTTTGATTTCTCGAAAAAGTTGAACAATTAATGATCGTGATGGACCGTGAGCTTGGTGTCGGCAACTCGGTTAATTTCGTCAAGGCAGCCCAATCTTTTACAAACTGGGTTGGTTTCTCGAAAAAGTTAAACATTTAAAAACGAGGACGACTTTTCTTTGTTTTAACGAACTATAATTAAACTTGCGGCATAACAGACGAATAAGTGGGATTGCTGCCTGGACTTTTAAGATGGAGAGTGTGGAGGCGACTCTTTTCAAAACAAAAGCAAGGAATCGTTGCTTTTGTTTATTGTCCCTCTTTGTTTTTCTTTGTTTTTATCTCAATAGCCACTTCGAAGAAATTTGATCTATTGAGCAAAGCGTTCAATCTAGCGGCAAAAGTAGTCCCTTTTTCTTTAATATCAGTTATCGACTTCATAGCAATACGGCCTACTGCAGACAGCTTCCAAGTCAAAGGCAAGAAATGAATATATTGGAATCAGTCTCTTATTTTGTTTAATGTTATTTTGTTTAAAGAACAAACTTCGCGCATACGACTATATGAAAGAAAAACTTTCGCCTACATGCAGAGTTTAAAACGTTTGTCTCTTGATGGTTTCCTTCATATATACAGGGTGAATCTGAAAAAGTGGGCAAAACTTTACGGGGTGGTAGAACCCAGCTATACGAGCAATATTCGTCATAGAATGTATGGTCGGAACGCAAGCGGTGAGAAGTTAAAAGGTAGTTTTCCACTGTCACATTTAAAGAATGAACACAAGAAGGAGAGGAGATACTTCAGAAAACATTTTATTAACAGGAATGTAATTGAGGTACATGCTCAAAGAAATTGCTCAAAAGAGCTGCCGCCAGCTGTAATGCAGGCTTCGCACCTGCGGAATAGGGACCGTTGGGTGCCGTTGGGTGCGAGGAATCGACCCTTTTATACCATTTCCAACGCCACCTAGCGGCTCGCCGTTTGCGTTCCGACCATACATTCTATGACGAATATTGCTCGTATAGCTGGGTTCTACCACCCCGTAAAGTTTTGCCCACTTTTTCAGATTCACCCTGTATATAGAAAGATTTCTCAGACTTTTCATTGCTGTAAAATGCGGTGTTGAAGCTGAGAAGCGAAACAGGTTACAATATTAAAACGAACTGGCTATAATATTAGACCTGTGTCACAATCTGAAGTTATTTGGTACATAGGTTCTTTATAATAGGCAAGTCAAACTGTATTTATTAATATTAACACAACAGCAATACAGAACTCACAAGTGTTTTATTTTTCAATACAGTCCCCCTGCTTTTCATTTCATTTTGCAGCATAGTGCCTCTACTTTTCAACACACTTGATCCAGCTTTGAATAAGCTTTTGTATGACTTCAGACATAATGTATTCTGCCAGGCCGCAGGCCACATATGTACCACCACCTCCTTCAACACATGGTTATCGGCAAAACGACCGCCTCTTAAAGCATACTTGAGGGGTCCAAACATAAGATAATCAGATGAAGCAAGGTCAGGGTCAGGCATCATCAGCTACGATGATTGATGCTCTAAGATCTCAAAACGAGCTGCTGGAGTGTCTCAACAGTGTGAGCAACAGTATGGGAACGGGAATTATCATGCATCAACGCAACACTTCGTGACAGTTGTCCTCGGCATTTACTCAAAATCGCCAGCTTCAACTTGTTACGCAGCACCTCACATAATATGCAACTTCCTTCATGAAAATGCTCAATTACTTGGTCCCAGCCAAGTAGTAGATCAGTAGGGGACACCGATGGGCTTGGAAAGGCCGCCGTCCGTCGGATGGGACGTTAAGCCGTTGCCCCGTGTGCGGGAGAGCCATATCCTGTGCACGTTAAAGAACACGCTGGATGGCCTTGACGGGAGGCTACCATCTGTCTCCCAACAGCTGTTCCACTGGGTCCCCTCCTCCAACCATCTCTAACCCTTCGGGGTCCATGTGACCTGTCCATTTTTTTTTTTTAATAATAATAATAATAATAATATTTATTTTCCATTCTCACTTACAGAAACATTACACACAAAAATTTACCATCAAATTTGGATGGAAAATAGCAAAAGGAATTAATATAAAATAAAATTAAAAAAAACGATTAAAAATAAAAAACACACAAACATACATTTTACAAGTATTTCTGTGTAATCTAGGAGTTACAAAACAACTCTTACAGATTACAAAAAACAAAATTCTACTGTAAACGAAAATCTTTGGCAATGGATAAAAAAACTAAGAAATTACATTAAAAGCGTCTTCAATATCTTCAGTATTTACCAAAAAAGCCCATGGTGTGCAAAAAAGCGCCGCTCAGAGGTAAAACAACCCAACCCAATCTGACAGGGGATTTTAAGTATTTCCATTCCATACTGTGACGTTTGCCTACCAGCTCACAGTGATGGATTCACGTTTCATCACCAGTGACAATACGATTCTTTCTTCACAATACTGATTCAATAGTAGTTTACAAATGTCCAAATGATTATGTCTGTGCCGTTCCATAAATTCACCTCTCCCTAACTACACTGAAGTCTGTTGTTGATTTCATTAGCAGAACTGTGACTAATCTGCATTTGGTTTGTCACTTCACCAACAGTCACCTTCCTGTTCTTAAGAATAGAATGTGCACTTGTTCAATATTCCCTTCAGTAGACGATGTGAATACATGCCTGATTGTTCTTCGTCAATGCCACTTATTCTGTGGGGCGGGGGTGGCTCAGTCGGTAGCGCGCCAGGCTCGTAATCTGTAGTTCCCAGGTTCGAGTCCCAGCTGGGTCAGCGTTGAGATTTATCTCCGCAAAATTTCCCCGCCCTGCCCACTGTCAGTAGGGGACACCGATGGGCTTGAAATAGGCCACCGTCCGTCGGATGGGACGTTAAGCCGTGGCCCCGCGTGCGGGAGAGCCATACCCTGTTCACGTTAAAGAACACGCTGGATGGCCTTGACGGGAGGCTACCATCTGTCTCCCAACAGCTGTTCCAGTGGGTCCTCTCTCCCAACCTTCTCTGAGCCTTCGGGGTCCATGTGACCTGGCCATTTAGACCATGGTGTGCAAAAAAGTGCCGCTCAGAGGTAAAACAAACCAATTCATCATACTATGTTAATAATCTTAGACGAATTTCCGCATCTCTTACACTTTTGGCCCACGAAAATTCAATCACTGCACGTTGCGCTTCTTTGATGCATGGGGTATGCAGAGCGACCATGCTGAACCGGCTAGTAGTGAAAGCCATCTCTACGGTTACAGTCAATTATGCCGATACAATATAGAGAGGGTTGTGCCTTGGTTGCGTGTGAATTCAGCAGTTGGACCAATAGCAAAAAAATGATCATTTGACGGATACCTTTTGACTTACCTCGTATAAAATCATACTACATCACGTGGTGTAGATAGGGTGGTATCAGCCGTAACTTGGCAGGGGACCTCAAAGTATGATCTCCTCATCTAACCTTTTAGTTTTTTTTATCCATCATACAACAACACTGATCATACCAGTATGTGACTTCCGAGGGAACAAATTACAAAATTACTAAACAGGTGCGAAGTCTAGACTTGAAGATATTAGCATAAAATAATTGCGGTCTTGGTTGGGGAGTTCTGACCTCAACCCAAGACGGCTGAGAGGCTGTTTGGTGGCCAAGGCAAAAGGCATAATTTAAGGGTTCCCGTGGCCGAGTGGTTAGCGCGCTTGGCTACTGATCTAAGGGACCTGGGTTCGAGCCCCGGATAAAGGCATGGATGTGTGTGCTGTTTTTCTGCTGAGGTCCTGCCATCCTCACAGACCTTCTACTATGGCATATAAACTGACAGGCTCCTGTCAGACCTCTGTGGCAAGCAGCTTCTTGAGGGGGTATTTTTTTTTTACTTCCTTTAATTATACTAGTGTTGAGTAGTATAAACCAAAAGGTTAGGCTTCCGTGAAATAATTTTCAGGGGGCAAATATCCCCTCTCTATGGCCCTGCTCACCCATTAACCCACCCAAAAATGGTAAAACAAAAATTCAGTTAAATAAAAAAGGGCAAATACTGAAATTATGTGAAAATAAAGTTACGTTGCGTTGGGTTGTTTTACCTCTGAGCGACACTTTTTTGCACACCATGGGCTAAATGGCCAGGTCACATGGACCCCCCGAAGGCTCAGAGAAGGTTGGGGGAGGGGACCCACTGGAACAGCTGTTGGGAGACAGATGGTAACCTCCCGTCAAGACCATCCAGCGTGTTCTTTAACGTGCACAGGGTATGGCTCTCCCGCACACGGGGCCACGGCTTAACGTCCCATCCGGCGGAGGAGGTCTATATCCAAGACCATCGGTATCCCCTACTGACCGTGGTCAGGGCGGGGAGTTTTGCGGAGATAAATCTCAACGCTGACCCAGCTGGGACTCGAACCTGGGAACTACAGATTACGAGCCTGGCGCGCTACCGACTGAGCCGCCCCCAAAAAATAAAGTTACATCTCTGCCATAACTCTCTTTTAATCATATGTATTATGCATATTAGCGCATCCAGGTACGGATCGGGGTGGGTGGGGCAAGGGGGCCATGCCCCGCCCCTAGATCCTGCCCTTTATGCGCTGATAAAACGTTCGCAATGCTAATAAGGTAAAAGAAGCAAAAATGATTAAACTTTTTTATACCTCATGAATTTTTAAATAATTTTTAAAGACCTGTAAAACATGAGGAAAAATGTTGTAAATAAATAATAATAAATAAATACTCCCTCAAGCAGCTGCTTGACACCGAAGTCTGACAGGAGCCTGTCAGTTTAATACGTCATAGTAGAAGCTCTGTGAGGATAACGAGATCTCAGCAGACAGACAAAAAACCATGTCTTATCCTGGGCTAGAACCCATATCCCTTTAATCAGTAGCCAAGCGCTGTAACCACCCAGCCACGGGACAGCTGGAAATGTTATACTGCATTGGATATCTAATCTTTTACTACTACTCCTCCCCCCCCCCCCTCCATTTTTTTCTACATCCGGGCCTGAGCGCATCACATTATTAATGTTTTTGCAAGAAAAATTCTTGTAGGAAATATTTTACTTAAATATGTACATATGGGCTGAAAAAAAATATCTCAGAACAGCAAATCAGTGACTTACACTAATTGGCTTCTGAAGTGTACATATAATAGTTTAATACTTTGTTTTTATTATTGTGTGGTATAGTATCACTGTATAATGTATTACTGTATAATGAGAACTCTGGAAATTTTCCTTGTAGTTCCCAGGTTCGAGTCCCAGCTGGGTCAGCGTTGAGATTTATCTCCGCAAAATTATCCGCCCTGCCCACTGTCAGTAGGGGACACCGATGGGCTTGGAAAGGCCGCCGTCCGTCGGATGGGACGTTAAGCCGTGGCCCCGTGTGCGGGAGAGCCATACCCTGTGCACGTTAAAGAACACGCTGCATGGCCTTGACGGGAGGCTACCATCTGTCTCCCAACAGCTGTTCCAGTGGGTCCCCTCCCCCAACCTTCTCTGAGCCTTCGGGGTCCATGTGACCTGGCCATTTAGCCCATGGTGTGCAAAAAAGTGCCGCTCAGAGGTAAAACAACCCAACCCAACCTGGAAAGTTTCCTCAGCAATATGAACGTTAGCTTAACAATATTGATTTTCTCACTCAAATGATGTAGTAATCTCATAAAAACATTTCAAGAATACATAATGACTAAGTTCTTTAGTAATTCACACCAATAATAATTTGATATATTGTATATCATGTAATATTCCTAATAGCTCAATATTAAAAAATAGTGCAAATAGATTCCTTCTTAATCCTAACGTTACTGAGCCGCTTCTGTAAAGGACTCTTTCCAAATCTAATCTGACTGCGCTATTTATGTTACGGGATCCTTTCCAGGTTCAATAACTCCAAATTTTTTGAATCTACTGCAGTCTTTACTACGCATTCTCATGGATATGGAATTCTTCAGGGGGTTTATCCAGTTTAGCAACTTGAGACCCTACCTGCCAGCTGTTACAGGATTTGATGATATCTCTCAATTCCCTTTACCTTTTACAGAAAATAACTATTTCCATAATTTTTAACTGTGACAAAGTTCGTTCCTTAAAGACCAACGGACCCTTGTCCGGTATCTGTTTATTTCTTTATACGATTCCCGAACCTTAAACTCCCTAAAAATCGACGCAATCCGCGGCTACCAAAACTCTACATCCGGGTCCTCCTACCTTCAGCAGTGTGCTTCCATTCCAATACGACGATCTTACCACTTCAATACTCGTAATCGACTATTTGTTTCAAGATTCGCATTTTTTACAACTTCTTTGTCTAGCTTAGTTCGTCCTTTAGCAACATTGCCACCTAATGATTTTATGGTCCTCTTCGATTGGTAACTTGGCTCTATGTTGCCAGCCTCTGGGAACATTCAATTCTGACCTTCTTCCTGGAAACTCGAGCCATAAAACATAACTTTCCGTAGCTAGCAACATTCATTTAAATATGAATTTCGAAACTGAACACTAGTTTCTCCCACTCAACAAACTTTATACGTAAATTATACATGTCACGATAAATATCAATTCCAAATGTGACATATTTTCCCAGAGGTGCGTAGTCGTGGGAGGATGGAGAAACGGGATTAAAAGTCCCAAAGTAACTCGGATTGGCAAAATTCGCCCCGTCCCAAAGTAACTCGGATTGGCAAAATTCGAAGCGACTTCGTAAAATCTAGGTGAGGTGTGAAAATTTGTAAATTTTTTTGGGGAAAATTAAGGGGAGTTGTCAAAATCGAGGCAACTTGGCAAATCTAAGGCAGTTTGGAAAATGGAGAGACGGCAAAATTTAGAGCACTTGACAAAATTCGAAGCCACTTAGTAAAAACAGGTGAGTTGGCAAAATCTTAGGGAAGTGGCAAAATTCGGAGTGACTTGGTAAAATCTTGGGGAGTTGGCAATATCGGGACAACTTGACAAAATCGTGAGGAGTTGGCAAAAATCAGGTGAGATGTAAAAATTAGGATTTTTTTCTGTAAAATTATGGCGAGTTGGTAAAACTTAGGGAGTTGGGAAAATCTAGGGACAGTTGGCAAAATTCGGAGTGACTTGGCAAAATTCGGAGTGACTTGGCAAAATTCAGGTGAGATGTGAAAATTTGGATTTTTTTTCTGTAAAATTATGGTGAGTTGGCAAAATCTAGGAGCGTTGGCAAAATTTAGGGAGTTGGCAAAAACTAGGGACAGTTGGCAAAATTCGGAGTGACTTGGCAAAATCGTGGAGAGTTGACAAAATTGAGGTGAGATGTAAAAATTGCAATCTTTTTTCTGTAAAATTATAGCGTGTTGGCAAAATCGAGGCAGCTTCGCAATATCTAGGAGAGTTGGAAAATCTTGGGGGAGTTGGCAAAATTCAGAGTGGCTTTACAAAAATCAGGTGTGATGTAAAATTGGGATTTTTTCTGTAAAATTGTGGCGAGATCGCAAAATCTAGGGCAGTTGGCAAAATTCGAATCCACTTGGTAAAATACGGGCGATTTGTAAAAATTGGGATTATTTTTGTGAAATTAAGGAGAGTTTATAAAATCGAGTAAACATTGCAAAATCTAGGGAAGTTGGCAAAACTGGAAACCACTTGGTAAAGTACAGATGAGTCGTAAAAATTGGGATTGGTTTTGTGAAATTAAGGAGAGTTGACTAAAATCGAGTAAACTTAGGAAAATCTTGGGGAGCTTGAAAGTTTGAAGTGATTTTAGTCAATTATCCTGAATTTCACAAACCCAATCCCAATTATCACAACTCGCCCGTATTTTCCAAGTGGATTTGAATTTTGCCAACTGCCCTACATTCTGTTAAGTTTCCTCAATTTATCCAACACTCCTTCGTTTCAGAAAACAAATCTCAATTTTCACAACTCGCCTATATTTTACCAAGTGCATTCGAATTTTGCCAACTTGTCCTAATTTTACAGAAAAAATCGCAATTTTTACATCTTCCCTGAATTTGCCAAGCCACTTGGAATTTTATCAACTCTCCTTAATTGCACAAGAAAGGCACAATGTTCACAACTCACCTGTACTTTACCAAGTGGTTTCCAGTTTTGCCAACTTCCCTAGATTTTGCAAAGTTTTCTCGATTTTATAAACTGTCTTTAATTTCACAAAAACAATCCCAATTTTCACAAATCGCCCGTATTTTACCAAGTGGATTCGAATTTTGCCAACTGCCTTAGATTTTGCCATCTCGCCACAATTTTACAAAAAAAAATCCCAATTTTACATCACACCTGATTTTTGTAAAGTCACTCTGAATTTTGCCAACTCCCCCAAGATTTTCCAACTCTCCTAGATATTGCGAAGCTGCCTCGATTTTACCAACACGCCATAATTTTACAGAAAAAAGATTGCAATTTTTATATCTCATCTCAATTTTGTCAACTCTCCACGATTTTGCCAAGTCACTCCGAATTTTGCCAACTGTCTCTAGTTTTTGCCAACTCACCATAATTTTACAAAAAAAAATCCAAATTTTCACATCTCACCTGAATTTTGCGAAGTAACTCCGAATTTTGCCAACTGTCCCTAGATTTTCCCAACTCCCTAAGTTTTACTAACTTGCATACTTTTACAGAAAAATTCCTAATTTTCACATCTAACCTGTTCCCCAAGATTTTGCCAAGTTGTCCCGATTTTGGCAACTCCCTAAGATTTTACCAAGTCACTCCGAATTTTACCAACTTCCTAAGATTTTGCCAACTCACCTGTTTTTACTAAGTGGCTGCGAATTTTGTCAAGTGCTGTATATTTTGCCGTCTCTCCATTTTCCAAACTGCCTTAGATTTGCCAAGTTGCCTCGATTTTGACAACTCCCCTTAATTTTCAAAAAAAAAAAATTGGGGAGTTTGAAAGTTTGAAGTGATTTTGCAAATTTAGGAGAGATGTAAAGATTGGGATTAGTTTCGTGAAATTAAGGAGATTTACCCAAATCAAGGCAAAAATTCATGCTGATTTGCTAGAATTCAGAGTTCAGACGAGATGTAAATATTGGAAGTATTTCTGAGAAATTATGGCTAGTTGGCAAAATTGGAAGTGAAATGGCAAAATTGGAAGTGAAATGGCAAAAATGTAGGTGAGACGTGAAAATTGTCCTATGGAGCGAAAAATCTAAATAAGTTTGTTCAGTTGGCAAATTTCCCCAAGATTTTGCTCGAGTTGAAAAATTTTGGACTTCTCTACCCCCCCCCCCCCCACCCACCCAACCATAGTTCTTCGCTATGTGCTGTTTCCCCACAATCCTCGCTGCGTCACTCTCTGTTACCAAAAGTATTGGCACACTTCTATTTTATGTGAATGGAAATCTCTTAAATTCGAAAAAAAGTTTTTACGAAAAATTGTGAAAGAAGATAAAATGAAGATCTTGCTCAAATGTCTTTAAATATCAATTATGAACAATACTGATGATTATGCACGTCTTACAGACTTTTCTTCAACACTGAGCAACTAAACATTTAAAGTTAAATTTATTTTAGCACCAATCCCCTGTGATGATGCATAGAACCGACCAGGCCTAGCACCTAATGTCCGACCCCGCCTTCTCGTGGTGCAGACCGTTAGTATCTTTCAATACTCTCTTGTGGAAGTGAACGGAAGGGGAGGGCTGCCAGGTTAGTTTGGCCTACTGATCTGGACAACTCTGGCTACTTTTCTTATGTTTTCTACTCTGCTGAGGAGTGGTCAACCACACAGGGTCCTGGTGGTGACCATATATACCAACCTAAATGGAATTATGGCTCTGAGCTTGATTATGGATCCTGAATTTGCTGCACTGGTGGGCTTCTGTGGAGGGAAAATCTTCCGCTGTGTTTTCTCTTTGTTTGTGGGTTGACAACCCCAAGTGAATAGATTTACAGGATATGTTTATCAGCTGGTGGATAATCCTGAGCAGAGGTCATCGCAGGCACCTGAACTCTTTGCTTCTATTGGCATCGTCAAATTCTACATTGGAGGAAGTCTTCCAGTGTAGATGGCTTCAGCCTTTAGTGGTGGGGGAAGGGGTCTTTGTCCCATGTCTGCGATTAGGGGGCTGTTTGATATTGTCGGCATTCCCTCTCTCAATAAACATAGTTTCTTTAAACATCCCACTAACCATTTTCTCTCCATAGGTAGTTGGAATGTGAGGACTCTGCACAGAGCTTTTTCTTTTGATGTCCTCACACAAGAATTCCTCCATTATAATTTAGATATTCTCGGCTTGCAAAAGACCAGATGGACAGATAAAGGTCAGATTCTTAAAAATAATCTTAAATTTCTCTTTTCAGGGAAGGACGACAATAAGTATCACAATGGCGTGGGTCTGCTTCTCAGCAGACACTAGTGATGCACTTCTAGAATATGAGTGCATTAATAAAAGGTTTCTTACAGCAAAATTTCAGACAAGCGTTAAAGACTTGAATGTTATCTGCTGTTATGCCCCCACTGATGATGCCGTTGAGGATGAGAAGGATTGGTTTTATGGACAACTTCAGGATATTTTGAATTCTGTCAAGAAAGGAGATATTTCCCTTGTTCTTGGTGACTTCAATGCCAAAGTTGGTACTGACTCTGACCTTTAGGTAGGGGTAATAGGCCCTTTTGGTATTGGTAGTTGCAATGGCAATGGGCAACGTCTCCTACAGGTAAGTAAACTCAATGGATTCAGAATAACTAACACTTATTACAAACACCGCGACATACATAAGTACACTGGGTTTCACATGATGGGCTGCATAAGAATATGATTGATTATATATTAATTAACAGCAAATGGGCTAGTTCTGTTAGGAATACCAGGTTATATTGGGGAGCTGAAATTAGATCTGACCATTTCTTTGTTAAAAGTGTCTTGCAACTTAAACTTAAAAAGTGTTGTGCTAGGGTTAAAAAATTTACTTTTAATACTGAAGCTCTGAAAGATCCAGTTATAGCCAAAGCTTACCATGATAGGTTACTTAGTCATTATGACAGTCATGGTATGCTTACTACTGAAGTTGAGGAAGAATGGGATCATTTTAAACAGGCTTTTTTTGGACACTAACAGTACTCTGTTAGGAAAAAAGGAGCAGAAGAGACAGAATTATCTGAGTGATAAGACACAGAATTATCTGAGTGATAAGGCACTTGAGCTTATTTTGGAAAGAAGAACTGCAGGAATGTTTTTAATTTAATACCCACCTAGTCCTAATAGAAAGCATTACAGAGAACTTAATAAACGTGTAAAAGATCAGTTAGCTGCTGATAAGAATCTTTGGCTTGATGGCTTGGCTGACAAAGCCGAGGAAGCAGTTAGACAGCACAACAGCAGAGAGCTGTACCAGATAGTTAATGTTTTGTATGGTAGAAAACGGATAGGTATACAGGGATTGAAGGATAAACAAGATAAGGTTATAGAAGGTGAGGATTCTGTCATGGCTAGGTGGGCTGAGCATTTCAGTGATATTCTAAACAATGCGGTTAGTTCTGTTCCCATTGTTTGCAATGATGATAGATGCATTGGTGGCTTTAATGTTTGCCCTATAACACAATCTGAAGTTATTTTGGCTGTTTCTAAACTTAAACTTCATAAATCCACAGGGGTAGATGAAATTACTACGGAAATGCTTAGAGCTGGGAATGTTTCGGTTGCCACTTGGATGACAGAAATTCTGAATATCTTTTATGATAAAGGCATGGTTCCTAAAGATTTTACCAGAGCTATTATTATCCTTAGTTTCAAAAAAGATGATCGCAGTTCTTGTGATAACTATAGGGGTATCAGCCTACTCTCTGTTGCAGGTAAAGTTCTTTCCATGATTGTGCTTAATAGAATTAAGAATCTGGTTGACAGTCAATTGCGTGATGAGCAATGTGGATTCAGAAGTGGTAGGGGATGTGTGGATCAAATATTTTCACTTAGGCAGATTCTTGAGAAATGTTAGAGTTTCAGAAACCTTTGGTTGCTAGCTTTGTTGATTTCAAAAAGGCTTTCGACTCTGTTGATCGTCATAATTTGTGGTTGATTGTGAGATCATATGGTATACCAGACAAGTTAGTTAACATAACGAAAGCTCTCTATAATAACACTGAGTCGTGTGTGAGAGTTGGTAAGGCTTGTAGCAATTGGTTTAGCATTACTTCTGGTGTTCGACAAAGGTGCATTTTGTCTCCTTGTCGAACACCAGAATTTTTTTTTTTTTTGTTATTGATTTTAGCTTGATTATTGATTATGTTATGCGAAATTCACTTCAAGAGAAAGATTTTGGCCTTAAATGGACTGGATATACGAAAATTTCTGATTTAGATTATGCTGATGATTTAGCCCTTTTGGCAAATGATGTTGATGAAATGAACTCTTTCATTCAAGCTGTTGGTGAAACTGGTAGTAGAGTAGGTTTGGTTATAAACAGAGAGAAAACTAAAGTGATGAAAATTGGTCAGGCAGGCTGTGATTCAGTTAATCTGAATGGTTGCAGTCTTGAGCAGGTGTCACAGTTTAATTATCTTGTGAGCTATGTAACAGATAATGGTGATGTGCGGCATGAGATTAACAGACGAATAGGGATTGCTGCCGGGACTTTTAAGAATCTATGGAGAGTGTGGAGAAATAGGCGTATACACCTGAAGACTAAAATTAGATTGTATAATAGTTTGGTTCTTTCTAGGGTTAGTTATGGTAGTGAAACTTGGACACTTTGTAAACAAGATAACAGGAAACTAGATGCTTTTATTTCCAGATGCTTACGCACTATCTTGGGCATTAGGTGGTTCAACTTTGTAACTAATGATGAGGTTAGGCAAAGGAGTTTGCAACCTCCTTTAAGCAGCATATTGTGCAGAGAGAGACTCTGTTGGTTTGGCCATGTTGCCCGTATGAATAATTATAGATTGGCGAATAGGGTTATGAACAGTGTGCCTAAAGGCCTCAGAAAGAAGGGGAGACCTAGGATGCGGTGGGCAGACAATGTCAAACAGGACCTTGTTAGAATTGGTGTGCAGTGGCCAGATGCAGTAGATGTAGCTTAGGATAGACTTGCTTGGGGAACTAAATTGCACGGTCTGGTTGGACCTCCGTAGCCCATGGCTGCTTGAGGATGATGATGATGATGATGAACTCTTTAAATATTAGTAAATATTGTTGAAATTGATATTTATAGAGAATTGAGTATACATTTAAATTTTATTCAGTGATATTTTTCCGTAAAAATCTTAATATCAAATTTAGAATGCGTTCTTTGAATATGGCTTTCCATTCACATAACGCAGAAATGTCTCAATACTTTTGGCAATATAGTGTACATCTGCAGTTTAAAGAGAAATAAATATTATCTAGTCATCGTTACCATCTTCCGGTTTTGATCGAACAGTCTGATTTTTGATAGTTTTTTCGATTTTCGGGTCGAATTCTAATACCGAACAATGCTACGTCTGGCTTGTCGTTAAAATTTTTCAAAATTATCGCAAGTCAATTATCCGTTTCTATATTTACGTTTTGAGAAATATAGCATGAAAAAATCCCAGAACGTAAAGAAAAAGCAATTATTTAATGTACACTTAGTGATCATTGAATTATAACCACTCCACCCCATGTTTTCTCCATGGGAAGTTGATATCGGAGATCTGTAACTTCTACAATAAGCGTTTTATAAGAAAAAGTGGCTAAGGATAATTTAAAGATTAAGATCTTTAAATTATCCTTAGCCATTTTTTCTCAAGTCTATCTGGGCCGGGGGTGGTTAGGTCGGTAGCGCGCCAGGCTCGTAATCTGTAGTTCCCAGGTTCGAGTCCCAGCTGGGTCAGCGTTGAGATTTATCTCCGCAAAATTCCCCTCCCTGCCCACGGTCAGTAGGGGACACCGATGGGCTTGGAAAGGCCGCCGTCCGTCGGATGGGACGTTAAGTCGTGGCCCCGTGTGCGGGAGAGTCATACCCTGTGCACGTTAAAGAACACGCTGAATGGTCTTGACGGGAGGCTACCATCTGTCTCCCAACAGCTATTCCAGTGGGTCCCCTCCCCCAACCTTCTCTGAGCCTCAGGGGTCCTTGTGACCTGGCCATTTAGCCCATGGTGTGCAAAAAAGTGCCGCTCAGAGGTAAAACAACCCAACCCAGTTCTGCGTATATAGCTCAACGACACTAATAAGTAATTTTGCTCTTAAGTGGAGATTTTATATCTGAATCTAACAACCATTTTACAACATGATATTACCTAACTTATCCTGTATGAGAATAACACAAACCATAAACAATGTTTTGAAAAATGTCAGGCGATTTATTAAATGCTGAAAATTTCATGAAAACAATTTGACATGAGCTAAAATATTTCTATGGTGTTCAGCGTAAATGGCCAGGTATTTCACTCAACCGTCATTTTTCTTAAACATCAGAGGGAGCAGTAGGTAGTGGCGAGAGCTTTGGAAATTCAAATTAATTTTATATAATTTATTCACACATTTGCCTTCGATACAGATGTAAAATAGCATTTTAACCCACACCCCTAAAATGCTCTTGCTCACGCTGATACTGAGTACTAACCGTCGAATGGAAGCAACTGGTAGTTCTCAGCATGCACTCCAAAGCATCTTAATTGCCCAAGGGTTGGGTTGTTTTACCTCTGAGCGGCACTTTTTTTGCACACCATGGGCTAAATGGCCAGGTCACAAGGACCCCGAAGGCTCAGAGAAGGTTGGGGAGGGGACCCACTGGAACAGCTGTTGGGAGACAGATGGTAGCCTCCCGTCAAGGCCATCCAGCGTGTTCTTTAGCGTGCACAGTGTATGGCTATCCAGCACACGGGGCCACGGCTTAACGTCCCATCCGACGGACGGCGGCTTTTCCAAACCCATCGGTGTCCCCTACTGACCGTGGGCAGGGCGGGGAATTTTGCGGAGATAAATCTCAACGCTGACCCAGCTGGGACTCGAACCTGGGAACTACAGATTACGAGCCTGGCGCGCTACCGACTGAGCCACCCCCGCCCCAATTGCCCAAGGTCTATTGGCCAGCAACCCTCTCATTACTGAATACAAATCGTAATTCATAGCACCCTTTTTACAACGAAGCCAACTCCACACACTAAATTTTTCTTTCCTTATGGTCTTGCCAATTATCTTTGTGAATCAAAATAAAATAAAACTCAGGATAAAATGAAACCAATGAATTAACATTTCCAAAATGTTCCATTGACTGAATTTGTTTCAATGCAGATTTCTTTCTGCATTCTTAAAGAAAAAGTTCTTCAGCCCGCTCTTGTGTACTGTTCAAGGACATAAAAAGTTAATTTTTCTTACCTAAACTATTTCTTGCTGTAAAATACACTTTAAAAATAATAAGGCTTTGAAATACGATAAATAGGAATCCTAAAACATTCTGTGATATTTCTGCATTCCATACCTATATCATTTATTTCTGCTTTTTATTAGCGTTATTGTAACTGCCAGTCAATTGCATTCATGGCTATCTTAGAATAGATAGAATAATATCAATGTATGCTGAACTTAAGACAAAGAGATTCACTCACTTTGAACACTATCCAATTATTTCGACTCCTGACTGAGGTTGCTATCCGAGGAGGTTGCAGCTCTGTTGGAACTTTCTTACTTTTGTATTATACAAGGAACCATCTTGCCCAAAATCTGGTACCGACTAATACAAAAGGAGAAAGTTCGAACCCAGCTGCAACTTCCTCGGATGACGATCCCAGTCAGGGGTCAAAATATTACGATATTTATTCACAATTAAGTGGATTATTTTATCAAGTTCAGCATATATTGATATTAATCTAACAGTTAATGTTCTGTTACAGGGAAGTTCAATCACCTCTAACAGCATGTGCCAAATTGGGCTGCTTAGCAGCTGTGTCATCAAATGGCCCTCAAATACATTCATCCAATGATATTTGTCCACTCAGAAAACGTCTATAAGATTGTCAAGTTAATGGATGTTGGTGCTCAACTTGCACTTCCTTCAGGTGTTATAAGAATTGATCTCAGTTATTCTTCATAAAACATTTTTTTTCCCTTAGATGTGTCGTGGTTGGCTCAGTCGGTAGCGAACTAGACTAGTAATCTGCAATTCCGAAGTTCAAGTCCCACCATGTGCTTCCGTTGAGATTTATCTCCGCTAAACCCCACCCTGTCCACGCAAGATTCTCACTCTTACTTCTTTCAGAGTATGAAACAGTTGTTGTACTTCTTCCATAGTTAATCATTTAACCCATTTTTGCCCTCATGGAATAAATGGTCACAAAAGCTACAAGGACTCAGAGCTTGAGGGACCAAGGGGTCCGCCCCACGCTTACCCCGAATATCCCGTCATCCTATAATAAATCTCAAACTTGTCTACTTGCTTTCAAATACAGAACAGTTGTCTTTGAATAATTTGATTTTACCCCATAGTACATGTCCAACACTAAATTTAGATTTTAAAAAAATCTATTAAATTTTATTAAATATAGAATGTCATTTTATCCTTTCCTGTCAGAAGGATTATTTTTGTCCCCGAAACTAAATCCGTAAATCCTGACTCGCAGAGCTGGGTGGGAGTAATGAACTCACAGGAATTTTTCAGGTTGGGTTGGGTTGTTTTACCTCTGAGCGGCACTTTTTTGCACACCATGGGCTAAATGGCCAGGTCATAACGACTCCAAAGGCTCAGAGAAAGTTAGGGGAAGGGACCCACTGGAACAGCTGTTGGGAGACAGATGGTAGCCTCCCGTCAAGGCCATCCAGCGTGTTCTTTAACGTGCACAGGGTATGGCTCTCCCGCACACGGGGCCACGGCTTAACGTCCCATCCGATGGACGGCGGCCTTTCCAAGACCATCGGTGTCCTCTACTGACCGTGGGCAGGGCGAGGAATTTTTGCGGAGATAAATCTCAACGCTGACCCAGCTGGGACTCGAACCTGGTAACATCAGATTACGAGCCTGGCGCGCTACCGACTGAGTCACCCCCGACCCGACATTTTCAGGAGAGAGTGATGGAAGCTTCCGTCAAGCTCACCCAGCGTCCACTTCAAAGGCACGTTCAGAGCTCTTTGTCGTCACTTTTCTCACCGAGGACAAAACTAGGGTTAACGCAAAAAGTCTCATCGCAGTCGCAGTAAGGATTCGAACCTGGGAATCTCAGGTTAAGATCTTTGTGGGCTACCTACTAAACCAACCCTGGCCCCAGGAAAGAAAAAACAGTAACGGTAATAGAGAGAAAAAAAAATTTGCTTATTTATATTTCATGCATTCTTCAAGAAATTTTTAAAGACCTGTAAAACAGAGGGTTCCGGCTTGATTGTGCTTCTTGCTCCCCCACCCTCGATTTTTTTTCTAACTCTGAGTCTGACTATATATATATATAAATACGTTTTTGATATTCTAATTAGTGTTTTTGAGTACACGTTCTTTCAAAATATGTGCTATACATATATTTACTATTTTTGTAGCCTCCGTTCTTTGTTGGGTTGGGTTGTTTTACCTCTGAGCGGCACTTTTTTGCACACCATGGGCTAAATGGCCAGGTCACATGGACCCCGAAGGCTCAGAGAAGGTAAATCCGCTCAGAGAAGGGGACCCACTGGAACAGCTGTTGGGAGACAGATGGTAGCCTCCCGTCAAGGCCATCCAACGTGTTCTTTAAAGTGCACAGGGTATGGCTCTCCCGCACACGGGGCCACGGCTTAACGTCCCATCCGACGGACGGCGGCCTTTCCAAGCCCATCGGTGTCCCCTACTGACCGTGGGCAGGGGGGGGAATTTTGCGGAGATAAATCTCAACGCTGACCCAGCTGGGACTCGAACCTGGGAACTACAGATTACGAGCCTGGCGCGCTACCGACTGAGCCACCCCCGCCCCTGGGGAAGGGGACCCACTGGACAGCTGTTGGGAGACAGATGGTAGCCTCCCGTCAAGGCCATCCAGCGTGTTCTTTAACGTGCACAGGAATATGGCTCTCCCAAACACGGGGCCACGGCTTAACGTCCCATCCGACGGACGGCGGCCTTTCCAAGTCCATCGGTGTCCCCTACTGACCGTGGGCAGGGGGGGGAATTTTGCGGAGATAAATCTCAACGCTGACCCAGCTGGGACTCGAACCTGGGAACTACAGATTACGAGCCTGGCGCGCTACCGACTGAGCCACCCCCGCCCCCAACCTCCGTTCTAGTTGGCAAAACTATCCAGAGGAGTGAACATTGAGCTCTTGATCACTACTTATCAAAAATGTAATTTTAAAGGAAACGTGGAAGTGTAAAATGGTACTTCAAAAATTTGGTGAATTGAATGCTATCCATTTTGAACAATATCCATAATTTAGTTATTTACTGGCTCAAAACTGATATGGATTACTATATGAGTGTTTAACTTATAAGTGCCAGTTTTGGGCCCACAATGGACAAAATGTACAAGTCATAAAGACTTGAAAGGCTGTCTGAGTGGGAGACTCACTGAACAGCTGTTAGAAAAGGATGGAGTCTCACGTCAGAGCTATCCAATGTGTTCTTCAACTTCCTGAACGGGAGGGGGGGGGCGGGCACGGATTAACATTTTATCCAAAAGGACGGACTTTTCCAATCTCAACAGTGTTCTTTTCCCACCTAAGATACAGCAGGCCCTGATCCAGAAAAAAATAGGGTTTGAGGGGAAAGAGACTGTATCGTTATTCCAGTGTAGTTTTAGTGATTTTTTAAAGAATCTCTTGCAAAAAAAAAAGGCATGAAATGTACATGATTAATACATTTTTGCCTCTATACGGCGCCCTGCCTTCGGTCAGTAGAGAAACCGATGGGCTTGGAAAGGCCACTGTTCGTCAGATGGGACGTTAAGTCATGGCTCCTTGTGCGGGCAAACCATACCCTGTACACATAAAAAAGCACTCTGGATGGCCTTCACGGGAGGCCACCATCTGTCTCCCAACCGTTGCCCAGTAGGTCCCCTCCCCTCGACCTTCTCTGAGCGCTCGGGGTCTTTGTGACCTGGCCATTTAGCCCATGGTGTGCAAAAAAATGCCGTTCAGAGGTAAAACATTAGTTATTAGCATTCTCGAGAAGGGGGTGGGCATGCTCCCCATTCCCTACCCCTCTTCGAGTCTTAGGTATCAGACAAAATCTTAAAACAAATTCAGTAGGGTACAATTAAAAGTAGCCAGACTGTTGATTTCTATTTGAAAATGGCCCACCAGTGATAAAATTTAAACTCATCTTATTTAAGTCATTATTACGTGTACGAAAATAACATCGTACAGACCCTGGTATTCTAGCAGGGTTGGAAATATTAATAATGGAAAGATTTAGGCCTGTAGAAAAATTTTTGTCAGAACCACTCAAATATGAAGTCTGTCCAGAGTTGGATTTACATTTCACTCGGCCCTAGGCACAAGAAGGGTTGTGCGCACTTACGTACAGGTTTTCTGTAAAAAAATTTTTTTTCAGTTTTTTTAGAAAATATTACAAAAATTAAATTGGTATTATAAATAGCATATAATTTGTTATATTCATTAAGCAGCAACACCTAAAAAATTATTAATTTTTATATTTAAATATATTTCCCCGTTTTTTTATTATTTTTATTTACTCTGAGAATACACACACTACACTAAATTATCAAAAGTATTAGGACAATTTCACGCTGTGCGAATGGAAAGTTATATTTGGAGCTTCCTAAACTTTAAAACTAACCTTTTGTAGCAAAATGTCATAGAAAAAAAGAAGAAAATACGCCGAAGAGACAAAACATTATGACCACCTGCCTAATAGATGTTAGTCCACCACGTGTCGCCAAAACAGCTCGTAACCGGCGAGGCATGGACACTACAAGATTTCTAAAGGTGTCTTGTGGTATCTGATATCAACACTTTACCAGCAGATCCTTTAACTCTTGTAAGTTATGTGGTTGAACCGCAGCAGATCGGATATGTTCTTCCAATGCAAACTGCAGATGCTCGATTGGATTGATGTCTGGGGAATTTGGAGGCCAGGGCAATACCTGGAAGTCTTCCTCATGTTCCGCGAATCATTCTCGAACAATCCGGGCAGTGTGTCATGGCGCATTATCCTGCTGAAAGAAGGCACTATTAGAGAGGGCTATACCGTTGCCATGAAAGGATGTACCTTGTTGGCAATTATGTTGAGGTAGATGGTACACGTCATAGTTTCCTGCACATGAATGACTGGACCCAGAGTTTCCCAGCAGAACATTGCCCAAAGCATTACACTTCCTCCACTGGCTTGTTTTAGTCCCACAGTGCATCCGGGTGCCAACACTTCCCCAGGTAAACGACGCACACATACCTGGCCGTCCACATGGAACCACGGGAAACGAGATTCATCGGACCAGACAACTTTCTTCCAATCATTCAAGGTCCAGTTTTGATGCTCGGCGTGCCCATGTAGGCGCTATCGACGGTGAACAGAGGTTAGCATAGGCACTCGGAACAGCCTGCAGCCGCAACCCTATTTTCAGCAGGGTTCGATATACCGTGTGTTGTGACATTACTCCTCTCAGCATTCAAATTACGGACGAGTTGCGCCATAGTATCCCTTCTGTTGGCTCGTACCATACGGGATAGCCTTCACTCACCTCTAGCATCGACGAGTCGTGGTCGACCCACACCTTGCTAGCGGTTCGTGGTTTTTCCTTCCTCGGACCACTTTCTGAAGGTACTAACCATGGCTGACCGTGAGCACCCTAGGGGCGGGGATGGCTCAGTCGATGGTGCGCTAGGATCGTAATCTGTAGTTCCCAGGTTCGAGTCCCAGCTGGGTCAGCGTTGAGATTTATTTCCGCAAAATTCCCCCGTCTTACCCACGGTCAGTAGGGGACA
The DNA here is from genome assembly GCA_038380435.1 of Ryuthela nishihirai. Lineage (NCBI taxonomy): Eukaryota > Metazoa > Arthropoda > Arachnida > Araneae > Heptathelidae > Ryuthela > Ryuthela nishihirai. The sequence goes on from JAWZYU010000030.1 coordinate 36,340,942, forward strand.
CCGATTGGTCTTGGAAAGGCAGCCGTCCGTCGGATGGGACGTTAAGCCGTGGCCCCGTGTGCGGGAGAGTCATACCCTGTGCACGCTAAAGAACACGCTGGATGATCTTGACGGGAGGCTACCATCTGTCTCCCAACAGCTGTTCCAGTGGGTCCCCTCCCCTAACTTTCTCTGAGCCTTTGGGGTCGTTATGACCTGGCCATTTAGCCCATGGTGTGCAAAAAAGTGCCGCTCACAGGTAAATAACCCAACCCAACCCGTGAGCACCCCACAAGCCTTGTCATCTCGGGAATGCTTTGACCCTGTCATCTGGCCATTACAATTTGGCCTTTGTCAAACTCACTTAATTCCACTGCCTTTCCCATCTGAAGAACAAGAATAACATTGATTAACAGAGCTCACTATCAGATGTTATTTAAACTGTTTCATGACCTTCACACGCGCCGTCGTTTACCTGCAGTTGCTTCGATTTGCATAAAGACATGCTGGTCATAATATTTTGGTTCTTCGGCGTATTTAACAAATTTCTACAAATCTCGTTTTTGACCAGTATTTGCATAAGTGCCGGATTTAAGATGATGGAAAAAAAGCCATGCTCCCCTCCCCGTTTATTCTAGATCAGGACATTTTTTATAATATTTAAAGAGTTCTGGAAGCTAAAACATTTAACCAGTATTTTTAGTCGTAAAAATTTACCTCAAAAATTATTTTAATAACGTTTTTAAAAAATTTTAGAGTTTCTGTGATTATTTTTCTTTAGGTTCCATCAATTTTTCAAGCAATGTTTAGCACAGTGTGGTTTCTCTTTTACATAACGTGGAAGTAATCAAGCCGATTTGATAATATGTTTTGCATCCTCTCAAAGTTCACTTTCGTTTATCAGCAGAGAGAGTTCTTTGAACGGCTCTTGAACCATGGATGTTTGCGAGTACTTTTCATTCTCTCTAAGGGGCGGGGGTGGCTCAGTCGGTAGCGCGCCAGGCTCGTAATCTGTAGTTCTCAGGTTCGAGTCCCAGCTGGGTCAGCGTTGAGATTTATCTCCGCAAAATTCCTATGATGAAAATTCCTATGATGCTATGATGGGACGTTAAGCCGTGGCCCCGTGTGCGGGAGAGCCATACCCTGTGCACGTTAAAGAACACGCTGGATGGATTTGACGGGAGGCTACCATCTGTCTCCCAACAGCTGTTCCAGTGGGTCCCCTCCCCCCAACCTTCTCTGAGCCTTCTGGGTCCATGTGACCTGGCCATTTAGCCCATGGTGTGCAAAAAAGTGCCGCTCAGAGGTAAAACAACCCATTCTCTCTAAAGACTGAATAGGACATAATTTTCATCATCATCATCATCATCCTCAAGCAACCTTGGGCTACGGAGGTCTTTTTGTCGATACTTAAATAAGCAAAATGTTACACTCGAAAGTTGGCTCCCCTATTACGGTGGTGCCCATAGGCAAGTGCCTAACGCCTTATTGGAAATCCGGCCTTGAGTCTGTCTTTACCTTAAAAGATATTTAATACGTATATTTCAGCCTGAAAGGAACTAGGTAGCCAGTGAGGATACTTAAGCCCCCCCCCGCCCTTTGTTGAAATTATAGTATGGTTAAAAACGTAAAATTTATAGAATTAATTTCTGCTGTTATTATTCAGTTTTTATTATCTTTACAAGAAGTAAAAAAAATATATTTTTCTTTTCTTTTTTTTTCTTTCTATCCCATCAATATTTAATTTTCTTCCACAAAAATAATTTTGTGCTACATACATAATGCCTAATGCAGTAGTTAGCTGGCCTTCCAATTAATGAGCTATATGAAAACAAAATCATAAGTCAGATAAAGCTTCAGAAATAAATTATCACAGGAAAACTTCCTGTAGTCAAGAAACACTTGAAATAATGAGTTGAAAAAAAGTGGTTGTCCTGACTGGGATTCGAATCCAAGTCTCCCAGACAGCGATTTTCTAGAGTTTATTTGATTCTGTGAGACCTGGGTTCGAATCCCAGTCAGGACAACGAATTTTTTTTTAACTCATTATTTCAGATAAAGCTATTCGTAATCTCCACATTTTGCATTGGAAAGTCCCCGCGTTCGTTTTTTCTTAAATTAATAAGTAATTTTAGTATTTTACGTCTTTAAGTAAAATTATATTCACTCTAACGATGCAAAGTAAAATAATTTCGACTCTTCGAGTATTTTTAACAACTTCGAAAATTATAAAGCCAATATCGAGTTCAATTTTGTTTCATTAAATATTCACTCCGATAAGAATCGTCGTCATTCTGTTTTGCTCTCAATCAGTTATTTATTCTTATTTCTGATCAGGTCAGGAACTAGAAAAAAAAAACGAGCTGAGGGGAGGAAAAAACGCAATCAAGTCGAAAAAAGGGTAAAAGAGGGGACCAAGACACTGTATTTCCCATGAAGTATACATTTCCCTTTCCGTTTTACAGGTCTTTAGAATTTTTTTGAAAAATGTTTGACCTTTTTTGAAAAATGCATGAAATATATGCGTTTAATATACACATACGTTTAATACATATGTTTAATAATTATTCCTTCTATTACCGGGGCGGGGGTGGCTCAGTCGGTAGCGCGCCAGGCTCGTAATCTGTAGTTCTCAGGTTCGAGTCCCAGCTGGGTCAGCGTTGAGATTTATCTCTGCAAAATTCCCCGCCCTGCCCATGGTCAGTAGGGGACACCGATGGGCTTGGAAAGGCCGCCGTCCGTCGGATGGAACGTTAAAGCCGTTGCCCCGTGTGCGGGAGAGCCATACCCTGTGCACGTTAAAGAACACGCTGGATGGCCTTGACGGGAGGCTACCATCTGTCTCCCAACAGCTGTTCCAGTGGGTCCCCTCCCCCAACCTTCTCTGAGCCTTCGGGATCCATGTGACCTGGCCATTTAGCCCATGGTGTGCAAAAAAGTGCCGCTCAGAGGTAAAACAACCCAACCTTCTATTACCCTTACTAGCATTCTGAAAGAGAGGGGCATCACTCCTTTCCCCACTTTTCTAGATCCGGCCCTGTTTCTGGTATATATAAATAAATAAATAAATACCCCCTCAAGCAGCTGCTTGCCACAGAGGTCTGACAGGAGCCTGTCAGTTTATATATCAGAAAATGACAGAGTGCCACATGGAAATAGGATCTGTAGCATGATTGGATTTCCCATAAGACACGTTAGACATCTGCCTATGAGCGCCAATATAATAATTGCATTTTGTTTCTTTAAGTAGCAGTATAAGCTTATTAAAGAAACAAACTGTAACCAATATTTAGAAGGAATCAAACACTAGTTGTAAATATCCATGGTTCAAGAGCGTTTCAAAGAACTCTTTCTCTCCTGCTAATCGAAAGTAAATTTGAAAGGATACAGATTGTGAGGATGTATATTATTAAACGTACTGAAACAGTTCCATCTTATGTAAATGAAAAATCACATTTCAATTGTCATAAATTTAAACGTAAGTTTTTTACAGAAAAAGATCACAAGAGATAAATTATAAATATCTATTTTAGACAATATTCGTTTGAAATTTAAAGAGTTATTGAAGCTGAAATTATTGGAGAGCAGACGCCTCGTCCTAAGTTTAAAATTGGTGGGAACTAAAAAACCGTTATATAATTCTAAAATTTATTTTATTATAATAAAGGATTTGTTTTAACTTTCGATAAGCACTCTTACATCTAGAAACACTTTTGCAACTGTTTCAGCTTCCAGAATGCTTTAAGTAATAAACAAATATTGCTCCAAAACGATGTTTTGTGGATATTTTAAAATTTTCTATTTCCTATGAAATTTTGCTGCAAATTCGCTTTGGAAGCTTTTAATATAACTTTCCAGTTACATCACATGGAAGTGTCCCAGTACTTTAATAATTTAATCTAATTTTTTCATGCTCTTGCTGTAAGAAAAAAGAAGTGAGAACGAAAGTTTAATTCTGAAAATAAATAATTTAGTTTCTAAAGTTACAGAATATTAAATCTTACAAATTATATGCTATATGCAATATTAATTTATTGCATTAATTCTAAAGTGTCTGGTGGAAAAACAATATTATTAAAATTCCTACATCCTTTTAGATTACCTGCTGAGGTCTCGCCTTTCTCACAAATCTCTATAGAGTATAAACTGGCAGATTCCTCTCAGACCTCCGTGGCAAGCAGCTGCTTGAGGGGATTTTTTTATTTTTCTTCATTGTTATGAAAGTATAAAAAATTATTTCTTCTAGAATTATTTAAAAAAAACAATCGTACAGAAAGGTGAAATACTGCTTTGTGCCTAGGGGAACGTGAGATGTAAATCCAGCCTTGGGTTGCAGCTAACAAGAGGTCAATTATGCATGCAAGTTCACGATGCAATCCTCGTGTTTGTTGGATACTGCTGGCTGATTCCCTCCTGCATCAATGTTTGTCTCCAGTCTGTGTTGGGTGCAGGGATGCAAAGCAAACAGTCCGTATTCACTCAGGTGTTGTAGTGCGTCAACCAAATTATACGAAGCCTACTGAGTTTTACTTTAGCAGATTTGTTTTCGTGATGATCTGCTTATAAAATGAAGTCGTAATAAGCCTAACGTATGACGCATCTAGGGATCACGGATTTCTTTCGCAATGTCTAGAAACATTCTCAACAGCTGTGTTACAGAATTGTTTGCCCTAACTCCTGAAAGTTTGAGTCGTAGTCACCCGTAGTGTTTCGTCAGTTGCAACTGGAGAGACTATGAGACTGCGTAGATGGGGTTTCGACAGTTCTTACAGATCAAATGGTTTGACTGATAGGTCCACTGATCACTGAACTATGAGATCTGATTAAACATCATTTACGCAATCTCATAATTTCCCCATGATATACGCAGCTGCCTCTGGTAATCACTGAAGCCAGAAAAGAGAACAGAGATTGAAAAGGCAAAAGATACTCCAAAAATACAACAGACTTTCGTAAAAACTTGCAATTTTATCGAAAGGAAATTGCTATTTAACATTGTTGATGCTTGTATGTAATAAAATTACTTCCAGGGTCGACGCTAGCTCTTTTGTCGCCCGTGGTGAATTTCTGCCACCCCTTTCTCCAAGTCTGATTTTAGACATTAATTATTAATTTAGTTAATTTAATGTCTGTTTGTTAATGTTTAATGTTGTTTAATGTTTTTAAAATACAAATCCGGAATCATCTGTTGGAAAATTGGTTCTATTTACTTCGGTCAACCTTACAGCAACTATGATAGTTAGTTTGTTTGCAAATTTGCCGCCCAGTGCGGTCGCATCGGTTCCACATGCGGTAGCGCAGTCCCTATTTGTTTCCAACAAAAGGCAAAAAATTGTTAAACATTTATATTTCATGCATTTTTCAAGAATTTTAAAAACAAAACATGTAAAATGGAGGAGAAAAAGTTATAGTGCATTAGAAATTATGTCTCTTGCTCCCTCCCCCACACACACATTTTTACATTTTTTCGGTCTCGATTTTGTTTCTTGCCCCCTCAATATTTTTCTAGATCCAAACCTATAACTTACAAATATCTGAATTTTAAAAATATATAGTCTACTCAGGACAGGGGGAGAGAAAAGTGTTTTATTCAATAACTAAGGGTCTGTCCCGCAGCATTCTAAAAAATATTCATCCTTCCCGCCGATAATAAAGTTTGCCCATCTCTGATTTAGATCTTAATTGTACAACTTTTGAAATTGTCTCAAAATTAGGAACATTCTACCTAAATACTTTGAGTCTAATTTGCCAAATTCTCATGTAAATCTCTCTTGATGATAATAATTTTGTTCGTTAATTGGTAAACAAAAAACTACCCAATGACTCCTGATGATTTCGCTGATGAAATTCATTATCAGAAATCCAATAGACACATTATCTTCTCCGGTGTTCTAGCTTTCACCTACCCAATATAAAAAAATTTAATGGCTTCCCATATGATGCCTGTAAAAATCTAAACATAAACTGGAGACAACATAAACTGGAGATAGATAAACATAAACTGGAGACAACATAAACTGGAGATAGATAAACATAAACTGGAGACAACATAAACTGGAGATAGATAAACATAAACTGGAGACTTGAATCTAGTGAACTTTGTTCACTAGATTCAAGGCTTCAGTTTATGTTCAATCACCTTTGTTCATGAAAATCTTTATGATCGTATATAGCTGAAGCTATTATTTCAGCTATTATAGTTGAAGTACTTATTTCAGCTATTTCAGTTTATTTACAGAACTTGAATTGGCGCATTACAGTCTTACATCTTAGTTGCTGACAACGCCATAAAACCCCAAAGGAACAACTTAAATAACGTATATCTAAATCTCGATTTTTCAACAATATTTGTTCAGTGTTAAAAGAGTTATAGGAATTTTTAACGCATAGATGACAACAACAATGCACTCATAAAAAACTACTCAGAAGTTTATTAAAGCTCAGATATAATTTCGAATCATTTAACAAAATAAATGCATATTTTAAAAGTTTGCATAATTTTTTTAATGTTCACCAGTTTGTATAAGTGCTTAGGACTGGTATTACTGCTGTAAATATTACAATTCTCATAAGTCTGATTAAATAGTTTTGAAATTCAAGATTTTGCTACACTTTATCGGGATCTTTAATTTGATCTTTATTTTCGTGGCATGGAATTATCTAGGGAAACAGAGCATTGAATTTCACTTTCTACTGGCATAGCTTGAAATCGTTCTTAATTTTTCGTCTAAGCAGTGCATCTTCTTATCACGTTTGGCTGTCATTTATCCGTTTGTACGTTTATGGAATTGTTAGATTTTTACTTCTGAGCTGCACATTTGCACACAATGGGCTAATTGACCTGTGGAACTGTTAGAAAAATAAATAAATATTCCCTCAAGGAGCTGCTTGCCACAGAGGTTTAACAGGAGCCTGTCAGTTTATACGCCATAATGGAAGGTCTGTAAGGATGGCAGGACCTCAGCAGAAAACTTCCATACCTTACCGGGGATTCGAACCCAGGTTCCTTTGATCAGTGGTCAAGCACTCTAACCACTCAGCCACGAGCAATTGTTAAATCATATCTTGCCAATCCAATGGACGACCGTAACGAGTTTTGTACCAATTTAAATTTGTGATGTCAGAAATGTCATAGCTAATGATTTTTACCTGTATCCTTTCTTATTCCCTAAAAAAAGTGTATTAGTGATTGTTCCACTCTAGCTTTCGCAAACGTCAGAGCCGAACATAACGAATTATATGTGAAATGAAAGCTTGTGACTAGGATAGTGCCCTACTGTAATGGGGTTGGGTTGTTTTACCTCTGAGCGGCACTTTTTTGTACACCATGGGCTAAATGGCCAGGTCACATGGACCCCGAAGGCTGAGAGAAGATTGGGGAAGGGGACCCACTGTTGGGAGACAGATGGTAGCCTCCTGTCAAGGCCATCGAGCGTGTTCTTTAACGTGCACAGGGTATGTCTCTCCCGCACACGGGGCCACGGCTTAACGTCCCATCCGACGGACGGCGGCCTTTCCAAGCCCATCGGTGTCCCCTACTGACCGTGGGCAGGGCGGGGAATTTTGCGGAGATAAATCTCAACGCTGACCCAGCAGGGACTCGAACCTGGGAAGTACAGATTACGAGCCTGGCATGCTACCGACTGAACCACCCCCGCCCCGCTGTAATGGGGAGAAAAATATTAGGATAAATAGAGTCCGAATATGCTAGCTGAGTATCACTGAAAGCAGGGACAGCAGGAATTTTTGCCAGGCCAAGTGACATTCGTGATCTCAGGGTCAGATGCAATTTGCCTTCGTAGGGCCTTCTTGCCATGGTTTAAAATAGTTTGGAAATTAAATCCTTCTTAAATGTGCAAAAAAATTCTTTTTAATAAATAAGAGTGATTTTCGAAAATATCGAAATATAATGTCAATAAATATATACAGGCTATTTCACATTAAATTCATCTTTGCTTCTTTGAGATAGACTTTCTAATATTATTATTAGAGTTTAAGCTATGAAAAAGTACACTAGAATGAGAGTGCTCTCACTGAAATAAAAGTTCAGCATTTCGAAGAACAGAGCTCAACGTACAAATTACCCCACCTAGCTGAAGCCGTCGGATTTGCTTGCAAATCAGTTGGGTTGGGTTGTTTTACCTCTGAGCGGCACTTTTTTGCACACTATGGGCTAAATGGCCAGGTCACATGGACCCCGAAGGCTCAGAGAAGGTTGGGGGTTGGGTTGTTTTATCTCTGAGCGGCACTTTTTTGCACACCATGGGCTAAATGGCCAGGTCACATGGACCCCGAAGGCTCACAGAAGGTTGGGGGAGGGGACCCACTGGAGCAGCTGTTGGGAGACAGATGGTAGCCTCCCGTCAAGGCCATCCAGCGTGTTCTTTAACGTGCACAGGGTACGGCTCTTCCGCCCACGGGGCCACGGCTTAACGTCCCATCAGACGGACGGCGGTCTTTCCAAGCCCATCGGTGTCCCCTACTGACCGTGGGCAGGGCGCGGAGTTTTTGCGGAGATAAATCTCAACGCTGACCCAGCTGGGACTCGAACCTGGGAACTACAGATTACGAGCCTGGCGCGCTACCGATTGAGTCACCCCCGCCCCAGGAAGCCTAGGCTGAATGTGCTGTATACTAGTGCTCAAAATTAAACGGTAATGGACAAAAGTGTACATAACTCAAAATGGTTTTCAGAAAATACAATGAAAAATCAAATGGAAAAGGTATTGTGTCATGTAGTGCCGCCTCAAGACAATCTGACGACCTCAAGTAAATTTACTTTTTTGCTAAACGAAGCAACTTTTTGTCGCCACCCAAAGAAAATTCGTTGAAAATTAGTTTTCAAGAAATTTATTCTTTACTGCTCCAAATAACTTTATTTTTATCATCCCACAAAAATTTCTCTTGCTGCTGCAACCAATTTCATTTTTTGCCGCCTCAGACACTCTTGCCATTTTTGTGGCTTTAACGGAGTACATTTTCTCCTCCTACATTTGAAATGACATCCGGTTAAATCATCATCAACAGGGTCAAAATTAACATACTCACAAAGTCAGGAAAAGACATTAGCCCTTTATATTCATATGGCGCTTTTATTTTGGGTTGAAATTAAGATAAACCCATCCAATTATTAGCAGCGCCTCCAAGTGACAGCTTGGAATGCTTAAATTGCTGGATGGGCCCTGTTGGCATAATTGACTAACAGTAAATGGGACAATAAAGAAATCATAAAATATGCATACATGTTGAATAAGAGAGCATGATTCCCATAATGGAGATACTAGAATTAGAAGTCATGAGATATTAATAAAGGGTTATGATCACCCCTGAGAGTTTTCGCCCTTTTAATAAAACGGTTGGTGAAGTTTTGAGATAGTAAAACCAACTCCTCCACAAAAACTGATCTGAGATATGCCCAGGTCCTCGAAATAGGCTAGCCTCTATAATTCGTTTCCCCAGGATGTCCACGATCTTTACAGATTCATCTGTAAAGAAGTTGGGTTGTTTTACCTCTGAGCGGCACTTTTTTGCACACCATGGGCTAAATGGCCAGGTCACATGAACCCCGAAGGCTCAGAGAAGGTTGGGGGAGGGGACCCACTGGAACAGCTGTTGGGAGACAGATGGTAGCCTCCCGTCAAGGCCATCCAGCGTGTTCTTTAACGTGCACAGCGTATGGCTCTCCCGCAAACGGGGACACGGCTTAAAGTCCCATCTTACGGACGGCGGCCTTTCCAAGCCCATCGGTGTCCCCTACTGACCGTGGGCAGGGCGGGGAGTTTTGCGGAGATAAATCTCAACGCTGACGCAGCTGGGACTCGAACCTGGGAACTACAGATTACGAGCCTGGAGCGCTATCGACTGAGCCACCACCGCCCTCTCTGTAAAGAAGACATTTGCCTACTGTCGTGGACTCCAAAAATGATATCTGCACCATATTAAATGAGTTCTTCGATTCCATGGGCTTAATATGGTCGAGGTTCAAGCTCTCACTAACCACTCCGTCTGATGAATATCTTCTCTTTCAAGGAAATCGGTGCCCACATGAGCCCATGAAAGACAAGAATTTTTCTTTCATAAAGATGAAATTATGGCCGATAACACCTCTGAAAAGTTACAAATTGGACGCAAGAATCTCATCTCTGTAGCGTTGAGGAATCGGAGTGCTTCCTTGAAAGATGTGAAGTTCTGTCTTTCACCAAAATGGTCACTTTCTCTGATATTACAGCAGTTTTTTAGATTTCCATTTCTACAGGTCTGCCACTAGTCATTTTGCCACCCCGAGCGAACTTGGGCTTTTTCGTTCCTTTCTCCAAGCCTGGTCTTAGATGCTAATGATTAGTTTATCTGAATTTAATAGCATTTCTATAAGCAATTGAAGATATTTAAATATTTTGCATTCACTTCCTAGCACCCTATGATCAGAGTTAGTGGTTTTTCTTATGAAGAAAAAAACCACAATTTCTTGTTGACTTTTGCAGTCGGGAGACTCTTCACATTGATTTCCGTCGAGTCCTATGACTTTGCAATGTAAATATCAGTAACCCCTTAAATATCTCTCTAAAGAAAGCATCTATGATAAGGTATATGTAGGGTTTCTGAAAACTCGGGTTTTTAGGGCTCGGCGAGTACGAGTCCCAAATTTTGAAAACTCGTCGAGTCCGAGTCGAGTCCGGATCTAAATCTAAACTCAAATCAATAAGCGAAAACGTTTAATATTTTGGAGTTCAATAACAATTCTCATAGCTGAAGTCTTTGTAACAAAATAAAATTACTAAAATTTGTTAAAATTAGAATTATTTATTATATTGCAAGATTTTCAACTGAGATTTGTGGTCGTGCCAAGAAATTAATAAATAAATTTGAGTACATTTTCTTTATAATCAATTCATTTATTTTCAAAAATTAAACTTTAAAACTAGATATAACTATTTGAACATTTATTTATTTCAATTTAATTGCTTTTTTTGGTCTTGAGGTAGAAATATTTGAGAAAAACTAACGAATTAAGAGGCTTGTCAGCAAGTCTCGATCTGATTGCAGTACAGAAGCTGCCACTTATTGAAAATGTTCTTTCATTAGAAGTTGAAGTTGGTTTTATGGAGGAAAGTGCGTTGTACAGGTCATCAAGATTACTTGTTCGTTTTCCAATATTTCTGAAAGCAAAAATTCTTGTTTAAGTTTGCTATAAATCTCGGATTCTTTTGGAGCTGGATGTTCAGCTGCGTTTTTCAAAATTAAATCAAGTTCTTCCTCCATTGTCAAATTTTTTTGATTTTCAACTATTATTAATTCTTGGTCTTGCGAAGCTTCCGTTGATTCATTATTATCTTCTTTTTGGTAAAGTCTTTTTAATAATTTTGTGGCTAAGTCTAAAGCCTGTTTAGTAGGTACAAATTTTGGATCTTTAAGCGCTTTGAACAAATTCATTAAATCTATATTTACTCGCTCATCAATTCTCTTCTCCATATTTTCTAATAATTCACACTTTTACAGTTCGAAATTTTTCTTTTCATATACTCCAATGTAATGCCAGCTGAATGCAGAGTCGTATCGTTTCGGCTTAAAACTTCAATTGCCAATTTGGCAGGTTCAAGCGAATTCTGGAGATCTTTGAGCTCGTTAAAATCGATGTCATCAAGCATGTGTGAACAGTTAAGATCTACTAAAGCTTGTGTGAACAGTTGAGATCTACTAAAGCTTCCTCGATGAATTTTTGTAGTTTCACAAACATGATTATCATATAAGCAAGAGCAATAAAAGCAATAAGCAATAAAAGTATATAAGCAATAAAAGAAGATAGAATTTGCAGGTGTCGGATGTCTCTCTTGCTTGGTATACGGTAGTTTATATGTATATGGACGAGACTCGGCTGTTTTGTGAACTCGTGGACTCGTCGAGTATTAGAGTCGAGTCCCGAATCCGAGTAACTACCCAAATACTCGACGAGTCCGAGTCGAGTCGAATCGAGTACAGAAACCCTAGGTATATGCTAGAAATCTTTTATATCGAAACCCGATCGCAATTCAGACAGGAAATTAATCATCGCCCAGCTATTCGTTAAAATAGGGATTCTCCACGTGGGGTATGCGTACCACTTGAGGATAAGCGGAAAATATTTTCGGGGTACGCCGTGAGAGCTCAAAAGTCGCTAGATCTAGTAACAAGTCCATTTCCCTGATTATCCAGTAAAATGTTTATAATTTTATAAGATTTGTTGAATTGCTTATGTCATTTTTTGTGTTTATCGATATAGGTAATTTATGAATGCAAAATTTAATGTGTATATATATTTTTTTCATTTTATTCCCATTGTTATATTATAACTATAATTTTATCTATCTATACAAGGGGTACGCCAGTTACATACACATTTCGAGAGAGTACGTGATGCATAAAAGGTTGAGAACCACTGCTTTAAAAGAAGCATTTTTAAAGCAAAAGTTAAAAGAGGCTTATTAAAATATAGGAAATCGAATGACGTTAATTTGCACAATATATTGGAATTCTGCAAGAAGATTGATTTCATTCGTGTTCATTTATGGCCTATATTGGTAATAGTTTTGTTTTTAATTTTTAGAAGCTCCTTTATTTAATACAGTTAGTCGAAGTTTCAAAGAAGATTTGCCACTGTTTTAATCATGGTGAATTACTATCAATTATGGATTTGAATTTCTCCCGATTCATTCATGAAAAATATGATTCCTTCGGATATCGGCAGGGGCATTAGTGGGCAGTCCCCCCCCCCCACATATATATATATACATACACACACAAACACATACACACACTGCAAAAGTTTATTGCAAAAAATTAATTTATGTTCAACTGAATCATGCGTCACAATAATTAATGCTTTTTCCTTATCGAAAATTGATTTTGATATTTTTTGCGTTTTCTTTTATTTTTGGAAACACATTATTCAGTTTTATTTATCAATATAAAGCAAACTTTTCTACATGTAGTTTCAAAAATAAATTTCCTTTTTTTTTTGTTCCGATTTTTGGACATTCTTAGTTGTATTATGGTATAACCAGCTGAACGGCAAGTTTTGTAAGTGCTACTCCTCCCCCCCCCGTGGGGCGGGGATGGCTCAGTCGGTAGTGCGCCAGGCTCGTAATCTGTAGTTCCCAGGTTCGAGTCCCAGCTGGGTCAGCGTTGAGATTTATCTCCGCAAAATTCCCTGCCCTGCCCACGGTCAGTAGGGGACACCGATGGGCTTGGAAAGGTCGCCGTCCGTCGGATGGGACGTTAAGCCGTGGTCCCGTGTGCGGGAGAGCCATACCCTGTGCACGTTAAAGAACACGCTGGATGGCCTTGACGGGAGGCTACCATCTGTCTCCCAACTGCTGTTCCAGTGGGTCCCCTCCCCCAACCTTCTCTGAGCCTTCGGGGTCCATGTGACCTGGCCATTTAGCCCATGGTGTGCAAAAAAGTGCCGCTCAGAGGTAAAACAACCCAACCAACCCAACCCTCCCCCTCGTACACTTTACCGAAGATTCAACATTTCACGACAAAAACGAAGAAGCTTTTCCGGTGTTTGCTTGGGTCGTTGTGACGTCAACACTCTCTCTCCTAGCCCGTGGCTTAATTTCTACGTAAACATCGAGATTTTTATTTCTGTTACGACAAATTTTGCTGTCCTATGGCTCCCGAGATACTTGACCACATGGTCTAAATTTCCTGCACGGCTTCCCCCTTGTGCCCCGGTGGTTGATTTAAAAAATCTGGTTCCTACTTTGCTCGTGGCTTCGTTTCTATACAAATTGTCACAGCTCGGATCTCGCGTTTAATCTGCATATTCTTTTTTTACTGCATTAAAGTTAGTTTTGCGAGTTCCCCCCCCCCTTCCCGATATTTTAGCACAGTTTCAGCAGGTAGAATTTCCGGTGTTGCAAAGGTCATTGCTGACTCAGCGCGCTCTCTCTCAAAGGTCGTTACTTCGTCGTAAACTATCGAGATTTTTATTGCAACAGATGTTGGTATTCTCTGATTCCCGACGTACTTGATCGAAAGGTCCCAAATCTCGTAGGTGCGCTCACCCTGCCTGTCCTCGTGTTGGGTTAAAACAGTGTCTCGCAAACTGTGTGCCGCGACACAATAGTGTGCCGCGAGAGCTTTTCAAAGTGACACTAGATATTCGAAAGATTTCATTTTGATTTGACTTGTGTTATCGACGTTCTTTAATATCGGCGTGCTATCGACGTGCTTTAATAAAAAATTTCAGATTTTATCAACTGCGATCTTGTAAGTATTTATCAAGCTTTTTCCAAATTTTGGTATTAATTTTTGATTATTTCAAGCCATAGAATGGACAAATATTTAAAACAAACACCGAGTTATGAATTAAAGAACGATAGCAAATCTTCAAGTAAAACCAGGCTGATGACGTCAACAAAGCGCAAATATAATGACGATTATATAGAGTTTGCTTTTATTCTTTTTTAGCTGTGCCGCGGAAAAAAAATTAAATTCAGTGTGCCGCAGAGTAAAAAAGTTTGCGAGACACTGGGTTAAAAAATATTTATAATGGCTACTGAACTGTAACTGTTACTTTTCCAAACTTGAAGTTATTGACAATCCCTATATTTCAAAATCAAGGCACAAGGATTTCTGATTCACTATTTAATATATATTTGTAATATATATACCTTTAATTAAAAGTATTTATAATTAATTTTCATAAGTTTTTCTCTGTCGTTTTTAATATTGTGTTATTATATAAATGATATCATAATGTAACAGCTAAAAATAATTGTGCCAAAGCGCTAATGATCTCTACTTTCAATTATTGGGTCATAAATCTCGCAATCGTTGAGCCCCAGTTTGCATGGAAGTTGGCCTAAATATGAAATTTGATTTCAATATCTTGAACGTTGCGTAGACAACCTTGCGAAAACCACTTTTCCCAGTTGAGAGACACCTGAAATATGGTATTAATAGGAAAACCACGAGATCGACATTTCAAACGATCATAATACTTTCTCGGTTGGGTTGGTTTACCTCTGAGCGGCACTTTTTTGCACACCATGGGCTAAATGGCCAGGTCACATGGACCCCGAAGGCTCAGAGAAGGTTGGGGGAGGGGACCCACTGGAACAGCTGTTGGGAGACAGATGGTAGCCTCCCGTCAAGGCCATCCAGCGTGTTCTTTAACGTGCACAGGGTATGGCTCTCCCGCACACGGGGCCACGGCTTAACGTCCCATCCGACGGACGGCGGCCTTTCCAAGCCCATCCCCTACTGACCGTGGGCAGGACAGGAAATTTTTGCGGAGATAAATCTCAACGCTGACCCAGCTGGAACTCGAACCTGGTAACTACAGATTACGAGCCTGGCGCGCTACTGACTGAGCAACCCCCGCCCCTACTTTCTCGGTATTTCGTACGTGAAACAAAAGCAAAAAAAACACCCTCGATTGTAAAAGAGTGTCTGCTTTTATTCATCGCATCAAATATTCCTCCTCCAGTAGTCACTTGAAATTTTTTAAACATTCATTCACCAAAAACATTATAACAGGCTGAAAGAATTTGGAGATAATTCATGGAAATTTCAGAAGATGAAGTATCCCTGGCCGCACTTTATGTCAAAGATATTTTTGGGAAAATATATCATTACTAAGTAGCAAAACTCAATAAATGCTCCCAGTTGATAAAAAAATATAATGCTGAAAAATCGATTTTGGTTTTTATATTGGCCGAGTGGTTAGCACGCTTGACTACTGATCAAATAAATCTGGGTTCGAGTCCCGGGTAAGACATTGATTTTTATTTTGTCTTTCTGCTGAGGTCCCTGCCATCCTCACAGACCTTCTGCTATGGCGTATAAAAATCACATGCTCCTCTCCGACCTCTGTGGCATGCAGTTGCTTGAGGGGGTATTTATTTATATTTTTTACATCAAAGATTCCTAAACTTTTCCTGTCTCCTCCTCTCAGCTGTCAACCGATGTCGATCATTATTGAATTATGATAAATGAAGTATTTTGATTCGCATTTACACTTCTTACTGTAAATAATTAACGTAAAT
Source organism: Ryuthela nishihirai (assembly GCA_038380435.1). NCBI lineage: Eukaryota > Metazoa > Arthropoda > Arachnida > Araneae > Heptathelidae > Ryuthela > Ryuthela nishihirai. The sequence continues at coordinate 36,356,949 of JAWZYU010000030.1, forward strand.
AATAAGTTTGAATTTAAACGTACCAACCTGTCTACTTTTATTAAGGTTTTAAAAATCTTTAAAGAATGTTGCTTAAAAAAAGAAAGATACAAAGGATAGTAACTTTTAATCTATAATACAGCATAATGTAATAAATTAGTAATAAAACTAATAATGTAACAAATTAGTAATAAAATTAATAAATATACTACTTTTTGTTCCCCCATGGAGGGGAGAACCTGTCTGTGCTACACATTAGCATTTTTATTTTACGGCAAACGTTTCTACTTTTACCTCCATGACTCGGGGGGGGGGACGGGGGGAGACTCAGTCGGTAGCGCGCCTGGCTCGTAATCTGCAGTTCCCAGGTTCGAGTCCCAGCTGTGTCAGCGTTGAGATTTATCTCCGCAAAATTCCCCGCCTTGCCCACGGTCAGTAGGGGACACCGATGGGCTTGGAAAGGCCGCCGTCCGTCGGAAGGGACGTTAAGCCGTGGCCCCGTGTGCGGGAGAGCCATACCCTGTGCACGTTAAAGAACACGCTAGATGGCCTTGACGGGAGGCTACCATCTGTCTCCAAACAGCTGTTCCAGTGGGTCCCCTCCCCCAACCTTCTCTGAGCCTTCGGAGTCCATGTGACCTGGCCATTTAGCCCATGGTGTGCAAAAAAGTGCCGCTTAGAGGTAAAACAACCCAACCCAACTTGTCAGCTATCTCGACCCTGACAAAGCATTGGTTTCGAGTGCAGGTCTTAGAGGGGTTGTGGGACATTTTGTTAATACAAAAGACGACATGACAGTGGCAAAGGTTTTGCACTTTGAAAACGCCCAAAACAGGCCTCGGTCATGGGCACGAAATAAAGTAGAAATTTATGAGGACGTTGGTAGAAATTTATGAGGACGTTAACGTTGTGTATGTGTTCATTATTCAGTACTCGGAATAAGCGTGCACATCGTTTCTTCAATGAGTTTGAATATTTCTAAGCACGACTATCTTACGTTACGTTTTCTGAGAGCTTCACTCAGCGCACAAAATACGATAGAAGCTAACGATAGACATCGCGATTGCATCAGTACAAGAATCAGAGAAAAAAATTTAAAACCACTTTCCTATTTTATTACAACACCTTATTTTTCCCTTTTTTAATACTTTCATTTTACAATGATGACATCAGCATTGCATCAGACATGTCATTCTACGACATGTTTTAGAAAGTTGGGTGAGCACACTTTTTTGCACACCATGGGCTAAATGGCCAGGTCATATTTTTTGTTGTTGTTGTTGTTTTACCTCTGAGCGGCACTTTTTTGCACAGCATGGGCTAAATGGCCAGTTCATAAGGACCCCGAAGGCTCAGAAAAAGTTGGGGGAGGGGACCCACTGGAACAGCTGTTGGGAGACAGATAGTAGCCTCCCGTCAAGGTCATCCAGTGTGTTCTTTAACGTGCACAGGGTATGGCTCTCCCGCAAAGGAGGGCACGGCTTAACGTCCCATCCGACGAACGGCGGCCTTTCCAATCCATTGGTTTCCCCTACTGACTTTGGACAGGGCGGGGAATTTTGCGGTGGTTAGCACGCTTGACTACTGATCAGAGGGACCTGGGTTCGAACCCCGGGTAAGGCATGAATGTTCGTGTTGTTTTCTGCTGAGGTCCAGCCATCCTCTCAGATCTTCTACTCTGGCATATAAACTGACAGGTTCCTGTCAGACCTCTGTGGCAAGCAGCTGTTTCAGGGAGTAATTTTTTTTATTTAAATCTCAACGCTGACCCAGCTGGGACTCGAACGTGGGAACTGCAGATTACGAGCCTGGCACGCTACCGACTGAGCCACCCGTCGCTGTTTTGGAAAGAAATACTCTTAAATACACACACCCATATCAAAACACTCTATTATTAATTTCCTTATCAAAAGCGCCCCGTTTAGAAAATATTCAGCCCCCTTATCGAAACATTCCCTTCTTGATAGAGTACTATTTTGTAAATAAACTACTGAAAGTCTCTCTCTGAGCCGCATTCAGTAGCGTTTATTGCAAAGATGTGGTGCTTTATTACGGCGTGAAAGTATCCTCAAAAGAAAATCTCTCAAAGACTGCAGTACGAGATATTCCATTAACGCTTCCCCCCCCCCGCCCATCGAGGTGGGTGACGAGCAGCATCTCCGCTTTGCACTTAATCTGTTTCCACATCGAAACAAGTTCGCATGGCCAGTGCTTAGGATGGTCCTTGACCTTTGAGAATGCCGACATTGGTTGGGACGTCACTGCATTTTTCTCATGGCTGCGTCACTTTCTGTTTGGATTGTTTTACCTCTGAGCGGCACTTTTTTGCACACCATGGGCTAAATGGCCAGGTCACATGGACCCCGAAGGCTCAGAGAAGATTGGGGGAGGGGACCCACTGGAACAGCTGTTGGGAGACAGATCGTAGCCTCCCGTCAAGGCCATCCAGCGTGTTCTTTAACGTGCACAGGGTATGGCTCTCCCGCACACGGGACCACGGCTTATGGTCCCATCCGACGGACGGCGGCCTTTCCAAGCCCATCGGTGTCCCCTACTGACCGTGGGCAGGGCGGGGAATTTTTGCGGAGATAAATCTCAACGCTGACCCAGCTGGGACTCGAACCTGGGAACTACAGATTACGAGCCTGGCACGCTACCGACTGAGCCACCCCCGCCCCCACTTTCTGTTTGAGAATACAACCTGTGTGAAGAGCATCATGTGAGGATTAAATCCGCAGTTTTGAACAACGATTAGATTTTTCAGGTAACTTAACAATAAGGAGAATTCTAATAGAGGAATAAGTTAAAATTAAAGAAGTACATAAAGGAAATCTTGTTATTACTTAAGAAGAGCATTCCTCGGCTTGGGATATTCCACTCATAGTTAATCCCGCTAGGCCCGTCGACAAATGGCGTTTTGATTGGAAAACCTAGAAAACACTCAGAATGTTTGTTCAAACGGTAGTATTGGCAAATATTTATCTACTGATTGTGAAGTTGAATATTCATTTTTCGGTAGGTGTAAGGATTTTCACCGTTATTTTCTCTGTATCTATGCACGTCTACTTGTTTTTTTTTGCTTATGTTGAATCTGTAACGGTGAAATTATTTATTTTATGCCATACGAGTTTGCAACGAGGTGAATTGGTGACATCATATGCCACGCCCACTGGAATTGATATCGCATGTCACGCACATCACAAGTGATGTCATATGTCACGCACATCAGAAGTGACGTCATGGAGGGAAGCACTGTCTTGTGGGGGGTCTATCCTGGGGACTTACTACTCAGCTAGCATCTACAAATTCTCAACAGAAACCGAGAGAGTGATTCCAATAACAATGAAAGAAATGCAAATAACAATGAAAGAAATGCAAATACACATGGAGCAATTTCTATGCTGAATTAACATTTAGAATACAGTTATTTTCAAAATAATTTATATTAGTAGGCGTGTCTTCATGTTTGGGCGGGCGATCTCCTCCTCGGGCATCATCTATTTATTTATTAACCTGACAAGCCTTGGTGTGGTTCATTGAGCATCATCGGTGTCAGTGACAGTGCAATCTGTCTTAAAGGTCACCTTGACACTATTCTTGGCAATTTTACAAAATGCCACTCACTTTTGGGCAGGACACATATAATAATGCTGAATATGCCCTTGGTGGAACCTGGGCGGGGGTGGCTCACTCGGTAGCGCGCCAGGCTCGTAATCTGTAGATCCCAGGTTCGAGTCCCAGCTGGGTCAGCGTTGAGATTTATCTCCGCAAAATTCCCCGCCCTGCCCACGGTCAGTAGAGGACACCGATGGGCTTGGAAAGGCCGCCGTCCGTCGGATGGGATGTTAAGCCGTGGCCCGTGCGGGAGAGCCATACCCTGTGCACGTTAAAGAACACGCTGGATGGCCTTGACGGGAGGCTATACCATCTGTCTCGCAACAGCTGTTCCAGTGGGTCCCCTCTCCCAATCTTCTCTGAACCTTCGGGGTCCATGTGACCTGGCCATTTAGCCCATGGTGTGCAAAAAAGTGCCGCTCAGAGGTAAAACAACCCAACCCAACTTGGTGGAACCAAATATCAATTACACTTTCGTTCTCAAGGTTGCTTTGAGATAGCTAGCATGCTACCGATAAAGATGCTCTTGCAAAACATTTGCTTCATGGATGTATTATACACTTTCCTCTCAATAGGCATCTAAATTCGAACCTTTATATTTAATATAAAAATATGCCTGAAGATAAGATCATAATCAAATTTATTCAAATCTCGATTTCTAGCAACATCCTTTATTATTTAAAGAGTTATAGAAGGTAAAATGTTTCACAACAGTATTTGGGTCTTTGGTTTTTGGTTTGTTTTACCTCTGAGTGGCACTTTTTTGCACACCATGGGCTAAATGGCCAGGCCACAAGGACCCCGAAGGCTCAGAGAAAATTGGGGGTGGGGACCCACTGGAACAGCTGTTGGGAGAAAGATGGTAGCCTCCCGTCAAGGCCATCCAACATGTTCTTTAACGTGCACAGGGTGTGGCTCTTCCGCACACGGGGCCACGGCTTAACGTCCCATCCGACAGACAGCGGCCTTTCCAAGCCCATTGGTGTCCCCTACTGACCGTGGGCAGGGCGGGGAATTTTGCGGAGGTAAATCTTAACGCTGACCCAGCTGGGACTCGAACCTGCGAACTACAGATTACGAGCCTGGCGCGCTAGCGACTGAGCCACCCCCGCCCCAGTATTTGGGTCATAAATATATTAAAATTTAAATAATTATTGTTTAAGCCATTTAATAAAATAAAAATACATTTTAGAAGTTTGCCTACTGATTATTAATGATTATTTCAATATTAAACAATTGTATATTAAACAATTAATTATAAATTTATATTGTTAAATATTCCAGCTTCTATAACTGTTTAAATATTGAAAACAAAATATTGTTAGAAATTGAGATTTTAATAGATTTGATTATTATCTTTAATTTATCCTTTTCTTTATCCTTTAGTTACATTTTTCCATTAAATGCATATTTTAGAAGTTATAGAACTTCGAAGTTAGATTGCCAATGACAGATTCCCATTGACGTAACAGAATTCCTCTAATGTTTTGATAGAGCAGTGTGTATTCTTATGGTAGGGATTAATATTCTTCTGATCCTGCGAGTCTCTTTTTTCAAACAAGAAATATTTGAAAACTAAATACCGATTCAAATTTAGATAACTGCCTAAAAACAGCAAATTCAAGTTAGTGGCAAATTATAACATTCTGACTGTAATTTCCCAGTCAAGTGTCATTGATTACATTTCGATCTATTTTTATTTCAGGGATTGATTTTCTGTTTTATTGTTCAATTATGTCCTTTAATAGTTTCTTTCTTATATATAGACATATTTTTAAGGAAAATATTTGTATATATCTACTCTTGGTTGCTTTTATTTTTTACTGTGGTTGCTTTTTATGTCGTCTTTTATACTCTTAAATATCTAAATTGACAATCAACGATAAAAATATTGACGACCTCTGATCTAGTTTTTGTGTGGGCTTCTCAGATCTGGTTTTGTACGGCCTGAAACACCTACTCCCCTAGAACAGTGTTTTTCAAACTGTGGGTCGCGACCTATTAGAGGGTCACGACCAGCATTTTTTTTATGATATGGAATAGAAACTATCAGAGTGGATCTCACAGACTGGGTCGCGATGTAAAATATATTTCTTATTGTGGGTCGCAATGTAAAATATACTTCTTATTGTGGGTCGCAATGTAAAATATACTTCTTGTTGTGGGTCGCAATGTAAAATATACTTCTTGTTGTGGGTCGCAATGTAAAATATACTTCTTGTTGTGGGTCGCAATGTAAAATATACTTCTTATTGGGGATCGCAATGTAAAATATATTTCTTATTGGGGGTCGCAATGTAAAATATATTTCTTATTGTGGGTCGCAATGTAAAGTATGCTTCTTATTGGGGGTTGCAATGTAAAATATACTTCTTATTGGAGGGTCGCAATGTAAAATATACTTCTTATTGGAGGGTCGCAATGTAAAATATATTTCTTATTGTAGGTCGCAATGTAAAATATACTTCTTTTTTGGGGATCGCAATGTAAAATATATTTCTTATTGGGGGGGGTTGCAATGTAAAATATATTTCTTATTGGGGGGTTGCAATGTAAAATATATTTCTTATTGGGGGGTCGCAGTGTAAAATATATTTCTTATTGTGGGTCGCAATGTAAAATATACTTCTTATTGTGGGTCGCAATGTAAAATATATTTCTTATTGGGAGTCGCAATGTAAAATATATTTCTTATTGTGGGTCGCGGTCAAAAAAGTTTTAAAAACACTGCCCTTGAATAATGAAAAGCTTATTTGAAAGCGATAAAATATAAGTGATATTTTCTTTACGTACAATACTGAGTGAACTGGAAGTTATAACTTAAGTAGTGAACTGGAAGTACAATACTGAGTGAACTGGAAGTTTTTGCTTAAGTAGTGAATAATTAAAAGTATTAACAGCTTGCTCCTGTGATGAAGCACAGATCCGTCCAGGCTTAACATCTAAAGTCCGATTCCCCCTTCTTGTATTGCACAACGTTAGTACCTTTCAAAAGAGATATGCTCTCTTGTGGAAGGAAAGAAAGGAGAGGGCTCTAAGATCAGAATGGCCTACTGAACTCGACTACTATAGCTACTTTTTTATTACCCTCTTGAGGAGAGGTCAACCACACAGGATTCTGGTGTTGACCATATTTACCAACCTGAATGGCTCTCAGCTTGATTGTGGATTCTGAATTTGCTGCACTGGTGGGCTTCCATTGAGGTAAAATCTTCATCTGTGTTTCCTGTTTGTTTGTAGGTTGACAGCCGCAAGTGGGTTGGGTTGTTTTACCTCTGAGCGGCACTTTTTTTGTGCACACAATGTGTTAAGTGGCCAAGTCACAAAGACCCAGAGGGCTAAAAGAAGTTGAGGGTGGGGACAATTGGATAGTTGTTGAGAGACAGATGGTAGCTTCCCGTCAAGGCCATCCAGCATGTTCTTTAAGGTGCACAGGGTAGGACTCTCCCCCACACGGAACCACGGCTTAACGTCCCATCTAATTGACAGCGGCCTCTTCAAGCCCGTCAGTGTCTCCTACTGACTGAGGTGAGAGGGGGGGGGGGGGGGGGGTTGCGGAGATACACCTCAAACCTGGGAACTGCAGATTACAAGCTTGGCACGCTACCTACTGAGTCACCCCAGCCCCAATTGAATAGATTCACAGAATATGTGAATATGTTTTATCAACTGGTGGATAATACTGATCAGAGGCCATGACCGGTACTTGAAGCCTTCTTTTACAGGCATCGTCAAACTTACATTGGAGGAAGTCCAGCCAGTTTTGGTTTTAGCCTTTACTAGTGGGGAAAATAGGTCTTTGCCCTATACCTGCGATTAGAGAACTGTTCACAGGTTCTTGGAATGTGTGAGGTCTCAGAGATTATTCTCTTGATGTCTTCTCACAAGAATTTCGTCGTTATAACCTAGATATTCTCTGCTCGCAAGAGGCCAGATGGACTGATAAAGGTCAGATACTTAAAAATTATTTTAAATTTCTCTTTTCAGGAAGGGAAAATGGGTGGAGAGATGAAGGAGTAGATTCGTAGGTTTGCTTCTCAGCAGACACGCTAGTGATGCTCTTCCAGGATATAAATAAGTGCATTAATGAAAATTTTCTCACAGCTAAATTTAAAAAGACTTGAATATTATCTGTTGTTATTCTCCCACTGAAAAGATAGTTTTTACAGACAACTTCAGAATATTTTTATTCTCTCTAGAAAGGAAATATTACCCTTGTTCTAGGTGATTTTAATGTTAAAGTTGGTACTGACTCTGGCCTTTGGGGAGGGGTGACAGGTCCCTTTGTTATTGGTATCTGCAATGGGCAACGTGTCCAACAGATTTAGTAAACATAATGGTTTGAAAATAACTAACAAACACTACGATATACATAAGTACACGTGGGTTTCAGTAGATGGGTTGCATAAAAAATATCATTGATTATACAGAGTGTCCGAAAATTATCTTTATAACTTTTATCCAATGTAAAAAGTCAACCAAGAGGTGTAGAAATAATGGGGTTGTCTTATTTTACAGAGAAACTCGTAACGTTTTTCTTAATACCAAGTTTTGACAAGTTTTCTCACCTTCATTTTTTTTTCAGATTTTCATTCTCTCCCTCAGTCACAATGAATCCACAGGAGAAAGCATAGTGTGTTAAGTGGTTTATTCAAACAAAATCCGATACACAGATCCAACGAAAGTTTTGAACTCGTTACAACAGATCGCCCCCATCAAGACTAACCATACGAGCTTCGTATAGAAAGTTTATAGAAATTGTAAGTGTGGAATACAAGAAAGGAGCAGGGCGGCCTCCAACGTCTGAAGGAAATGGCGAGCGTATTCGAGAGGCCTTTGTTCAAAGTCCACGCAAGTCCGTACGAACTGCATCACGTGAGTTACATTTCTCCCCCCCCCCCGTTCGACAGTACATGATGTCTTGCGAATTCTTTGAAGTTGCATCCTTACAAGTTGCAATTCTTGCAGCGATTGCGAAAGACGATAGAGTCGTCCATAGGGAATTTGCAATGACCTACTGGACAGAGTCGATCAGGAAAATGATTTTCTGGCAAGAATCACGTTTCGTGATGAAGTAACTCTTCATGTTTCGGGGAAGGTTAACAAACAAAATGTGCGCATCTGGGGTTCAGAAAATCCGCATAGTACCACAGAGCACATTAGAGACAGTCCAACAGTTAATGTGTGGTGTGGCATGACCGCGTAATTGGATCCTTTTTCTTCAATGAACCAACAGTGACCTCCAATACCTACCTAAACATGCTGCAACACATTATCCATAATTAGAAGAACTGTAACCACGTATCATCTTTCAACAAGATGGCGCACCGCCACATTGGGCCTTCATCGTCCGTGAGTTTCTGAATAAGACCTTCCCAAATTGGATTGGCATTGGAAGTAATAATTTAAAACTAAGAACGAATACTGAAAGTTGCCTCTGTTTGGGGAAATATAATTGCTTAGCACTTTATTTTTGGCCGCCTAGATCTCCCGACATCACATTCTGAAATTTATTTCTTTGGGGATTCGTCAAAAATCGTGTGTAAAACACACGGGGACAGACATTGATGATCTGAACGCAAGAATCACAGCTGCTATTGAAAGTATTGATGTTGATATGTTGCAGCGTTCATGGCAGCATTTGGATTATCGCCTGGATGTTTTGCGAATCACTAATGGTGCTCATATTGAATGTTTGTAACTTCGTTACTTTAATAAGAAAAACCTTTTGGTTTTCTGTGTCTAAATTTCCTTGATTGGTAATTCTGTGTGTTAGTAAATATTTCATTTATTATCAAAGTTGTAAAGATAATTTTGGGACTTATATATTAATTAACAGCAAATGGGCCACTTCTGTTAGGAATAGCAGGTCATATAGGGAAGCTGAAATTGGATCTGACCATTACCTCGTTAAAAATGTTTTACAACTTAAATTTAAGAAGTGTTTTGCTAAGGTTAAAAAAGTTACCTTTAACACTGAAGCTCTAAAACTCTAGTTTATAGTCAAAACTTACCATTATAGGTTACTTAGTCATTATGAGAGTCATGGTTTGTTTCCTATTGAAATTGAGGAAGAATGGAACTGTTTTAAATAAGCTTTTCTTGAAACTGACAGTACTCTTTTGGGTAAATAAATGCAGAGTAGGCAAAATTATTTGAGTGATAAGGCACTTGAGCTTGTTTCGGAAAGAAAGAACCGTAGGAATGTCCTTAATCCATACCCTACAAGTCCTAATAGAAAGCATCGTAGAGAGCTTAATAAACGTGTAAAGGATCAGTTAGCTGATAAGAATCTTTGGCTTGATAGCTTGGCTGACAAAGCCGAGTAACCAGGTGGACAACGTAATAGCAGAAAATTGTACTCGATAGTTAATGTTACGTGTGAGAAGAAACGAACAAGTATACAGAGATTAAAGGTTAAAAAAGGTAAGATTATTGAAGGTGGGGGTTTTGTTATGGCTAGGTAGGCTGAGCATTTCAGTGATGTTCTAAACAATGTGGTTACGTTATACTCCCATTGTTTGTAATGATGATAGATAAATTACTGGTTTTAATGTTGGCCCTATAACACAGTCTGAAGTTAGCTGTTTCTAAACTTAAATCACTAATGGTAGAAAATCAGCAACTGATTAAATGCTTAGAATTGATATGTTTGTGTTTTCACGTGGCTGATTGAAATTTTGAATATTTTTAAAATAAAGCCATTGTTCCTAAGGATTTTACAAGAACTATTACACTAGGCAACAAATTTTCATAAAAGTCATGCCTCTGAGATAAAAGTAGCCATTTCTTAAAGATTTCAAGTTGCTGAACACGGATATGACAATGAAAATGCAAAATTGGCAACGATGTCTGAGAAATCCACAATAGTTTCTTATATAATAGAGTAATACGTTCATATGACATGTCCGCAAAATTCCCCGCTCTGCCCACGGTCAGTAGGGGACACCGATGGGCTCGGAAAGGCCGCCGTCCGTCGGATGGGACGTTAAGCCGTGGCCCCGTGTGCGGGAGAGCCATACCCTGTGCACGTTAAAGAACACGCTGGATGGCCTTGACGGGAGGCTACCATCTGTCTCCCAACAGCTGTTCCAGTGGGTCCCCTCCCCCAACCTTCTCTGAGCCTTCGGGGTCCATGTGACCTGGCCATTTAGCCCATGGTGTGCAAAAAAGTGCCGCTCAGAGGTAAAACAACCCAACTCATATGACATGTATCGGTAAAACTCCGCTTCTACTTCCGACGTCGCTTGTACAGCTGCTCAGGATCATCTCTGACGAACGTCCAACAGTAATCAGCCAACATTGAAGTGGACCAGTTTCCCTGGTATCATTTCTCCATCGTTGCAATGTCGTGGTGAAAATGTTACCGTGCTCATCACTAACCATGCCACAGTTGTCGGGGAAAAAATCTAAGTGGGAATGTAGAAAGGGGATCTATAAGGACATATTACAGCCAAGTTTGTGATACAGAGACAACATGCCCTTAACCAGTTTCTTGCAGTTGTCTTTCCTGAAATTCCCGAGGAATTTAGTTGACACCAGATGAAACGCGTCCCAATACTTTTTCTCTTCACCCTGAAGCAGGTTGTCGAACATCTGGTCTCTGAACAGCTCGAGGATCTAAGGACCCAGAAAAATTCTCTCTTTAATTTTCGCTTCGCTGAGCTGAGGGAATTTGTCAGTCAAGTACTTTAAAGCTGATGCAGTCCGGTTCATGGCTTTTACGAAGTTTTTCATTGCACCGAGTTTGATGTATAGGGTTGGGTTGTTTTACCTCTGAGCGGCACTTTTTTTGCACACCATGGGCTAAATGGCCAGGTCACATGGACCCCGAAGGCTCAGAGAAGGTTGGGGGAGGGGACCCACTGGAACAGCTGTTGGGAGACAGATGGTAGCCTCCCGTCAAGGCCATCCAGCGTGTTCTTTAACGTGCACAGGGTATGGCTCTCCCGCACACGGGGCCACGGCTTAACGTCCCATCCGACAGACGGCGGTCTTTCCAAGCCCATCGGTGTCCCCTACTGACCGTGGGCAGGGCGGGGAATTTTGCGGAGATAAATCTCAACGCTGAACTAGCTGGGACTCGAACCTGGGAAATACAGATTACGAGCCTGGCGCGCTACCGACTGAACCCCCCCCCCCCTTGATGTATAGGGATTGTAGCAATTGGTTTAGCATCGCTAGCAGTGTTCGACACGAATTCATTTTATCTCCTTTTCTCTTAATTGAGTTATAGATGTTATGCAGTATTCACTGCAAGGGAAAGATTTTGAGCTCAAATGGTTTAGAGATATGAAAATTTCTGATTTAGATTATGCTGATGATTTAGCCCTTTTGGCAAATGATGAACTCTTTCATTCAAGCTGTTGATGAGACTGGTAGTAGAGTAGGTTTGGTTATAAACAGAAAAAAACTAAAGTGATGAAAACTGGCCAGTCAGTTGTGGTTTAGTTAATTTGAATGGTTGCACCCTTGAGAAACTGTCTTGAATTTATTATCATGCAGTTTATGTAACAGATACTGATGATGTGCGGCATCATATAAACAGAACAATAGAGATTGCCGCTGGAACATTTAAGAATTTATGGAGAGTGTAGAGAAATAGGCGCTCAGAGGTGAAAAAACCCGTAGAGAAATTGGTAAATACACCTAAAGGTTAAAATTAGGTTTATAACAGTTTGGTTCTCTTTGCAGTTAGTTATGGTAATGAAATATGGACCCTTTATAAAAAAAAATAGAAGGAAACTTGATGCATTTGATTAGCAGAGGGCGACTACTGCTTGGTACAACTTGAGCACCTAATATCCAAGATACATGTTTACGTGGCATGTTTGTCATTAGGTGATTCAACTTTGTAAGTAATAATGAGGTCATGCAAAAGAGTCGGCAACCTCCTTTGAACAGCATATTGTGGAGAGAGAGAAGTCGTTGGTTTGGCCATGTTGTCAGCATACATAACTATAGATTAGAAACATTGTGTCTAAAGGCTTCAGAAAGAGCTGGAGACCTAGAATGCGATGGACAGACAATGTCAAACAGGACCTCGGTTAGAATTGGTCTATAGTGACCAGATGCAGCAGATGTAGCTTAGGACAGATGTATTTTGAGAACTAAATTACACACTCTGATTGGAACTCTGTAACCCATCGCTGCTTGAGGATGATGAAGATGAGGATGAAGATGATGATTAATATATCAGTTATATGCATATAGGTATATGATTTACTGATGTCAGTTTTGTAGTGGAACATGATTGTTCTGTATTAGAGTAGTAACATATAGATTGATTGCGTGGACTGTCGGTGTTCTATTTGACAAGCTTAAAATTAGTTAAAAACACGACGTTTAGCCTCGTTTAAGGGCAATGACGAGAACAGGATGTTTCTGGGTAATATGCCTCGTATCGTGTCTCGCATTTCATTCTGGGAAATTCGGCAATTCCACTGCAAAGAAGAAAAAAGTTTTGAAAAAATTGCTTAATGATATTAAAAATTGCAATTAATAAAGAGAGTAAAGAAAACAATAAAATCTTTGTAATTTCAGGAACTGATGTTAAATATTGAAGACTAACAATAAGTGATTGAAATATAAACTTAAATTCAGAGAAGTAATTTTTAAAATTTACTCTGTACGTATGATAACATCAATAACAAGAATGCACACTTGTAGCAGTTGATTAATATAAGTTTGTCTGTTTTTTCATCTTAAGCTTTCTTACTACTGGGTGATTTTTCTACAAACCTTGAGTCTTTTTCACAGGTATCTAGCTTTTTAGTGAATTTTCGAGTGTGGATGTGAATGTGGGGTCTTTAGTTACAGTGTCGCTTTCATCTGCAACACTAATCGGCAAAGGCAGTCTTGAACTCAAAACAAGAAAGCATTACTTCATTTGTATTAACAGCTTTCTTAGTTGTGGTTGCAAGTTGAGGCAGAAGTAAATGCAGGGGAGAAGATTGTTTGAGCTGGAGCTTTGCCACTTCACCCATGACCTTCCATTTGTTTTATCAGCAGTTCTGATTTGGAAAGCTTTTATTAGAAAGGACGTTTACCAAACGAAGTGGCACGATCACCTCCACAATTGCAACATGTCGTAGGTCTTCTTTCTTCGACAATAAGCACAAACGTTGCTATTCAGGCCAGTATTTGCATCTTGCGTATGTTTTCAATACAGTGGTATATCCAGAAAATTCTGATCAGTTGACGTGTCTGAATCAAACGAGCTGGGCAGCTGCTATGCCTAAGTCTGATTTTGGGGGACTGCCTTAGAAAATATATGCGATCTGAGCTGAATCTAAGCGGGTTATGGCGCTTTTTGAGAATTCTAGTAAAGGTAATGAAGGCCAAAAATGATTAAACTTCTGAATATTTCACGCATTTTTTAAGCTAATCAAAACGAAGGGAAAATTCTACACTGCAATGGAAATTCAGTCTCTTCCCCATTCCCATTTCTGATTCTGGTTTGATTCTGTATATTTCTAGATTCTGGTCTGTATATGAAATTTAATCACTAAGAGCGGAAGGAGGGGGGGTGTATGACACTCTTGGGTATGCTACTGCTTCGATATGTCCAGATTTTAAAACTAAGATCATTGAACTTGGGAAAGGGATTGACTTCTAATATGTTCAAGCCAAACTCAACAAAAAGAGGAAGGTGCCATAGTGAAAATTTTCTTTTCCGTGTTTTCCCTAATGATTCCACTACCAGAATTTCTGACTGAAAAAAATCATGTTTCACATCAACTACATACTTCATAAGCAGCTATTACATCTAAAATACCTTCATTTTCATAGATCATTACCTAAAAATTTAGATATCTAACAATTACAGAGGGATTAACAGCAAATCACAAATTTTATTTCTATCAATTTCTCTGCCACCTCACTTTTTTCAAATTTCACCTGAAAACCACATTGGGTGAATTTAGTTTCGAGTAGTGGACCAACCACAGATCGAATTTCCTGCAAAATGAGGATTAGAAAAAAGTTTTCAGGGACCTCATTGAGGGAGGGGGAAGAAAGAGGGCGCGTGAGTAATCAAAGTAATAATAGAATCTGGGTTACTAGAGTTCCATTTAGGCCTTTGTCCGGCAGTTACACGTTTGAACGGAACATCATTGTTACTCACTATATCATTTATCAATTCATTATCAATATTATCTTCAGTAATAGAGTCATCCAAGTCACCATTTGTTGACATCTGAGCACAACGGGTTTTCGGAGTTTTGGGTTGCATTTGTTTCGGGGGTTGGGTTGTTTTACCTCTGAGAGTAACTTTTTTGCACACCATGGGCTAAATGGCCAGGTCCCAAGGACCCCGAAGTCTCAGAGAAGGTTGGGGGAGGGGACCCACTGGAACGGCTGTTGGGAGACAGATGTAGCCTCCCATCAAGGCCATCCAGCGTGTTCTTTAACGTGCACAGGGTATGGCTCTCCCGCACACGAGGCCACGGTTTAACGTCCCATCCGACGGACAGCGGCCTTTCCAAGCCCATCGGTATCCCCTACTGACCGAGGGCAGGGCGAGGAATTTTGCGGAGATAAATCTCAACGCTGACCCAGCTAGGACTCGAACCTGGGAACTACAAATTACGAGCCTGGCGCGCTACACTGAGCGCCCCGCCCCTTGTTTCGGGGAATTTTAACGTTCTGAATACTGTTATTTATGATACTGACATTGCTAACAGGAGAGAAAAACTACTGAAATCACTCGCTCATCATTTGTATCTGTATTTATTCCACCCATGGCCGAGTGGTTAGCGTGCTGGCTACTGATCAAAGGGACCTGGGTTCGAACCCTGGTTAAGACATGGATGTTTGCGTTGTCTTTCTGATAACGTCTCGTCTTCGTCACAGATCTTCTCTATTACGTATTAAATCGATAGACTTTTGAGGGAAGCAGCTTCTTGAGGGGGATATTTTTAATACCACTACTTACCTCCCCGCCCCCAACACACACACACACACACTATGCGATGGCTTTTGATGCAGCTTATTACAATTTCCCGCCATCTCTTTTTGCTTTCTAATACTAATTTTCCTTTTTTACTTTCACTACAAATTCTTTAGATAGGTCCTGTGATGAAGTTTTGAAATTACTGGGAAAACTGTATGCCTTAAAATGATTAAAATAACGAGTAAAAACAAAACATACCCACTTGGTTTTACAATTAAAATGGGGTTCATGCGTTCCATGTCTACAGGATACATCCTGTGATTCTTTACTACTGAGTTATTGATATAACGCCATGAGCGTGAGTGACAAATATTAAATTCCATCTCTATGAGGCAACACAGTTGTCCGATTCCCGGATAAATGGCGCCACTGCTCGAATCAAATGAAAAATCCGGAAGGTTTGTAAGTCACACCAGCTGAATTAAAAACGTTAGCCGATGATGGTCCAACCTTCCCTGGGCCACATTGAGTGAAGATTTAACTTCCCTGAGCCACAATGAGTGAAGATTTAACTTCCCTGGGCCACATTCAGTGACGATTTAACTTCCCTGGGCCACATTGAGTGAAGATTTAACTTCCCTGGGCCACATTGAGTGAAGATTTAACTTCCCTGGACCACATTGAGTGAAGATTTAACTTCCCTGGACCACATTGAGTGAAGATTTAACTTCCCTGGGCCACATTGAGTGAAGATTTAACTTCTCTGGGCTACATTCAGTGAAGATTTAACTTCCCTGGGCCACATTCAGTGAAGATTTAACTTCCCTGGGCCACATTCAGTGAAGATTTAACTTCCCTGGGCCACATTCAGTGAAGATTTAACTTCCCTGGGCCACATTCAGTGAAGATTTAACTTCCCTGGACCCCATTGAGTGCAGATTTAACTTCCCTGGACCACATTGAGTGAAGATTTAACTTCCCTGGACCACATTGAGTGAAGATTTAACTTCCCTGAGCCACATTGAGTGAAGATTGAACTTCCCTGGGCCACATTGAGTGAAGATTTAACTTCCCTGGGCCACATTGAGTGAAGATTTAACTTCCCTGGGCCACATTGAGTGAAGATTTAACTTCCCTGGGCCACATTAAGTGAAGATTTAACTTCCCTGGGCCACATTAAGTGAAGATGAATTGTTTTGAGCCACATATAAAATATATAATATAGTTGATGTATATGAATAATAAAACTTCATTTATTTTCTTATGTTTTTATTATAAAATTAAAAAAGGGCAACATAAAAACTAATAGGATATCAAAAACCCGCTGAAAATCACATAATCATGTTGAAAGCTTATGTCGTAAACACGTAAACTTTACGATTTTGTTGGCCACATTACTAGCTGTCCATGGCCACGGGTTGGACACGCCTGGTGTATCTAATGGGTATTTATCCTTTCATTTTTACCCCATCTATCATTAAGCGTTACAATTTGAACAATAATTATTATTACTAACTTCCTTATAAAACCTAATATAAGACATAACTGCCATGTTTCCAGGATACGTGGGTTCGAATCCCACTCACGGGCAAAACCAGTTTCTTTCAAATTATCATTTCATGAGTTCCATGTCTACAGGACACAACATTCTGTGATTCCTTACTTACTGAATTAGTGGGGATATATTTTGCGTTTGTTCAATTCTCACGGCACCCTAACAAAATTTATCCTACTATGTTAATAAGTTTCGCATTCTTGTCAGATCCCGTTAACCTATAACGTTTATGTTCGTTTTCAGTCAAGTCAGCAATAGATTACCAGTCTATGGCCTGAATTCCTCGAATTATAGTAGGGCACTGTTGACTGATTTTTGGTGTAGTTTATATGAGGTTCCCCATAAGGTGGACCTCACATAACTAGGCCTAAATCTTTGGTTAAAGGTCTCTATCGGTTTCTTTAGATATATTTATAGATTGATAACAACGAATGAAAAGCAAATAAGATATCATTGCAAATTTTCGTGAAGTAGTAGAAGGCACTACTGGTCAAGTAGTATCACCTTCATAACATTCACAATTCGTTTTGAACTTGACCAATAGTGCTTTCTACTATTTCACGAAAATTTGTTATCAATTCTTATTTCCATTTTAAATGTCAAACTAGAACTTTTTAGATGTAAAACTTTTGATTGATTATTAACAACCGTAACTAGTGGTATCATATTGCTCACGATGACACTGCAGCTGTTGAGGTCTGGGTTCGAGTGCCCAAAATGGCATGGTTATGTGTTCCATTTATGTTGTTGGGGAGGATAAATCAATGTTTGCATGCTCCAATTTTAAATATTTGCATATGCATTGTCACTTAAAAGACTTATTTGGGGGGGCTTAGTCGGAAGCGCGCCAGGCTCGTAATCTGTAGTTCCCAGGTTCGAGTCCCAGCTGGGTCAGTGTTGAGATTTATCTCCGCAAAATTCCCCGCCCTGCCCACGGTCAGTAGGGGACACCGATGGGTTTGGAAAGACCGCCGTCCGTCGGATGGGACGTTAAGCCGTGGCCCGTGTGCGGGAGAGCCATACCCTGTGCGCGTTAAAGAACACGGTGGATGGCCTTGACGGGAGACTACCATCTGTCTCCCAACAGCTGTTCCAGTGGGTCCCCTCCCCCAACCTTCTCTGAGCCTTCGGGGTCCGTGTGACCTGGCCATTTAGCCCACGGTGTGCAAAAAAGTGCCGCTCACCATGAGGTTCTCCATAAGGTCCATAAGGTGAACCTCACATAACTAGGCCTAAATCAAAATTTTGTACACCCATGGTTTCAAATAAAATTTTGCACACCCATGGTGTGCAAAAAAGTTCCGCAAAAAAGTTTGTGGAGGTAAAACAACCCAACCCAACTTATTTTTGGCCTTAAATATCTACATTCTATTCAATTTATATAGAGAACACTCAATAGCAAATATATATCTAGTACAGTTCCTAACATTGACAAGAATTTTAATAACACACATACAATATTGAGGAGGGAGAACTAACAAGGATGTGACTTCTTCTCCTGAGTTGAAGCGGATGCTAAATCTCACAATTTAACTAAATATATTTTAGGGGGCTTCTCTTGCCCCTGGCTCAGGGTCCTGAGAATCAAGATTTCGATTTGTCTCCAAGTAAGGTTGGGTTGGGTTGTTTTACCTCTGAGCGGCACTTTTTTGCACACCATGGGCTAAATGGCCAGGTCACATGGACCCCGAAGGCTCAGAGAAGGTTGGGGGAGGGGACCCACTGGAACAGCTATTGGGAGACAGATGGTAGCCTCCCGTCAAGGCCATCCAGCGTGTTCTTTAACGTGCACAGGGTATGGTTCTCCCACACACGGGGCCACGGCTTAACGTCCCATCCGACGGACGGCGGCCTTTCCAAGCCCATCGGTGTCCCCTACTGACCGTGGGCAGGGCGGGGAAATTTTGCGGAGATAAATCTCAACGCTGACCCAGCTGGGACTCGAACCTGGGAACTACAGATTACAAGCCTGGCGCGCTACCGACTGAGCCAACCCCGCCCCCTCCAAGTAAGGAGCTAACTTAAATGACCACAAGAATGTCTTTACTTACTGTGACTACTTATTAAAAGGAAAGGACCGAGCGTTTCCTACCGTTCTCTTACCCCGTATTAATCCTTGGCGATCTAACATCAGAGCAGCGGTGGGTGGAGGCAGGGGCATAGCTATGGGGGGAATGGGGGGAGGACCCCCCCCCCAAAAAAAAAAAAAGTTAATCAGACTTGGCAAAATTCGATGGAAATTAGTAAAATCCAGGTGAATTCTGAAAATTGGGATTTTTTTTTTGTAAAATTGAGAGAAGTTAGCAAAATCTAAACAACTTGGCAAAATCTAGGGAAGTTGGCAAAATCTAAGACAATTGGTAAAATTCGAAGCCACTTGGTAAAATACATGTGAGTTGTGAAAATTGGGATTGCGTTTGTGAAATTAAGGAGAGTTGGGAAAATCGGGACAACTTAGAAAAATCTTGGAGTTGGCAAAATTCACTTGAAATGTAAAAAATTGGGATTTTTTTCTGTAAAATTATGGCAAGTTGGCAAAATCTAAGCGAGTTGGCCAAATCGAGATCACTTGGAAAATGTAGGGCAGTTGTCAAATTTTCATACACTTGGTAAAATGCAGGTGAGTTGTAACAATTGTGATTGGTTTTGTAAAATTAAGAATAGTTGGCAAAATCGGGACAACTGTGGAAAATTGTGGAATTTTGTTATTTGGGGATCTGCCAACTCCCCTTCCCCTATGGAGCGAAATTCTGGGTGTGGTTCCGACAGAGATATAAGTTACGTATAGGTCTGAGTTTGTTAGTTGGCAAAATTTTATTTCCGAGATGGAAATTTTCGTTGTTTCCTCCCCTCCCTTTAACCATAGTTCTTCACTTCGCCCCTGGGTGGAGGGCTAAACAGCATTGCTCGTAAGCTAGCAATTGAAACAGGACAGCAGAACCGTTAATGTCCAACGGATACAAATGATGACATTTAGTAGAGTTTTACTAAATGTCATCATTTGTATCCGTTGGACATTAACGGTACTGCTCATCATCTACATTTAGTAGAGTTCTACTAAACGTAGATGATGAGCAGAGGGCTGTATCGCATTTAGTAGAGGCGGCGAGGATCATTACTCATACTGAGGAAACTAAACGAATTTTATGACTTCAGCGGCAGACTGTAGGCTCAAACGTCAAACATCGAGAGTGGAACCAAGAGATCGGGGTTAGGTTGGGTTGTTTTACCTCTGAGCGGCACTTTTTTGCACACCATGGGCTAAATGGCCAGATCACATGGACCCCGAAGGCTCAGAGAAGGTTGTGGGAGGGGACCCACTGCAACAGCTGTTGGGAGACAGATGGTAGTCTCCCGTCAAGGCCATCCAGCGTGTTCTTTAACGTGCACAGGGTATGGTTCTACCGCACACGGGGCCACGGCTTAACGTCCCATCCGACGGACGGCGGTCTTTCCAAACCCATCGGTGTCCCCTACTGACCGTGGGCAGGGCGGGAAGTTTTGCGGAGATAAATCTCAACGCTGACCCAGCTGGGACTCGAACCTGATTACGAGCTACAGATTACGAGCCTGGAGCGCTACCGACTGAGCCACTCCCGCCCCAGAGATCGGGGACAAGCTGCGCTGAATGTATAGTGTCTGTATCTTACTCTTCTATGTTAACTACTCCATGGCTTGAGAGCGGTGTGCCACATCAAATTATCATCGCTAGACAGGGCACAGAAACAGGAAATCAACATTTCCACTAAACATCCAGAGACCAAATGCCGAACGAAACATTGGACGAGGAACATCGGAATTCAGAGAGAGAATCTTAGAAGAAAATATCGACTACCGAACATCGCAGATCAGTAAGCGAAAATCGGTCTTCGATGTCGTGTCTTGATGTTCTTTCTCCCCTATATTGCTGAATGGTCACCCCCCCCCCCCGGTGCAGTCAGTTGCAGTCACGTAAATTGGAGCCAATAGTGGCCTCTCAAAAATTTGCATAAGATCCACGTGGTAGTAGAATCCCAGATACTAATTTCCCAAAGAGGGAGGTTTATTAATATACGGCACTCAGCAAATATCTGCAGGGGCCAAAAACAGTCAAATTTAACCGAATAGAGCGGCTTACATCTGTTCTCCCGTCCACTAGTTAGGGACGTTTCAGCCGCTGGAGCTTCATGGGGGAGGCCTTGTGCATTCCGAACCCATCTCTTATGTAGTGGAAGATTCCTTTGAAGTGCAGATGTGCAGAGGGCTAACCAAGATATTTTACAGTATCTCCGGAAATATTTCTACTGTCTACGGTGCGCAGAGTGGACGGTAGCGACACGTACGGCCATCTCCCATTTCCCTTCCCCTGGCGACTATTTCTTAGGACCGAGAAAGCATTCAAGTTTGAACTAATTGAAATGTCATTTCCAATTTAAGTTTACAGATGCCCTATCTATCATGAGAGGATAATGTTCTCCTTTTTCCCGTTATTGGATTACACTCATACTTATTAACACATTTCAAAAGTATTTATATATATAGCATTAATTCACTTATGATGGGGGCAGGGGTGACTCAGTCGGTAGCGCGCCAGGCTCGTAATCTGTAGTTCCCAGGTTCGAGTCCCAGCTGGGTCAGCGTTGAGATTTATCTCCACAAAATTCCCTGCCCACGGTCAGTAGGAGACACCGATGGGCTTGGAAAGGCCGAAGTCCTTCGGATGGGATGTTAAGCCGTGGCCCGTGTGTGGGAGAGCCACACGTTAAAGAACACGCTGGATGGTCTTGACGGGAGGCTACCATCTGTCTCCCAACAGCTGTTCCAGTGGGTCCCCTCCCCCAACCTTCTCTGAGTCTTCGGGGTCCATATGACCTGGCCATTTAGCCCATGGTGTGCAAAAAAAGTGCCGCTCAGAGGTAAAACAACCCAACTCTCCTGCAATACTTGCGGCGGGGATGCTCAGTAGTAGCGCGCCAGGCTCGTAATCTGTAGTTCCCAGGTTCGAGTCCCAGCTGGGTCAACGTTGAGATTTATCTCCGCAAAATTCCCCGCCCTGCCCACGGTCAGTAGGGGACACCGATGGGCTTGGAAAAGCCGCCGTCCTTCGGATGGGTTAAGCGTGACCCCGTGTGCGGGAGAGCCATACCCTGTGCACGTTAAAGAACACGCTGGATGGCCTTGACGGGGGGCTACCATCTGTCTCCCAACAGCTGTTCCAGTGGGTCCCCACCCCCAACCTTCTCTGAGCCTTCGGGGTCCATATGACCTGGCCATTTAGCCCATGGTGTGCAAAAAAGTGCCGCTCAGAGGTAAACAACCCAACCCAACCTGCAATATTTCCCTCCTTACAATCAAAACAACATGATACGATAACAGTACTTTTCGGTTTCTCGTGTAAGTAGCGGAGGTTGTGCTGAAAGGGAAGAGAAGAGCCCCATTAACGCCCAGCTCAACGTGGACAACTATGCGATCCCCTTCTTTTGCAGTCGTCTGACCACAATCATCCAGAATTTAAGTCATCGGGATTCAACCAGTTGTCGTTGTATTAACGGGTTTAACTGGATAGGCCAATTGTGGCTTTTAGCAGAAAATGAACGATTATACCAAGTCTTTCACATTATATCAGTTTGCCTAATATACACACAAGGATATTTCATTCTCTTCATACTTACGTTCCCCGTTGTCGTTACTAGAACCCTGCACGGATGCGGATATCCGCATTTGGAAACTCTCGGAGGATAAAAAAATTAATGTTAAACAAGGAGAGCAGAAAAAAAATGTCAACACCGATAACGGATAAAATCATGGATTTGAATAAAAATCATGGATTTGATAAGATATGCCGGAATATGGGCAAACATTACTTCATTATTAGTAGCTGACTTGCGTGAAAAAAAACTTCTTGGAATAATGAGAAAATACCTGATTTGAAAATTATGTTAAAATATATTCGATTTGAAATTATGTTAAAATATATTCGCTTTGAAAAAATGCATTAGCATAATCTCACAAATTTCAAGAAAATTTATCCTATGCGAAAGAAGTGATCTTTTGGTACAAATCACTAGTTCAAAAAAATTATTTGAATGTTGCGTAGAAAACTGGAATTAAATCTGAAAATTTCAATTATGGAGATATAGAAGTTTCCATAGTGAAATATACTGCTCACAAAAATTAGGGGATATTTTTATCGCTTCATATTCATTTTGAAATATCCTCTAATTTTTGTGAGCAGATTGGATTGTTTTACCTCTGAGCGGCACTTTTTTGCACACCATGTGCTAAATGGCCAGGCCCCAAGGACCCCGAAGGCTCAGAGAAGGTTGGGGGAGGGGACCCACTGGAACAGCTGTTGGGAGACAGATGGTAGCCTCCCGTCAAGGCCATCCAGCGTGTTCTTTAACGTGCACAGGGTATGGCTCTCCCGCACACGGGACCACGGCTTAACGTCCCATACGACGGATGGCGGCCTTTCCAAGCCCATCGGTGTCCTCTACTGACCGTGAAATGAACAGGCGGGGAATTTTGCGGAGATAAATCTCAACGCTGACCCAGCTGGGACTCGAACCTGGGAACTACAGATTACGAGCCTGGCGCGCTACCGACTGAGCCACCCCCGCCCCTTTTATGAGCAGTATATAATAGTAACTACTTGGCAATAAAACTGCCATAATTACTCGATAATAAAGTGGAATGTCTTTCCCATTATTACGAATAATTGCATTTAAAAGAATAACATCTGAAGAATTTGCAAAATTTATCTAATTTTATCTAATATTCAGTACACGTATATTTTTCTGAGATATATTTTTTCATAATATATATTTTCAATCGTTAATAAACATTAGACTGATTTCTTTTGCAGCAAATTTGCACCGGATCTCAAGCATTTGCAAAACCTTCACGGTCATTAAATAGACAATATACATTGGGTGCTCACTAAATTATGACCACTTCTTTCCATGTTATATCACTGTACGCTAACTTCGAAAATTCGAAGTTCTATAAGTTCTAAAAAAGAGTTTTGTGACAGAATGGGACTGAAAGTAAATTAAAGATCTAAATCTCGATTTCCAACAATATTCCCTTATTATTTAAAGAATTATACAAGTTTGAATATTTAACAATAGCAATGACTAGCAGTAGCATTTAACTCAAAAGTTAATTATAATTTGAATAAGAAGTAAAGGGTGTTTCAAAAAGGATGCAACCCTCTATTGTATTTTTTGACAAAAGACACAAATTTCAAAAGATGCAAATTAGATATATACAGTGATGTCACCCAGCCGGTTTCCACCGGTTTCCGGAAACCGGAAGAACGTGCGCTGCTCATGAAATGTTGCGACGAGAATTCTCCGCGCATCATTCTGACAAAATAAATAAATATTAAAACATCTCCCCATATTTCTCAAAAAGATTTATGACACTTCACAAAAAATAAACGAATTGTTTCCAATAATTTTAAGTAGAGTATCTAGACCCTGAACCATAATAACTGGTACTTACATCACCATGTGGCATCCGCGTTTGAAAAAGAAGAAAAGTAGTGCCATAGACTATGGACTAGGAGGAGTGATACGCCACAGATGTTTAGCGTATTGTCAAAAATGTATGTGGTGTGATGATTTTACATTTATTTTATTAAAATATGGAATTTGCTTTAATCACTTGTGTATGTTATGTTTTTCATATGTATCCTACAGTTGCATGAAAAATAAAATATATTGCTCTTATTTATAGTTATATTTTATATTTACAGAATCACTGCCACTAATTGCAGGTTTATCATGGTAGAGATCAGTTTTTAATATTTTTAGAAAGACTCTGCATTATGTGGGATGCTTTAATTAAGATGCAACTTTTGTAGTTAAAGTTAGTTATAATATATTGATATTTACCTATCATGCAATCTCAAATGTAATATTTTCAAACGTTTTGCAAAGGGGAGGATTCAAGCACACCCAAGAGTGTGGTACCAGTGTCTAACAAACTAAACTGCCAATTCGTCCCCCCCCCCTCCTCGGTATGGAAACCGGTTGATAATAAATTGGGGTGACCACCCTTTACAACAGATGTTGAAAGTGATTTCCTGCAACCTGGATGTAGGTTCGTACACGTTTCATGATATTTGCAGCCACCTTTCGTAATGTTTGTTTTCTTAGGTTTAAAATCTCTCAGCCTTCAAGTCTTCAAGTGAACATTTGAGATAGGATATCCAAAGGAAAAAATCTGGAGGATTAAGATCTGGGGATTTTGGGGGCCACAAATGTTTTTAAATCAGATGATCACCAAAAAATTTCTGCAACATTACCATTGTGTCATTTGCAATATGGGCGGTCGCGCCATCTTGTTGAAACCAACACTCTCGTTCATTCACATCCAACAGTGCAATAAACTGTTGGATGAGGTCACGATAAACTTTACGTTACAGTTGAGTCAAAAACTAAAGGCCCTATCATACGACGACGGGAAATTGCACACTAAACACCAATTTTCCATGTGTGCAATGGTCGTTCGTGAAAAGTGTGAGGATTTTCACTGCTCCATATTCGACTGTTTTGACTGTTCACATACCCATCAAAGTGAAACCAAGCCTCATCATTGAAATAAACACGGTCCAACACCTCAATTCCATTTTCATCAACAAAAGAACGAAACCAACGACAGTACCGTAAACGATTTTCATGGTCTGGTTCTTTCAATTAATGAAAGACACCAATGCGGTAGGCATGAAATTTTAACTTTTTTAAAGCCCTGAAAACAGTAGCTGGTGACAGTCCAACTTTATGAAGATAACTTTCTAAGAGATTTTCTGGGTGAGCGGTTAAACGGTGAGACACATCATCAAGAACTTCGGCAGTTAACAGTGATGGCCAGCCTGGGCTCTTCCGATCCTGTACAGACCCAGTGTCACGAAATTTATCAATCAAACGAGATTGTCGACTTGTTGGGAACTGCAGACTGAGGAAACTTCAACTCAAACTCTTCTCTCACACGTTTGTAAGATTTGTACGCACAATAAGTCTCAACAATAAACACACGTTCGTTTTTGGAAAACGACATAGCCGACACAACACAAAGGAATGAATGCTTGAGTGAGACTAGCGCGTGACAAGGTCATTTCAACTGCTAAAGGCTCTTAACCTTGAGTACAGTAATGCCAACTGACTAATATTATTGCATAAAATGTACATTCGCGTAAGTTCTATTCTCTTATATTTAGGGCTGCGTCCTTTTTGAAACACCCTGTATTATTTCACATCATTTAATACAATAGATGCATATTTGAAAAGTTAAGGTAAATAGTATTTTTCAATTTTCCTAAGACTTGCATTGTTGCTGTTAAACTTCCATAACTCTTTATGTACAAAGCGAACATTATTGAAAATCGAGATTTAGATTAATTTGGTTAAAATTATCTATTATTAGATTTATCTTTCGGTAATATTTCTCATAAAACGCTTCTTTTAGAAGTTATAGAGTTTCGAAGTTAGCTTCCTCTTGGAAGTAGGTGATCATAACAACATGGAGGTAGGTGATCATAATTTAGTAAGCACTGAGTGTATGCGGATTCTAACAAAGATTTTCGGACGAGGGATCTGACGACTGTATAACTTTTGTTAACGTTCAGTATTCTTGCTTACTGCCATTACTAATGCTAAATGGACATTTTCTTCTGACTAAAGGTTAGAATCAGCAATAAAGGCTCTAGCATTTTCCTTCTTTGACATATTATCTCCTTCTTTGACAAAATTCCAAATATCCTAAAGTTTTCCGAAAAAATTGTCTTTCCGTTGGGAGCAAAGCAACAGAGAATTTTTAAAATTGTTTCAAATTTAACCGTAAAAATGTGCCATAGATGTAAACAATATCACAAAATAGCATTCCTGCTGAGAAGGAAACTTACATCCGGCAAATGTTTACAGCCATCTCGTCTTGAAATGAA
Source organism: Ryuthela nishihirai (assembly GCA_038380435.1). Lineage (NCBI taxonomy): Eukaryota > Metazoa > Arthropoda > Arachnida > Araneae > Heptathelidae > Ryuthela > Ryuthela nishihirai. The sequence continues at coordinate 36,383,916 of JAWZYU010000030.1, forward strand.
AAATTTACAATCGATCTCGATCTTGTGTGACAGCTTGCAAGTCCGAAATGTCCAGGTTATAATATTGGGATTTTTGTGTGATGACATCAAAAGAATAATCCTAGTTCATAGTCCTCACGTCCTCTGGAAAGAATATGATTTAGTAGGTTTTTTTAAGGAAAGCACATTTGTTAAGAGAGTTCTGGAAAGCAATATCAAAGAGTCCACTAATCGCAGGTACGGATCATCAAGCTTCTATCAAATCAGGAAAATATTCTATTCATTTCAAGGGCGGATGTGGCTCAGTCGGTAGCACGCCAGGCTCGTGATTTTGCAGTTCTCAGCTTCGAGTCCCACCTGGGCCAGCGTTGAGATTTATCTCTGCAAAAAACCCCATCTTGTCCTTGGTCAGTAGGGACACCGATTTGCTTGGAAAGGCAGCCGTCCGTCGGATAGGAAGTTAAGCCATGGCTCCGTGTGTGGGGAGTCATACCCTCTGCATGTTAAAGAACACGCTGGATGTCCTTAACAAAAGAATACCATCGGTCTCCTAATAGCTCTACAATAGGTCCCCTCCCCCAAAACTTCTTTGAGCCCTCGGAGTCCTTGTGATATAGCCATTTAGCCCAAAAGCATTTAGCATTAGTGCAAAAAAAAGTGCTGCTGAGGTTAAACAATCCAAACCTATTCACTAGAAGTTTAATTAACACGGCCAGTTACCAATTATAAACCAACTTGTGATTATTGGGTAGAATATTAGACAACAAAGGTATCCTCAGGGGCGTAGAGAAGGACTATTTGTTGGGGGGGGGGGAGGAATCAGAAATTTTCCAACTCGTAAATCAAATTTTTCCTTCTGAGCAAATAATGTCTCATAATTTCACAGAAATTATCCCAATATTTACATCTCGTCTGAATTATAGCAAGTCAGTGTGAATTTTCCCTTGGTTTGGCCAACTCTCCTTAATTTCACAAAACCAATCCCAATCTTTACAACTCTCCTTTTTTGTCAAATCACTTCAAAATTTTCAAACTCCCCAAGATTTTGCCAAGTTTTCTCTATTTTGACAACTCTCCTTAATTTCACAAGCCCAATCCCAATTATCACACCTCGCCTATGTTTCACCAAGTGGATTCGAATTTTGCCAACTCCCCTAGATTTTGCCAACTCGCCATAATTTTACAGAAAAAAATTGCAATTTTTACATCTTCCCTGAATTTGCCAAGTCACTTCGAATTCTATCAACTCTCCTTAATTGCACAAGAAAGGCACAATTTTCACAACTCCCATGTATTTTACCAAGTGGCTTCGAATTTTGCCAACTGCCCTACATTTCGTTAAGTTTCCTCGATTTGTCCAACAATCCTTAATTTTACAAAATAAATCCCAATTTTCCCAAATCGCCTATATTTTACCAAGTGGATTAAATTTTTGCCAAGAATTCTCGGTTTTTCCATCTTTCCTTAATTTCACAAAACCAATCCCAATTTTTGCAACTCACCTGTACTTTACCAAGTGGTTTCCAGTTTTGCCAACCTCCCTAGATTTTGCCAAGTTGCCTCGATTTTACCACCTTTCCTTAATTTCGCAAAACAATCCCAATTTTTAGAACACTCCTGAATTTGCCAAGTCACTTCAAATATTTCAAACTCTCCAAAATTTTGCCACATTTTCTCGATTTTGTCAACTCTCCTTAATTTCACAAAAACAATCCCAATTTTCACAACTCGCCCGTATTCTATCAAGTGGATTCGAATTTTGTCAACTGCCCTAGATTTTGCCAAGTTACCTCGATTTTGCCATTTCGCCACAATTTTACAGAAAAAAAATCCAAATTTTTACATCTCACCTGATTTTTGCAAGGTCACTCTGAATTTTACCAAACTCCCCCAAGATTTACCAACTCCAAATATTGCAAAGCTGCCTCGATTTTGCCAACACGCCATAATTTTACAAAAAAAAGATTGCAATTTTTACATCTCACCTGAATTTTGTCAACTCTCCACGATTTTTCCAAGTCACTCCGAATTTTGCCAACTGCTCCTAGATTTTGCCAACTCGCCATAATTTTACAGAAAAAAATCCAAATCTTTACATCTCACCTGAATTTTGCCAACTCCCCACGATTTTGTCAAGTCACCCCGAATTTTGCCAACTGCCCTCAGATTTTACCAACTTCCTAAGTTTTGACAACTCGCCATAATTTTACAGAAAAAAAATCCAAATTTTTACATCCACCTGAATTTTGCCAAGTCACTTCGAACTTTGCGAACTCCCTAAGATTTTGCCAAGTTGTCCCAATTTTGCCAACTCACCTGTATTTTACTAAGTGGCTTTGAATTTTGCCAACTGCTCTAAATTTTGCCATCTCTCCATTTTCCAAACTGCCTTAGATTTGCCAAGTTGCCTCGATTTTGACAACTCCCCTTAATTTTGCAAAAAAAAAAGATTACAAATTTTCACAACTCACCTAGATTTTACGAAGTCGCTTCAAATTTTGTCAACTCCGAGTTACTCTGGGGGGGGAGCCTGGGGAGGGAGCCTCACCCCCATCCCCCCAATGGCTACGCCACTGGGTATCCTTTACCACCAGAACCTATTGAGTCCTTTCAAGGTTTTTTTTTTAAATAATAATAAATGAATCTTTATTTTCTCATAATAATGTGTTAGAGAACGATATATAGTTTTCTCACAAAGCTACGTAGCTTGCCTGCAGGAAAACATAAGTTACAATATTCATTTAGATAAAGCATTTGAGGGCAAAATAAGACGAAGATAATAAAAAGTAAAAGTAAAGTAAACAAAATGGTAGTAGAATCATCCGGTTACATAATTCACAAAGCCAGAAAGAAAATAAATGTATATGATATTAAATATTTCTGTCACATAAACACACAGAAACATAAATAAAAATATGTTATTAATTTAATAGACGAAAACTGAGCGTGAGTTCAAAGTATGCTTACCAAACATAAATATAAGTGAAGTAATTTATTACAAAGGTATAAAACCATACAAATGAAACAATCTCATCTAAACACAAGTTTTTTTCTTCATCAGTATGAAGTTAAACCATAAATAGAATGATTTATTATGCTTAACTAATTTTATAATGTTTACATTATTTGCAATATTTACTCCTAGTGCAAAATAGAACCTTTTATTTCATAACATTTAACGAACAACGCAAATGTATATTGAACTTCCTTTGTGATAGCATAAGTTACTTTATAAAATTATTTACACTCTATTTATTCGAGGCATCAGACGATAATCTGTCCTTAAAGAGAACTTAAACTTTTCCTCTTGGCTTCATCTTGAACAGAATATAAACTTTTCACTCAGAACCATATAACACTAACCAAACAACACAATACGTCCTTTCTAGGGGGCGGGGGTGGCTCAGTCGGTAGCGCACCAGGCTCGTAATCTGTAGTTCCCAGGTTCGAGTCCCAGCTGGGTCAGAGTTGAGATTTATCTCCGCAAAATTCCCCGCCCTGCCCACGGTCAGTAGGGGACACCGATGGGCTTGGAAAGGCCGCCGTCCGTCGGATGGGACGTTAAGCGGTGGTCCCGTGTGCGGGAGAGCCATACCCTGTGCACGTTAAAGAACACGCTGGATGGCCTTGACGGGAGACTACCATCTGTCTCCCAACAGCTGTTCCAGTGGGTCCCCTCCCCCAACCTTCTCTGAGCCTTCGGGGTCCATGTGACCTGCCCATTTAGCCCTTTGTGTGCAAAAAAGTGCCGCTCAGAGGTAAAACAACCCAACGTCCTTTCTATACCACTAAAGAAGAATTTCCCTTCTTCTCCTGAATTCCTATCATTCAAAGTCTCTCTCTGTTCCAATTGACAATTCGCCGAAGCATACGCGAGCATTAATGACACATCTATCATGGGTTCATTGTAGCACGCTACTCGGTCGTAACAATATCAATTGACAAGCAAAAAATAAAACTGATTTGTTCAGGAGAATTCATAATGGAGACCCGCAACTTCCCATATTAAACGCAATATTTTTTACGCCATATTTTTCTTTTGCTGGCAAAAAAATTTCGCCTTACGTGCAGTAAAATGAAGCAATTAATTTTCACTTTTCTGTCCTACCGAGAAGTGAATTTACGGACGATAATATCCGAGTTGAAGGGAGTTTCGAGTTTCATTTTTTCGTGAAAGAAAAAAAATCACTGCTAAACTACGAAGTGTTTCTTGACACTAAAATTGCGCATTTCAAATAATTATTTTTCCCAGCCGCTGAAGTTCGACGATCTGTAAGCACGAGCTTGTAATGTTTGCTCCTTTTGGCAAGCACTGGTTTCATCGAAACATTTTATTAATAACTCAAGGAATTTTGATTCAAAGCGTTTAAACTAAAATAAGTAATTGTTAAAGTTAATCGGTTCCATGAAATAAGTTGTTATTTTATAAATTAACGGAAAGAAACAAAATTTATAATGATGTCCCATTAAACGCATTAACAACATTAACTTGTTATTCCACAGAATAACGAACATTTATTCCCCAGTTGACGCATGGATTAATTTTAACGATTCTATGATTTGAATAGTTAGTAAACAGGCACTGGAATGCCAAAGCAGTGTTAATGATGCTAGTTAGATGAAATGTCGTGGTATAGTTTCGAATTAATTCATCTCACTAACAATTAAAAACATGAATGAATAAATACCCTCTCAAGCAGTTGCTTGCCACAGAGGCCTGTCACATTATTTCAATATTCATTTCTTCCTGTCTCTCTCTCACGGTCCCTTATAACACCAGACGAGTTGGTTTGTCATAAAGGGTTCCATTTTCGTATAGGAATTATTGAAAAGAAAGTTTGCTTTTCTATCAACAAATATTTACAGCAAATTAGACATAAATCTTATTAATGCAATTAGTTTATTACATTTTGAAAATGAAATAACATTATAGGAGGCTTCCTTCCTTTCTTGGGGCGGGGGTGGCTCAGTCGGTAGCGCGCCAGGCTCGTAATCTGTAGTTCCCAGGTTCAAGTCCCAGCTGGGTCAACGTTGAGATTTACTCCGCAAAATTTCCCGCCCTGCCCATGGTCAGTAGGGGACACCGATGGGCTTGGAAAGGCCGCCGTCAGTCGGATGGGACGTTAAGCCGTGGCCCCGTGTGCGGGAGAGCCATACCCTGTGCACGTTAAAGAACACGCTGGATGGCCTTGACGGGAGGCTACCATCTGTCTCCCAACAGCTGTTCCAGCGGGTCCCCTCCCCCAACCTTCTCTGAACCTTCGGGGTCCATGTGACCTGGCCATTTAGCCGCACGGTGTGCAAAAAAGTACCGCTCAGAGGTAAACCAACCCTTCCTTTCTTCCTCCTTGTGTGTGAGCTTTTATCCTCTCGGTACGTTCGCTATAAATTATGTCAGAATGTCACTGCTCGTTTGCTCCAAACACTGGCTTCGTATTTATATTATTTACATATCTACATTTGTTTCACACTTCAAATAATACAGTACACAATCATAAATTTACCAGCTGCAGCGACTGCCACCAGGCAAGTCACTCAAAACAAGACAGCACGATTCAATCCTTCTAGCAAGGCTATTAGAACAAGTCTTCTGATGTTTCCAAACACCAACATAAAGGGAAGATGTTAAACGGTTAAACGGCTGCAGCACTGTCTGCTACAAAAGTCCAGAAGCAACTGTCTTTTCCCAATATTCATTTCCTTTGTTGGAAATACCGCCAGTGCTGTCACGCGATGTATTTCGGTGGGATGTAAGGCTCACTCGACCCAATCAAGTACTGCCATGTTACAAGCTACTGGGGACCTTTCTACAGTGAAACTTTTTTTTTTTAAAGAATATAATTTTTATTCATAAGAGTAAAGAATACAAATACGTTTACAATTTGACCCGCAAAGCTAAATAGCTTATCTGCAGGAAAATGAATAAATTATATTAAACATAAGTCATTCAGCCACAAAAATGGTGTACATCAAATAAATCCACAAAACACAACACATAAAAATCAGCTAACTAGAAAATACCAAATAATTTTTTACTTCCATTTTAAGTCTTCTAAAAGAATCTATATTTAGTGATTCTTTTGGAATAGCATTAAATATAAGTGGTACTTGATATTCGGAGGTATGTTTCCCGTAATTATTTCGAAAATTTGGCAATTTGTAATAACCTTGGTTTTGAAGTCTTGTATTTTTGTTATGTTGAATTTTTAGTTTGTAAGTTTCGTCAAAAAACATTTTAATTATTACATTATATTTATATAAATTGCTATAGGATAAAAGATTTAAAAATTTTAATCTATCGGTGGAAGTTTTATAAATTTTTTGCAAATGAAACGGAATAATATTTTTAGCTATTATAGACTGCAGTTTTTCTATTTTATTTATGTTAGTTAAGTTAGTTGTTCCATGCACAATTATTCCATAATTTAAAATCGAGTGCGGGACTTTATTAAATACATAATATAAATCAATGAATCTAAATCTATAAATAATAAAAATGGAATAACAAGTTAATGTTGTTAATGTGTTTAATGGGGCATCATTATGAATTTTGTTTCTTTCCGTTAATTTATAAAATAACAACCTATTTCATGGAAACGATTTCACACTTTAAATTAAATGTACGAGTATAATATTAACGAAAGAAATCTGTCTGTGTGTGGCAGACATAACTCATCAGGAAATCCAGATAGACGCTTTAAAATTTAGCAGTGTTTTTGGTTGTCGTCCAAGTTGCAGTGTCCAGTTTCAAGTCGAAACTCCAAAAGGGGATATGCTAGAAGTAGAACTACTTATTATTCTATTCCTACGGAAAACGGTAATTTCTGCCAAATCAATTGTTACCATTTTCTGAAGTTTATTCATGCTATCATCTTTCGGAGTTGACACACTGCATTTTATCGTTTTCGCTTTTTACAACACCAACATACGTATATGCGTGTTGAATCTGGGCTAAGGGATTGAAATTAAAAGCTTTTGAAAATCCCGTGGCCGATTGGTTAGCGCGCTTGTCTGTTGATCAAAGGGACCTGGGTTCGAGCCCAGGTAAGGCATGGATGTTTGTTGTTTTTCTGCTCAGGTTCTGCCATCCTCACACACCTTCTACTTCGGCATATAAACTGACAGGTCCTGTCAGACCTCTGTTGCAAGAAGCTACTTGAGGGGGTATTAATTTTATTTCGACTGTTGGCTCCCAAAATATAGTATGTATATGTAACAAATACTCAAACAATTATTCAGGAGATTAGAATTTTCACAGTGCTAAAAATATTGGTATTAAATACGTTATATGGCTGTTCAACATAAAAAAAATTTCCATTTTTTATCTCTTTTATATCGCGTCTTGTGGCATTAGAACTTGCTGTCCCTTAATGCAATAGAGTTCTACACTAGCACTAGAAATCAATGGAACGAACTTTTATATTCAGCAGCAGGTCAAAAATTCTAGTTTTTTCCACATCCGTCGATTTACATCCGGGTTTTATGGTCAGGGAAAGTCCTTTGGATGTCTTGAGTTTGTCGTACCAGGAACTCTATTTTGTAAACAAGAGAAATGACATATAGGATTTGAAAAGTTCAATTAAATTCTTAGAAGGACCAGAAGTTGAAAAGTTTCTAACTTTTGGTGCCTTCCATGAATTTGTTTGGGACTTTTACTTCCTTTATGTCAATTATCTTGTTTAAAAAATGGAGCTTCTATTAAAAATAGATTCCTGGTACGACAAAAGTCAAGACACCCAAAGGACTTTTCCTGACCATAAAACCCGGATATAAATCGACGGATGTGGAAAAAACTAGAATTTTTGACCTGCTAGTAAATATAGTAAGTTTGTTCTATTGACTCCTAGTGCTACTATACAACTCTAATCCATTAAGGACAGCAAGTTCTAATGTCACAAGACGCGAGATAAAAAAAAAATAAAAAGAAATTCTTATTTTTATGCTAAACAGCCATATAATGTATTTAATACCGATATCAATCAGGAATTAGAATCAGACACTACTTTGCAACAATACGAAAAAAAGTCTTCAATTGCAATTGAAATTCATAGCATAAAGAGATTTAAAATTCGAACTCAATTTATATTAGAAGAAAAACTCGAATATAAGGGTATTTCCCAGTTGTATTACAGTGGAGTCGCATCTTACACGGGGTTAGGTTCTAAGGCTAGCGGGTCAAGGTTAAAATTACGTCTGGTCGAAATCACCCTTGAACATCCCTTAAACCTTAAATCGCCCATAAATTGCAGTATACGTGGGTTTTGTGTATTCAACCCTGTACACTAATATGTATAAATGTATATAAAATAATAACATAATGCATACAGCAAAGCACAATATATAATAAATAGTACATAAAAAATATGATTTCACAGTATTTTGAATTACATAAGAGAGAGAGAGGCGGAAGAAAAAATGAGAAAGTTTTTGAAGCTCAAGCAGTTCTTAAAACTTTTAAGCCAAATTCCCTCTCATCAGAAAGCTGTCCCCGTCCAGTCGAAGTTTTGAACCATGGAAATAGGTTGGAACAGGCAGATGGTAAGAGCCTTTTTTTTTTTCCAAAGGAAAGAAAAAAGTTATCGACAGGCATACGTTTAAGGTTCGTGTCTTCCAGCCTTATGTTTAACGCCTTTTCAGTCTTCACTAAAGTCTTATCACACACACTTGTCTCGTCACCTTCGAAGATATTATAACAATTGATGCCATTGCTAGACGAATTTCTCTCGAATTTTTATGGCAGATGTATGCTAGATTCGTTGCGAGCATATTTACGCGCCACGTTGGAGACCGACAAAGACGTACCCAGTAGGGTGGGGGGGAGTCTTATTCTCAGCTTGAACCTGACACTAAATTTCGTAGCTCCTCCCACCCCCACAAAACCAAATTCTGGACCCCCTTTCTCCTCCAAACTAAATCCTGTGTATATGCCTGAAGTACATAAAAAACATAAATAAAATAAATATCCCCTCAAGCAGCTGCTTGCCACAGAGGTCTGACAGAGCCTGTCAGTTTATATGCCATAGTAGAAGGTCTGAGAGGATGGCAGGACCTCAGCAGAAAAACGACACAAACAGCCATGGGCTCGAACCCTGGTCCCTTAGATCAGTAGCCAAGCGCGCTAACCACTCGGCCAGGGGACAGCCCGTCTCTTAAAAAATCCATCATAGTCAGTTTTTCCTCCAGCGATAGAAAATATCTGTATTCGGTTGAACCCAAAATGAAACAGTTGGTTTGCATTTAGGGGCCCCGTTGTACGAAAAATGCTTAACTCTAAACACTGTGCGACGCGAGATGCTCACAATATGAGACGCAACTGAGATCGACTGAAGGAACAGCAGGGTTCGCGAGATGCTCACAATATGAGACGCAACTGAGATCGACTGAAGGAACAGCAGGGTTCGCGAGATGCTCACAATATGAGACGCAACTGAGATCGACTGAAGGAACAGCAGGGTTCGCGAGATGCTCACAATATGAGACGCAACTGAGATCGACTGAAGGAACAGCAAGGTTCGCGAGATGCTCACAATATGAGACGCAACTGAGATCGACTGAAGGAACAGCAGGGTTCGCGAGATGCTCACAATATGAGACGCAACTGAGATCGACTGAAGGAACAGCAGGGTTCGCGAGATGCTCACAATATGAGACGCAACTGAGATCGATTGAAGGAACAGCAGGGTTCGCGAGATGCTCACAATATGAGACGCAACTGAGATCGACTGAAGGAACAGCAGGGTTCGCGAGATGCTCACAATATGAGACGCAACTGAGATCGACTGAAGGAACAGCAGGGTTCGTGTCTGTCATATCACACTCACTCCAGGATAACTGATTGAGGGAATGGCGAGCAATGTCACTCGCACTACTTAAATTTGTTTTTTTTACCGAGCTCGTAGAGTTGAATTCGCGTAAGTTAAATGCACATATGATGCGACTCCATTGTACTAGGAAATACCTTTATATCAAATTCGAGTTCGTGAGTTTAAATATTTGGTAAATTATGCGGATCAAAAGACTGTTATTAAAAATCAAAACTGGAAAATGTAACAACTTGAAACCAAAAGTCGTTTTAGACTTGAACAGAGGTTCTGTTACAGTTAGGGACGCGAATTTTTAGCGCAATACAGGGATTCAGGTTTGTAAATTGTGCTCGGATGACAGTTATTTGGTAAGTTATAGGAATATAAAAAATACACTGTCGTATATAAAGTTAAAACCATTCCCGGTCAAGAATTGTAAGAGTTCATTATTTTTTTTAATTGAAATTCCTTCTACAATGAAACATTCGATGATCACTAACGCAGAGATAAATCCCATTAGGGTTATATTAGATGCTTTATTATTGCTCAGATTCAGACTAATAATCTTTACAAAGAGTTTTAAATTCCTTTTTAATACTCTCCCTATATGTTGCAGAAAGCTTTAATCAGTAGATACTAAAAAAAATATATAATCATTTGCCACCTTTTTTTTCAGGTATTGTGGCTAGTTCTCCCCAACGATTTCTTCTATTATTTATTATATTTTTTATTCTATTCTATATTATTCTCTGATTCGCGAACCGTGCAATTCACTCCCTTACCACCAATCTCAAAGGCTAAAAAAATATATAATCATTTGCCATCTTTTTTTTTCAGGTATTGTGGCTAGTTCTCCCCAAAGATTTCTATATTATTTATTATATTTTTTATTCTATTCTACATTATTCTCTGATTCGCGAACCGTGCAATTCACTCCCTTACCACCAATCTCAAAGGCTAAAAAAATATATAATCATTTGCCATCTTTTTTTTTTAGGTATTGTGGCTAGTTCTCCCCAAAGATTTCTATATTATTTATTATATTTTTTATTCTATTCTATATTATTCTCTGATTCGCGAACCGTGCAATTCACTCCCTTACCACCAATCTCAAAGGCTAAAAAAAATATATAATCATTTGCCATCTTTTTTTTTCAGGTATTGTGGCTAGTTCTCCCCAAAGATTTCTATATTATTTATTATATTTTTTATTCTATTCTATATTATTCTCTGATTCGCGAACCGTGAAATTCACTCCCTTACCACCAATCTCAAAGGCTAAAAAAATATATAATCATTTGCCATCTTTTTTTTTTTTCAGGTATTGTGGCTAGTTCTCCCCAAAGATTTCTATATTATTTATTATATTTTTTATTCTATTCCATATTATTCTCTGATTCGCGAACCGTGAAATTCACTCCCTTACCACCAATCTCAAAGGCTAAAAAAATATATAATCATTTGCCATCTTTTTTTTTTTTCAGGTATTGTGGCTAGTTCTCCCCAAAGATTTCTATATTATTTATTATATTTTTTATTCTATTCTATATTATTCTCTGATTCGCGAACCGTGCAATTCACTCCCTTACCACCAATCTCAAAGGCTAAAAAAAATATATAATCATTTGCCATCTTTTTTTTCAGGTATTGTGGCTAGTTCTCCCCAAAGATTTCTATATTATTTATTATATTTTTTATTCCATTCTATATTATTCTCTGATTCGCGAACCGTGCAATTCAATCCCTTACCACCAATCTCAAAGGCTAAAAAAATATATAATCATTTGCCATTTTTTTTTCAGGTATTGTGGCTAGTTCTCCCCAAAGATACCGAAGATTTCATTATGCAAAATTTTGTCACCAAAACAATATATCTCATTTATTTTATTCTATTGAGTTTTCATTATTTGTTTATTTATGTATGAAATGTCTAGAAATGAAATTGAAATAAAATGAAATAATTTCTGGATGGTGCAAATCTTAAAGTCTCTGATTCTAAACTTTTCATATATTGGATATATATACAAATTTCATCTTTTGTCATTCTGATTCTATTAACTGAAAAAAGAATTGTAATAACGGAGAGAAATACATTAAGGGAAATATTTTTGCTTTGTTTTCGGATATCACACTCCAATGAACTGCTAATTTTAACTCGTAGTTAAATTTAAATAATGTTTTATAATATCATCTCTTCCTCCTGCCATTACCGAGGAAAATTGATTCTATTTCCAATTTAGCTAAAGGGAGAGGCGAAATTGAAAACGAATTGAGTTGCCTAAACAGTATTTGCCTTGTTTCAATCGCTAAACTGAGCAATCGGTTGATAACACAAAATTTCGACAAATATATCTTGATTGCTCCAGAAATAGTGGCGACCCTAGATCAGCTGTCAGCAACTGTCACCCCTAGGTCAGCGGTTCCCAAACGTTTTGATCCCCTCCCTTTATCCACTTTAACTCTCCATGTACTCTTGGGACGGAGGTGGCTCAGTCGGTAGCGTGCCAGGCTCGTAATCTGTAGTTCCCAGGTTCGAGTCCCAGCTGGGTCAGCGTTGAGATTTATCTCCGCAAAATTCCCCGCCCTGCCCACAGTCAGTAGGGGACACCGATGGGCTTGGAAAGGCCACCGTCCGTCGGATGGGACGTTAAGCCGTGGCCCCTTGTGTGTGGGAGAGCCATACCCTGTGCACGTTAAAGAACACGCTGGACGGCCTTGACGGGAGGCTACCATCTGGTCTCCCAACAGCTGTTCCAGTGGGTCCCCTCCCCCAACCTTCTCTGAGCCTTCGGGGTCCATATGACCTGGCCATTTAGCCCATGGTGTGCAAAAAAGTGCCTCTCAGAGGTAAAACAATGCAATCGGTTGATAACACAAAATTTCGACAAATATATCTTGATTGCTCCAGAAATAGTGGCGACCCTAGATCAGCTGTCAGCAACTGTCACCCCTAGGTCAGCGGTTTCCAAACGTTTTGATCCCCTCCCTTTATCCACTTTAACTCTCCATGTACTCTTCGTAATGCCTCCCTCGTGGAATTCAAAATGTTTTTTCTCTGTAAAACTATTTGAAATAATATATACCGTGTAAATAAATTTACGATCGTTTTTATATTGTACCCATGAATTACTAAAGTTTCGAATTTCTAAAATTTTTAAAATGGCCCCTTTGGTATTCATTGCTTTTCGCGAACCGTGCAATTCACTCCCTTACCACCAATCTCAAAGGCTAAAAAAATATATAATCATTTGCCATCTTTTTTTTTCAGGTATTGTGGCTAGTTCTCCCCAAAGATTTCTATATTATTTATTATATTTTTTATTCTATTCTATATTATTCTCTGATTCGCGAACCGTGCAATTCACTCCCTTACCACCAATCTCAAAGGCTAAAAAAATATATAATCATTTGCCATCTTTTTTTTTCAGGTATTGTGGCTAGTTCTCCCCAAAGATTTCTATATTATTTATTATATTTTTTTTTTCTATTCTATATTATTCTCTGATTCACGAACCGTGCAATTCACTCCCTTACCACCAATCTCAAAGGCTAAAAAAAAATATATAATCATTTGCCATCTTTTTTTTTCAGGTATTGTGGCTAGTTCTCCCCAAAGATTTCTATATTATTTATTATATTTTTTTTTTCTATTCTATATTATTCTCTGATTCACGAACCGTGCAATTCACTCCCTTACCACCAATCTCAAAGGCTAAAAAAAAATATATAATCATTTGCCATCTTTTTTTTTTCAGGTATTGTGGCTAGTTCTCCCCAAAGATACCGAAGATTTCATTATGCAAAATTTTGTCACCAAAACAATATATCTCATTTATTTTATTCTATTGAGTTTTCCAGTCGGACGTTTTCGGAAAATCTGAAAATATTTAGCTCCTATTTTTTCCTTTTAAAGTTTTTTAAACGTTATGTTTCTTAAACAGACTCATTTACCCTTCCTTCGCCTGTCACTACATTTCCCCCGATGAAAGAGATTATGGGTTCCCTGTAGGCCCGCTGCTCTGCTTCTCTAATTCAGTGATCCACGATATAACATAACTTTTCTTGTTTTAAGTTTCGATTTATATCATTTCATTTGCATTTTTGCATCATTCAATTTTTTTATTTTATTTCGCAATTGATTTTTTTCCCTAGAATTTGATGCCCCGTTTAACTTGGCGACCGTCTATTTCGCACACATGGAGGGGCCACCCCTGTCTAGAATTGTAGTTCTGTTAGGGTTACGACAGTACATTTTTTCTAGATTAGTCATAACTATAATCATTGCAGAGAGTGAAATTTTTTATCACAAAAATGCCCGAAAGCAATTTTTCATTTATCTCATAAAACAAGACAGCTTAAGAGTTATAGACAGTGAGAAGGGCGAATAGAAGCCAAAGTGGAAACAATAGATCGTTTTTTGAAAATAGTTAAATAGACATAACCATTCTTTACATATCTTGTTCAAGAAAACCCATTGAACTTCCAATGATCGTGGATGAAATACTGAGCTCGGCAACTTTTATTTCTTGTCCGTATATTCCGGCTCGTATCTTGTTCTCTTTCCGTTATGATATATTTATCGCCTTTGCGTGTTATTTTTTTCGTTTATGATTAGGCTTCATTTAATACGAGTCTGGATCAATGTAGCTGATGTAATAATGGCCACAATGATTACTATACGAGTTGTCGCACTCATTTGCACACGGCGATTACAAATCAAGGATATTACTTCGGAAATTAACATGCCGTTTTTTCAAATGACATGCAGTGCACATTCAGTCACCACTGCCTGCAGCGTCAGCCACCCAGAAAAATGACTTTGAGATCAAAATATTCAATGGTATTCATAAGATAAATAAGAGAATATTAGGATTCTGTTTTCATTATATTATTTTAGAAGATCCATATGATATTACATTACCAAGGGATGCATTAATAGGTATGAGCAGAAGTATAGCCCCGTGAGTCTGAGGGATTCCAAATTTCGAGCATAATCACCTTTATTTACGCCAACGAACAGGGCTCCCAAAAATGGGTACCCTCAGGGACCTGCGGATCGTAAATCCACCACCTGATAGTGCCAAACGGCACCTGCTATTATGTTGTGTTAATAGAAAACTACATACCGGATCTAGGAAATGCAAGGGTGCATGGCCCCCTTGCCCCTCCTAAATCCGCGTCTGTATCTAGGTAATTATTATAGCGGAAGGCAAAATGACAAAATGAAGTAGAAAGGAAAAAACACCTTTTCGAGGTGTCTTTGCAATATCCTATTCGGTTCAATTTAATATCACTCAGGAATCTTTTTTTCGTAGATCGTGCATGGATATGTGATGTTCCAGATAAAACATTATCCATTACCATCTCCATCTGAGAATAAGCCCAGTTGGCATAAGTAAAAACATAATGAGTAAACTACCCGTGGGTGGGCCCAAGAGGCTAACATAAAACTCAAACTAAAAATAGCATATATCATGCACAAGAGAACTAAAGCCATCATTTTAGGCCTCTTGTACTTATTAAGAACATTATGATCATAATTAAGCAAAGAATAAAGTTGTTGGGTTGTTTTACCTCTGAGCGGCACTTTTTTGCATACCATGGGCTAAATGGCCAGGTCACATGGACCCCGAAGGCTCAGAGAAGGTTGGGGGAGGGGACCCACTGGAACATCTGTTGAGAGACAGATGGTAGCCTCCCGTCAAGGCCATCCAGCGTGTTCTTTAACGTGCACAGGGTATGACTCTCCCGCACACGGGGCCACGGCTTAACGTTCCATCCGACGGACGGCGGCCTTTCCAAGCCCATCGGTGTCCCCTACTGACCGTGGGCAGGGCGGGGAATTTTGCGGAGATAAATCTCAACGCTGACCCAGCTGGGACTCGAACCTAGAAACTACAGATTACGAGCCTGGCGCGCTACCGACTGAGCCACCCCCGCCCCAAGCAAAGAAGAAAGGATTTTTAATTAAGCAAAGAAGAATTAGGGTTATTTTTAACAGCCTCAAAAAACCTTTTTGAGATGCATTTAATATCAGTATATATGTGGTCGATGCCCATGTCTTTATGAAGTTGCCTGTTAGTAACAAACCAAGGAGCGAATCTTTTTCCCCCTACATCCGGGTTGGGTTGTTTTACCTCTGAGCGGCACTTTTTTGCACACCATGGGCTGAATGGCCAGGTCACATGGACCCCGAAGGCTCAGAGAAGGTTGGGGGAGGGGATCCACTGGAACAGCTGTTGAGAGACAGATGGTAGCCTCCCGTCAAGGCCATCCAGCGTGTTCTTTAACGTGCACAGGGTATGACTCTCCCGCACACGGGGCCACGGCTTAACGTTCCATCCGACGGACGGCGGCCTTTCCAAGCCCATCGGTGTCCCCTACTGACTGTGGGCAGGACGGGGAGTTTTGCGGAGATAAATCTCAACGCTGACCCAGCTGGGACTCGAACCTGGGAAATACAGATTACGAGCCTGGCGCGCTACCGACTGAGCCACCCCCGCCCCAAGCAAAGAAGAAAGGATTTTTAATTAAGCAAAGAAGAATTAGGGTTATTTTTAACAGCCTCAAAAAACCTTTTTGAGATGCATTTAATATCAGTATATATGTGGTCGATGCCCATGTCTTTATGAAGTTGCCTGTTAGTAACAAACCAAGGAGCGAATCTTTTTCCCCCTACATCCGGGTTGGGTTGTTTTACCTCTGAGCGGCACTTTTTTGCACACCATGGGCTGAATGGCCAGGTCACATGGACCCCGAAGGCTCAGAGAAGGTTGGGGGAGGGGATCCACTGGAACAGCTGTTGGGAGACAGATGGTAGCCTCCCGTCAAGGCCATCCAGCGTGTTCTTTAACGTGCACAGGGTATGGCTCTCCCGCACACGGGGCCACGGCTTAACGTCCCATCCGACGGACGGCGGCCTTTCCAAGCCCATCGGTGTCCCCTACTGACCGTGGGCAGGGCGGGGAATTTTGCGGAGATAAATCTCAACGCTGACCCAGCTGGGACTCGAACCTAGAAACTACAGATTACGAGCCTGGCGCGTTACCGACTGAGCCACCCCCGCCCCTTCCCCCTACATCCGGACACTACATGTAGTATTCAAAGTGCCCCACAAGTAAGTTTAATGAAGAGCCTTTTTTAAGGTGCTCAGAGGCACACGTGGCTCCGGAGAAGCCGGTTCCCGACTCCCGATCTCTACATATCGAACTCTTTTGTTCATAGAAATAAATTAAAAATTTATTTTTTGGGGTTGGTCAGGTATTGATGAAATATTACGATTCTCCCAAAATCTATAACTGCGCTCTATAACATCCACCCTGGGGGTATGGACAACTCATTGTTGCATTGCAACAATGAGTTGTCCATACCCCCAGGGTGGATGGGAAAAGGCAATTTTTTTTTCTTTAAGAAGAAATTGTCGTTAGAGATAAATCTTAAATTCTTTTTGTGTTAGTTATTGAAGAAATATGATTTCTACCTTCGGAATTTCCAAAAAGTTTAAATTGCGTCCTCTAACGGAGGAAAAAAAGTTGAAAAATACAAGCATTTAAACGATTATTGCGGGCGATATACTTATGCCAGAAATTTGAAATTTCGATAATAGAATGTGAAGGTCGTGCGGTTTTTTATTTGCGAAAATAAATTGCCCTCATATAATAAGTAATACAACGATTTGAAGAGATTAGAAGGTCCTATTTTAGTTGGATTACTACCACTGAAATATTACGATTCGCATTTTCCTAATCTTTAGATGGTTTTAATGTACATCCTTAGAGTGCAATAAATATGGAAAAGGCGAAACTTGGAATATTTCAAGTGATTTATTTGTGGCAGAAGTTTGAACCTAACCCTGATGAGTCTTTGTGACGCGGGCAATAGTCGATTTGGCTCACCGTATGCAAATTCTTTCTCTGAGGGAAAATGATCCAAAACTGCATAACAGATCCTTTTAAGACTTTAAAGTCTGTGATTAAAGATTTGTCTATTGCCAAATTTCTGTTTTATCTTTGGATTAAAATCGATTTCTGCTCTAGCTGACACTTAACCAAAAATGAGTTAATTATCTTTGACTTCCACGTCGTTTTAATCACTGTTCTTGTTGCATATTGTCCCTCCATCAGTTGTAACCCTCCGAAATCAACAAAACGTTATAGCGTCATAAATTGTCCTTGAGATGAAATTAAATCACAGCTGCAGAGGGGGGGGGTCTCAGTCGGTAGCGCGCCAGGCTCGTAATCTGTAGTTCCCAGGTTCGAGTTCCAGCTGGGTCAGCGTTGAGATTTATCTCCGCAAAATTCCTCGCCCTGCCCACGGTCAGTAGAGGACACTGATGGGCTTGGAAAGGCAGCCGTCCGTCGGATGGGACGTTAAGCCGTGGCCCCGTGTGCGGGAGAGCCATACCCTGTGCACGTTAAAGAACACGCTGGATCGCCTTGACGGGAGGCTTGACGGAGGCATCTGTCTCCCAACAGCTGTTCCAGTGGGTCTCCTCCCCCAACCTTCTCTGAGCCTTCGGAGTCCATGTGACCTGGCCATTTAGCCCATGGTGTGCAAAAAAGTGCCGCTCAGAGGTAAAACAACCCAACCCAGCTGCAGAGGAGAAAGACAACTATAATACTCAAAATGACGTGGCTTTGATTAACCTTCTCCCCATGAGCAAGCTTTTGAAATCCCTGTTTGTGAAAGTTAGGATCACATCACTGACCATACATATAATTTTAACTGCCATTTCGCAATATCTTTGCGAGCATTTATTTGCATTGCGACAACAAATTCCGTGACAAACAGGTCGTGACGTACTTTCTAAATGAAGATTTTCCGATTTCAATAATATTTTTCGACAGTTCAGCTGAGGTCTAAAGCAAGTGACGCATTGACATTTGAAAATGAGCTCTGTGTTCGAATGTTCGACGCATTCAATTTTACAGCTGCTAGATTGCAATCAGATGATGTTGTTGGCATGTCGCAATGATTTCGGTAGCTTGCTGCAAAGCACGTGGCCATTTCCACGCACAGTTTTGAAAAGTCCAATAGCAAAAGCTCGTAAACGATAATATGTGGACTCAGTTGCCTCTGGAGGAACGACTAGTTAGTTCAAAATAATGATCAAGGGCACTAGTGGGAGTTGTTTGATAAAGATGTTTTCGTAAAAGATACTGATTCCATCAGACCTGAAAGATTTAGAGAACAACGTCACGAATGAAGCTGAGAAAACTCTGTCTGAAATCTCAAAACGCTTAAAAACCTTTCGAAATGGGGATTTCACTCACCCTTCCTATTGAGAATGAAACTACCTTTAATTCTATTAAGAGCTATCTCTAATGATCAACTAATAATAGAATGGTGTCAGAATTTTATCATTTTCACTCCTGATTTCACTTCTATCATGTGTGTATTCACGGTTCGAAAATGGTACACCCGCTATTAAAAAATGACTCCTCTCACGATTGCAATTCCTGAAGAAATTTTTGATTCAAATCGTGACAACTGTCAAGTATAAAAAATAATGGCAAGTAACAATATTACGACTCGAAAGTATTCATGAGGAGTATAAAAGAAACCTACTGAAAAGGGTTACTGAATACATGGCAAAAGTAGCGCACAAGGATGGGTGGGTAGAAGAGCTTTAGACCACTTCCGTAATTAAATGCCTTTTCTCACAACGCAACAAATTATATTGATTTCAATATCCAGATATCATCTTGATTTGCCCTGTTGTGATAGTATTTTGATCTTAAAAAGCTTTTCTGTGAATTTTGATTGTATTTTTAAGAAGAGCCGTCCCATGGCCGAGTGGTTAGGGCGTTTGGCTACTAATCTAAGGGACCTGGGTTCGAGCCCAGGGCAAGGCATGGTTGTGTGTGTCGTTTTTCTGCTGAGTCCCTGCCATCCTCTCAGATCCTTCTACTATGGCATATAAACTGACAGGCTCCTGTCAGACCTCTGTGGCAAGCAGCTGCTCGAGGGGGTATTTATTTTAAGAAGCTTTTAGAGAACATAACTCATGAACATTTAAAACAAGAAAAATAACATATCGCCTCTGGTAATGGGAGACTAAAGAGAGAGAAGTTTTTTATTATCCAAGTCCCTTTAACAGAAAAATCCGAAGCAATGGATGATTGGGAAAAATGCAAATAGTAATATTTAATTAGCGCAATGGATGATTGGGAAAAATGCAAATAGTAATATTTCATTAGCGCCTGTAAAACAC
This sequence comes from Ryuthela nishihirai, assembly GCA_038380435.1. Lineage (NCBI taxonomy): Eukaryota > Metazoa > Arthropoda > Arachnida > Araneae > Heptathelidae > Ryuthela > Ryuthela nishihirai. Next base: position 36,403,911 of record JAWZYU010000030.1, read on the forward strand.
AAAAAAAGTTTCCTTTATTCCTTAGAACCAAAAATTTGTGTTTTGCAACCCCCCCCCCCCCTCGGATTAATGAAGGGTTGGGTTGTTTTATCTCTGAACGGCACTTTTTTCCCACAATAGGCTAAATGGCCAGGTCACAAGGACCGCAAGAGCTCAGAGAACGTTGGAAGAAAAGGACCCACTGGGAAGCTGTTGGGAGACAGATGGTAGCCTCCCGTCAAGGCCATCCAGCGTGTTCTTGAACGTTGCACAGGGTTTGTCTAACAGCAAAATTTTCAATGGACAGATTTTGGTGACCAACCTTTAGATTGGATTGGATTGTTTTACCTCTGAGCGACACTTTTTTGCACACCATGGGCTAAATGGCCAGGCCACAAGGACTCCGAAGGCTCAGAGAAGGTTGGGGGTGGGGACCCACTGGAACAGCTGTTGGGAGACAGATGGTAGCCTCCCGTCAAGGCCATCCAGCGTGTTCTTTAACGTGCACAGGGTATGGCTCTGCCGCACACGGGGCCACGGCTTAACGTCCCATCCGACGGACGGCGGCCTTTTCAAGCCCACCGGTGTCCCCTACTGACCGTGGGCAGGGCGGGGAAATTTTGCGGAGATAAATCTCAACGCTGACCCAGCTGGGACTTGAACCTGGGAACTACAGATTACGAGCCTGGCGCGTTACCGACTGAGCCACCCCGCCCCAACCAACCTTTCCTTTCCTTTACAGCAGGGCCATATTTTGTAGGGTCGAAACCCTGACAGTGCCCTAAGTTATGATGACATGAAATTGTAGACGTAGTTTCGTGCTCCTAACTGTGACAGTCTAGGTGGAGATGTCGAACAAACAGGCACACACACACAGATAGATTGGCAGACACACTCTACTTTTTAAATGGATTCTACATTTTAATATGTTGTATTATGTATGTTTTATTGCATACATACTTATATAAATTAGAAAGGAAAGATAAAATGCCATCACATCTGCATTTTGCACGGTATTCAACTTACTCGGAAACCTTCGGAAACGCATAAGTTGGGACTTACTGTATATATAGGGCTTAAATCAGCAGCACCCTATTCTTGCATAAATTCGGTGGTACCCTAATATTGGGGGTGCTGCAGACTTTTAATATAGGTTGTATGTACTGTATATACTATATATTCATTACTAGAACTGTTACGACGATGTTACAAGGTCCCAAGTTTAGTATCCAAAATATATTTTTGTCCTTTTCGCGAAAAACGGTACAAACCGACATTTGGTCAAATGTTCCGGTGAACTCTTGGAGATTTTCCTTCTCCTCCTCACCTGTGAGAAAGAAGGTTAAAAACAGAACTGCTTCCCAAGTCACAAGGACCCAAAGGGCTCAGAGAAGGTTTAGGAGAGGGGAACCAGTTGACAGCTGTTAGGAGATATATGGGAGTCTCCCGTCAAGGCCATACTGTATATTGTGTAGGGTAGGGGTTCTCAACGTGGGGTACGCGGTAAAAGTTTTTGGGGTACGCCATGAGAGCTCAAAAGTCGCTAGATATATGTTATATATATATATAAAAAAAAAAAAATACCCCCTCAAGCAGCTGCTTGCCACAGAGGTCTGACAGGAGCCTGTCAGTTTATATGCCAGAGTAGAAGGTTTGAGAGGATGGCAGGACCATATACGTTTTATTTTATTCTCATTTTTATAATATAACTATAGTTTTATCTATCTGCACAAGGGGTACGCCAGTTACATACACATTTCCAGGGGGTACGTGAAGCATAAAATTTGAGAACCGCTGGTGTAGGGTATGGACCAGTATGACTCTCCTGCACACGGGACCATGGTTTCACATCTCATCCAAAGGGCGGCTGCCTTTCCAAGCCGATCGGTGTCCCTTTCGGAAACAGAGCCGATCGGTGTCCCTTTCGGAAACAGAGCCGATCGGTGTCCCTTTCGGGCAGAGAGTTTTTCTGAGATAAATCTTAAACCGCCGCATTTAGGACTCGAAATTAGGAACTGCAGATTACCAGCCTAGCACGCTACCGACTGCACTCCCACCTAAATTCGTCTTTCAAAAATATGGTTGATAATCTAAGCGAGAGATGAAATATAGCAAACTCACATCTCCCCACAAAGACTAACCCGAAATTTTGTTCATAGTTATCCCATCATTTCCCTCGCTTACTTCTTTGAATAGTCAAGGTTCGTCTCGGAAAATCCGTTATCCATCTAATGAACGTTAACTGTGTACAGGAAAACCGTACTTAGCGTACCACAAAAAATATAGTCTCCCGATAACACTGGATAGCCTGATCAGGAGTTTATAACTTAGTTTTCTCAGCAATATTTTTTCTCTAGTCTCCCAACTTTTTGGTCGTATTGTCTCCATAAAAACAACTTTGCGAAAGAGCCGAGTGATCTGAATGTCGAAGCTACTTCCATCTGGTGAGAAAATCTCTAAAACCTGTATTGGAACGAATGCGTTTCTTGGTCTCACGATTATTGAATCTGAATATAGATAGAAGCGTAGCCCAGAAGCCCCTCGGATAACAATAATGTGATTTCTATTCAGGCATAATTGTCTTTGAATAGGTATGTACAAACATCTCAGTTGCAAACAGATGAACGTTACTTTGTTCTTCGTATTCAAGGAGCGTCTTACTTCAACGATTTATAAGGTGCAAAGAAACGGATCGAAAAGTGCATCGAATTTGGATTCCCAGCCATTTTCCACTCTTTACAGCTGGGCATATCAGTGGTAGTAAGTATCAGCAAAGACAAACATTGAGGCGATTCACCCCTCTATTTTGGGAGATATCAGCAGACGAATATGCTATTGTAACACAGGCAAAATATAGCTATGGGAGGATGGGGGGAGGCTCCCCCTCCCAAAGTAACTCGGAGTTGGAAAAATTCCAAGAGACTTCATAAAATCTAGGTGAGTTTGAAAACTTGTAATCTTTTTTTTTTGTAAAATTAAGGTGAGTTAGTAAAATCTAAACAACTTGGCAAAATCTAGGAGAGTTGTCAAAATCCAGGCAACTTGGCAAATCTAGGGCAGTTGGGAAAATGGAGAATGCAAAATCTAGAGCAAGTGGCAAAATTCGAAGTCACTTAGTAAAATACAGGTGAGTTGGCAAAATCCGAAGTCACTTAATAAAATACAGGTGAGGTGGCAAAATCGGGACAACTTGGCAAAATTCGGAGTGACGATAAAATCGTGGAGAGTTAGCAAAATTCGGAGTGACTTGGGAAAACCGTGGAGAGTTAGCAAAATTCGGAGTGACTTGGGAAAACCGTGGGGAGTTGGCAAAATTCAGGTGAGACGTAAAAATTGGGATTTTTTCTGTAAAATTATGGCGAGTTGGCAAAATTCGAAGTGGCTTGGCAAAATCTTGGGGTGTGGCAAAATTCTAAGGGACTTGGCAAAATAGTGGAGAATTGGCAAAATTCAGGTGAGGTGTAAAAACTGAAATCTTTATTCTGTAAAATTATGGCATGTTGGCAAAATCGAGGCAACGTCGCAAAATCTAGGAGAGTTGGAAAATCTTGGGAAGTTGGCAAAATTCAGAGTGACTTTGCAAAAATCAGGTTAGATGTAAAAATTGGGATTTTTTTCTGTAAAATTGTGGCGAGTTGGCGAAATCGAGGAAACTTGAAAAAATTCTAGGGCAGTTGGAAAAATTTGAATCCACTTGGGGAAATGCGGGCGAGTTGTGAAAAATGGGATTGTTTTTGTGAAATTAGGGAGAGTTGACAAAATCAAGAAAACTTGGCAAAATTTTGGGGATTTCAAAAATTTGCAGTGACTTGGAAAATTTAGGAGAGGTGTAAATTGAATTTGTTTTTGTGAGATTAAGGAAAAGTGGCAAAATCGAGGCAGCTTGGAAAAATCTAGGGGAGTTGGCAAAATTGGAAATCACTTGGCAAAATGCGGGTGAGTTCTGAAAATTGAGACTGATTTTATAAAATTAAGGAGAGTTGGCAAAATCTTGGGGAGTTGGCCAAATTCGAATCCACTTGGTGAAATACAGGCGAGTTGTGAAAATGGAGATTAGTTTTGTGAAATTAAAGAGAGTTTTCGAAATCGAGACAACTTGAGAAAATCTTGGGAAGTTTAAAAAATTTGAAGTGACTTTTTAAATATAGCAGAGATGAATATAGGAGATTTGAATATAGGAGAGATGTAAAGTTTGGGATTGGTTTTGTGATATTAAGGAGAGTTGTCCAAATCAAGGGTTGGGTTGTTTTACCTCTGAACGGCACTTTTTTGCACACCATGGGCTAAATGGCCAGGTCACATGGACCCCGAAGGCTCAGAGAAGGTTGGGGGAGGGGACCCACTGGAACAGCTGTTGGGAGACAGATGGTAGCCTCCCATCAAGGCCATCCAGCGTGTTCTTTAACGTGCACAGGGTATGGCTCTCCCGCACACGGGGCCACGGCTTAACGTCCCATCCGACGGACTACGGCCTTTCCAAGCCCATCGATGTCCCCTACTGACCGTGGGCAGGGCGGGGAATTTTGCGGAGATAAATCTCAACGCTGACCCAGCTGGGACTCGAACCTGGGAACTACAGATTACGAGCCTGGCGCGCTACCGACTGAGCCACCCCCGCCCCCCAAATCAAGGGATTTGGGAAAATTAACACTGACTTGCTACAATTCAGACGAGATGTAAATATTGGGATTATTTCTGTGAAATTATGGCCTGTTGGCAAAATTGGATGTTACATGGCAAAATGCAGGAAAGTTGCCAAAATTGTCTCAAACCGACCCACCCCCCCTAGCGAAAATCGAGGTATGAACCTGATAGAGACATTATTTCGTTATTTTCTCAGTTGGAAAAATTTGAATTTCGAGTTGAAAATTTTTCGATTTCTGCCTTCCCCCTCCTCCCCCAACCATAGTCCTTCGTTACGCCCCTAGACACAGGGAGATTCGAGATCAGGAGCACGGAGAATCAACTACAGCTGATTTCTCCGGCTTAAAATCGACATCTTAAAGTTCGGGGCTCAGGAGCCTTCTAATCAGTTAAGTACCTTGCATGTAAGTAAGCATGAATGCAATTGGGGGCGGGGGTGGCCCAGTCGGTAGCACGCTAGACTCGTAATCTATAGTTCCCAAGTTCGAGTCCCAGCTTGGTCAGCGTTGAGATTAACTCCCCGCCCTGCCCACGGTCAGTAGGAGACACCAATATGCTTTGTAAAGGTCGCCGTCCGTACGATGGGACGTTAAGCCGTGGCTCCGTGTACGGGAGAGCCATACCCTGTGCACGTTAAAGAACAGGCTGGATGGCCTTGACGGGAGGCTACCATTCTGTCTCCCAACAGCTGTTCCAGTGGGTCCCCTCTCTCAACCTTCTCGGGGTCCTTGTGACCTGGCCATGGTGTGCAAAAAAAGTGTCGCTCAGAGGTAAAACAACCCAACCAACCTGAATGCAAGACTAACTTATGGGCTACTTTCCTACCAAGCTCACTCCCGAAAAAAGAGTATGGTAAGAAAATATCTGCGAAACTCAGCATCTATAATGCCGTTGCTGGTTAAAACCAATAAATTAATTTTATAATAAAACTTCAAAAAAATGTAACTAATTCTTATACAATCAAAATCGCGATAATATTGTAACATTTTACGCTTTAACGCTTACCGAAAAAGCATCTTCAAATGCCAATAAAACGATTTCTTTATATCTACTCATTACTGTGAATCCCCTGGTACTCGTGGACTGAAGTAGAAGGCATTCTTTACAATTATGGAGCATATAACACTGCTACCGATTTTATGAAAGCATTTGATCGATATCGAGCTTTTCTGTTCTAATGGCAATCATTATTTCACTCAATGTGGTGAATCTCATATACAGATATATATAGTAAACAGAAAATTTAATTCGGAAAATTTTAGTAAACTTGTTTTCCATATGTATTTCAACACGTTAATGGACCATTAACGTGTCGGTCAGTCCTGTTTCGTTTAAAACTAAGTTCATTTGGACAATAGATATAATCGTTGACAAATTTTGACTTTTTAATCTGCATAAAATAGAGTTCTTTTTAATTTTTTGAATTTGATTTATTCTATTTTAGTAGGAAGTTGTCACACACCGTAAATAGTTTTTTTACCCGTTGAAGTCGTAAGAAAACAATTTTATATGAATAATTGTTCAACTGTTTGATCTGTGTATTGGAATGAATTTGCTCTTAGGATTAAATCGTGTGTCAACGTTCGTAGGGCTTATAGTGATTGGTTTAACATTGGTTGTGGAGACGAGGGTGTATTTTGTCTCCTTTTCTCTTTAGTTTGGTCACAGCCTATCTAGGCTCTGACCAACGGGCGCCTACATAATGCCCCCCCCCCCCCCATCATTTAAATGCTAGAATATGTTTATTTAAGGAAGCTATTTTTACGAAAAGGCCGCAGATGCTGCTATTGGTTTCGTTCCTAAACACTATATCAAAATTGATGCAAAGTGAAAAACATTATCTAAATTTCTAAAATTATATTTATTTCAGTAAACGATTTGTGAAAACGTTTGAGGTAAATTCCTAGAAATAGCAACACTGAGATGAAATGTTTCTTTCCAGAACTCTTTAAATAGTAAAATAAATATTGCTGAAAGTCTAAATTTGGTGAATTTTTCCCTTCTTTTGTGACATTTTGCTACAAAACTCTTAATTCAATACAATTTTTCATTCGCACAACATGGAAATGCCCAATTGTTTTTAATAATTCAATGTAATTTCTTCATTCTCCGAGCAAAAAAAGAGTAAAACGAAGAAATTGAATATTTGAATAAATTGAATATTTCAAGTCATACGTTATGTATAATGTTAATTTATTACATTAATTAGTTATTAATAAAACTGCATTATTTATGATTAAAATTCATATATTAATTTCGATTTCCTTATCCTATTTCAAAGTGGTTGTAAAAACAACACGAGCAATATTTTTAATACCAAATAAGGACATTTTCTGTACCTAAGAGCTCACTACCACTTCGTGTGCCTAGGAGGCGTCTGAGGTATAAATCTAGACCTGAAAAGCACGATATAAATTCAAAAAATTCCTCCAGTGTTGCATAAAAATATAAAATGTGAAAATTTCATTATGGGAGATCACGAAATTCACACAGTGAAATGTAGAAGGGAATTGTTTGATAATAAAAATTAGTGTTTTCCCGGACTACACACTGTCCATGGCTAAACGTCTCATCCGATGGATGACAACCTTTCCAAGTGCAACCGTGTCTCCTTTCTCACTGAAGACAGATTGGGAATTAAACGAGAAAAATCCTCAAAGCAGCCCCAGATTGGACCCGAGCCTTGGATAATTAGATTTCGAGTTGGGTATGCTATCGATTGAGTCAACTCTCACCTCGTTGTTTACTCAATTAGTTAAGAGTCATTCGATCTGTCCGCCCTGCCCACGTTCAGTAGGGGACACCAATGGGCTTGGAAAGGCCGCCGTCCGTCGGATGGGACGTTAAGCCGTGGCCCCGTGTGCGGGAGAGCCATACCCTGTGCACGTTAAAGAACACGCTGGATGGCCTTGACGGGAGGCTACCATCTGTCTCCCAACAGCTGTTCCAGTAGGTCCCCTCCCCCAACCTTCTCCGAGCCTTCGGGGTCCATGTGACCTGGCCATTTAGCCCATGATTTAGCAAAAAAGTGCCGCTCAGAGGTAAAACAACCCAACCCATTCGATCTGTCAATGATCATCTGTCTGTCGCTGATCATTCAATTTCGAATATATTGTTCAAACTCGAAAATTTTTTCAAAAAAATTGCGTTTAAGTAAATTTTTATGTAATGTTTAGCAATTTAATTTTAAATTAGATGCTAATTTTTTTAATCATTCTATATTTTTTCAGTTAATTATTAGTCATTAATAAATACTAGACTGACTTCTTTTACTCCTAAACATACACTGAACCTCAAGTATAAAAATAACTTATATAATAATAATGTTCAAGTTTAAAATAACTAGAAATTCTCTAATAAATTTAATTGACGTATAAACAACTCAAGAGCAAAACCTTGACTAGGTTGTTATAGTACATATTACATTAACAGCACAAAAAGTAAATTTAAAATCAATTTCAAGAATGAAAGAATAATAATAATGATAATTAATTAACAGACAAGTGTGATAATTAACAGATATTAATGCCGACGGCAATTAACTAATCAATACACGAGGATGCTAATAAAGATTTGCGGATACAATTTTTGTTCTCGTAAAAATAATAATAATTTATTTCATGCAGGGGGTTACAGTAAAGCCAAGGTACAGGTAGTTTTGGATATTAATTTAAATGTTCAAGTGGCAGAGCTTTGCTTATTATCCCCTACTAAATAAGATGGGTCGGAATTATTTAGGTGGCAAAGCAAAAATGGGAGAAAACAAAAGTAGGGAATGAAATATTTATATCTTTTGAAAGTTATATTTTTTTATTTAAAAAATTATTTACGTAATTTAAAGTGATATAGAATAAAATTATATATTACTACTATATTAAATAGTATTGAATTTTTAAACAAAATTACTATCTTTGTAAAAATAAAGCACAATTGGCCGAATTTTAACCAACAGTAATATAATTGAAAGGTAAGTAAAAAAAATATATCACTTTTTGTAAACTAAATATCTATTCTTGACTATCACCTAGTATCACTAGAAATTCTAATTTCTTGCGTAACTATATCGTTAACAATATTAATTTAGGTTTTATATTTTTTTACATTTTTCTACTCCTCTTGATCATCACTTTCCATCACCAGAAATATCACATTTCTAGTCAAAATTGATCGTTTGCCATTTTCCGCTTTTTTCCCCCTTAAACGGCTCAATTAAAACTTTTAGAAGATTTTTCGTGTAGACAATTCATCAATACCTATCGAATCCCAAAAAAGCATTTTTAATTTATCTCCAAAAATTACTGTCTCTTAAAACAAAAACAAAAAAAAACTGCATGTTGCCACCTTCATAAAGGTAAAAGGAACAATCATCAAACAGGTCGTCAATGAAAACTACGTGACCTTCACATTTCACCAACAAAATTTGCAAACATTCTAGCATAAATATATCGCTTGCAATATTCATTTAAAATTTTGCCATTTTCGACTCTTATACCGTTAGAGTGAAAATTAAAAATATAGCTTTTTGGAGATTTCGACAATGCGAATCCTAATATTTCATGACTTCCAACCCAAAAATAATTTTTAATCTATCTCTAAAAACGAAGATTAAAACGATAAATTTTGGCAAAATTACTCTTAAAAATTGAAATTCATGTTATCGTTAGAGAAGAAAAGCTTAAAAGTAATAATATACAAAAAATAGTTATAAAATTTGTTCTTACATCCATGGAACAAAAAATTGCACTAAAAATGGGGATATATGTTTTTATTATACAAGTTAATTTTTCTTATCTTTATTTCTTAAACAAACCTGCCCCTCCCCCCTCCCAAGCAGTTGCCTGTCAGTATAATACGCCATAAAGATCTGTGAGGAATGTGACACCTTAGAAGAAACACAACACAAACATCCATGCTTTACCCTGGGGCGGGGATGGCTCAGTCGGTAGCGCGCCAGGCTCATAATCTGCTAGTTCCCAAGTTCGAGCCCAGTTTGGCAGCGTTGAGATTAACTCCTTGCCCACGGTCAGTAGGGGACACCAATGGGCTTTGTAAAGGCCGCCGTCCGTGCGATGGGACGTTAAACCGTGGCTATATGTACGGGAGAGACATACCCTGTGCACTTTAAAGAACACTCTGGATGACCTTGAAGGAAGTCTCCCAATATCTGTTCCAGTGGGTCCCCTCCCACCAACCTTCTCTTTTAGCCTTCGGGGTCTTTGTGACTTGGCCATTTAGCCCATGGTATGCAAAAAATTGCCGCTCAGAGATAACCCCAAAATATATGCCATACCCGCTTTTATATTGACAAAATCATTAACGGCCTCAGTATATTTGTTTCTTCAGATAAAGCACTGTCAATGAATAAAACTGAGAGAACAACAATGTTTTACCTTTTTTCCTACCTCGTAGAAAAACAAACAAGCTAATATTTTCGCTTTGTCGTCGGTCTGTTTGCAGTCTGTAGACATTTCATCTTTTTCTTTTCAGAGATAGATTAAAAGTTGTTTTTGGGTTGGATAGGAAGTCATGAAATATTAGGATTCGCATTCTCGAAATCTCCAAAAAAGCTATAATTTTAATTTTCACTCTAACGGTAGACGAGTCGAAAATGGCAAAATTTTAAATGAATATTGCAAGCGATATATTTATGCTAGAATGTTTGCAATTTTTGTTGGTGAAATGTGAAGGTCACGTAGTTTTCATTGACGACCTGTTTGATGATTGTTCCTTTTACCTTTATGAAGGTGGCAACATGCAGTTTTTTTTTTTGTTTTTGTTTTAAGAGACAGTAATTTTTGGAGATAAATTAAAAATGCTTTTTTGGGATTCGATAGGTATTGATGAATTGTCTACACGAAAAATCTTCTAAAAGTTTTAATTGAGCCGTTTAAGGGGGAAAAAAGCGGAAAATGGCAAACGATCAATTTTGACTAGAAATATGATATTTCTGGTGATGGAGAGTGATGATCAAGAAGCGTAGAAAAATGTAAAAAAATATAAAACCTAAATTAATATTGTTAACGATATAGTTACGCAAGAAATTAGAATTTCTAGTGGTACTAGGTGATAGTCAAGAATAGATATTTAGTTTACAAAAAGTGATATATTTTTTTTACTTACCTTTCAATTATATTACTGTTGGTTAAAATTCGGCCAATTGTGCTTTATTTTTACAAAGATAGTAATTAATATTTTAACTTTGAAAAGGAGCATTTCTGATTTTTTTGCCAAAGGCGCCATAAAACTTGGATACGGCTCTCAGTTTGGTTATTAATTATATAAGTATCATGATATATATATATAGATAGTTGTGAGTGATTGGTAGTTTACTGACTTATTGATTGACTGACTGACATGGGATCGCGCTAATTCTAACTATAACTATGATGCAGAAATGGTAGAGCTCTGAAAATTTGCAGCTAGGGATAATCAGGATCGGAAATCTGGGGAAAAAAATTCGAAATTTGACCTCCGGCGTGTCCTTCAAGATCAAATTGAGGTCACATAGAGGTCAAACCATCATCTACAACTGCTAGAAACGTCAAAATTGGTGTCTGCAAGGGTTTAGGTGTCGAAAACGTTAAGAAAATTCGGATGCAGAGGGTGCTTCGGTTAAAGGTCAAATTTAGATCTACCTGGGCTAGAGTGCTGATAATTGATTTCTGTGAGTGTTGTGAGTAATTCAGATATCTCAGATATATTGCCAAATTTTCGATGCGATGTTCTTTGAGGGCAAAGGGCCAAATATCGATATACCAGTGCTGGAGAGCTGAAAATTCGTAAATAGGACTATTTCTCGGTAGTAAAATTCAGAAATGAGAGGAATTTTAAGATCCAGTGTCTCATTCTAGGTCAAATAGGGGTCGGAGTGACGGGTTACATATCAAGAGGTGCCGAAGGCACCGATTGATATCTAGCAATAATAAAAAATATGACAGATTAAAACGTTTATTATTGCTAGATATCAATTAAAAATTGATATCTAGCAATAATAAACGTTTTAATAATGTATTGAAGAGTAATCATCATCATCAGTTATAATAATGTATTAACGAGTAATCATCATCATCAGTTATAATAATGTATTAACGAGTAATCATCATCATCATCTATTATAGTAATGTATTGACTAGTAATCATCATCATCATCTATTTTAATAATAGACTAACTGTGCAATGCAGTCCCGTTGCCAAATCATCAAAGGAAACTATAATTCGATTGTAATTTACTAGATTATTAAAAAATTAGTTCATTGAATGGCAACTCTACTTCACCCTCCCAATAAACAGTTCGAAAGTTACCTTCTATTGTTGTAATCGAGTAAATTATAATAGTTTGGTGTTAAACAAATTATTTTGTGTAAAATTATAAATTTAAAAATCCTCTGATGGATAAAAGATTAACTTTCGATAATATTTTGTGCAGCACTGGAAAGTTTAAAGCATGGAGGATAAAATTTTTAAGCAATGGAATTTTAAGGCATGATCAGAGCAGCATCGGATGTTGGGGAGGGGGGGGGGACATGTCCTGTTTTGAGAATGTTAATAAGAGTAATCGAAAACAAAAATAATTATACGTCTGCGTATTTCAAATAACTGTGAAGAAATATTGTAAAAGCCTCTAAAACGAAGGTGAAAATATTGCACAGCAAATGAAAATCCACTTTCTTGACCCCCCCCCCCCACACACACACACAATTTTTTTTACCAGATCTCCGCCTTATATTGATAACTTTTGAGTTTAAGTGCATCGTAAGATCGAAATAATGAATTGTAATTGTATATACGAAAGTTTGGTGTGAAATATTTACCGGAAGAACTGTATCCTGTGTAATATTACACTCTTTCTCTCAATGTGTATGGACTCCGGTTCTCAAAAAAGAAAGATAATTATCAACTAACTATTTGGGTTGGGTTGTTTTACCTCTGAGCGGCACTTTTTTGCACACCATGGGCTAAATGGCCAGGTCACATGGACCCCGAAGGCTCAGAGAATGTTGGGGGAGGGGACCCACTGGAACAGCTGTTGGCAGACAGATAGTAGCCTCCCGTCAAGGCCATCCAGCGTGTTCTTTAACGTGCACAGGGTATGGCTCTCCCGCACACTGGGCCACGGCTTAACGTCCCATCCGACGGACGGCGGCCTTTTCAAGACCATCGGTGTCCCCTACTGACCGTGGGCAGGGCGGGGAATTTTTGCGGAGATAAATCTCAACGCTGACCCAGCTGGGACTCGAACCTGGGAACTACAGATTACGAGCCTGGCACGCTACCGACTGAGCCACCCCCGCCCCTCAACTAACTATAAGTCGAAATGTATTTTACTAGATTATAAGATTAATTTTCTTTTAATGGCAACTTGACTGCACCATCGCAATATACAGTTTGTACGCTACGTCTTCATGGTTGTAATCGAGTGTACTGCTTTAAATGATTATAACCCAGAAAGACAAGTTTTAAGAGTAATAGTTTCCCCAAGGTGTTTATGATTATTATGCAAACGATACAGATATCGTGTATTGTATGCACTTGATCACCTGTCTATGCAGTTTTTTACAGATCTGTGAATAAATGCACCTACCCTATTGGTTGGCTTCAAGCAACTTGGCACTTTGTTACACCATCCATAAATACAAATTTTGGTAAGGATATGATGAGTCACTTCTCTGGAAGGAGAGAGTGAAGTAAAACAATTTCTCGCCATTCACTCATTCTTCCCAATTTCTCGGCTTTGGCAGCCTAGAAAACAGGGGCAGAGCCATTTTAGTATTGCGTAATAGGCGCATTCCGAACGAGCGAGCGGTATGCGGACACATGTTTCTTGGCGTCTGCAGTGACGTCATTGATGGCAAAATGTTTAGCTCCCTATCATTCCGCAGGTACTTAGTCGATCGGTCCCAAATTTGGTGTAATGGTCCTATTTGTGTCCTGCTGTATTGAGTTCAGAGATTAGGTTTCTAGCTGCCGTAGGTCGGGATTAATCCCTCTGCAAGTGTCCGACATTTCTTGGAGTACTGTCATCGCCTACCTTAGGAACGTTATCGATGGGCCAGTAATCAAGGGACTGATGTTTCGGGCCAAACCTTTTGGTCTGGTATACCTAGTAGGGTATGTTCGGTGATAAAATTAGAAAAAAATAAAGTGATGTATTTATTAGGTAGGCAGTGTTTCAGTTCTTCGGAATCGTTGTGCTCTTAAGCAAGTTTCTTAATTCAATTTTCTCGGGATCGTGCAACAGATACTGGTAATATGCGAAATGAAAGGAGGCATATTGTATATAGCAAAAGTACAGTGCTACAGTGTTTTCTATTTCTTGCTGTTTTCCACTAATAGACATTTATATTTTTAATGATTTTTAAGGATTTTTAATGTGAAATAAATATTAATATATCTGATTACATGCTGATTCCGTTGTATTTACGGTTTACGGCCTCATTGAGGAAAAAATTATAATAAAATGTATTAAAAAAATGGGCTACAGAGGTCCAACCAGACCGTGCAATTTAGTTCTCCAAGCATAATCTGTCCTGAGCTACATCTGCTGCATCCGGCCCTGCACACCAATTCTAACAACGTCCTATTTGACACTGTCTGCCAATAGCATCTTAGGTCTCCCCCTCTTTCTGAGGCTTTTAGGTACGCTGTTCATAACCATATTCGCTAATCTATAATTATCCATATGTGCAACATGGCCAAACCAACGGAGTATCTCTCTGCAAAATATGCTGCTTAAAGGAGGTTGCAGACTTCTTTGCCTAACCTCATCATTACTTACAAAGTTGAACCACCTAATGCCCAAGATACTGCGTAAGCATTTAGAATCAAAAGCATATTATTAAACAATTATTAACAATTATTCTTTAGATATATATGCCTATTTCCCCACACTCTCCGTAGTTTCTTAAAAGTCCTAGCAGTAATCACTATTCTTCTGTTTATTTCGAGTCACACATCGCCAGTATATGTATACTGAGCTCCCAAGATAATTCAACTGAAACACCTGCTCAAGAGTGCAACCATTCAGATTTACAGAACCACAATCTACCAGATCAATCAATTTTCATCACTCTACGTTTTCAAACTGAATTTAGTTCTTAAACTAGAAGAACGCATATCGCCTGTGGGGGGCTTATGGGAAATCTCGTTTTCAAAGAGAATGAAATTTTTCGCTTACCTACTTTTTGCACATTATAAAAGTGAAATTCGGACTAATGGATGATCTGGAAATGCAAATGGTAATTCTTTATTAATACTTATAGAACATAAAAAGTATTTGTCTTTTATTTTTTAAATTTAAAAAGCTGCTTTCTTCCACCCCTCTGAGAAAAGGCGACAGATTGTTGTTATCAGTGAAATATCTCTTTGACACCATACCACCCAAATTTCTAATTTGTACCGTAAATAGATCATTTGTAACATTCGTTAAAAGTTTCGTCGATTGCATATTTAGTGAGCTCTAACGATATATATTGAAACTAAGTATTTGAATAATGCTCATTATATTTCATTAATACCAATCCAAATAAAAAAAGGTTTTCCAATTATCTCCTAAAATAGAACAATCGCGTTTCACACCCAACCTGGGTGTAAGGGGTGAACTCATTGCAACCAATGAAAAATCCATCACCATAATTTCAAATTTCTAGCATTAATGCATCATTTGCAATATTCTTTAAAATATTTGACATTTTCGTTTTTTTTTCCAATGTTAGAGTGTGCAGTTATAACTTTTGAGATATTTCGAAAATACAAATCGTAACAGTTCATCAGTTAATGTGTAATTCCAAAGCGAATTTTTAATTTATCTCTAAAAACAAGCATCTTTTAAACACAAAAGTTATGTTTCCCCCCCCCACACTTGGGGATAAGGGTTGCCAATGAAAACTTCAATACGTTCACATTAAACCACAAAAAATTTGAAATTTCTAAATTATTACATTGTTTGCAATATTTGTTTGAAATTTTGGATTTATCTGTTTCTTTCACCGTTCGAGGGCGCAATTATAGCTTTTGGGAGATTCGGAAGTTGTAAATCGTAATATTTCTTCAATACTTATCTACCACAAGAAAGAATTTTTAATTTATCTCTATAAACAAAAAAAGTTAGATCTCTACAAACAGTAGACAAAGCGAAACTACTATCTTGTTTTTTAAACCACATAAAAATTAAAAGCAAATTTTTAGGAAGAAAAATAAACTTATATTTTAATTTTCATCACTTAATTTGCATATTCTAAACCAAGATGCAAAAATAAAGCTTTTTTTAGAATAACAGATATCGGATATTCACAGCAACTTTTAAAGTGCATCAAGTGTAAACGAAGATTACATGATATCTGGCAATTTCGCCTCGCGATATCCACAACAATAGATGCAAAATTACAGCTTTTCCGTATCTATAATTGCGGTAGAAAAAGAATGACTTTTCCAGTTACAAAATAAAGATATTGATTCCGGCAGGCTGCGTTGCTTTAACAATGCAACCGCTGTTTTTTCTCCTCTTTTACCCTCTGTCGATCGGTAAACTGATACATTTATTTTAATTTCCATGAATTAATAGTAACAAAAAATTGCCAAATTTAAATTTTCCTTCCCCACAAATGCAATCTTCAAACTCATTGCTTAAATTTCCCAATACTACCTAATATTATATGTGGAGTAAATGTGTAATGTCTCCACATTCCAAGCTCCCAATTGACCACATTAATAGCTTTCTATCAGAAATTTAAAATTTTCAATTCAGCAGAATGTAAAATTATTTTAAATAACATATTTAGAAAACGAAAGCAGAAAACATAAATATATACGCAACTCACACAGATCAAATAAGTGTTTAAAAAAAAAAAATTGAAAACCTCATATCTATGTTTTCCCGGGGCGGGGGTGGCTCAGTCGGTAGCGCGCTAGGCTCGTAATCTGTAGTTCCCAGGTTCGAGTCCCAGCTGGGTCAGCGTTGAGATTTATCTCCGCAAAATTCCCCGCCCTGCCTACGGTCAGTAGGGGACACCGATGGACTTGGAAAGGCCGCCGTCCGTCGGATGGGACGTTAAGCCGTGGCCCCGTGTGCGGGAGAGCCATACCCTGTGCACGTTAAAGAACACGCTGGATGGCTTTGACGGGAGGCTACCATCTGTCTCCCAACAGCTGTTCCAGTGGGTCCCCTCCCCCAACCTTCTCTGAGCCTTCGGGGTCCATGTGACCTGGCCATTTAGCCCATGGTTGCAAAAAAGTGCCGCTCAGAGGTAAAACAACCCAACAACCTATGTTTTCCCAGTTCATACATATCAGTAACTAGAGAGCACTACTTACTCCATCATGCATTCCCTATCGACAGAAGTTGAATCTCAAGTGTACGATTTTCAAACAGCTTGGTATCTGAAGGATTAAATTGTAGTAATGTAATTAAAAATCGAAGAATTTTTCTTCGGAGGAAGATTTGCTTTTTCTTTAATTGCTCAATTGAAAGAGTATGAATAGTGTAAAAGAAATCATTAACTGCATTACTACTGAAAAATGTCTTACCAGTGCGCCGTACCGGCAAATAATTCCTTTCGGGTACGGCGTACCGGCGCATACCGGGTTACTTTCATCACTACTAAATGCTGAAACTGGGCTATATAAAAGTTTGGTTTTAGAGAAAGTTTTCTATAATAGTGAAGCGTAAATCGATTTCTAAAGAGGATAATAGAGAACTCGACGCTGTTCGTTTTATATGCTTTCGCAGTGTTTTTAATATTAAGTGGTCTGACTAAGTAATGAAAAAGTAACGATGAAATAGTCATCAACGACCTTTGAACAGCTTTCGTATAGGTAAAAATTGGGTTGTTTCACTTCTGAGGGCACTTTTTTGAACATCATCCTCAAGCAGCCATGGGCTACGGAGGTCCAACCAGACCATGCAATTTAGTTCTCCAAGCAAGTCTATCCTGAGCTACATCTACTGCATCTGGTCACTGAACACCAATTCTAACAAGGTCCTGTTTGGCATTGTCTGCCCACGGCATCCTTGGTCTCCCCTTCTTTCTGAGGCCTTTAGGCATTTCGCCAATCTATAATTATTCATACGGGCAACATGGCAAAACCAACGGAGTCTCTCTCTGCACAATATGCTGCTTAAATAAAAAAAAATACCCCCTCAAGCAGCTGCTTGCCACAGAGGTCTGACAGGAGCCTGTCAGTTCATATGCCGTAGTAGAAAGTCTGAGAGGATGGCAGGGCCTCAGCAGAAAAACGACACATACATCCATGCCTTACCCAGGGCTCGAACCCAGGTCCCTTAGGTCAGTAGCCAAGCGCGCTAACCATTGCAAACTCCTTTGCCTAACCTCATCATTAGTTACAGAGTTGAACCACCTTAATGCCCAAGATACTGCGTAAGCATCTGGAATCAAAAGCATCTAGTTTCCTGTTATCTTGTTTACAAAGTGTCCAAGATTCACTACCATTACTAACCCTAGAAAGAACCAAACTATTATACAATCTAATTTTAGTCTTTAGGTGTATAAGCTTATTTCTCCACACTCTCCATAGTTTCTTAAAAGTCCCGGCAGCAATCCCTATTCGTCTGTTAATCTCATGCCGCACATCACCATTATCTGTTACATAGCTCCCAAGATAATTAAACTGTGACACCTGCTCAAAACTGTAACCATTCAGAATAACTGAATCACAGCCTGCCTGACCAATTTTCATCACTTTAGTTTTCTCTCTGTTTATAACCAAACCTATTCTACTACCAGTTTCATCAACAGCTCGAATGAAAGAGTTCATCTCATCAACATCATTTGCCAAAAGGGCTAAATCATCAGCATAATCTAAATTAGAAATTTTCGCTTCACCAGTCCTTTTAAGGCCAAAATCTTTCCCATGAAGTGAATTTCGCATAACATAATAAATAACCAAGCTAAAGAGAAAAGGAGACAAAATGCACCCTTGTCGAACACCAGAAGTAATGCTAAACCAATTGCTACAACCCTTACCAACTCTCACACACGACTCAGTGTTATTATAGAGAGCTTCCATTATGTTAACTAACTTGTCTGGTATACCATATGATCTCACAATCAACCACAAATTATGACGATCAACAGAGTCGAAAGCCTTTTTGAAATCAACAAAGCTAGCAACCAAAGGTTTCTGAAACTCAAAACATTTCTCAAGAATCTGCGTAAGTGAAAATATCTCATCCACACGTCCCCTACCACTTCTGAATCCACATTGCTCATCACGCAATTGACTGTCAACCAGATTTTTAATTCTATTAAGCACAATCATGGAAAGAACTTTTCCTGGAGCAGAGAGTAGGCTGATACCCCTATAGTTATCATAAGAACTGCAATCACCTTTTTTGAAAATAGGGATAACAATAGCTCTGGTAAAATCCTTAAGAATCATGCCTTTATCATAAAAGATATTCAAAATTTCAGTCATCTAAATGGTAACTGAAACATTCCCAGCTCTACGCATTTCCGTAATAATTTCATCTACCTCTGGGGATTTATGAAATTTAAGTTTAGAAATAGCCAAAATAACTTCAGATTGTGTTATAGGGCCAACATTAAAGCCACCAATGCATCTATCATCATTGCAAACAATGGGAGTAGAACTAACCACATTGTTTAGAACATTACTGAAATGCTCAGCCCACCTAGCCATGACAGAATCCTCACCTTCTATAACCTTATCTTGTTTATCCTTCAATCCCTGTATACCTGTCCGTTTTCTACCACACAAAACATTAACTATCTGGTACAGCTCTCTGCTGTTGTGCTGTCTAACTGCTTCCTCGTCTTTGTCAGTCAAACCATCAAGCCAAAGATTCTTATCAGCAGCTAACTGATCTTTTACACGTTTATTAAGTTCCCTGTAATGCTTTCTATTAGGACTAGTAGGGTATTAAATTAAGAACATTCCTGCAGTTCTTTCTTTCCGAAATAAGCTCAAGTGCCTTATCACTCAGATAATTCTGCCTCTTCTGCTCCTTTTTTCCTAAAAGAGTACTGTTAGTGTCCAAAAAAGCCTGTTTAAAATGATCCCATTCTTCCTCATCTTCAGTAGTAAGCATACCATGACTGTTATAATGACTAAGTAACCTATCATGGTAAGCTTTGGCTATAATTGAATCTTTCAGAGCTTCAATATTGAATGTAAATTTTTTAACCCTAACACAACACTTTTTAAGTTTAAGTTGCAAGACACTTTTAACAAGGTAATGGTCAGATCCAATTTCAGCTCCCCTATATGACCTGGTATTCCTAACAGAACTAGCCCATTTGTTGTTAATTAATATACAGGGTGATTCAAAACTTATCGTTCAAATTTCGTGAGGAGGTAGGGAATACGTCAGGAAACCGATTTCACATAGGAAAGTATGTCCGCAAACGTCATCTACATGAACAAAATGGACAAGCAAAGTGAACACAAGGAAACAGTACAGTTAAGTGGTAACGAATGTGACTTTTATTCCAACAAGGTAAAGTACAGGTTCACAGTAGGTGCTCAAAATTGCGACCATTTACACGGACACAGGATTCACAGCGCCGTTGCATTGACCGCCGAACATTTTCAAAAACGCCTGGCATATCACGGACAATGCCTGCGGCGACCACTATTCGTGCAACAAGGTCCATTTCACTGTCGACGGGGGTCTCGTACACATGGTCTTTCATGGCCCCCCACAAAAAGAAATCCATGGGCGAATCAGGTGACCTGAGTGGCCAAGCGATCGGTCCACCTCTACCGATCCATCGAGCTCCGAATGTTCGGTTCAGGTAATCACGCGCAACAATTGTGCTATGGGCTGGAACCCCGTCATGTTGATACCACATATCTCGGCGGATATGCGCAGGAACAGCGCCCAGAAAAGCGGTAACACTGTCTCGAGAAATATTAGGTATTTCCGGCCGTCCAATAGGGGCGGTAGCAAGAAAGGTCCCAACAAAGAGTCACCAATGATTCCAGCCCACATTTACGGCATTACGATGTTGCGCAGCGTGACTTCTCGTACCATGCGGGTTGTCGTAAGCCCACGCATGTGAATTGTGTGTATTGAACACACCTTCACGACTGAATGAAACTTCATCTGTAAAAGGACAGAAGCTGGAAAACTGGGGTCCACGGCACCTTTCTGCATGAACCATTGTGCAAATTCCACACGCTTCGGATAATCGTCAGGATGCAGTAACTGCACCCTTTGCAGATGGTAAGGATGCACACGTTCCTCGTGCAGTATCCGCCACACTGCTGACTGAGAGGCCCCAAGCTGCTGAGCAATAGCTCGTGTGCTGGTATTCGGATTATCTTCGATGGACTGTAGGACTTGTTCTGCGACGTTGACATTCCGCGTCAGTCGTCTTCTCCCCATATCCTGCATGTTGCTGTGCAGTGAACCACGTTCGCCCAGATTGCGATGCACACGTGCAAACATTTGATGCTGCGGTATTCTTCTGTTGGGGTCTTCGTAAACTTGCCTAGCTCGGCGGCCGCTTTCCCAGCTGTCCCATATGCGAGATGCATATCCGCTAGCTCTTGATGCGTAAAACGATTCATTTTATCACTAGTAAGTCAGCTCGTACACTCATGACAGCGGGAGTGGTCGGGCGAGCTGTACACTGGTTGGGTACACACAGCGCCCTCTACATACGCATGCGTACATTTCCGGACATACTTTCCTATGTGAAATCGGTTTCCTGACTTATTCCCTACCTCCCCACGAAATTTGAACGATAAGTTTTGAATCACCCTGTATAATCAATCATATTCTTATGCAGTCCATCGGGTAAAACCCATGTGTACTTATGTATGTCGCGGTGTTTGTAATAAGTGTTAGTTATTCTGAATCCATTGAGTTTACTTACTTGTAGGAGACGTTGCCCATTGCCATTGCAGCTACCAATATCAAAAGGGCCTATTACTCCTCCCCAAAGGTCAGAGTCAGTACCAACTTTGGCATTGAAGTCACCAAGAACAAGGGTAATATCTCCTTTCTTGACAGAATTCAAAATATCTTGAAGTTTTCCATAAAACCTATCCTTCTCATCCTCATCGGCATCCTCAGTGGGGGCATAACAGCGGATAACATTCAAATCTTTAACGCTTGTCTGAAATTTTGCTGTAAGAAACCTTTAATTAATGCACTCATATCCTAGAAGAGCATCAGTAGCGTGTCTGCTGAGAAGCATATTGCTTATTGTCGTCCCTCCCTGAAAAGAGAAATTTAAGATTATTTTTAAGAATCTGACCTTTATCTGTCCATCTGGTCTCTTGCAAGCCGAGAATATCTAAATTATAATGGTGGAATTCTTGTGTGACGACATCAAGAGAAAAAGCTCTGTGCAGAGTTCTCACATTCCAACTACCTATGGAGAGAAAATGGTTAGTGGGATGTTTAAAAAAACTATGTTTATTGAGAGAGGGAATGCCGACAATATCAAACAGCCCCCTAATCGCAGACATGGGGCAAAGACCCGTTCCCCCACCACTAAAGGCTGAAGCCATCTACACTGGAAGACTTCCTCCAATGTAGAATTTGACGATGCCAATAAAAGCAAAGAGTTCAGGTGCCTGCGATGACCTCTGCTCAGGATTATCCACCAGCTGATAAACAAATCCTGTAAATCTATTCACTTGGGGCTGTCAACCCACAAACAGAAAACACAGTTTAAGATTTTCCCTCCACAGAAGCCCATCAGTGCAGCAAATTCAGGATCCATAATCCCGTTCAGGTTGGTATATATGGTGAGCACCAGGACCCTGTGTGGTTGACCATTCCTCAGCAGGGTAGAAAAAAAAAGAAAAGTAGCCATAGTTGTCCAGATCAGTAGGCCACACTAATCTGGCAGCCCTCCCCTTCAGTTCACTTCCACAAGAGAGTATCTCTTTTGAAAGGTACTAACGGTCTGCACCACGAGAAGGCGGGGTCGGACATTAGGTGTTAGGCCTGGCCGGTTCTATGCATCATCACAGGGGATTGATGCACAGCTCTCCCAGTGACTACCTAGCTACCATTGCCATTGCAGCTACCAATGCCAAAAGAGCCTATTACTAATCCCCAATGGTCAGAGTCAGTACCAACTTTGACATTGAAGTCACAAAGAACAAGGGTAATATCTCCTTTCTTGACAGAATTCAAAATACAATTGGATTAATGGCCAGAGTACAGGGACCATTTAGCCCATTGTTCTATTGGAGACAGATGGTAGTGTCCCATCTTTAACGTGCACGGGATATGGCTCTACTGCACACAGGCCTAACGTCCCATCCGACAAACAGCAACCTTTGCAAGCTCATCACTATCCCCTACTGAATGAGAGCTTTGCAGAGATGAATCTCAGTACTCTGCTGACTCAGGTGGGACTCGAACCTTGGAACTGCATATTACGAGTCTGGTGCGCTGCCGACTGAAATACCCCTGCCCCGTATAGGAAAAGACTGCATTGGCTTGGTCACGTTGCTCGTATGCAACACTATTTTAAACCCTACCTGGGCTAGTGGTTAGTGTACCTGACTACTATTCCAGCGGGCATGACCTTCGGTGTTTCTATGTTGTATTCCTTGTGTACGTGTGTAAATGTAAAGTGTACGAGAAACCAACACAAGCCAAAAGCTTGCAGATTATCTCAATCCCTTTCAAACAAATAATTAAAAATTAAGCAAATAATTATTGATTAGTGAATAAAGTTACCAATGTATCTAAAGGATGTAGAAGTTAGCAGAGTCCTTGAATGCCGTAGTGGACATTATTAAATAGGATTTGGTTACAGCTAATTTATTGCTGTCAAATGCAAAAGGTGTAGCCCAGAATACGATTATACGGAAAAATAACTTAAACATTTACATAACTGGTTGTAGTTCGGTAGTCGATGGCCGCTAGATATCTGTCTAATATTTTCTCTCCATGGTCTTCCCCACATCCTGCTACAGTTAATGTAACAAAGACGCCAAGAGTAAAAACAAGAAGTTTTTTTATACAGAGACCAATTTTAATTGCACTTAAACGTGATTACTTTATTTTGTTTTTTGGAAAAATTAGGCTTAAAAATTACATTGTTAGAAACAAAAGTAACCGTTAAAAAATCGGAGCTAACAAGAATTCCTGCTCTTTTTGCAGTAGCGTAATTTTGAATAATATATGTCGATGATTTCATTAAATCATTTTATATTGGGTGGATGATGATTTAATTTAATCTTTCATCAGTCATAATTCTCCAAGATTTTTTTGTAGCCCATTCTAGAGAAAGATCTCTCAGTTTCAGAATTAGTTTTCAAAAAAGTCAGATAAATTTTAAATATAAAATTGCGGAACTTTCTATATTTAAAGAAACTCGATCATTAGGAAAATAAGGTTAACTTGCATTCTAAATTTACCTGGAATTTCATTTTAGTATACGAAGTTATTTTATGTTTCTTTTTTTATTGCTTTTTTTTTCATCTTTTCGTACAAGTTTTTGTC
Source organism: Ryuthela nishihirai (assembly GCA_038380435.1). Lineage (NCBI taxonomy): Eukaryota > Metazoa > Arthropoda > Arachnida > Araneae > Heptathelidae > Ryuthela > Ryuthela nishihirai. The sequence continues at coordinate 36,427,984 of JAWZYU010000030.1, forward strand.
TTGGAATTTGGGTTCCTAAAACTTATGGCTTATATTTGACTATTATTTATTTGAAATTGTTATAGTCCATGTATGAATCAGCCCTTGGTTATAACCATATAATTGAAAAATGATCCATATTTACTGTAGTAATCATCAAAAGTGTTCCTAAAAGAAAAGTGTTGATTTGAATCCCAAATCCTCAAACTAATTAAAACACGCTGAAAGTAAAAATCGGATCGTGTTCAATGACGTTTGCCACTTTTTCGTTCAGTTAATAGAAATGGAAAATAATGATTCACACGTGGGGTAATTGCCATAGACATAACAATCAGAAATCCATACTGAGAACGAAAATCGTAGATTATTGCCATCATTTTTATGTATACTTATTGCCATTAGTTTCATGTATAGTTATTGCCATCAGTTTTACAAATAGCATCTACGTTGTGATTCAACTATATGTAAAACTGGTGGTCTAATCGATGAACTGAATTGGAAATTCATACTCGACTAAAATTTCAAAGTTTTATTATTCTTTGATTAGTTTTCTTTCTTAACTCTAGTGCGGCACAGAGCTGTGGTTATTTTTGAAACAAAAATGTTTTTAAGGCAAGTTAATTTTTTTTTGTATGTGCCTTTTATTTTATGTATGTGCAAAGGAAATCGGGATAATTATGACCTGAATAACATCGATTCTCCTTTCCCAGAAAATAATTCATTTCGCAAATTCTGTTAGAAATTTATATGTAAACTAACTATCATAATCTCACAGAATATAGACCTTCAATTATCTCTTCATCCAGCGCACAAACGCATGACATTTACATGAATTTATCAGAAGAATCGCATCCTCCTGAAGCAGCAGCTGTTCATATACAGTCTCATGCATGCAATTTTATTGCTGAACAACTAAACAATATCAAAGAATCAGCAGTCGCTTCCAGTATCTACGCTTATGTTTACCGTGTGATATTACAGCAGAATCATACTTATTTGATATTGAACAATCAGAAAAATAAACAAAACATGTAGGTGTGTTGTCACGAAGTTTTCGCTATATAAAGCCAGTATTTCTCTGACATATTCGCACAGTCAGGAAGACCAGATCAGCTCTAGCAATGGATTGGTTACGAGGCATAGTTTTCCTGTTTTTCCTCCTATATGCACCATACTTCGAATATGCTGTCGGAAGAAGTATCGCCGAAAGCTCAGCGTCAACACCCCCAACGTTTTCGCAACTATTTATGAACTCGATAGATCAATCAGGTTGCTTTTCTGTGGAACAAGAAGAGGAAATGACAGATTTCATTCATCTTATGAAAAGGGTCACTTCATCCTTTTCTTCAAACAAGAAGCATTCACACGCTAAAATGGAAGCACTCACAATGGCTTTTGCCACTTCAGTTGCAGAATTAGTGGTAGCCGAAGGTGATGACACAAATGGCGTTACAGTGCTACAAAAAACAAAAGCTATTGTCAACGCCATGGCAGAAGCTTATTCAGGAACAATAGGAAAAGTTAGCCCGGTTTTCATGCAAAAAATGGAAGAACTTATCCTTACTTATGCTGATATACTCAATAGCGTCGAGGGCGACGACACTTTTTTCAATCTCCAACCAGAGCATTTCGAAACCTTTGCAAATACATTCTCTATAGCCGCACCACAAGCATATCAAGCTACAGTGTCAGAAGAAACTTCATCCACTACAACCAATACCATTACTACCCAAGTATCAACTCAAGTATCAACAGCGAAAAGTTCATCAGCTTCAAATTTACCAAGTAGAGAAGAACAGCGACCCACAAAATCTCGTGAGGCCCCATCATCTGGTCCTGATTCCCCCGGAAGTGGACAAATTTTTGGCCCATCCATTGATGCACAACGTCGTCCTCCAACAGCACATTCTTCTGCACAAGCAGCAGCTTCAGCAATAGCAATTTCATCACGTCCTGGCACTGGAATTGGTCGACCTTCACACCCCTCAGATCGTCCTGCGAGTGCATCCGCTGCTGCAGCAGCAGGAGCCGCTGCCTACAGACGCGGCTCCGGAGAATCAGAAGAAATCGCACCTGCATTTGCAGACGAACTTCATGGCTACCTGAGAGACTCAGACGATTTCAGTCACTACTATTGTCCAGCAACAACTTCAGCCAAAGCTAGTGCCTATGCCCAGGCCATAGGCAATGCACTAGGATCCTGCCCAGATATTGGATTAGCAGGAGCATCTGCTTATGCCAAAGCTATCTCCACAAGTGCAACAGGAAAAGCATCTTCCTCAGCGTATGCAAAAGCAGTGGCGTATGCAGTTACCGAAGTACTACACTCGCACCATTTGCTGAGAAAGGCAAAGGCTTATGCAGTAGCCACGGCGATCAGTTCAGCCCTAGCAAATTATCCAGGTGCCCAAGGATATGGACCTGGATCTCGAGCAGCGGCAGCAGCTGCAGCGTCTGCTACTACAGGACCACAACGACCTCGAACACTAACAACATATGACACTAGTGCCACCGCTCAAGCATCAGCTTCAGCAGCAACATCATCACGTCCTGCAACAGTACACACCAGTGCAGAGGCCGCAGCAGCAGCAGCAGCAGCAGCAACAACAACAACAACAGTGTCACGTCCTGAAACGCTATCTGCCACTGCACGAGCCAAAGCAGTGTCATCAGGAACTTCACACCCCTCAGATCGTGCTGCGAGTGCAGTCGCTGCTGCAGCAGCAGGAGCCGCTGCCTACAGACGCGTCTCGGGAGAATCAGAAGAAATCGCACCTGCATTTGCAGACGAACTTCATGGCTACCTGAGAGACTCAGACGATTTCAGTCACTACTATTGTCCAGCAACAACTTCAGCCAAAGCTAGTGCCTATGCCCAGGCCATAGGCGATGCACTAGGATCCTGCCCAGATATTGGATTAGCAGGAGCATCTGCTTATGCCAAAGCTATCTCCACAAGTGCAACAGGAAAAGCATCTTCCTCAGCGTATGCAAAAGCAGTGGCGTATGCAGTTACCGAAGTACTACACTCGCACCATTTGCTGAGAAAGGCAAAGGCTTATGCAGTAGCCACGGCGATCAGTTCAGCCCTAGCAAATTATCCAGGAGCCCAAGGATATGGACCTGGATCTCGAGCAGCGGCAGCAGCTGCAGCGTCTGCTACTACAGGACCACAACGACCTCGAACACTAACAACATATGACACTAGTGCCACCGCTCAAGCATCAGCTTCAGCAGCAACATCATCACGTCCTGCAACAGTACACACCAGTGCAGAGGCCGCAGCAGCAGCAGCAGCAGCAGCAACAACAACAGTGTCACGTCCTGAAACGCTATCTGCCACTGCACGAGCCAAAGCAGTGTCATCAGGAACTTCACACCCCTCAGATCGTGCTGCGAGTGCAGTCGCTGCTGCAGCAGCAGGAGCCGCTGCCTACAGACGCGTCTCGGGAGAATCAGAAGAAATCGCACCTGCATTTGCAGACGAACTTCATGGCTACCTGAGAGACTCAGACGATTTCAGTCACTACTATTGTCCAGCAACAACTTCAGCCAAAGCTAGTGCCTATGCCCAGGCCATAGGCGATGCACTAGGATCCTGCCCAGATATTGGATTAGCAGGAGCATCTGCTTATGCCAAAGCTATCTCCACAAGTGCAACAGGAAAAGCATCTTCCTCAGCGTATGCAAAAGCAGTGGCGTATGCAGTTACCGAAGTACTACACTCGCACCATTTGCTGAGAAAGGCAAAGGCTTATGCAGTAGCCACGGCGATCAGTTCAGCCCTAGCAAATTATCCAGGTGCCCAAGGATATGGACCTGGATCTCGAGCAGCAGCAGCAGCTGCAGCGTCTGCTACTACAGGACCACAACGACCTCGAACACTAACAACATATGACACTAGTGCCACCGCTCAAGCATCAGCTTCAGCAGCAACATCATCACGTCCTGCAACAGTACACACCAGTGCAGAGGCCGCAGCAGCAGCAGCAGCAGCAGCAACAACAACAGTGTCACGTCCTGAAACGCTATCTGCCACTGCACGAGCCAAAGCAGTGTCATCAGGAACTTCACACCCCTCAGATCGTGCTGCGAGTGCAGTCGCTGCTGCAGCAGCAGGAGCCGCTGCCTACAGACGCGTCTCGGGAGAATCAGAAGAAATCGCACCTGCATTTGCAGACGAACTTCATGGCTACCTGAGAGACTCAGACGATTTCAGTCACTACTATTGTCCAGCAACAACTTCAGCCAAAGCTAGTGCCTATGCCCAGGCCATAGGCGATGCACTAGGATCCTGCCCAGATATTGGATTAGCAGGAGCATCTGCTTATGCCAAAGCTATCTCCACAAGTGCAACAGGAAAAGCATCTTCCTCAGCGTATGCAAAAGCAGTGGCGTATGCAGTTACCGAAGTACTACACTCGCACCATTTGCTGAGAAAGGCAAAGGCTTATGCAGTAGCCACGGCGATCAGTTCAGCCCTAGCAAATTATCCAGGTGCCCAAGGATATGGACCTGGATCTCGAGCAGCGGCAGCAGCTGCAGCGTCTGCTACTACAGGACCACAACGACCTCGAACACTAACAACATATGACACTAGTGCCACCGCTCAAGCATCAGCTTCAGCAGCAACATCATCACGTCCTGCAACAGTACACACCAGTGCAGAGGCCGCAGCAGCAGCAGCAGCAGCAGCAACAACAACAACAGTGTCACGTTCTGAAACGCTATCTGCCACTGCACGAGCCAAAGCAGTGTCATCAGGAACTTCACACCCCTCAGATCGTGCTGCGAGTGCAGTTGCTGCTGCAGCAGCAGGAGCCGCTGCCTACAGACGCGTCTCGGGAGAATCAGAAGAAATCGCACCTGCATTTGCAGACGAACTTCATGGCTACCTGAGAGACTCAGACGATTTCAGTCACTACTATTGTCCAGCAACAACTTCAGCCAAAGCTAGTGCCTATGCCCAGGCCATAGGCGATGCACTAGGATCCTGCCCAGATATTGGATTAGCAGGAGCATCTGCTTATGCCAAAGCTATCTCCACAAGTGCAACAGGAAAAGCATCTTCCTCAGCGTATGCAAAAGCAGTGGCGTATGCAGTTACCAAAGTACTACACTCGCACCATTTGCTGAGAAAGGCAAAGGCTTATGCAGTAGCCACGGCGATCAGTTCAGCCCTAGCAAATTATCCAGGTGCCCAAGGATATGGACCTGGATCTCGAGCAGCGGCAGCAGCTGCAGCGTCTGCTACTACAGGACAACAACGACCTCGAACACTAACAACATATGACACTAGTGCCACCGCTCAAGCATCAGCTTCAGCAGCAACATCATCACGTCCTGCAACAGTACACACCAGTGCAGAGGCCGCAGCAGCAGCAGCAGCAACAACAACAGTGTCACGTCCTGAAACGCTATCTGCCACTGCACGAGCCAAAGCAGTGTCATCAGGAACTTCACACCCCTCAGATCGTGCTGCGAGTGCAGTCGCTGCTGCAGCAGCAGGAGCCGCTGCCTACAGACGCGTCTCGGGAGAATCAGAAGAAATCGCACCTGCATTTGCAGACGAACTTCATGGCTACCTGAGAGACTCAGACGATTTCAGTCACTACTATTGTCCAGCAACAACTTCAGCCAAAGCTAGTGCCTATGCCCAGGCCATAGGCGATGCACTAGGATCCTGCCCAGATATTGGATTAGCAGGAGCATCTGCTTATGCCAAAGCTATCTCCACAACTGCAACAGGAAAAGCATCTTCCTCAGCGTATGCAAAAGCAGTGGCGTATGCAGTTACCGAAGTACTACACTCGCACCATTTGCTGAGAAAGGCAAAGGCTTATGCAGTAGCCACGGCGATCAGTTCAGCCCTAGCAAATTATCCAGGAGCCCAAGGATATGGACCTGGATCTCGAGCAGCGGCAGCAGCTGCAGCGTCTGCTACTACAGGACCACAACGACCTCGAACACTAACAACATATGACACTAGTGCCACCGCTCAAGCATCAGCTTCAGCAGCAACATCATCACGTCCTGCAACAGTACACACCAGTGCAGAGGCCGCAGCAGCAGCAGCAGCAGCAGCAACAACAACAACAGTGTCACGTCCTGAAACGCTATCTGCCACTGCACGAGCCAAAGCAGTGTCATCAGGAACTTCACACCCCTCAGATCGTGCTGCGAGTGCAGTTGCTGCTGCAGCAGCAGGAGCCGCTGCCTACAGACGCGTCTCGGGAGAATCAGAAGAAATCGCACCTGCATTTGCAGACGAACTTCATGGCTACCTGAGAGACTCAGACGATTTCAGTCACTACTATTGTCCAGCAACAACTTCAGCCAAAGCTAGTGCCTATGCCCAGGCCATAGGCGATGCACTAGGATCCTGCCCAGATATTGGATTAGCAGGAGCATCTGCTTATGCCAAAGCTATCTCCACAAGTGCAACAGGAAAAGCATCTTCCTCAGCGTATGCAAAAGCAGTGGCGTATGCAGTTACCAAAGTACTACACTCGCACCATTTGCTGAGAAAGGCAAAGGCTTATGCAGTAGCCACGGCGATCAGTTCAGCCCTAGCAAATTATCCAGGTGCCCAAGGATATGGACCTGGATCTCGAGCAGCGGCAGCAGCTGCAGCGTCTGCTACTACAGGACCACAACGACCTCGAACACTAACAACATATGACACTAGTGCCACCGCTCAAGCATCAGCTTCAGCAGCAACATCATCACGTCCTGCAACAGTACACACCAGTGCAGAGGCCGCAGCAGCAGCAGCAGCAGCAGCAGCAGCAACAACAACAGTGTCACGTCCTGAAACGCTATCTGCCACTGCACGAGCCAAAGCAGTGTCATCAGGAACTTCACACCCCTCAGATCGTGCTGCGAGTGCAGTCGCTGCTGCAGCAGCAGGAGCCGCTGCCTACAGACGCGTCTCGGGAGAATCAGAAGAAATCGCACCTGCATTTGCAGACGAACTTCATGGCTACCTGAGAGACTCAGACGATTTCAGTCACTACTATTGTCCAGCAACAACTTCAGCCAAAGCTAGTGCCTATGCCCAGGCCATAGGCGATGCACTAGGATCCTGCCCAGATATTGGATTAGCAGGAGCATCTGCTTATGCCAAAGCTATCTCCACAAGTGCAACAGGAAAAGCATCTTCCTCAGCGTATGCAAAAGCAGTGGCGTATGCAGTTACCGAAGTACTACACTCGCACCATTTGCTGAGAAAGGCAAAGGCTTATGCAGTAGCCACGGCGATCAGTTCAGCCCTAGCAAATTATCCAGGTGCCCAAGGATATGGACCTGGATCTCGAGCAGCGGCAGCAGCTGCAGCGTCTGCTACTACAGGACCACAACGACCTCGAACACTAACAACATATGACACTAGTGCCACCGCTCAAGCATCAGCTTCAGCAGCAACATCATCACGTCCTGCAACAGTACACACCAGTGCAGAGGCCGCAGCAGCAGCAGCAGCAGCAGCAACAACAACAACAGTGTCACGTTCTGAAACGCTATCTGCCACTGCACGAGCCAAAGCAGTGTCATCAGGAACTTCACACCCCTCAGATCGTGCTGCGAGTGCAGTTGCTGCTGCAGCAGCAGGAGCCGCTGCCTACAGACGCGTCTCGGGAGAATCAGAAGAAATCGCACCTGCATTTGCAGACGAACTTCATGGCTACCTGAGAGACTCAGACGATTTCAGTCACTACTATTGTCCAGCAACAACTTCAGCCAAAGCTAGTGCCTATGCCCAGGCCATAGGCGATGCACTAGGATCCTGCCCAGATATTGGATTAGCAGGAGCATCTGCTTATGCCAAAGCTATCTCCACAAGTGCAACAGGAAAAGCATCTTCCTCAGCGTATGCAAAAGCAGTGGCGTATGCAGTTACCAAAGTACTACACTCGCACCATTTGCTGAGAAAGGCAAAGGCTTATGCAGTAGCCACGGCGATCAGTTCAGCCCTAGCAAATTATCCAGGTGCCCAAGGATATGGACCTGGATCTCGAGCAGCGGCAGCAGCTGCAGCGTCTGCTACTACAGGACCACAACGACCTCGAACACTAACAACATATGACACTAGTGCCACCGCTCAAGCATCAGCTTCAGCAGCAACATCATCACGTCCTGCAACAGTACACACCAGTGCAGAGGCCGCAGCAGCAGCAGCAGCAGCAACAACAACAGTGTCACGTCCTGAAACGCTATCTGCCACTGCACGAGCCAAAGCAGTGTCATCAGGAACTTCACACCCCTCAGATCGTGCTGCGAGTGCAGTCGCTGCTGCAGCAGCAGGAGCCGCTGCCTACAGACGCGTCTCGGGAGAATCAGAAGAAATCGCACCTGCATTTGCAGACGAACTTCATGGCTACCTGAGAGACTCAGACGATTTCAGTCACTACTATTGTCCAGCAACAACTTCAGCCAAAGCTAGTGCCTATGCCCAGGCCATAGGCGATGCACTAGGATCCTGCCCAGATATTGGATTAGCAGGAGCATCTGCTTATGCCAAAGCTATCTCCACAACTGCAACAGGAAAAGCATCTTCCTCAGCGTATGCAAAAGCAGTGGCGTATGCAGTTACCGAAGTACTACACTCGCACCATTTGCTGAGAAAGGCAAAGGCTTATGCAGTAGCCACGGCGATCAGTTCAGCCCTAGCAAATTATCCAGGAGCCCAAGGATATGGACCTGGATCTCGAGCAGCGGCAGCAGCTGCAGCGTCTGCTACTACAGGACCACAACGACCTCGAACACTAACAACATATGACACTAGTGCCACCGCTCAAGCATCAGCTTCAGCAGCAACATCATCACGTCCTGCAACAGTACACACCAGTGCAGAGGCCGCAGCAGCAGCAGCAGCAGCAGCAACAACAACAACAACAGTGTCACGTCCTGAAACGCTATCTGCCACTGCACGAGCCAAAGCAGTGTCATCAGGAACTTCACACCCCTCAGATCGTGCTGCGAGTGCAGTTGCTGCTGCAGCAGCAGGAGCCGCTGCCTACAGACGCGTCTCGGGAGAATCAGAAGAAATCGCACCTGCATTTGCAGACGAACTTCATGGCTACCTGAGAGACTCAGACGATTTCAGTCACTACTATTGTCCAGCAACAACTTCAGCCAAAGCTAGTGCCTATGCCCAGGCCATAGGCGATGCACTAGGATCCTGCCCAGATATTGGATTAGCAGGAGCATCTGCTTATGCCAAAGCTATCTCCACAAGTGCAACAGGAAAAGCATCTTCCTCAGCGTATGCAAAAGCAGTGGCGTATGCAGTTACCAAAGTACTACACTCGCACCATTTGCTGAGAAAGGCAAAGGCTTATGCAGTAGCCACGGCGATCAGTTCAGCCCTAGCAAATTATCCAGGTGCCCAAGGATATGGACCTGGATCTCGAGCAGCGGCAGCAGCTGCAGCGTCTGCTACTACAGGACCACAACGACCTCGAACACTAACAACATATGACACTAGTGCCACCGCTCAAGCATCAGCTTCAGCAGCAACATCATCACGTCCTGCAACAGTACACACCAGTGCAGAGGCCGCAGCAGCAGCAGCAGCAGCAGCAGCAGCAACAACAACAGTGTCACGTCCTGAAACGCTATCTGCCACTGCACGAGCCAAAGCAGTGTCATCAGGAACTTCACACACCTCAGATCGTGCTGCGAGTGCAGTCGCTGCTGCAGCAGCAGGAGCCGCTGCCTACAGACGCGTCTCGGGAGAATCAGAAGAAATCGCACCTGCATTTGCAGACGAACTTCATGGCTACCTGAGAGACTCAGACGATTTCAGTCACTACTATTGTCCAGCAACAACTTCAGCCAAAGCTAGTGCCTATGCCCAGGCCATAGGCGATGCACTAGGATCCTGCCCAGATATTGGATTAGCAGGAGCATCTGCTTATGCCAAAGCTATCTCCACAAGTGCAACAGGAAAAGCATCTTCCTCAGCGTATGCAAAAGCAGTGGCGTATGCAGTTACCGAAGTACTACACTCGCACCATTTGCTGAGAAAGGCAAAGGCTTATGCAGTAGCCACGGCGATCAGTTCAGCCCTAGCAAATTATCCAGGTGCCCAAGGATATGGACCTGGATCTCGAGCAGCGGCAGCAGCTGCAGCGTCTGCTACTACAGGACCACAACGACCTCGAACACTAACAACATATGACACTAGTGCCACCGCTCAAGCATCAGCTTCAGCAGCAACATCATCACGTCCTGCAACAGTACACACCAGTGCAGAGGCCGCAGCAGCAGCAGCAGCAGCAGCAACAACAACAACAGTGTCACGTTCTGAAACGCTATCTGCCACTGCACGAGCCAAAGCAGTGTCATCAGGAACTTCACACCCCTCAGATCGTGCTGCGAGTGCAGTTGCTGCTGCAGCAGCAGGAGCCGCTGCCTACAGACGCGTCTCGGGAGAATCAGAAGAAATCGCACCTGCATTTGCAGACGAACTTCATGGCTACCTGAGAGACTCAGACGATTTCAGTCACTACTATTGTCCAGCAACAACTTCAGCCAAAGCTAGTGCCTATGCCCAGGCCATAGGCGATGCACTAGGATCCTGCCCAGATATTGGATTAGCAGGAGCATCTGCTTATGCCAAAGCTATCTCCACAAGTGCAACAGGAAAAGCATCTTCCTCAGCGTATGCAAAAGCAGTGGCGTATGCAGTTACCAAAGTACTACACTCGCACCATTTGCTGAGAAAGGCCAAGGCTTATGCAGTAGCCACGGCGATCAGTTCAGCCCTAGCAAATTATCCAGGTGCCCAAGGATATGGACCTGGATCTCGAGCAGCGGCAGCAGCTGCAGCGTCTGCTACTACAGGACAACAACGACCTCGAACACTAACAACATATGACACTAGTGCCACCGCTCAAGCATCAGCTTCAGCAGCAACATCATCACGTCCTGCAACAGTACACACCAGTGCAGAGGCCGCAGCAGCAGCAGCAGCAGCAGCAGCAGCAACAACAACAGTGTCACGTCCTGAAACGCTATCTGCCACTGCACGAGCCAAAGCAGTGTCATCAGGAACTTCACATCCCTCAGATCGTGCTGCGAGTGCAGTCGCTGCTGCAGCAGCAGGAGCCGCTGCCTACAGACGCGTCTCGGGAGAATCAGAAGAAATCGCACCTGCATTTGCAGACGAACTTCATGGCTACCTGAGAGACTCAGACGATTTCAGTCACTACTATTGTCCAGCAACAACTTCAGCCAAAGCTAGTGCCTATGCCCAGGCCATAGGCGATGCACTAGGATCCTGCCCAGATATTGGATTAGCAGGAGCATCTGCTTATGCCAAAGCTATCTCCACAAGTGCAACAGGAAAAGCATCTTCCTCAGCGTATGCAAAAGCAGTGGCGTATGCAGTTACCGAAGTACTACACTCGCACCATTTGCTGAGAAAGGCAAAGGCTTATGCAGTAGCCACGGCGATCAGTTCAGCCCTAGCAAATTATCCAGGTGCCCAAGGATATGGACCTGGATCTCGAGCAGCGGCAGCAGCGGCAGCGTCTGCTACTACAGGACCACAACGACCTCGAACACTAACAAAATATGACACTAGTGCCACCGCTCAAGCATCAGCTTCAGCAGCAACATCATCACGTCCTGCAACAGTACACACCAGTGCAGAGGCCGCTGCAGCAGCAGCAGCAGCAGCAGCAACAAGAACAGTGTCACGTCCTGAAACGCTATCTGCCACTGCACGAGCCAAAGCAGTGTCATCAGGAACTTCACACCCCTCAGATCGTGCTGCGAGTGCAGTCGCTGCTGCAGCAGCAGGAGCCGCTGCCTACAGACGCGTCTCGGGAGAATCAGAAGAAATCGCACCTGCATTTGCAGACGAACTTCATGGCTACCTGAGAGACTCAGACGATTTCAGTCACTACTATTGTCCAGCAACAACTTCAGCCAAAGCTAGTGCCTATGCCCAGGCCATAGGCGATGCACTAGGATCCTGCCCAGATATTGGATTAGCAGGAGCATCTGCTTATGCCAAAGCTATCTCCACAACTGCAACAGGAAAAGCATCTTCCTCAGCGTATGCAAAAGCAGTGGCGTATGCAGTTACCGAAGTACTACACTCGCACCATTTGCTGAGAAAGGCAAAGGCTTATGCAGTAGCCACGGCGATCAGTTCAGCCCTAGCAAATTATCCAGGAGCCCAAGGATATGGACCTGGATCTCGAGCAGCGGCAGCAGCTGCAGCGTCTGCTACTACAGGACCACAACGACCTCGAACACTAACAACATATGACACTAGTGCCACCGCTCAAGCATCAGCTTCAGCAGCAACATCATCACGTCCTGCAACAGTACACACCAGTGCAGAGGCCGCAGCAGCAGCAGCAGCAGCAGCAACAACAACAACAACAGTGTCACGTCCTGAAACGCTATCTGCCACTGCACGAGCCAAAGCAGTGTCATCAGGAACTTCACACCCCTCAGATCGTGCTGCGAGTGCAGTTGCTGCTGCAGCAGCAGGAGCCGCTGCCTACAGACGCGTCTCGGGAGAATCAGAAGAAATCGCACCTGCATTTGCAGACGAACTTCATGGCTACCTGAGAGACTCAGACGATTTCAGTCACTACTATTGTCCAGCAACAACTTCAGCCAAAGCTAGTGCCTATGCCCAGGCCATAGGCGATGCACTAGGATCCTGCCCAGATATTGGATTAGCAGGAGCATCTGCTTATGCCAAAGCTATCTCCACAAGTGCAACAGGAAAAGCATCTTCCTCAGCGTATGCAAAAGCAGTGGCGTATGCAGTTACCAAAGTACTACACTCGCACCATTTGCTGAGAAAGGCAAAGGCTTATGCAGTAGCCACGGCGATCAGTTCAGCCCTAGCAAATTATCCAGGTGCCCAAGGATATGGACCTGGATCTCGAGCAGCGGCAGCAGCTGCAGCGTCTGCTACTACAGGACCACAACGACCTCGAACACTAACAACATATGACACTAGTGCCACCGCTCAAGCATCAGCTTCAGCAGCAACATCATCACGTCCTGCAACAGTACACACCAGTGCAGAGGCCGCAGCAGCAGCAGCAGCAGCAGCAGCAGCAACAACAACAGTGTCACGTCCTGAAACGCTATCTGCCACTGCACGAGCCAAAGCAGTGTCATCAGGAACTTCACACCCCTCAGATCGTGCTGCGAGTGCAGTCGCTGCTGCAGCAGCAGGAGCCGCTGCCTACAGACGCGTCTCGGGAGAATCAGAAGAAATCGCACCTGCATTTGCAGACGAACTTCATGGCTACCTGAGAGACTCAGACGATTTCAGTCACTACTATTGTCCAGCAACAACTTCAGCCAAAGCTAGTGCCTATGCCCAGGCCATAGGCGATGCACTAGGATCCTGCCCAGATATTGGATTAGCAGGAGCATCTGCTTATGCCAAAGCTATCTCCACAAGTGCAACAGGAAAAGCATCTTCCTCAGCGTATGCAAAAGCAGTGGCGTATGCAGTTACCGAAGTACTACACTCGCACCATTTGCTGAGAAAGGCAAAGGCTTATGCAGTAGCCACAGCGATCAGTTCAGCCCTAGCAAATTATCCAGGTGCCCAAGGATATGGACCTGGATCTCGAGCAGCGGCAGCAGCTGCAGCGTCTGCTACTACAGGACCACAACGACCTCGAACACTAACAACATATGACACTAGTGCCACCGCTCAAGCATCAGCTTCAGCAGCAACATCATCACGTCCTGCAACAGTACACACCAGTGCAGAGGCCGCAGCAGCAGCAGCAGCAACAACAACAACAGTGTCACGTTCTGAAACGCTATCTGCCACTGCACGAGCCAAAGCAGTGTCATCAGGAACTTCACACCCCTCAGATCGTGCTGCGAGTGCAGTTGCTGCTGCAGCAGCAGGAGCCGCTGCCTACAGACGCGTCTCGGGAGAATCAGAAGAAATCGCACCTGCATTTGCAGACGAACTTCATGGCTACCTGAGAGACTCAGACGATTTCAGTCACTACTATTGTCCAGCAACAACTTCAGCCAAAGCTAGTGCCTATGCCCAGGCCATAGGCGATGCACTAGGATCCTGCCCAGATATTGGATTAGCAGGAGCATCTGCTTATGCCAAAGCTATCTCCACAAGTGCAACAGGAAAAGCATCTTCCTCAGCGTATGCAAAAGCAGTGGCGTATGCAGTTACCAAAGTACTACACTCGCACCATTTGCTGAGAAAGGCAAAGGCTTATGCAGTAGCCACGGCGATCAGTTCAGCCCTAGCAAATTATCCAGGTGCCCAAGGATATGGACCTGGATCTCGAGCAGCGGCAGCAGCTGCAGCGTCTGCTACTACAGGACAACAACGACCTCGAACACTAACAACATATGACACTAGTGCCACCGCTCAAGCATCAGCTTCAGCAGCAACATCATCACGTCCTGCAACAGTACACACCAGTGCAGAGGCCGCAGCAGCAGCAGCAGCAGCAGCAGCAGCAACAACAACAGTGTCACGTCCTGAAACGCTATCTGCCACTGCACGAGCCAAAGCAGTGTCATCAGGAACTTCACACCCCTCAGATCGTGCTGCGAGTGCAGTCGCTGCTGCAGCAGCAGGAGCCGCTGCCTACAGACGCGTCTCGGGAGAATCAGAAGAAATCGCACCTGCATTTGCAGACGAACTTCATGGCTACCTGAGAGACTCAGACGATTTCAGTCACTACTATTGTCCAGCAACAACTTCAGCCAAAGCTAGTGCCTATGCCCAGGCCATAGGCGATGCACTAGGATCCTGCCCAGATATTGGATTAGCAGGAGCATCTGCTTATGCCAAAGCTATCTCCACAAGTGCAACAGGAAAAGCATCTTCCTCAGCGTATGCAAAAGCAGTGGCGTATGCAGTTACCGAAGTACTACACTCGCACCATTTGCTGAGAAAGGCAAAGGCTTATGCAGTAGCCACGGCGATCAGTTCAGCCCTAGCAAATTATCCAGGTGCCCAAGGATATGGACCTGGATCTCGAGCAGCGGCAGCAGCGGCAGCGTCTGCTACTACAGGACCACAACGACCTCGAACACTAACAAAATATGACACTAGTGCCACCGCTCAAGCATCAGCTTCAGCAGCAACATCATCACGTCCTGCAACAGTACACCCCAGTGCAGAGGCCGCTGCAGCAGCAGCAGCAGCAGCAGCAACAAGAACAGTGTCACGTCCTGAAACGCTATCTGCCACTGCACGAGCCAAAGCAGTGTCATCAGGAACTTCACACCCCTCAGATCGTGCTGCGAGTGCAGTCGCTGCTGCAGCAGCAGGAGCCGCTGCCTACAGACGCGTCTCGGGAGAATCAGAAGAAATCGCACCTGCATTTGCAGACGAACTTCATGGCTACCTGAGAGACTCAGACGATTTCAGTCACTACTATTGTCCAGCAACAACTTCAGCCAAAGCTAGTGCCTATGCCCAGGCCATAGGCGATGCACTAGGATCCTGCCCAGATATTGGATTAGCAGGAGCATCTGCTTATGCCAAAGCTATCTCCACAACTGCAACAGGAAAAGCATCTTCCTCAGCGTATGCAAAAGCAGTGGCGTATGCAGTTACCGAAGTACTACACTCGCACCATTTGCTGAGAAAGGCAAAGGCTTATGCAGTAGCCACGGCGATCAGTTCAGCCCTAGCAAATTATCCAGGAGCCCAAGGATATGGACCTGGATCTCGAGCAGCGGCAACAGCGGCAGCGTCTGCTACTACAGGACCACAACGACCTCGAACACTAACAACATATGACACTAGTGCCACCGCTCAAGCATCAGCTTCAGCAGCAACATCATCACGTCCTGCAACAGTACACACCAGTGCAGAGGCCGCAGCAGCAGCAGCAGCAGCAGCAGCAGCAGCAACAACAACAACAGTGTCACGTCCTGAAACGCTATCTGCCACTGCACGAGCCAAAGCAGTGTCATCAGGAACTTCACACCCCTCAGATCGTGCTGCGAGTGCAGTTGCTGCTGCAGCAGCAGGAGCCGCTGCCTACAGACGCGTCTCGGGAGAATCAGAAGAAATCGCACCTGCATTTGCAGACGAACTTCATGGCTACCTGAGAGACTCAGACGATTTCAGTCACTACTATTGTCCAGCAACAACTTCAGCAAAAGCTAGTGCCTATGCCCAGGCCATAGGCGATGCACTAGGATCCTGCCCAGATATTGGATTAGCAGGAGCATCTGCTTATGCCAAAGCTATCTCCACAAGTGCAACAGGAAAAGCATCTTCCTCAGCGTATGCAAAAGCAGTGGCGTATGCAGTTACCAAAGTACTACACTCGCACCATTTGCTGAGAAAGGCAAAGGCTTATGCAGTAGCCACGGCGATCAGTTCAGCCCTAGCAAATTATCCAGGTGCCCAAGGATATGGACCTGGATCTCGAGCAGCGGCAGCAGCGGCAGCGTCTGCTACTACAGGACCACAACGACCTCGAACACTAACAAAATATGACACTAGTGCCACCGCTCAAGCATCAGCTTCAGCAGCAACATCATCACGTCCTGCAACAGTACACACCAGTGCAGAGGCCGCTGCAGCAGCAGCAGCAGCAGCAGCAACAAGAACAGTGTCACGTCCTGAAACGCTATCTGCCACTGCACGAGCCAAAGCAGTGTCATCAGGAACTTCACACCCCTCAGATCGTGCTGCGAGTGCAGTCGCTGCTGCAGCAGCAGGAGCCGCTGCCTACAGACGCGTCTCGGGAGAATCAGAAGAAATCGCACCTGCATTTGCAGACGAACTTCATGGCTACCTGAGAGACTCAGACGATTTCAGTCACTACTATTGTCCAGCAACAACTTCAGCCAAAGCTAGTGCCTATGCCCAGGCCATAGGCGATGCACTAGGATCCTGCCCAGATATTGGATTAGCAGGAGCATCTGCTTATGCCAAAGCTATCTCCACAAGTGCAACAGGAAAAGCATCTTCCTCAGCGTATGCAAAAGCAGTGGCGTATGCAGTTACCGAAGTACTACACTCGCACCATTTGCTGAGAAAGGCAAAGGCTTATGCAGTAGCCACAGCGATCAGTTCAGCCCTAGCAAATTATCCAGGTGCCCAAGGATATGGACCTGGATCTCGAGCAGCGGCAGCAGCTGCAGCGTCTGCTACTACAGGACCACAACGACCTCGAACACTAACAACATATGACACTAGTGCCACCGCTCAAGCATCAGCTTCAGCAGCAACATCATCACGTCCTGCAACAGTACACACCAGTGCAGAGGCCGCAGCAGCAGCAGCAGCAACAACAACAACAGTGTCACGTTCTGAAACGCTATCTGCCACTGCACGAGCCAAAGCAGTGTCATCAGGAACTTCACACCCCTCAGATCGTGCTGCGAGTGCAGTTGCTGCTGCAGCAGCAGGAGCCGCTGCCTACAGACGCGTCTCGGGAGAATCAGAAGAAATCGCACCTGCATTTGCAGACGAACTTCATGGCTACCTGAGAGACTCAGACGATTTCAGTCACTACTATTGTCCAGCAACAACTTCAGCCAAAGCTAGTGCCTATGCCCAGGCCATAGGCGATGCACTAGGATCCTGCCCAGATATTGGATTAGCAGGAGCATCTGCTTATGCCAAAGCTATCTCCACAAGTGCAACAGGAAAAGCATCTTCCTCAGCGTATGCAAAAGCAGTGGCGTATGCAGTTACCAAAGTACTACACTCGCACCATTTGCTGAGAAAGGCAAAGGCTTATGCAGTAGCCACGGCGATCAGTTCAGCCCTAGCAAATTATCCAGGTGCCCAAGGATATGGACCTGGATCTCGAGCAGCGGCAGCAGCTGCAGCGTCTGCTACTACAGGACAACAACGACCTCGAACACTAACAACATATGACACTAGTGCCACCGCTCAAGCATCAGCTTCAGCAGCAACATCATCACGTCCTGCAACAGTACACACCAGTGCAGAGGCCGCAGCAGCAACAACAACAGTGTCACGTCCTGAAACGCTATCTGCCACTGCACGAGCCAAAGCAGTGTCATCAGGAACTTCACACCCCTCAGATCGTGCTGCGAGTGCAGTCGCTGCTGCAGCAGCAGGAGCCGCTGCCTACAGACGCGTCTCGGGAGAATCAGAAGAAATCGCACCTGCATTTGCAGACGAACTTCATGGCTACCTGAGAGACTCAGACGATTTCAGTCACTACTATTGTCCAGCAACAACTTCAGCCAAAGCTAGTGCCTATGCCCAGGCCATAGGCGATGCACTAGGATCCTGCCCAGATATTGGATTAGCAGGAGCATCTGCTTATGCCAAAGCTATCTCCACAAGTGCAACAGGAAAAGCATCTTCCTCAGCGTATGCAAAAGCAGTGGCGTATGCAGTTACCGAAGTACTACACTCGCACCATTTGCTGAGAAAGGCAAAGGCTTATGCAGTAGCCACGGCGATCAGTTCAGCCCTAGCAAATTATCCAGGTGCCCAAGGATATGGACCTGGATCTCGAGCAGCGGCAGCAGCGGCAGCGTCTGCTACTACAGGACCACAACGACCTCGAACACTAACAAAATATGACACTAGTGCCACCGCTCAAGCATCAGCTTCAGCAGCAACATCATCACGTCCTGCAACAGTACACACCAGTGCAGAGGCCGCTGCAGCAGCAGCAGCAGCAGCAGCAGCAACAAGAACAGTGTCACGTCCTGAAACGCTATCTGCCACTGCACGAGCCAAAGCAGTGTCATCAGGAACTTCACACCCCTCAGATCGTGCTGCGAGTGCAGTGGCTGCTGCAGCAGCAGGAGCCGCTGCCTACAGACGCGTCTCGGGAGAATCAGAAGAAATCGCACCTGCATTTGCAGACGAACTTCATGGCTACCTGAGAGACTCAGACGATTTCAGTCACTACTATTGTCCAGCAACAACTTCAGCCAAAGCTAGTGCCTATGCCCAGGCCATAGGCGATGCACTAGGATCCTGCCCAGATATTGGATTAGCAGGAGCATCTGCTTATGCCAAAGCTATCTCCACAAGTGCAACAGGAAAAGCATCTTCCTCAGCGTATGCAAAAGCAGTGGCGTATGCAGTTACCGAAGTACTACACTCGCACCATTTGCTGAGAAAGGCAAAGGCTTATGCAGTAGCCACGGCGATCAGTTCAGCCCTAGCAAATTATCCAGGTGCCCAAGGATATGGACCTGGATCTCGAGCAGCGGCAGCAGCGGCAGCGTCTGCTACTACAGGACCACAACGACCTCGAACACTAACAAAATATGACACTAGTGCCACCGCTCAAGCATCAGCTTCAGCAGCAACATCATCACGTCCTGCAACAGTACACCCCAGTGCAGAGGCCGCTGCAGCAGCAGCAGCAGCAGCAAGAACAGTGTCACGTCCTGAAACGCTATCTGCCACTGCACGAGCCAAAGCAGTGTCATCAGGAACTTCACACCCCTCAGATCGTGCTGCGAGTGCAGTCGCTGCTGCAGCAGCAGGAGCCGCTGCCTACAGACGCGTCTCGGGAGAATCAGAAGAAATCGCACCTGCATTTGCAGACGAACTTCATGGCTACCTGAGAGACTCAGACGATTTCAGTCACTACTATTGTCCAGCAACAACTTCAGCCAAAGCTAGTGCCTATGCCCAGGCCATAGGCGATGCACTAGGATCCTGCCCAGATATTGGATTAGCAGGAGCATCTGCTTATGCCAAAGCTATCTCCACAACTGCAACAGGAAAAGCATCTTCCTCAGCGTATGCAAAAGCAGTGGCGTATGCAGTTACCGAAGTACTACACTCGCACCATTTGCTGAGAAAGGCAAAGGCTTATGCAGTAGCCACGGCGATCAGTTCAGCCCTAGCAAATTATCCAGGAGCCCAAGGATATGGACCTGGATCTCGAGCAGCGGCAGCAGCGGCAGCGTCTGCTACTACAGGACCACAACGACCTCGAACACTAACAACATATGACACTAGTGCCACCGCTCAAGCATCAGCTTCAGCAGCAACATCATCACGTCCTGCAACAGTACACACCAGTGCAGAGGCCGCAGCAGCAGCAGCAGCAGCAACAACAACAACAGTGTCACGTCCTGAAACGCTATCTGCCACTGCACGAGCCAAAGCAGTGTCATCAGGAACTTCACACCCCTCAGATCGTGCTGCGAGTGCAGTTGCTGCTGCAGCAGCAGGAGCCGCTGCCTACAGACGCGTCTCGGGAGAATCAGAAGAAATCGCACCTGCATTTGCAGACGAACTTCATGGCTACCTGAGAGACTCAGACGATTTCAGTCACTACTATTGTCCAGCAACAACTTCAGCCAAAGCTAGTGCCTATGCCCAGGCCATAGGCGATGCACTAGGATCCTGCCCAGATATTGGATTAGCAGGAGCATCTGCTTATGCCAAAGCTATCTCCACAAGTGCAACAGGAAAAGCATCTTCCTCAGCGTATGCAAAAGCAGTGGCGTATGCAGTTACCGAAGTACTACACTCGCACCATTTGCTGAGAAAGGCAAAGGCTTATGCAGTAGCCACGGCGATCAGTTCAGCCCTAGCAAATTATCCAGGAGCCCAAGGATATGGACCTGGATCTCGAGCAGCGGCAGCGTCTGCTACTACAGGACCACAACGACCTCGAACACTAACAACATATGACACTAGTGCCACCGCTCAAGCATCAGCTTCAGCAGCAACATCATCACGTCCTGCGACAGTACACACCAGTGCAGAGGCCGCAGCAGCAGCAGCAGCAGCAACAACAACAACAGTGTCACGTCCTGAAACGCTATCTGCCACTGCACGAGCCAAAGCAGTGTCATCAGGAACTTCACACCCCTCAGATCGTGCTGCGAGTGCAGTCGCTGCTGCAGCAGCAGGAGCCGCTGCCTACAGACGCGTCTCGGGAGAATCAGAAGAAATCGCACCTGCATTTGCAGACGAACTTCATGGCTACCTGAGAGACTCAGACGATTTCAGTCACTACTATTGTCCAGCAACAACTTCAGCCAAAGCTAGTGCCTATGCCCAGGCCATAGGCGATGCACTAGGATCCTGCCCAGATATTGGATTAGCAGGAGCATCTGCTTATGCCAAAGCTATCTCCACAACTGCAACAGGAAAAGCATCTTCCTCAGCGTATGCAAAAGCAGTGGCGTATGCAGTTACCGAAGTACTACACTCGCACCATTTGCTGAGAAAGGCAAAGGCTTATGCAGTAGCCACGGCGATCAGTTCAGCCCTAGCAAATTATCCAGGAGCCCAAGGATATGGACCTGGATCTCGAGCAGCGGCAGCAGCTGCAGCGTCTGCTACTACAGGACCACAACGACCTCGAACACTAACAACATATGACACTAGTGCCACCGCTCAAGCATCAGCTTCAGCAGCAACATCATCACGTCCTGCAACAGTACACACCAGTGCAGAGGCCGCAGCAGCAGCAGCAGCAGCAGCAACAACAACAACAGTGTCACGTCCTGAAACGCTATCTGCCACTGCACGAGCCAAAGCAGTGTCATCAGGAACTTCACACCCCTCAGATCGTGCTGCGAGTGCAGTTGCTGCTGCAGCAGCAGGAGCCGCTGCCTACAGACGCGTCTCGGGAGAATCAGAAGAAATCGCACCTGCATTTGCAGACGAACTTCATGGCTACCTGAGAGACTCAGACGATTTCAGTCACTACTATTGTCCAGCAACAACTTCAGCCAAAGCTAGTGCCTATGCCCAGGCCATAGGCGATGCACTAGGATCCTGCCCAGATATTGGATTAGCAGGAGCATCTGCTTATGCCAAAGCTATCTCCACAAGTGCAACAGGAAAAGCATCTTCCTCAGCGTATGCAAAAGCAGTGGCGTATGCAGTTACCAAAGTACTACACTCGCACCATTTGCTGAGAAAGGCAAAGGCTTATGCAGTAGCCACGGCGATCAGTTCAGCCCTAGCAAATTATCCAGGTGCCCAAGGATATGGACCTGGATCTCGAGCAGCGGCAGCAGCTGCAGCGTCTGCTTCTACAGGACCACAACGACCTCGAACACTAACAACATATGACACTAGTGCCACCGCTCAAGCATCAGCTTCAGCAGCAACATCATCACGTCCTGCAACAGTACACACCAGTGCAGAGGCTGCAGCAGCAGCAGCAGCAACAACAACAGTGTCACGTCCTGAAACGCTATCTGCCACTGCACGAGCCAAAGCAGTGTCATCAGGAACTTCACACCCCTCAGATCGTGCTGCGAGTGCAGTCGCTGCTGCAGCAGCAGGAGCCGCTGCCTACAGACGCGTCTCGGGAGAATCAGAAGAAATCGCACCTGCATTTGCAGACGAACTTCATGGCTACCTGAGAGACTCAGACGATTTCAGTCACTACTATTGTCCAGCAACAACTTCAGCCAAAGCTAGTGCCTATGCCCAGGCCATAGGCGATGCACTAGGATCCTGCCCAGATATTGGATTAGCAGGAGCATCTGCTTATGCCAAAGCTATCTCCACAAGTGCAACAGGAAAAGCATCTTCCTCAGCGTATGCAAAAGCAGTGGCGTATGCAGTTACCGAAGTACTACACTCGCACCATTTGCTGAGAAAGGCAAAGGCTTATGCAGTAGCCACGGCGATCAGTTCAGCCCTAGCAAATTATCCAGGAGCCCAAGGATATGGACCTGGATCTCGAGCAGCGGCAGCAGCTGCAGCGTCTGCTACTACAGGACCACAACGACCTCGAACACTAACAACATATGACACTAGTGCCACCGCTCAAGCATCAGCTTCAGCAGCAACATCATCACGTCCTGCAACAGTACACACCAGTGCAGAGGCCGCAGCAGCAGCAGCAACAACAACAACAGTGTCACGTCCTGAAACGCTATCTGCCACTGCACGAGCCAAAGCAGTGTCATCAGGAACTTCACACCCCTCAGATCGTGCTGCGAGTGCAGTTGCTGCTGCAGCAGCAGGAGCCGCTGCCTACAGACGCGTCTCGGGAGAATCAGAAGAAATCGCACCTGCATTTGCAGACGAACTTCATGGCTACCTGAGAGACTCAGACGATTTCAGTCACTACTATTGTCCAGCAACAACTTCAGCCAAAGCTAGTGCCTATGCCCAGGCCATAGGCGATGCACTAGGATCCTGCCCAGATATTGGATTAGCAGGAGCATCTGCTTATGCCAAAGCTATCTCCACAAGTGCAACAGGAAAAGCATCTTCCTCAGCGTATGCAAAAGCAGTGGCGTATGCAGTTACCAAAGTACTACACTCGCACCATTTGCTGAGAAAGGCAAAGGCTTATGCAGTAGCCACAGCGATCAGTTCAGCCCTAGCAAATTATCCAGGTGCCCAAGGATATGGACCTGGATCTCGAGCAGCGGCAGCAGCTGCAGCGTCTGCTACTACAGGACCACAACGACCTCGAACACTAACAACATATGACACTAGTGCCACCGCTCAAGCATCAGCTTCAGCAGCAACATCATCACGTCCTGCAACAGTACACACCAGTGCAGAGGCCGCAGCAGCAGCAGCAGCAACAACAACAACAGTGTCACGTTCTGAAACGCTATCTGCCACTGCACGAGCCAAAGCAGTGTCATCAGGAACTTCACACCCCTCAGATCGTGCTGCGAGTGCAGTTGCTGCTGCAGCAGCAGGAGCCGCTGCCTACAGACGCGTCTCGGGAGAATCAGAAGAAATCGCACCTGCATTTGCAGACGAACTTCATGGCTACCTGAGAGACTCAGACGATTTCAGTCACTACTATTGTCCAGCAACAACTTCAGCCAAAGCTAGTGCCTATGCCCAGGCCATAGGCGATGCACTAGGATCCTGCCCAGATATTGGATTAGCAGGAGCATCTGCTTATGCCAAAGCTATCTCCACAAGTGCAACAGGAAAAGCATCTTCCTCAGCGTATGCAAAAGCAGTGGCGTATGCAGTTACCAAAGTACTACACTCGCACCATTTGCTGAGAAAGGCAAAGGCTTATGCAGTAGCCACGGCGATCAGTTCAGCCCTAGCAAATTATCCAGGTGCCCAAGGATATGGACCTGGATCTCGAGCAGCGGCAGCAGCTGCAGCGTCTGCTACTACAGGACAACAACGACCTCGAACACTAACAACATATGACACTAGTGCCACCGCTCAAGCATCAGCTTCAGCAGCAACATCATCACGTCCTGCAACAGTACACACCAGTGCAGAGGCCGCAGCAGCAGCAGCAGCAGCAGCAGCAGCAACAACAACAGTGTCACGTCCTGAAACGCTATCTGCCACTGCACGAGCCAAAGCAGTGTCATCAGGAACTTCACACCCCTCAGATCGTGCTGCGAGTGCAGTCGCTGCTGCAGCAGCAGGAGCCGCTGCCTACAGACGCGTCTCGGGAGAATCAGAAGAAATCGCACCTGCATTTGCAGACGAACTTCATGGCTACCTGAGAGACTCAGACGATTTCAGTCACTACTATTGTCCAGCAACAACTTCAGCCAAAGCTAGTGCCTATGCCCAGGCCATAGGCGATGCACTAGGATCCTGCCCAGATATTGGATTAGCAGGAGCATCTGCTTATGCCAAAGCTATCTCCACAAGTGCAACAGGAAAAGCATCTTCCTCAGCGTATGCAAAAGCAGTGGCGTATGCAGTTACCGAAGTACTACACTCGCACCATTTGCTGAGAAAGGCAAAGGCTTATGCAGTAGCCACGGCGATCAGTTCAGCCCTAGCAAATTATCCAGGAGCCCAAGGATATGGACCTGGATCTCGAGCAGCGGCAGCAGCTGCAGCGTCTGCTACTACAGGACCACAACGACCTCGAACACTAACAACATATGACACTAGTGCCACCGCTCAAGCATCAGCTTCAGCAGCAACATCATCACGTCCTGCAACAGTACACACCAGTGCAGAGGCCGCAGCAGCAGCAGCAGCAGCAGCAACAACAACAACAGTGTCACGTCCTGAAACGCTATCTGTCACTGCACGAGCCAAAGCAGTGTCATCAGGAACTTCACACCCCTCAGATCGTGCTGCGAGTGCAGTTGCTGCTGCAGCAGCAGGAGCCGCTGCCTACAGACGCGTCTCGGGAGAATCAGAAGAAATCGCACCTGCATTTGCAGACGAACTTCATGGCTACCTGAGAGACTCAGACGATTTCAGTCACTACTATTGTCCAGCAACAACTTCAGCCAAAGCTAGTGCCTATGCCCAGGCCATAGGCGATGCACTAGGATCCTGCCCAGATATTGGATTAGCAGGAGCATCTGCTTATGCCAAAGCTATCTCCACAAGTGCAACAGGAAAAGCATCTTCCTCAGCGTATGCAAAAGCAGTGGCGTATGCAGTTACCAAAGTACTACACTCGCACCATTTGCTGAGAAAGGCAAAGGCTTATGCAGTAGCCACGGCGATCAGTTCAGCCCTAGCAAATCATCCAGGTGCCCAAGGATATGGACCTGGATCTCGAGCAGCGGCAGCAGCTGCAGCGTCTGCTACTACAGGACCACAACGACCTCGAACACTAACAACAGATGACACTAGTGTCACCGCTCAAGCATTGGCTTCAGCAGCAGCAACATCATCACGTCCTGCAACAGTACACCCCAGCGCAGAGGCCGCAGCAGCAGCAGCAGCAACAACATCAGTGTCACGTCCTCAAACGCTATCTGCCACTGCACGAGCCAAAGCACTGTCATCACGACCTTCACACCCCTCAGATCGTGCTGCGAGTGCAGTCGCTGCTGCATCTTCAGCAGCTTCAACAGGGGCAACATTTTTACGTCCTGCAACAATATCTTCCACCGCGCAAGCCACAGCTGCAACACGAGTTTCCGTAACGGCACCTGAAGGAAACGTTTTGCCTAATATAAATCCAAATTTGCTTTCAGATGTATCTTATTTGAATTCGGGTATTCTCTCTGCCCTGTCATCTGACGAATCAGGCTTGAATTTCAATTTACTCTCCGAAACGTTGCAGTCTTCATATGTTTCGATTTCATCTCGAAATAAAGAGGCGTCATCTGAAACTATTCTAATTCAGTTTCTCTTTTCTATTGTTGTTGCTCTTCTTCAACTTCTGGGTGGATCAAAATTCAGTCAAATGTCATCATTGTCTGCTAGTACTATAGTAAATAATCTTTCACAGTGTTTTGATTATCTTCATTAGCTAAAAAATTTCAATATTTCTTGTAATATTTATTTTTCATGCACTCTCTGATATATTTTCTTCTGCAGGAAATGCAAATTTAATGTATTAAATTCGTGCTTCGAGATGTGAAAAATAAAATTTAGTAATCTTCTTTGAAATCTCTTATTGTTTATCTCTTATTTGTTTAATACTCTTCATGACGTAGTTTTTGATTAATAAATTTTTCTTCGTTATATAATATTTCGAAAAATCATTCTGCTGATAGTCAAAGTAATACACTTACTTACTATTCTATTTTGAATAATATAAAAAATCATAAACGCTTTCTAAAATCCAGAATCCTGTTAGTTCCTAAAAGGTCATGGAATGAAATATGTAAAAATATCATTTCTTACTAAAATCACGATTAAAAAGTGAGTAATAAAAGGAAAAATACATTGGTTTTAGAGGCATTTTTACGAATTAATATTTCACATTTTAAGTTATAACAGTGTAAAAGGTTTGCTTTTCTTTTGCTGTAAAATATTCACTGTGAAATTGAGGTGCTTCTTGTATGCTATTTTCAATCATGTGCTTGAAATTAAGTAGTATATTTCCTCCCACGTACGGTTACCGTATCTGAACTCAACTTTTAATTCCTCTTTAACTGTTACCCAATATATCCTATTATTTCAAATGCAATTAACATTTGCAATTCGTTTATTGTAAACCTTTGAAATCAAATAAACTGATGTTCATACTGTCTTTGACCCGTATTTATTTTAGTTCATTTAATATTTTTGATATACTGCATCCGAGGTAAGGGCGGTCCTATGAAACACATTTTATGGGGGCGCAGACAGTTAATATCTCTTAAAAGCAGAGCTCATTTGATTTGCGCAATGATTTTGTCCACTCACCTAGCCTTTGGGGTAGAAAACCCCCACAACCTACTCTTGAGACCACCAGTGACCTCTTAAAATAGGCTTATGTTAAAATTTACTGCAGAATAATTTGAAACATGATGTAGGGCTTTCTCATTGTCGGATCTAAGGGACTAAAGGAGGCCACTCAGAATGCTAGTAACGGTAATAGAGAAGAAAAATGATTAAACTTATTGATATTTCATGCACTTTTCAAGAAATTTTTAAAGGCTTGCAAAATAGAGGGAGAGATGTTATACTGCATTCGAAATCCAGTCTCTTCCTCCTTTCCCCTCTCTTTTCATTTTTCCACCTCGATTGCGTTTCTTGATCTCTCTCTCTCCCCTCCATTTCTTTCTAGATCCGGGTCTACTTTTGCTAATTATAACATAGGTTTTTGCATTTTGCCGTGTTAAAAAGATCGGTTGGAAAAGAAGCCATTTTTTATTTTCTAGTTGAATAGAAAAACTGAAGAGGCTCCTATGATAACGTTTCCACAGATTTCAGGCATTTGGTGGACTTTTCGAACTAAATATTCCAAAAAAGATATATATATAGTGTTCCAACAGAACAATTTCCAGACCACTGGATCTGCAAATTCATTAAGGAGAGTGGGTTGGGTTGTTTTACCTCTGAGCGGCACTTTTTTCCACACCATGGGCTAAATGGCCAGGTCACATGGACCCCAAAGGCTCAGAGAAGGTTGGGGGAGGGGACCCACTGGAACAGCTGTTGGGAGAGAGATGGTAGCCTCCCGTCAAGGCCATCCAGCGTGTTCTTTAACGTGCACAGGGTATGGCTCTCCCGCACACGGGGCCACGGCTTAACGTTCCATCCGACGGACGGCGGCCTTTCCAAGCCCATCGGTGTCCCCTACTGACCGTGGGCAGGGCGGGGAATTTTGCGGAGATAAATCTCAACGCTGACCCAGCTGGGACTCGAACCTGGGAACTACAGATTACGAGCCTGGCGCGCTACCGGCTGAACCACCTCCGCCACAGGTGACAAGGACCCGAAGGCTCAGAGATGGTTGGGAGAGGGGACCCACTGGAACAGCTGTTGGGAGACAGATGGTAGCCTCCCGTCAAGGCCATCCAGCGTGTTCTTTAACGTGCACAGGGTATGGCTCTCCCGCACACGGAGCCACGGCTTAACATCCCATCCGACGGACGGCGGCCTTTCCAAGCCCATCGGTGTCCCCTACTGACCGTGGGCAGGGCGGGGAATTTTGCGGAGATAAATCTCAACGCTGACCCAGCTGGGACTCGAACCTGGGAACTACAGATTACGAGCCTGGCGCGCTATCGACTGAGCTACCCCCGCCCCTTAAGGAAAGTGATGAGCGATTTTTGCACAATGACCCATCTATGATATCTCATCCTATTAACTTCCCTGGGTTTCAACCATACTTGAGTTAAAATAAATAGGCTAATATCTTAAAATAAATAGGATAATATCTTAAAATCTTAATTACTATCCGAGTTGTTTTATTATTGATTTAGTAAATCAAAATAGCTTTTCGATCGATGAATACAGGATAGTAGGGATGTTAGTCACTTCTTGTAGTAATATGTGAAGTAAGTACTTTCCTATCGCTATTTTGATTTACTAAAATAATAATAAAACAGCTCGGATAGTGATTAAGTTTTTAATTTAACTCAGCCGTGCTAAATCTGTTTTATGGAACACAAAGATTTGTTTAGTTTAGAAGTTTAGATTCATTTTCAAAACCTTTGACTTAGGCAGAGAAGGTTTTTGGGTTAAATTGGAAGTTTTACGCAATAATGTAGCTATTAATTATATGTTTATGACAAATCTATCTTCATTATAATTGCATTTAATGTTATGCCAGTGAAATGTATTTGCCTTAATTTCATTTTGAATTGCAATGTACATCTTTTCTAATTTCAATTGCTGGGAGTAATCACTGACTGAAGATAACTGGCTTTAGTCTTTTTTTAACATTGTTCCCTCATGATGTCTTGTATGCTATTCACTACACAAGATATCATGATGGAGTTTGAAGTCTGTTCATGGAGAAATATATTAGAGCGGGTGATACTTGATAACACTAAATATTCTGTGCAAGAACGCATGAAGATTTTTTTTTCAGGGAGGAGGAGAATACATTGCGCTGCAATTCCAAAAAAAAATCGCGAATAGACGTATGGATCGGTAGTAAAGAATCAGAGGATGTGTCCTGTAGACACGGAACTCATGAAATAATAAGCTGAAAAAAATTGGTTTTGTCGTGTGTGGGACTCGAACCTACGTCTCCTGGGAATATGCCAGTTACGGGTTGGGTTGTTTTACCTCTGAGCGGCACTTTTTTGCACACCATGGGCTAAATGGCCAGGTCAATGGACCCCGAAGGCTCAGAGAAGGTTGGGGGAGGGGACCCACTGGAACAGCTGTTGGGAGACAGATGGTAGCCTCCCGTCAAGTCCATCCAGCGTGTTCTTTAACGTGCACAGGGTATGGCTCTCCCACACACGGGGCCAGGGCTTAACGTCCCATCCGACGGACGGCGGCCTTTCCAAGCCCATCGGTGTCCCCTAGTGACCGTGTGCAGGGCGGAGAGTTTTGCGGAGATAAATCTCAACGCTGACCCAGCTGGGACTCGAACCTGGGAACTACAGATTACGAACCTGGCGCGCTACCGACTGAGCCACCCCCGCCCCTGCCAGTTACGTTAACCACTACACCATCATCTATTGATTTAAGGCCATGCATGTGAGTGACAAATATTAAACTCCGTCTCTATGTGACAACACAGTTGTCCATTTCCCGATAGATGGCGCCATTGTGCGAAACAAATAAAAATGCAGGAAAGTTTATGAGTGACATCAGCTGAAGAAAAACGTTACTCGATGATGGTGTAATGGTTAGTATAACTGTCATGTTTCCAGGTGACGTGGGTTCGAATACCATTCGCAGCAAAACCAATTCTTTTCAGCGTATTATTTCATGAGTTACACGTATGGAACTTTCCATAAGCCACTCCATTGAACACTCTAACACTCATTGTGTTATTGACATGGAAAAATTCTGGCAGCTTTGCAATGGTATGGGACGCATTTTCGTGACAAGATTATCCTTTCATGTTACTATAAGAGAAAGTTGATTCAGTACTTTAGAGTAGATTTTGAGCCATCTTTAGCATCCGAAATTCATTTCATCCTTTTTGAGAATTGTTTTGAGAGGTTGCGAGGTTGTCGAGTTTGCTGTTGTCAAGTGATAATGCTCCTTTGCAGATGTCCTATATAGTAATGAAATGTTTACAGGAACATTTATGCAACGTTAATTTTCTTTTAATGGTCCTCCTAATCTCCAGATCAAAAACTAATTGAGCATTTAGGAGACTGTCTGGAAAGGCACCTATGAAAACTTCTGTACCTTTTTCCGATGGTGGACCTTCCAATAAAAAAATAGTGCGATATTCCAAAGGAATCATTAAACAATACCATAGCCTATTCGTGATATATATCCAATACCTTATTAAATAATGTTTGTGTTAAATTTTTCTATGTATATATAATTATATTTATATTGTACATATCTACTTTCAATGTACCATTCTATACCTACTTTATTAAAATAAACTTCAATATGCTATACAATAATTTTATTGTGCACAGAAATTCTATTGCACAATAGAAAAAGTGCAATAATTGTGACATACGCACGATCAGCGGTGGATCATGAGTTTGTAAACAGGTAGAGTCATTATACACTCTTCATCAAAAAATTATCCACCCAAAAGTAGTAGAGCTACGTTTATACAAATTGGTGTGGAAGTGGGAACAGTAATATATACAAATGAAAGCAAAGTCTCGGGTCTAGCAATTTCACAGATGATACTGATTCCGTTAGTTGTAGGGAAGGTTATCTTTGGTGAAAGGTGAAGAGTGGAGATTAAAGAAAAGGAACCTGACCTGTAAATCTGTCTACCATCGAAGGATAATGCCAATTGTACATCGCAAATCGATATTTAATCAACTCAGATTGAACGAGATCAGATCAGAGGTGTATGAGAAGCAAGATGGTCTAAGGGACGAATTGCAGCACATTTGGGACGTGGTGAGCAAACATTTGACTGTAGCTGGCAGCAATGGACATGGGAAGGAGTTTCACGTCGTAATTCAGGATCAGGTCATCCTCAAGTGACTACGAACCTGGATGATCGGCAGATGCTCCAGATAGATCTCAGAAACTTCAATGATCGCCAGATATCTAATAACAGAACTACTGATGGAGTTCCACTGATATCTGTCAGTACCATTCATCGAGGCCTGAATGAATCTGGTATGTGAGGGTGGTGCTCTCTCCCCTGCATAATGCTCACTAGAAGCCGCAGGTAGGCTAGATTCAGAGGCGTACCGGAAAATCTCTCCCCCCCCCCCCCGCAAGAAATGTCTCGGTGGCAGTTTTTTTTTTTTAATGTTCACCATCATATATTAGAATTTAAATTTTTTGAAAACGTACATAATAATTATCTCACATATTTTGGATTTCGTGATTCATAATTCACTAATTTAAAATAAATCAGAAGCGGTCAGCGGGGGGAGGGGTAGCAAGGGGCCATGCCTCCAGCCTTTGCCAATGATAGTATGCGTAATAGGGGCCAAAATGTATTAAATATATGCACATTTTTTATGTTTTTTTTTAACTTCTGAAACGAAGGAGAAAGGTTATGCTGCAATGGAAATCCGATCTCTTTACACCTATCTTCCCCCCCCCCTCTCTCTCTCTCTCCTTTTTTTGGGGCGGAGGTGGCTCAGTCGGTAGCGCGCCAGGCTCGTAATCTGTAGTTCCCAGGTTCGAGTCCCAGCTGGGTCAGCGTTGAGAATTATCTCCGCAAAATTCCCCGCCCTGCCCACGTTCAGTAGGGGACACCGATGGGCTTGGAAAGGCCGCCGTCCGTCGGATGGGACGTTAATCCGTGGCCTCGTGTGCGGGAGAGCTATACCCTGTGCACGTTAAAGAACACGCTGGATGGCCTTGACGGGAGGCTACCATCTGTCTCCCAACAGCTGTTCCAGTGGGTTCCCTCCCCCAACCTTGTCTGAGCCTTCGGGGTCCATGTGACCTGGCCATTTAGCCCATGGTGTGCAAAAAAAGTGCCGCTCAGAGGTAAAACAACCCAACCCAACTCTCTCCTTTTATTTATTTCTAGATCCGGCCTTGGAATGAATAATTGAATTTCATAGATTAATTTCATAAAATATTGCTAAAGTTGTTTTCAAACGAGCATAAACAAAATTTATATTAAAATGCTTGCATAGTTTCAACTGAATTATTTTGAATATGATTCATTTTTCCCTCCGTCGCAAAACTAAAAGAATAATATATCGCCTCTGGCGAATATGGGATGCTTGTTTTCAGAAAAAAAGGAATTTTTCATTTTCAGAATTTTGTAACCATTAACAGTAGTAATTCGTAGTAAGAGGTGACTGGAAAATGTAAATAGTAATATATTATTTGCCCTTATAACACGCAAAAAGCATCTCATTTATCTCTTAAAATGAAAAAGCTGGATTTTTCTTACTCTTGTGGTTAGCGCGCTTGGCTACTGATCTAAGAGACCTGGTTTCGAGCCCCGGGTAAGGCATGGATGTTTGTTTTGTCTTTCTGCTGAGGTTTCGCTATCCTCTCAGACTTTCTACTATGGCCTATAAACTGACAGGCTTCTGTCAGACCTCTGTGGCAAGCTGCTGCTTGAGGAGGGTATTTTTATTATGTTAATAACTACACCAAGAACAATTGTTTTGCCAAATGATCAAAATTGTTCTGTTGGGTATCATGTGAAATTCATGTTGGGTATCATGTGCTTGACAAAATTCCTGTCTAAGTGCCAGTGTAATATGATGAAATTTCATGTGCTATTACAAATGAATTAAAACCTTCTGCTATGGGTAATTTTTTATCACGAGTGTCACACCTCGTACTGATGTTACCCTAATATCATGTATCTACTCAGTGAACACAACTCAAACGAGCATTTCTTACACTACTAGGGGCGGGGGTGGCTCAATCGGTAGCGCGCCAGGCTCGTAATCTGTAGTTCCCAGGTTCGAGTCCCAGCTGGGTCAGCGTTGAGATTTATCTCCGCAAAAATCCCCGCCCTGCCCACGGTCAGTAGGGGACACCGATGGGCTTGGAAAGGCCGCCGTCCGTCGGATGGGACGTTAAGCCGTGGCGCTGTGTGCGGGAGATTCATACCCTGTGCACGTTAAAGAACACACTGGATGGCCTTGACGGGAGGCTACCATCTGTCTCCCAACAGCTGTTCCAGTGGGTCCCCTCTCCCAACCTTCTCTGAGCCTTCGGGGTCCTTGTGACCTGGCCATTTAGCCCATGGTGTGCAAAAAAGTGCCGCTCAGAGGTAAAACAACCCAACCCAATCTTACACTACTACCTTTTAGCACATCGCTTTGCATCAAATGCACGAAATTCCTTCTGTTATGGGTAATTTTTTATCAGGAATGTGTATAGAGAGAGAAGCCAAGTAGGCGGAAAAGGGGGAGATCAGTCTTCCCCTACACAATAATACCAGGAATGAGACAATCAACAAAACCAACTCGATTGCAGTAATAAAACTTCGAACAGAGGCAAAGGTTCCCTGGAGCAAAAAAAATTACTCCTCAGACAACTCTACACATAATTTCAGTAAAAAATTCTTGAATTATTTCAGTTATTTATTATGTGTTATTGCATTTATTTATTAATATTTATTTAATAAATGAAATGAACATTTACAATTAATTTGTATTTTAAAAAATTAGCCTAATCAGCAGTAAAGCACTTGCTTAATGACGCCAGCATTCAAGTTTGTATTTTGCCTATTTAAGTGTCAACAATTTTTTTTAATCTTATAAAGAATAAAAAAGACGTTGCAAATAACCGTGATTCAAGAGCAGTTGAACGAATTCCTCTGTCTTGCCAATCGAATATAAAGAGTGTGGATTGTGAGGATACAGGCATATTACCGGACTTATTGGAACACTGCCAGTGCGAATGGAAAATTCTATTTCAAGTTGCATAATTTTCTCCTACAGAAAAATGACACAGGAAAATATATAGATTTCAATCAGATTTATCCTAATCTCGATTTCGAATAATTTTCGTTTAATATTGAAAGGTTTATTCGAAGCTGAAATGCCAAATGACTCTCATATTAGATTTTAGGGGACCCACTGAGAATTATTAGGTTCATTCTAAATAATCTTTGGAAACCGATGGAAAATAGAAATCATTACACATGCTCCTAAAATTGCATTTAGTTTAGTAATCGAAATGAAAAGCAGTAAACCTTTGTAATGAGACTTTTGAAGCAAAATATCGCAGAAAATAAATGGAAATTCTTAATGAAAATTTTCCAAATCTGATTTTTTTCTGATTTTCGTCAAATAGTTTTCAATTTTTCACCAGTGTAGACCTGAAGTTGCAATGGACGTAACTGATGCTGCTATGTTAGCGGGTATAAGTGCTGCATTTTTAGTGCTGAAAAAAGAGAGAAAAAGACGTAAAAAAATACCGGCGATCGATATGGATTATTTTAAAACGATCGATTATTTTAAAACGCGGAATTTTCGAATAATGAAGGAATTGGAATTAAATGAAAACGTTCTTCTTAAAAACTCTAAGCGAATGTATAGAACAAATTTCTACATGCTTTTGGGAATGGTGAAGCCGAAGATCGAACAAAAAAATATACTCTTTTCAGAGAAGCAATAGAAGCTGAAGTGAAATTAGCGATCACACTTAGATATTTGGCTACCGTTGATTCATTCATGTCTCTGATGAATATTTAAACCTATAATCTGATGAATTATTTAATTTTTTATTTATTTAAATTAATTTATATCTTTGATGAATTATTTAACCTATAATCTTCAATAAAGGCTAATGTTTGTTCTGATGACATGGTAAACAAAAAACAGCTCAATAATTACAAAAACGGAACAAACCTTCCAGACAAACTACGAAGTTGCACGGAATGTTGAACAAAAATCCACTACTGGTGGAAGCACGTGCGCTACTGCATGCGTCACTGAAAACGGCGCCGTTCAACTGATTTGAGGCATGCCTCACGTACGCTAGACGCGTGCTTCTAGCGCACGTAAAACGCAGGGGAGGCTCAGTTGGGAGCGTGCCAGGCTCGTAACCTGCAATTATCAGGTTCGAGTTCCAGCTGGGCAAGTGTAGAGATTTTTCTCTGCCAAACTTTCCGCCCTGCCTACAGTGAATAGGGGTCACTGTTGGGCTTCAAAAGCCGCCGTCCGTCGGATGGGACGTTAAGCCGTGGTTCCGTGTGTGGGAGAGACACACCCACGCACGTTAAAGAACACGCTGAATGGCCTTGACGGGAGGCTGACACCCTTTTCCCAACAGCTGTCCAGTGAATCCGCTCACCCAACCATTCATGAAACCACGAGAGCTTCGAATTTGGACATCTGTCCCAAATAATTGATATTTAAGTAGCGAATATCATGTTTTTAAAATTAAAAGAGCTCGAATTTACTCCTTAAACAATGGTAGACTTTCGGCTCAATTCACGTCCAGAGTGGCAGTAACAATTAGACCACAATGCTGCCTGTCCATATTGGCAATAAATCATCGGCACGGTTCAAAATTCGAAAGTTCGATAACTAGATATATGAATGAACTGACTGATAGATAATATTAAACTAATTTAGACGAAAGGTACAGTCGCTCAGAAAAGTATCCGAACACTATGGTTGATTGCAAAATTCAGAAAAAATATCTGGCATTGATTTTTTTAGAAATTAGTCATCTGGCAACCCTTCGTGTCACGTGACACGAAGGTTGCCAGATGACTAATTTCTAAAAAAAATCAATGCCAGATATTTTTTCTGAATTTTGCAATCAACCTTAGTGTTCGGATACTTTTTTGAGCGACTGTACTCTCCCAGCTGCCCTGCAGCCTTAATGTCAGCGTTCCGTTAGGCATCAACCAGCACACAGGGCTCAAAATTCGAAAGTTCAAAATTACAGAATGCAACGAATCAAAGATTTCGATAATACTAAAGTAATGTAAATGACAGGTACTCTCTCAACCAGCACACAAAGGTAGCTTTTGGTGCCATCCATAAGATGTAGTACTGTCCTGTATAGTGGAACGTCGGATGGCATCATTCAATCATATTCAAGCACGTTAAAGGCACAAGTGTGGACATGCCTATGATCGTTATCTTCACCCAGGGGAAGAATGTAGGCTATGTGCAAACTCGCCTGGATCAATCAAAATTGGGTGGACGGGTTTGAATTTCTCAAAATCCCCGTAGAATAAAGGCAGGAAATTTAAAGCGTAATTAACATTAAAGCTTGATATTTATTGAAATAACTGTTACCACTAATAAATCTGAAAAAAAGGAATACATCAAACTAAACTAATATCTTATTTCGCGTGATTAAAGATTAACAGTTGAGTTATTCAAAATAACTATTGCCACCATTAAATTTGAAATAATGAATGCATCAAACTAATTTCTTTCTGAATTCGCGTGATAAATTCATTGTTTAGTTTGTTGGGTCAAGAGCGCGAGCGTCCGTGGACAGAGAAGTCGTTCTAATTAAGTATGTGCAGTACACGAGATTCTTTGTTGAAGTTACAGCTTCAAAACCTAAATGCGTATCGGAAGTAAAAATCATTAATTAATTTGAAAAATGTGCCAAGGCTAATAAAAGTATATACAAATAATTAATAAATGTTTTAAATATTATGTTGAGTAATAAATCATCATCATCATCCTCAAGCAGCCATGGGCTACGGAGGTCCAACCAGACCGTGCAATTTAGTTCTCCAAGCAAGTCTATCCTGAGCTACATCTACTGCATCTGGCCACTGCACACCAATTCTAACAAGGTCCTGTTTGACATTGTCTGCCCACCGCATCCTAGGTCTCCCCTTCTTTCTGAGGCCCTTGCACACTGTTCATAACCCTATTCGCCAATCTATAATTATTCATACGGGCAACATGGCCAAACCAACGGAGTCTCTCTCTGCACAATATGCTGCTTAAAGGAGGTTGCAGACTCCTTTGCCTAACCTCATCATTAGTTACAAAGTTGAACCACTTAATGCCCAAGATACTGCGTAAGCATCTGGAATCAAAAGCATCTAGTTTCCTGTTATCTTGTTTACAAATCTTATTCAATAATAATAATTTTTTGTACCTTTACATTTTTTATGCACCTCAGACCATAATTAATTTCCTTTGGCTATAAAGTTACATATATATCCCTGGCAAATTGTATCCGAGGAACTGTGGTAGGTAAGAAGTCATTTGAAAAGTTCGATTATCTGAGCGAGGAAATTCCGCTTTTTGGTTTAGAAAGTTCTGACATGGGGAGGATAATGGGTACCTTGAACTATGTCAATTTCTTTACTCCACTACAAGAGAGGGAGAAAATTTTAACCGGAGGGGGAGGTTGAGTTGTTTTACCTCTGAGCGTCAATTTTTTGCCCACAATGGGCTTAATGGCCAAGTCACAAGGACCACGAAGACTCAGAAAAGATTGGGAGAGGGTACCCATTGGTACAGCTGTTGGGAGATAGACAGTAGTCTCCCATCAAGGCTATCCAATGTGTTCTTAACGTGCACAGGGTATGGCTCTCCAGCACACGGTCCACGGCTTAACGTTCCATCGACGTACGGTGGCCTTTCGTGTCCCCTACTGACGATGAGCGATGCGGGGAGTTTTGCGGAGATAAATCTTAAAGCTGACCCAGCTTGGGACTTGATCCTGGGAACTACAGATTAGGTGTCTAGCATGCTACCGATTGAGCCACCCCCATCCCCTGGAGGGGGAGGAGATCTAGTGTAATGATATTTATACCAAATGAAAGCTTCTGACGTGGGGAGTGCCATCTACTCTACATTTTAGAAAGTTTCAGACCCGAGCAACGCCGGATAAATCTCCTAGTATTTTGAAAATTTAGAGTAATTGCAATTTGTACTTTACCAGAGAAAAAGAATCGAGGAAAAAAATGTTTAAATCTGAAAACGAATAATTTGTTTTTAAATATTACTGAATATTAAATATTATAAATTATGTGCCATAGATAATAATTTATTGCATTCATTTCTTACAATACTTGACAAGAAATCTGTATACTTATCATTAGAATTTGCACGTCCAATTCTATTGCATTATTCTTCGTGGTCATGGAAGTAAAAAGAAAATATAATTGTTTATTTAAAATTAAAAAACAACTACGTAAATGCGCTCTTCCTGTGCCCAGGGGCGTGTGATGTATAAGTCGGGCCTTATAGTTACCTGCCCTCGTTGAGAAAGAAGATATCAATGGGTTGGAAACACCGCCGTCCGTCGGGTGGGACATTAAGCAGGAGGGCAGTGTGTGGGCGAGCCATGTCCTTGCGAAATAAAGAATTCTCTGGATGGTCTTGACGGAATTTCTTGGATGGTCTTTATGGTCTTGACGGAAAGCTTCTATCTGTTTCCAAACAGCTTTCGAGTGCACTACCCACCCGCAAACCTTCTCTGAGTTCTCAGGATCTTTGTGGCTTGGTCATTTTAGCACATTGTGCGCAAAGACGTGCAGCTCAGAAAAAAACAACCCAACCCACATACTAAAGAAATAATCTGGATCCTCCACCTGAAGTATAATTGTTTGATTTTATTTTCAATATTAAAAAGTCGAGTACGAAATTATTACCTTTCAAAATATAGCTCTCCGTATTATATGTTTCTTAAAACTCGTTTTCAATTCGGTTGGGTTGGATTGTTTTCCTCTGAGCTGTACTATTTTGCAGACAATGGGCTAAATGGTCAGATCACAAGGACCCTGAGGGCCATTCAGCGTGTTCTTTAACGTGTACAGGGTATGGCTCTCCCGCACATGGAGCCACAGCTTAACGTCCCATCTAACGGACGGCGGCCTTTCCAAGCCCACCTGTGTCCCCTTCTGACCGTGAGCAGGACATGGAGTTTTACAGAGATAAATCTGAACGCTACCAAGCTGGGACTCGAACCTAGAAACTGCAGATTACACTCATTTTCAGTAATTATCTTTCGCATAATTAGTATTTTAAAAGAAAATGCTTTGGAAACAATTCTCGTAATAGTAATGTTCTCTGTTATCCAAATGATTAAAAACTGCATTAAATAATTGGATAATAATTAATGGTTTTGAATTAATAAACCTACTATAATAAAACCCAAAATTTTTTCCGATATTGGGACACTCTCCTCCCCAATTCCACGAGCAGACAAAAGTCTAATATATTACAAATATATTGCTTCCAAATAAAAAACGATTTCAATAACAAAATAATTTTTCTGGCGTTTATTGAAATCAAAATGCCTTACTTTATTACAAATCATTTAACAAAATATTACTGTTACAATCCTTGATTTAACTAATGGAGAAAATCAACACTAAAAGCAGCTTGCAACCTGTTTAGCCGTAACGAATCCTATTTTAGCTTCATGAACAATAACTAACTTCAGTACTGCTCTGTAAACTTTAATTTTCAATACTGCTTCTAATCTTCCACTCATATCACCCTTACTGTTTGCGATTGCAGGATTTTTTTTCCCAATGTTGCTTCCTTTGACACAAGATGATGGCACACGTTTGGCATTTTTCTGAATGTTCTGGTTGAGGGAGTGAAAAAATATTCGGTTTGGTTTTTAGTACCTCTTCCTGAAGTTTTTTGCTGCATTAAACCCCAAATAAACCAATCAACTTTCTGCTGATTTATCGCCGTTGGACACCTGAGTAACACTTTTTTCTCCTTTTCGAAATGGCATGACCCTCAGAACCACCGGTGGGAAAATCAGAATTATCGCAGTCATTCTTATATCACATACTTACACGTTCTCACGATCTCGGCTTTCTTCGTGGTATTTGTTAATATGTTACTAGGATATAATTTTGTTGCCTCTCATTCGAATTTCCACAAATCATCATATCCAGAACCCTGATTTCTTCATCTAGTTTGGTAACGTCCTCCTCATGCATGGATATCTCTTGCTTCTGATAAAGACGTTTCCTACAATTTACGAAACAAATAGAAGTTTTCTCTTTCTTATCTTTTTTGGCAAAGTTCTTATTCCCCTTTTTTCTCTGTTGGGTTGTTTTACCTCTTAGCGGCACTTTTTTGCACACCATGGGCTAAATGGCCAGGTCACATGGACCCCGAAGGCTCAGAGAAGGTTGGGGAAGGGGACCCACTGGAACAGCTGTTGGGAGATGGAACAGCTGTTGGGAGACAGATGGTAGCCTCCAGTTAAAGCCATCCAGCGTGTTCTTTAACGTGCACAGGGTATGAATCTCCCGCACACAGGGCCACGGCTTAACGTCCCATCCGACGGACGGCGGCCTTTCCAAGCCCATCGGTGTCCCCTACTGACCGTGGGCAGGGCGGGGAAATTTTGCGGAGATAAATCTCAACGCTGACCCAGCTGGGACTCCAACCTGGGAACTACAGATTATGAGCCTTGCGCGCTACCGACTGAGCCACCCCCGCCCCTATTTTTATCTGTAGTCTTAAAACTATCACATTAGTAAAATCATAGGAATAGAAAAACTAACCAACAACGAACAGGCCAGGATGTAAAAAAAATATGGTGGGGACAAGAAACTGGACACTGCAGTCTAACTCTTTAAATACTGAACGAATATCGCTGAAAACATCATCACATTTTTCCATCACATTTTTCCATTAAACATTCATTTCGTAGGTTATAGAGCGTCAAATTTAAATTTCCATTGATCTAATATTTTGGTTGGTCAGTGCATTTAACGGCAGACGCTGTTGTTATAATAATACGGATATTTTTCTTCAAAACTAACCAAAAGAATCATGATTTTTTATTCATACTTCTAAAATTACATTTATTTTATTAAGGAATTTGTTTTAACAATTATCATTTGTTCTTTTCTATAAAAAAAAAATCCCTCAAACAGTAACAGAGAGAAAAAATTTCTTGAAAAATGCATGATATTAGCATAAGTTTAATAATTTTTGCTTCTATTGCCCTTACTAGCATTTTCAGGGGGGGGGGGTCATGGGACCTTGTACTGTCGCTCAAAAAAGTATCCGAACACTACGGTTGATTGCAAAAATTCAGAAAAAATATCTGGCAACGATTTTTTAGAAATTAGTGATCTGGCAACCTTCGTGTCACGTGACACGAAGGTTGCCAGATCACTAATTTCACGTGACACGAGACACGAAGGTTGCCAGATCACTAATTTCTAAAAAATCGTTGCCAGATATTTTTTCTGATTTTTTGTAATCAACCGTAGTGTTCGGATACTTTTTTGAGCGACAGTACCCCCCCCCCTCCTAGATCCGACCGTGTTAGCGAACACAATAAGAAGTTATTAAAAAAAAAACTCTTTAAATGCTGAAAATTGCTATATCGAGATTTATATCGAAAGAAAATATCGAGATTTAGATCGATACTTCTTATTTTTAGTCCCATTTTTCTAAATTGCCATTTCGCGGGTTTCGAATTTGATTTTTTAATTCCCATCATAATACGGAAGTGCCCGAATACTTAAGCTAATATATCGCATAAAGGTGTTAATCATAGATATAATAAACAACGAACTGCTTATTTCTAAGCAATTCTTCCCAATTGCAGCAATGATTATAATTTGAAAATATTCTTCTAGTCGAGAGATAAAATGCATGAGGAGGCACGTGCTTACCGATGCTTATGATTGATTCCCCAACAAATTTTGAATATCAGAGACTCCCATATTCTCGAGCTTGCCTTTAGTTTCTTCAAATGCAAATCTCTGCTGAGTATCCATATCATTGCTTGTAGAACTATGCAGAGTATCCATATCGCTGCCTATAAACTCATGCATATCACTGTCTTCTAATCCATGTTTTCTTCCATTGTTTTCTTCGTACTTAATTCCTGCTTTGTTACCTTCAGATGGCTTCATACCTGAAAGCTGACTAAATGGTGCTGCTATCGTTTTTCCTATGTGAACGGGACTCGAGTCAACGGTTTCTAGTGGCGCCTCTACCTCATCTGTAACCATTTCTTTCAACTTAGTTCCTCCAATATCTGACGTGAACACGCTTTGCTCTTTCCTTCCTAAAAGAACTGATACATTTTCGTTAGTCTTCGATGCACTCACTTCGTTATCTTTCTGTTCATTCGAATGAAGAGAAACCTTGCTGAAATCGCTCTGATAGTTACTAGACTTATCAATACCTTGGTTTGCTGAAAACGTTTTAAATGTATTTACATTTAAAGGCAGCGAGTCATTGTCCTCCAGCTGATTAGAGAGCTGCAGAGAGTCTCCCATATCACTACTCTCTTTTCCATGTAGACTTCCAAAAGCATTTCTCTCTGGAACTATTTTCAATGATGTAACAATCTCATCCACAGACTTTTTATGGCCAACATTTGGTTCTTCCGCCGAAGTCACTTCGAGATTTTCCCTGTGAAATGAATATTCTGGTATTTTGCTTTCATATAACAATTCAAATTCTGTCTTAACTAATGGATTGTCAGAAGTGGTTGACTTCTCAGACCCAAGTTCTATTATTCGACTAGAATGTTGATCAACTCCTCCAGCAAGAAAAGCATCTTCAGCGTTATATTTCGGCTCTTTTACCATAATATCATCGTCATTCATCTCTTTATCGCTCTTTACTTTATTAATATCAATAACAGGCTTTTTAACGACATCATCGGGAACAATAGCTTTCTGAATTGTGCTCTCAACAGACTTTTTCAAATGTTCTCCTCTTTCATCTTCATTCGTAGTTATCGTGTTTTGATCATGCAATTC
Source organism: Ryuthela nishihirai (assembly GCA_038380435.1). Taxonomy (NCBI): domain Eukaryota; kingdom Metazoa; phylum Arthropoda; class Arachnida; order Araneae; family Heptathelidae; genus Ryuthela; species Ryuthela nishihirai. The sequence continues at coordinate 36,470,799 of JAWZYU010000030.1, forward strand.
TGTTTCATCAACTAGCTTGTTAGTTAGGCCAAAGGCATTAATAATGTCACTATTAGAGTCATTTTCTAAGTCTGAAGCTTCTGAGGCATTTATAAATGAATTGTCTGCAGAATTATCCGGATTTACTTTGCTGCGTTCTTTAGTTATGATTGATTCACTTCTTTTCCCATTCATTTCCCTAAAATCTCTCTCATGATTCTTTCCAGGAATATTTCCAGAAATCTTTCCCGATTTCGCGTTCAGACTACGGCTTCTCTTTGCTTCTTCATGATCATGATTTTCTTCGTTTTCTTCCAGAAGAGGTCGAATCATAACGTTAAAATGATTCATTTTATTTTTAACATTATTAGAATGATTAACAACTACTTTATCAGAGATGCTCATAGAAGTTGTTATAGCCCCTTCCAGAATTGCATTGTCATCGTCGGTTGATACTTCAGCATCATCAGTAGAGTCATCAATTTTAGTATTCTCAAGATGAGACCCAGAAGTTATTTCTAGCATAGTTTTCATGTCCTGTATAGAAGCTGCAACTTTGTCTTGTTTCTTTCTATCATCAGAAGTCTTTTTCCGAACCCTGGACTCTAAATCAAATTCTTTAACAAAATCTCCTCTTTCTGATGGCTTCACTATTCCTATAGTCTCGTCTGCAGATTTTGCATTCTTATTCTCCAGTTCCTTTCTATTTGAAAGAGTTTGTTTCATTCTATTTTGGGCAACTGAAATTTCAGGAAATGTCATGACTCCTGTCTCTTTAGAAATCATCATGTTTCCCACATTACGAAGAGACTCTCTTGTTTCTTCACGTTCATCTTTAGAGAGATTGTCAGGAATAATTTTGGAATCCGTGTTTAACCTTGGTTTTGCATTTTTCTCGCCGTCTACACCTGTGAGAAAATCGCTACTTTCAATTTGTTCCGATATTTTACTTTCATCCTTTTCAATTTTTGTGTTTCTGTTTACCTCGGATGCCTTACCATGAGCGTTTTCAGAAACTCCGCTTTCGAAAATCACTGAATGTGTTTTTCCTGTGTCTGAGATTGTCTGCTCGTGACCTGGAAGATTTTGCACTTGATCAATAAAATTGTCTATTTCTCTGTTGACACTATCTTCTTCCATCTTTAAATCACTTTTTTCGTTCATAGGTATACTTTTAATAGTCTTGCTTTTGTAATTTCTAATGGGATAGTCTTTTTTATAATCTTTTGGTAACATTAGACCTGTTACTGCACCTAAAGGAGAAATTTTGTCGATTTTAGTGCCAAGAATATGTTGAATACTTTCATAGGATGAATGTCCTTGTCGCTTTAATTCTATTCCTCTATTGGGTTCAAGAATATTATTTTTTGGCATAGAATTTCCATCGTAAGCATCTCCATTCAACATCCTAAAGATGAGATTTATAAGAGTCTGTCCCATACGGACTTCAGGTTTAGAACATTTTGTTCTGTGATCAAAAGAATTCTCATCACCCTTTCGATTCAGTTCAGTACTGTATTCCCTGTCCCTGGTTATCTTAATTGGTGCCTCTTTGCTTATTTGGTGTAGAATTGAAGCAATCTGAGCTTTCAGTTTTTCGTATACATCAACATCATGTTTCATTTCGCCATAATCAAAGTCAGAGGCAATATTGTCAATCTCACCATTTGATTCCAGCGCAACAGTTTGCTCTTTAGTCTCTTGCTGATTCCTCGTAGCTTTTCGGGAAATGGGTGTCTTATTACTGTAAACTGGACCATTCTGAATTGACACTGTAATCACTTTTACTACTTTGGATGTAGGTTTATAAATTCCAGGTGCTATACTGTTAACTCTTTCCTTAGATGAATCCTGAGTTGAAATCGCTGTTACCTCCAATGGACTCTTTTTCGAAACCTCAGTTTGGGATGTTGCGCTTCCGTTAAGTTCAGAATTTCTGTAGGAAGCACTAGTTTCACTTGTTTCCATCAAAGTATTCCTTTTCTTTTGCATTGAGCTAGCAGCGCCTTTAGAAGAGGCTACCTGTTTTAACCGGGTAGTGTGCGTTGATTTATTTACATTTGCCTCTTGACCAGAAGTGTTCTTCTTTCGAGTTTCAAAGCTAGTCTCTCTGCTTCCAGAAGAAGAAATTTCATTTGGAAAACCACTCAAATGGCTAAGAATCTCATCTCTTGCTTTATGAATGAAACTATTTTCTCGATCTATTTTTAATTTCCTACCTGAAGAGATATTGTCTTTCTTCTCACTAGTTAAAGCGGCTAAGATTTCTTGTTTGATTTTGCTATTTATGAGAAGCTCGAGTAGATGGTAAGGAGAAAGAGCACCATCATTCCTCTGTTTATTCGCATTTATGTTCTTTCTCATCGACAGATTCTTGTCAGAAGAAATTTTGCTTTGGCCGCTACCGAAACTTCTACGGTTAGATACCCCATATGTTCCAGAAAGTTTTTTCTGCACTTTGCTTAAATTTTGGACTCTGTCATGGTCTTCATGAACTCCAAAGGCACGGCTTGCAGAAATTATATTGTTGTTTATGCTTTTACTAACGTTTTTATTCTCACTTGTCCACATTTTTTTCGCAGAAGAAATTTTACTTCGACCACTATTAATGCCTGAACGGTTAGATGCCACATGTATTCGAGATTGCTTTTGTTTTGCTTTGCTCAGGTTTTCGATTCTGTCGTGATCTTCCTTAGTCACAGATACTTTGCTTAAGTCTTGTGTTCTATCATAGTCGTCGTGATCATCATCAATCACAAAAACATTCCTTAAATCTTCTCTATCGCTATCATCATCAGTAAGAAGCATACTACTTAAATCTTTTACTTTATCGTGATCTTCATCAACCACAAAATCGGTTATTGCGGAAGTAACACTTTCCGAAACAGGAAAATGTTCACGTGTAGAGTCTATGTTTTTGCTTTTAAAAATAACACTTTTGAGATCGGCATCATGTTTCCTACTTTTTGCTCTCGTCCCTGTTGCTTTTTTCTTTATCGTAAAATTATCGACTTTTTCCTCCAAACGCCTTCTTTGTTTCTTAAACTTATTTTTTACATATTTATCATGTTTTTTGTGACTTTTATTTGAGAATTCGTAGTTAGAATGCTCATCAGTCTGTTCACCGCTATTTCCTGACCAACCTTCCTCATTTTTACTCAATTTATTAGTTTTGTGTAAGCTAGTAACTGATTTATCCCTAACGCCTAAAAGGCGCTTTCTAAGATTCTGATTTTGATCATTATATGTATCCGTTGTTGTTTGCTCTCCTCTTGTAAGTGTTACGACGGAATTCGAAGCATTTTCGTCTAAAAGTGTATTTTTATTTATGTCAATCATCTGCTTCTCTAGTGATTTATGAACGTGTAATGCCTGCTCTACTTCAGAAGCCACTTTTTGTGACTCTCTAGACTTCATTAAAGTTCTTAAATGATTCCCACTCTTCAAAGTCTCTTCATCAGGAATTGTTTTTTGGCTCTGTTCAACATAATCCTCGTCGAAATTTTCAGTATTTCCATCTACCTTTTCACTTTCGAAAGTGGAAAATGCTTTATGAAATTTTTTGTCATTACGGCTTCCTGTAAGACGCGTAGTAACTCGATCAGCGTTTAGGTTGTCGGCTCTGTTGACCAAACTTTTTGATAATGTCTTCCATCCAAATATTCTTTTCAGCAGAAGATTATCTTCTTCTCTTACATCTTCTGCATTTTCATCAATTACAGAATTCAAGTGTTTTATTATAAACATCAGCGGCTTCAAGTCAACTTCAGAGCTTTGCTCATGATTTTCCTCTGTAGAATCTGTTGCTGCTGACTGTTCAGAAGTAGAATGCATTTTTTCTTTCTTTTCCTTGCTCATATGCTTCAAAGCAACATTTAAGTATCTCCTTAGAGCCTTTATATTATCCACATTGGTGTCAGATGATAAACTGCTTGCTAGCATTTTCTTCTTATCCGTATTATATTTACTTAAACCACTGTTTGAAGAATCTCCTCGAATTTTTTCATTTAAGCTGCATAACGATAGTTTGTTACTTTCATTACAATTATTGTTCACCACATGCTCATTGTTTACAATGACTTTGTTTTCCTCTGTGTTTCCTGCCACGAGATCTCCTTCCTTCCTGTTAGTAATAATCCTTCTACTTTCCTCGTCATATACGTGCTTCATATCTCGATTATTCAAAAACTTTTCTACTCGCTCTGTGGTTAATTGTCGTCTTATGATTTCAACTAGTTCTACGAGTGATTGGTTGTCATGATCACTATTATGTAGAAATTGACTAACTCGAGCACTTACCTTATTATCGCGTACATCTCGTGCAGTATTATCTTCCCCATTGCTTCTTACATCAATATCCTCAGTATTTCCATCAAGTGAACCAATTCCTCTCTTTGAATCTTTAATTACCAGTTCATAAATAATGCGCATTATCAATTTGCATAAGTTGTCGCACTGATATTCTGCGATTTTTCTAGCATTTTTTGAGAGTTGTTCTGCATTATTTTGGAATCTCGAATCTTTGTTAACTCTCTTCCGCTCATTGCTATGTTCCCTATCAAAATCAGCAGCAATTTTTTCTGTCCGTTTTTTCTCCTTTTTCCTACCTTTTCTACTCTTGCGACTCAGTTTAATCTTTTGTACATTTAACTTCCTGGATTTGTTATCTTCCTCGTTATTTTCTTTAGCGACAGGTTCATTTTTTATTTTTTTCCTCTCCGTAATTCGCAGTTTTCTGTCACCTGTTTTTCTTGTTTCAGGAAGAGAATCACCTTCGTATCGTGAATCATTCTTTTCGTTGATCAAATTTTTCACTGAGTCAGCCTGAACATTCCCGTCTGCCAATGATGAAGATAACGAAACTTTCGCGTCGCTGCGATCCTCGTGCCTTTTGCCGAAACCGAGTTCTTTCAACATCAAGAGTTGCCGAAGAAAATCGGCAGGTTTTTCTGAAGTTCCTTCGCCACTCCAGTCTTCGCGAATATTTGTATTAGCACCAGTGTCTCCTTTTGAAATTTCTTCCTCATTTCTTCTGTCACTGTTACTGCCACTAGTTGCTCTAGATTTTCCCCGTTTACATTTCTTGCCCTTCATCGAGGAGATTTGATAACAACGATTTGATGAGGATATCTTTTTATATTCATTTTTCGCTCTTTTCTTACTTTTTGATTTTTTTCTGTTTGTTTTCAGCTTTTTAGCTTTCTTCTTGCCAGCACTCTTTTTCCGAGAACGGAATATTGTTTCGTTTTCCTTCTGCCCGACGGAAAAGGAGTCCTTGTTTTCCTTCACATTTTTCAAGTCCCTGTTGCTCCTTTCATTCCCTTCATCCGGGATCGATGAATCAAAAGAAAAAGAGTTAGCTCTATTTTTACCACTTGCTTCGCTTCTTGCAAAGCTGCTGCTGCTGGAGCTCGTTCCCAAAATGTTCATTCGGGTTTCTTCGTGCGGCTGCCGAGAAACGGGTAAGTAAATATCTGAGTCGTCAGTTTGGGTGACTTTCTTTCTTCTTTTTCCTCTTGTGTGGCCTTTACTTGCTCGTTTAACGATCGATCTGTCATTTATCAGTTTTTCGGGCAACCACGAATTCATTGCATCATCAAAAGAATCGATCACATCAGTTGAAGAACTTTCTGTAGATGAACTCTCAGACACAGACAATGCATCGGATTTCATCAAATGGACGAATAAAATCCCCAAACAAAGCACAGTGATGAAAAAGTTGGTTAAATTGTCCATTTTTATACAACTTTTCAATAGCAGGAGTACGAACACCTTTCACATTATAAACTTTATAGGAAATCGTAGCAAAGAGCGGTAAAGAACACTTTATATAACGATTGGTGTTGCCTCATAGATAGCACCTGTTCATTAGTTCTTCCAAACTGAACAGCAATTACGGTGCAGAGATTTGACAGTTGCTATCTTCAACATTAATCACAAAACTTTAGCAGTGAGTTTAAAACCATCTGCAGTGACTAATTACTGTTCCTAACTAGGAGAAATGGTAACCCTAAAGCACGTGCTCCAAAACACACTATACACATGCAAACATATATTTCCACGATCATTGTAGTTGCATTAATTATTGACCATCTCTTTCAACTCTTATCCATATGTGGGGCAGGTTCAAATACTGATTTTACGGTCTTTCATCATTCTTTTCATTCACCATATTTCCCCTTTCATGGCCCTGGGTGGAATTCTCTTGAACAGCGGGAGCCGAATGAACGGCGACCTCTGCGCAAACCCTAATTCACGCGAAGCCGATGGAAGCATAACGAGAATGAAGATATTTTTAAGCGAACAATTAGACCGAGGGGCTGATAGATAAATGAACGACTACTGAATGAAAAATAATCCACGGGACGGGGTCGGCTTAGTCTGTAGCGCACCAAGTTCGCAATCTGCAGTTCCCAGGTTCGTCTCCCGCCTGGGCCAGCGTTGAGATTTATTTCCGCAAAATTCCCTGTCCTGCCCACGGTCAGTAGGGGACACTGATGGGCTTGGAAAGACCGCCATCCATCGGATGGGACGTAAAGCAGTGTTCCCGTGTGCGGGAGAGCCATACCCTGTGCACGTTAAAGAATACGCTGGATGATATCTTGAAAGGAGGCTACCATCCGTTTTCCAACAGTTCTCCAATGGGTCCCCTCCCCTCCCCCCCCCCCTCCAACGTTCTCTGAGTTTTCGGTTACATTGTTTCCTGGCCATTTAGTCTAAAAAATGCCTCTCAGAGGTAAAACAGCCCATTCTTATTGAAAAAGACAGAGGACTTCCAGTCAAGCAATTCTAGACAGTACATATAACTGTGATCCCTAGATTATGAATATTCCCATGCAGAACCTTCAAAAAAAAATAGAAAATCTTCAAAACCAGGTTCTGCGAACAAGTTGAGGAGTTCCCAGTCCTCCTTTTAAAACCTGAAGAATCTGTCTGATCTTTAAGCATTTCTTGCGCTTAGTTACTTTTCATGATCTCGTCTACCTTATTAATAGGTTTACATCCTTCAATTTACACGGTAGACAAGTTCCGGGAAATAGTTCAATGTAGGAAATAATTCAGTTTTCACGGTGGGTAAGTTCCGGGAAATAGTTCAATATAGGAAATATTCAATTTCCACGGTGGGGAAATAATTCAATTTGCACAGTGGGTAAGTTCCAGGAAATAGTTCAATATAGGAAATAATTCAATATACACAGTAGATAAGTTCCGGAAAATAGTTCAATATAGGAAAAATTTCAATATACACAGTAGATAAGTTCCGGAAAATAGTTCAATATAGGAAAAATTTCAATGTACACGGTAGATAAGTTCTGGGAAATAGTTCAATATAGGAAATAATTCAATATACACGGTAGATAAGTTCTGGGAAATATTCAATATAGGAAATAATTCAATATACACGGTAGATAAGTTCCGGGAAATAGTTAAATGCAGGAAATAATTCAATATACACGGTAGATAAGTTCTGGGAAAAAGTTCAATATAGGAAATAATTCAATTTACACGGTAGATAAGTTCTGGGAAATAGTTCAATATAGGAAATAATTCAATATACACGGTAGATAAGTTCTGGGAAATTGTTCAATGCAGGAAATAATTCAATTTACACGGTAGATAAGTTCCGGGAAATAGTTCAATGCAGGAAATAATTCAATTTACACGGTAGATAAGTTCTGGGAAAAAAGTTCAATATAGGAAATAATTCAATATACACGGTAGATAAGTTCTGGGAAATAGTTCAATATAAGAAAAAATTCAATATACACGGGGTAGATAAGTTCTGGGAAATAGTTCAATATAGGAAATGATTCAATATACACGGTAGATAAGTTCCGGGAAATAGTTCAATATAGGAAATAATTCAATATATACGGTAGATAAGTTCTGGGAAATAGTTCAATGCAGGAAATAATTCAATTTACACGGTAGATAAGTTCCGGGAAATAGTTCAATATAGGTAATAATTCAATATCACGGTAGATAAGTTCCGGGAAATAGTTCAATATAGGAAATAATTCAATATATACGGTAAATAAGTTCTGGGAAATAGTTCAATATAGGAAATAATTCAATTTGCACTGTAGTTAAGTTCCGGGAAATCGCCATGTAAATCAAAACGCTGCAAATCGAAACCAACAACTTACGGGGAAAAGAGGGGATAAATTTCGAAAAAATTCCTCGTTATGAATAAAACGTACATTGGAAGTTTTATTTGTATATATAACTGTATGTATTTAAAATTTCAGTCCAGCTGATAATATGCATTAATGCAACATTATTTCGTACTTTATGTGCATTAATTCAGATAAGTTTATTTTAATTTCTCACATCTTTTTTTCGGTCACGAAAAGTACCCATTTTTAATGTAATCCTAAACTATCGAATTTGAAGACGAAATTTGAAAGAACGATATTTATTAGCTGAACATAAATTAGAATTTAAGGATTTATACCAGCACAATGTTTTATTTTTTGTAAAATTAGTATTTATATGATATTTTACGAAACAATGCACTTACGAATCAGCTGTATTAGCCTATATAATAGTTTACAATGTTAAACTCGTTGCTGGAAATGTGAGAGAACATAATTTTTACCAGTCCGAAAAATTGGTTTAGAAAAATCGGTAGATATATCTGCATGTATAGGATCTTATAGGTCGCCACCTTCGTTAGTTCCCTCCGGCTGCGAACCTGTTACAGTTAGGTGCATATTTGGATGCTGTTTGGAACGCCATACCTCAGGAGGACATTAACCATGTGGTTGATGGAATCCGAGACGTCTACAGCAGTGTCTCGCAAACTGTGTGCCGCGAGAGATTTTCAAATTGACACTAGATATTCCAAAGATTTCATTTTGACTTGTGTTATCGACGTGCTTTAATAAAAATCTTTCAGATTTTATCAACTGAGATCTTTTTATTCAACTGAGATCAAGCTTTTTCCAAATTTTGGTGTTTTTGATTATTTCAAGTCATAGAATGGACAAATATTTAAAACAAACACCGAGTTATGAATTAAAGAACGAGAGCAAATCTTCAAGTAAAACCAGGCTGATGACTTCAACAAAGCGCAAATATAATGACGATTATATAGAGTTTGCTTTTATTCTTTTTTAGGTGTGCCGCGGGAAAAAAAATTAGATTCAGTGTGCCGCGGAAAAAAAATTAGATTCAGTGTGCCGCAGAGTAAAAAAGTTTGCGAGACACTGGTCTACAGGCTTGTATAACCGCCTGAGGTGGGCGCCGCCGATTTAAAACAAACTTCAATTCATTAAGATGTCGCGAGATATATTGCATTAAAATGGCAAAAATATAATTTTAGCATAAGAATATAAATATAACTTGTTACAGATGACGATCTTATTAATATTGGAATTTACTATTATTGATTTAGTCTTGAAAACAAATGATATTAAATAAAACATTTAGTTGATTATTACTTTGAGATGACAGTCTACACTGTTCAAAGTGGAAATCGCAACACCGCAAAGGAAGTAATGTATAATCCTGAAACTGACATCTCGGAAGTTATGAGGATACATACTAGGCCCACCTCAGGCGGTTATACAAGCCTGTAGACTAGGGTGGGCCGAAAAATTTTAAATTTTTTTTTTCAAGTCGTAATACCGCGGAAAAGTTGCGAATTGGGGAGACTAAAAAGGGGTTAAAAAAGAAATTAAATCGGTTTATATATTCCGGTCGCGCATGTGCTCTACATTTTGCCGAAATTTTGAAAAATTCACATTTTTACGATAATTTTTAACATTTTTAAATTAGCGTCGTCCCGAACATAATAGCTCAAATTCTTATGTATTAGAACCACAGAATATAATGTTTAAATATTATTTAAATCCATCAACATCTTCCGGTCGCGCATTGCCTTCAAAGTTAATGAAATTTTGAAAAAAATTTACAAATAAGGGCAGATCACAGTTCAAGGAAAAAAAACACTAACAATTTACATGTTCTATATATTTGTTCTTTATTAAATACAAGTTTAAATGTTTAAAAACAAATTATTTTAGACCATTAGTAATATTTATAAACAGATTTTTTTATTGAAAAAACTAAGTTTTTGTATGAAGAGTCGTAAGTCCAAGAAATTCATGTTGAACAATTGAACATCTCCGTTTTCACTCATTCTTAGCTGAAGGTACTTTGAAATCTGATTTATGGACGAAGTTAGGCATGTTGACCTTGACAGCAGAGTCGTTCTGATAAAACCATCCCTAGACTCAGCTCCGCAAACTTTTCCTGAGGCTTCTGTCACGAGACTTCTGGAAGTTCTGAAAATATTGTCACTACTATTATTTCTTATCTGTCTGGTCGTGGTATTTCTCTTGAAAAATTAGTTGTCATAGGATGTGATGGCACTGCTATTAATACAGGTTGGAAAAACGGTCTGATTCGCCGATTCGAAATACATTTGGGGAAACCGTTACAATGGGCAGTTTGCCTTCTCCATTTCAATGAACTGCCATTCCGGCATCTGTTTCAATACCTAGACGGTAAATCAACGGGTCAGATATCTTTGAGAGGGCCAATCGGTGAAAAGCTAAGTGGCTGCGAAAAACGTCTAGTGATTGGCTTCAAGAGTATTGGCTGTCAGATCCCCACAATAGACAGAAGTATATTAAGTAAGGATCAGCAATATCTACTCGATATTTCCATGGCAATCAAGTCGGGAAACTGTAAAGAGGATTTGGCTGTACGAGATCCTGGTCCCTTGTCACACTCGAGGTGGTTGACAACAGCAAATCGAACTCTCAGATTGTACTTAAGTGAGAAAGTCCCACACCTGAACTTCAAGAAATAGTTGTATTTATTTTGAAATCATACATGCCAATGTGGTTTAGTATTAAAACAAGCAAATACTTTACAGAGGGACCAAAACTTGTGTACCAATCAATGCAATCTTCAAGGTACCTGCCTGAAGATTTGCGTAATTTTGTCGACCCTATGATCGAACGAAATGGCTTTTTCGCTCATCCAGAACATTTAATGTTAGCCATGACACAAGATAATACCAAACACATAAGAGAGCTCGGACTTCGACGAATTCTAAAGGCGAGATAGTTAGATCAAAAGAGAACAACTATCAGAATATTCATGCCGCCAAAACTCAATTTCAAGGCTCAAGACTACTCGGAAATAATTAAATGGATGGACTGTGATTTATCTTCTCCCCCATTATTAAAAGATATCAGTGACGATGAGATTAAATCACATATTCAAAGTGACTCAGTCACTAATTGGGATATAACATTCAAGACATTCCCAGTTCACACACAGGCAATTGAACGACGTGTGAAACTCGTGACAGAAGCCTCAGGAAAAGTTTGCGGAGCTGAGTCTAGGGATGGTTTTATCAGAACGACTCTGCTGTCAAGGTCAACCATGCCTAACTTCGCCCATAAATCAGATTTCAAAGTACCTTCAGCTAAGAATGAGTGAAAACGGAGATGTTCAATTGTTCAACATGAGTTTCTTGGACTTACGACTCTTCATACAAAAACTTAGTTTTTTCAATAACAAAATCTGTTAATAAATATTACTAATGGTCTAAAATAATTTGTTTTTAAACATTTAAACTTGTATTCAGTAAAGAACAAATATAAAGAACATGTAAGTTGTTAGTGTTTTTTTTCCTTGAACTGTGATCTACCTTTATTTGTAAATATTTTTCAAAATTTCATTAACTTTTAATGCAATGCGCGACCGGAAGATGTTAATGGATTTAAATAATATTTAAACATTATTTCCTGTGGTTCTAATACATAAGAATTTGAGCTATTACATTCGGGAAGAGGCTAATTTAAAAATGTTAAAAATTATCGTAAAAATGTGAATTTTTGCAAATTTCGGCAAAATTTAGAGTACATGCGCGACCGGAAGATATAAACCGATTTTATTTCTTTTTTAACCCCTTTTTAGTCTCCCCAATTCGCAACTTTTCCGCGGTATTACGACTTGAAAAACAATTTTTGAATTTTTTCGGCCCACCCTACTCTAGACGTCTCGGATTCCATCAACCAGATGGTTAATGGCCTCCTGAGATATAGCATTCCAAACAGCATCCAAATATGCCCGTAACTGTAACAGGTTCGCAGCCGGAGGGAACTAACGAAGATGGCGACCTATAAGATCCTATACATGCTCAATGGGTGACAAGTCCAGGGATTATGGCGGCCATGAGAGAATGCCCACACCTTGGACACTCACTATTCATAGTTGTATGTACAGTAGGGTGGTATTGTCCTGCTGCAGAATCAGTCCAGGCATGGTGGTAAGGAAGAGTTGTGACACAGGATTAAAGATGTCACCATCCCGCTGTTAGCATGCCAGAAACATGGAAGTAGAGGTATCCGGCCACTATATCTGGTGCCACTCTATACCATTGTACCACGGTAAAGAGTCGCTTGGCAGCTAACGAAATAAGCTTCCGCATATCGTTGATGACAGTGACGCTATGAAGCCAAATGGATGTGTGGCATGCTGAAACAGAATTGGGACTCGTCTGTGAACAACATTCTTCTCCATTCCGTAGTCCAATTCCTCTCTCGACACCAGTGAAAACGGCGTAATCAGTGATGATGCAACATCAGATGCCAGACTGGACGTCTCACTCTCATTCCTGCATCGTGCAAACGTTGTCTAATGGTTTGCGTGGAGACCACAGTACACAGCAAACCGCAAATCACTCTGCAGTACAGTCGCTGCGATGAAAGAGTTTCGAATGGCCCTCCTACAGAGCATGTGATCTTCACGTCTTGTGCTGTAGCTTCTGGTTCCATACCTGTCTTTCGTTTTATTTGTGCTCCATGTTGCGGGAGATGCACCGTTGTACCATGCTCGCAATGCTCCCCATGAATACAGCACTCGAAGGCTCAATCCAAGCTCTCGCATATTGACTATTCGCTTTCTCTCAGAAGGTGTCTTGAGCATAGGGTTTCCGCTGGCGTCTCTAAGGCATGTTCCGAACATTTTCGCAGCATGCACTCGCTGTCGATCATGCTATTCGAGACCGGGGAATCTGGTATTTATCCACAGCTCTGCTGGGTTAGGTTGGGTTGTTTTACCTCTGAGCGGCACTTTTTTGCACACCATGGGCTAAATGGCCAGGTCACATGGACCCCGAAGGCTCAGAGAAGGTTGGGGGAGGGGACCCACTGGAACAGCTGTTGGGAGACAGATGGTAGCCTCCCGTCAAGGCCATCCAGCGTGTTCTTTAACGTGCACAGGGTATGGCTCTCCCGCACACAGGGTGACCTTTCCAAGCCCATGGGTTGTTGGGTTGTTTTACCTCTGAGCGGCACTTTTTTGCACACCAATAGGCTTGGAAAGGCCGCCGCCCATCCGACGGACGGCGGCCTTTCCAAGCCTATTGGTGTCCCCTACTGACCGTGGGCAGGGCGGGGAATTTTGCGGAGATAAATCTCAACGCTGACCCAGCTGGAACTAGAACCTGGGAACTACAGATTACGAGCCTGGCGCGCTACCGACTGAGCCACCCCCGCCCCTCTTCTTCTCTGACCCGGACGTGATTTGAACAGCTCTGCTGGGTGTCACGTGTCCATTCGATGCGGAACTTTGAACATTTGCATATCTCCGATGGCCAATTGCCTCCTGCGATTTACATATCTCTACTTCCATTCCTTTTTGGTGTTGCGATTCCACCTTGAGCAGTGTAATAATCTCCCTTGACGCTAAACCACTGCTACTTCATAATATGAACTATATCTGCATACAAAAAATCTCAATCCATACGGTGTAAAACCGAGTCTATAATCTACTCCTAAATGAAACTGGTTACATTTTCTTTGCCATGTAAAACGGAAATCGTGTAAGTTGAAGGAGAGGTGTAACATAAGCAGGAGCAAAATCACTTGGCACATGCCATAAAAAAAATTCCTTTATTCGGAAAGTTCAGCACCTTTGCAAATGATTTGATGAACTCCTTGTTATTCCTACTTCGATATTGACAGATATACAGTGTGAGTTAAACGTACCTGGTATAGTAGATAAAAAGAAACTTCCTGTGGAACATCTCATCATCTTGATAAATACCTATGTTGAATTTCTCTATCTAAATTTCACTAATATACTGTTACGACAGATGAACGTGCTACAATAAAGCTGTGATTGATGTGTCATTGACGCTCGCGTTGTGCCTCAGCGTGAGAATTATGTCTCTAGACTATTGGAACAGAGAGACTTAAAAACAATAACAGTGCTTAAAGGGAGAATTGGAAAGTTTTCGGTCGTGGCTGAAAGTGTACATCTGTGTCCCTTTTAGTGAGTTAGTTTTAAGTTAATCTAAGTGATGATTATTCAATTGCCTTGGTAATCAAACAGAGCAATATTAGTCGTATTAAAGAGGCAATATGTTAGTTGAGCAAACGGCTGGCTGACTTTAATCTCTTCATAGGAAGAGTTCATCGTCTGATGCGTCTTGATCTCAATGTGAAAAAGGAATTGGTAAGATTAATCTTGGTAACAATAGGTTTATTAACAAAGATAATTGTGTCACTTATTGAATGCTGTTGGGTTGTTTTACCTCTGAGCGGCACTTTTTTGCACACCATGGGCTAAATGGCCAGGTCACAAGGACCCCGAAGACTCAGAGAAGGTTGGGGGAGGGGACACACTGGAACAGCTGTTGGGAGACAGATGATAGCCTCCCGTCAAGGCCATCCAGCGTGTTCTTTAACGTGTACAGGGTATGGCTCTCCCACACACGGAGCCACGGCTTAACGTCCCATCCGACGGACGGCGGCCTTTCCAAGCCCATCGGTGTCCCCTACTGACCGTGGGCAGGGTGGGGAATTTTGCGGAGATAAATCTCAACGCTGACCCAACTGGGACTCGAACCTGGGAACTACAGATTACGAGTCTGGCGCGCTACCGACTGAGCCACCCCCGCCCCATTGAATGCTGTAGACTGTTTTCTTTATGCTTTGAATAGAGTCTGTAAGAATTGTAATACGACTATTTGAAGATACGTAATGAGAAATATTCTTTTGATGGTTTAGTTTCATACTGATGAAGACAAGGATTCTGATGAAGGCAAGGATTTTGTCAGTTGAATTTATTTTATATATGTGGTTTTATACTTTTGCAATAAATTAGTTCATTTATAATTTTTGTTGATAAACATTCTTTTGAATTCACACTCAAGACTTTCTATTAAAAATTCATAACAATGTATACACAGATGACTCATGAGATCTCAATATTGAGATACCGCTGCCTTTGCAAACTTTGCACCGCTGTAAATTTTTCGGACGTGATTAAACTAACAGAAGTGGAGAATTCTACTACTCCTAAAGATACCGCAATTTTAATTTATTTTATTTTATACAAGGAAATCCTGAAAAGTCAAATAATAACGAAGTTCTATTTTGACTCGCCTGTAACGAAGTACTTTATCAAATTCAGATATTTAGAATTACTTGACAAAAACTTCGCTATCTTTTTTTAATGGATCCCTGCCCATAGTTACTTTCAGGGAAATGAGAAGGAATACAATCGGTATTTTCCTAGCAAATACTTAAAACGAAGAAGAAAAAGATTAACAAGTTAAATAGGATGAGAATGGGAACTCCTTTCTTGAAAGACAATGTTTCGAATTGGAAAAGCAGATACTCCTTACTCTTTATATTGCTGTCAGAGAGAGACTTTGAAACACATTTTGATACAATGCCCAGAATACTATTAATGCAGCAATTAAATATTCATAATGTGGACGAGCTTACTTTATATACATTGTTTAAACATCAAAAGGACTTTAGTTGCAGTGGCGAAGCGTGACTTTTTGAGTAAGGGAACCAGTTTACCAGAAGCGTACGACTAAATCGGAAAGCCGTTCCAGTAATCGACCTTTCTAATCTTTCAATAGGATCGACGATCCGGTACTTGACGTTTCCTAGTCTATAAGTGAAAATAGTTCTATACTTTTTAAATCAAATATCACTACGTATTTTTAAATAAAAAAATTATATATATATATAAATTAGTAGAAAAAATGTAGAAATACTGTGGCCTTGTAACGATGTTATTTTGAGAGTCGAGGGAAGTGAGGACTTCCGGAAAATGGCCGAAGACCAAAGAAGTTAAAAATATATTTTAATATAATTTCATTTACTGGGAAGTTAGAACGAAAGTGCAAATTAATATTACAAAAAAAATTAATAAAATCACTTTCAGAAAAGTTGTATGACAAAATCCAAATTTGATTCATGCGTTCTAAAGATTATCTCAATTTCGCTGTTCGCTTTTGGTGTCGATACTGTGGAATTGCAGTCCAGTAGAAAATGGAGTAAAAAAAAAACATCAACTGTACATTAAAAATCTTTTCTTAACAAACTCTCAACTGAAAGATAATAATTAAATTTTATTTTTTCATATGAAAACAGGTAGAAATACGGGGCATACCTGCGTATCCTCAGAAAAATAAAGCCTTTGTAATATATACAGGTATTGGACAGAAAGCCATCCCGTGGCCGAGTGGTTAGCGCTCTTGGATACTGATCTACGGGACCTGGGTTCGAGCCCCGGGTAAGGCATGGCTGTTTGTGTCGTTTTTCTGCTGAGGTCCTGCCATCCTCTCAGACCTTCTACTGTGGCATATAAACTGACAGGCTCCTGTCAGACCTCTGTGACAAGCAGCTGCTTGAGGGGGTATTTATTTTTTTTTTTATTTATTTATTTGACAGAAAAATGGAAACAGTTCCACGTTATCTCAATAAGAAATCACATTCAGAGCTCAATAACTTCTTTAATACGATTTTTTAAATAAAAATATGTCTAAAAGATCTCAATAAATTCTGTCTAAATCTCGATTTTAAACAATATTTTTTCAGCATTCAAAGAGTTACGAACGTTGGAATATATTTAATAGGCTACAAAAAATTGAACCCAAAATTTAATTAAAACAGGTTAAAGAGATCAGAGATTACAGTTGACTCTAGTCGAGTGCGGGGGCATTGCACTAGTGGCTGATCTCTTAATCTCTTTCAATGCGTTATTTGAAATTTGGAATCGATATTTTTTTGTAGCCTGTGAAATATTCAAGCGTTTATAACTCTTTGAATACCGAAAAAATGCTGTTTAAAATCTCGATTTTCTTTACCTTTAGGCATATTTTTCACTAAAAATCATTTGAAAAAGTTATTGTGCTCTGAATGTAATTATCTGTTGATATAACATGAATCTATTTCCATTTTTCAGTCCAGTACCTGAGTACGAAGAGCCAAAACATTATGACCAGCGCGTCTTTATGCAAATCGAAGCAACTGCTGATAAACGACTGCGCGTGTGCAGGTCATGAAATGGTGCAAATAACACCTGGTACTGATCTCAGTTAATCAATGTTATTCTTGTTCTTCAGATTGTAATGGCCAAACGATTGGGTCAGAGCATTTCCGTGACAGCAAGGCTTGTGGGGTGCTCACGGTCAGTCGTGGTTAGTACCTTCAAAAAGTGGTCCGAGGAGAGAAAAACCACTAGCTGCTGGCAAGGCGTGGGACGACCACGGCTCGTGGACTCTAGAGGTGAGTGAAGGCTATAACGTATGGTAAGAGCCAACAGAAGGGATACTGTGGCGCAACTCGCCTGTAATTTAAATGCTGGTGATCACACAGTACATCGAACCTTGCTGAAAATGAGGCTGCGTAGCAGGTCACTCCTAGTGCTCATGCTAACCTCAGTTCACCATCGAAAGCGCCTACAATGGGCAAACAAGCATCAAAACTGGACCTTGAATGATTGGAAGAAGGTCGTCTGGTCCGATGAATCTTGTTTCTTGTTGCACCATGTGGATGGCCGCGCATGTGTGTGTCGTTTACCTGGGGAAGTGTTGTCACCAAGATGCACCATGGGACGAAAACAAGCCGGTGGAGGAAATGCAAAGCTTGGTCAATGTTCTGCTGGGAAACCCTGGGTCCAGTCATTCATGTGCAGGAAACTATAACGTCTACCACCTACCTAAACATCATTGTAGACCAGGTACCTCCTTTCATGGCAGCTGTATATCCCGAAGTAGTGCCTTCGTTCAGAAGAATAATGTGTCATGTCACACTGCCCAGATCATTCGAGAATGGCTTGCTGAAAATGAGGAAGACTTCCAGGTATTGCCGTGGCCTCCAAATTCCCCAGACCAATCGATCATTCCAATCCAATCGAGCATCTGGTTTGTGTTCGAACAGCATATCCGATCTGCTGCGGCTCAACCACGTAACTTACAAGAGTTAAAGGATCTGCTGGTAACGTGTTGGTACCAGATACTACAAGACACCTTTAGAAATCTTGTAGCATCCATGCCTCGCCAGGTAAGAGCTGTTTTGGGGACACGTGGAATACCAACATCATATTAGACAGATGGTCATAATATTTTGGCTCTTCGGTGTACATATATAATTATGAATTATCTCATAGTAACAAAGAAGGGGTCCTGAGGGTGCAATCTCCTCCTCATTCAGGAAATTTATTTTTAAGAAATCATTTATTGATGGTTAGCATGCTTGGCTCTTGATCTTAGGAACCTGGGTTGCATAAAAGACACGGATATTATGCTAACAGACTCCTGTAAAGGGCTCCATTCACTTATCAGAATGCATGTCAAGGTTGGGTTGTTTTACCTCTGAGCGGCACTTTTTTGAACACCATGGGCTAAATGGCCAGGTCACATGGACCCCGAAGGCTCAGAGAAGGTTGGGGGAGGGGACCCACTGGAACAGCTGTTGGGAGACAGATGGTAGTCTCCCGTCAAGGCCATCCAGCGTGTTCTTTAACGTGCACAGGGTATGGCTCTCCCGAACACGGAACCACGGCTTAACGTCCCATCCGACGGACTGCGTCTTTTCCAAGCCCATCGGTGTCCCCTACTGACCGTGGGCAGGGCGGGGAATTTTGCGGAGATAAATCTCAACGCTGACCCAGCTGGAACTCGAACCTGGGAACTACAGATTACGAGCCTGGCGCGCTACCGACTGAGTCACCCCCGCCCCACGCATGTCAAGTAAGGTAAGACAGGTTTTACTCAAGTTTATTCCGGTCCAAACTTTACGTGAATGGCAACAAGAACAAGTTCGTTCAGTGCTGCTCGCGGTGAACTTGCATGATTAGAGGCTTATGTTCACGATAGAATTTGTTCTTGTTGTTATTCAGGAGAAATTTGGACTGGGGTAAACTTGAGTAAAACCTGTCCTTGCCTTACTTGACATGCATTCTGATAAGTGGATGGGACTCTTAAGATTTATATGGCTAGCATCTGCTTGAAGGGTGTTTCATTTATTTGTTCATTAAATAAAAAAAATTATAAAATACCTCCTCAAGCAGCTGCTTGCCACAGAGGTCTGACAGGAGCCTGTCAGTTTATATGCCATAGTAGAGGGATCTGTGAGGATGGCGGGTCCTCAGCAGATTTTTTGTCAACTGCACGCGGTGTTCCCAGGTGGTCACCCTCCTAAGTACTGACTGCGACCAAAGCTGCTTAACTTCAGTGATCGGACGAGAACCGGTGTTTCCAGCTTCGTAACTTGCATTAATAAAAATGTTAACCAAATTTTTGAAAATCCTAATAATTAGAAATATTTTGATTAATCTTGGCTATGCCACTGATTGCATGTAAAAGAATTATGTGTAATTCCTAAATTTCATTCTTGATATTTTTCATTCAATTGATATTGTGTTTGCGCTTGAATAAAGGCATTATTGTAACTCTATAATTTCTTCTTACAATATTGAATTCTATAAGCAGACATATACGAAAAAAGCGGAATTTTGTCACCTTCGAAAAACAGGTATGCCTACCATTTTTATGCCATTTTTGAAAAGCTTTACCTCTGAGCGGCGCTTTTGTATACACAATGAGCTAAAGATCAGGTCACAAAAACTCCCCCACACCGCCAGGGCTCAGAGTTGAGAAGCGGAAGGGGATCCACTAGGCAACCGTTAGGAGACACATGGAAATCTCTTTAACGGAAGGGGATCTACTAGGCAACCGTTAGGAGACACATGGAAATCTCTTTAACGGAAGGGGATCCACTAGGCAACCGTTAGGAGACACATGGAAATCTCTTTAACGGAAGGGGATCCACTAGGCAACCGTTAGGAGACACATGGAAATCTCTTTAACGGAAGGGGATCCACTAGGCAACCGTTAGGAGACACATGGAAATCTCTTTAACGTCATCTAGCGTCTCCTTCAATGTCTCATCATAGTAGGGCTTTGTATCGCGCGAGGTTCGTAATCATCAGTTCTTAGGTTCGAATCCCACCTGGACCAGAGTTGAGATTTATCTCCTCAAAACTCCCCACCCTACCCTCGGTCAGTGAGTGACACCTATGGGCTTAGAAAGACAGCCGTCCGTCGGATGGTACATTAAGCCACGGCTCTGTGTGCCGGAGAACCCATAGCCTGTGCATGTTACAAAACATGCTGGATGGACATGATGGGAGGTTACCATCTGTTTCTTAACAGCTATCCAGTGGGTCCCCTCCTCCAAATTCTCTGAGCTTTCGGAGTCGTTGTGACCCAGCCATCTATCCCATTGTGTGCCAAAAAAATATCCTCTCAGAGGAAAAACAATTTAACCTGAACACGAAGCGACGACTTAACGCCATCTGCGGACGGTAGGTTTTCTGAGCCTATCGGTGTTCCCTATCTCGCCGAGAGTTAGGTGTGGGTTAACGAAATTAATTACAATCGGGACTCGAGTTGTTTGTGTTGTTTTACCTCTGAGCGGTACTTTTTTGCACACCATGGGCTAAATGGCCAGGTCACATAGACCCCGAAGGCTCAGAGAAGGTTGGAGGAGGGGACCCACAGGAACAGCTGTTGGGAGACAGATGGTAGCCTCCCGTCAAGGCCATCCAGTGTGTTCTTTAACGTGCACAGGGTATGGCTCTCCCGCACACGGGGCCACGGCTTAACGTCCCATCCGACGGACGGCGGCCTTTCCTAGCCCATCGGTGTCCCCTACTGACCGTGGGCAGGGCGGGGAATTTTGCGGAGATAAATCTCAACGCTGACCCAGCTGGGACTCGAACCTGGGAACTACAGATTACGAGCCTGGCGCGCTACCGACTGAGCCACCCCCGCGACTCGAGTCTGAGAACGTCTGTAAACCAGTCTGAAGCGCTACAAAATAATATCCCCCAACCACATGCCTAAACGCAAAGGCTATTACCACTTTTCATTGGGAAGTCAGAGAAATATATGCAAAACATCAAAGGAGGCAGTTTAGTGAAAAGTGGAGATGATTTCCGGGCTGTTTTTCGAATCCGCTTCAAAAAGTAGAAAGCAGAAATGAATGTCGCTGATCAGTTATTTTATTCTTATAACATTAATTGAAATCGCTTTATGACAAAATTGAATGCCAATACCATTTGGAAAAATATTAGAAATACTACCAGAAACAGAAATTTTGTGGGTGGCATCATTACAAATGCAAAGAGCCGTTAATTTATTAAAAATAAGGGAATACGCAAAAAAACAAAAGCTATATGGTTCTTATTTTTAATTACTAAAGACTGATTTAAAGGTTGAAATTATAATCAAAAATATTTTATATTTCTTCCTTTCAAAATTTTAAAAATATTTGAAATTTAAAAATGGAAATTACTTTGAGTCCGAAGTTATTTGCGATATTTGCATCCGAGCTCAGCCCGACAAAATTCGAGCCAGAATTCAAAATTAGCGAGATGGGCATAAATGTTTGCATTGTATAGCTTTGAGTGCAGCCGTTCCAAATATGAGAAGAAATGATGACGGAGAATTAATTTGATTCTCATCTTATTTAGCCTATATTCAATCATCTAAAGAAAACCAGTAGGGGACACCGATGGGCTTGGAAAGGCCGCCGTCCGTCGGATGGGACGTTAAGCCGTGTCCCCGTGTGCGGGAGAGCCATACCCTGTGCACGTTAAAGAACACGCTGGATGGCCTTGACGGGAGGCTACCATCTGTCTCCCAACAGCTGTTCCAGTGGGTCCCCTCCCCCAACCTTCTCTGAGCCTTCGGGGTCCATGTGACCTGGCCATTTAGTCCATGGTGTGCAAAAAAGTGCCGCTCAGAGGTAAAACAACCCAACCCAACTCTAAAGTTAATCCTTTGAATACTGTGCAACAGCATCAATATGCCGTTAACTTTTAGTAAACTTCTATCAACAGTAAACAGAAAAAAAAGCCAAAAGATTTATGGCTTGAAAACAAAAGAGTAAAAAGCCAAAGGAATTATGATTTGAAAGCAAAATATTAAAAAAATCCGAAAAAATTATGACTTCAATGCAAAAGCCGAAATTTGAAAAATTACTTGCATTTACTGTTTCACGATTTCCAGCCATATATTTTTCATAGTTCAATTTCAAAAACACTCTATTTTTGTTTTGTTTTTTCAGAATTTTTCAAGGGCTAAAGAGTATATTTCTTACGTCGTAGACAGCTACTTAGTAGCCCTGATATCAACTGTTTCAAGATTCCCTATGTTCGAGAGATGCTGAACGATAAGTTAATTAGTATTGAAATGGTTAATGGCCGACCCTACCAGTAACTAAGTTTTCCTTTATTAATACATTTTAAAAAAAAACGAATCATATTAGTTTAAGGCTGCTTGAAAACTGAATAAGAAATATTAATAACATTTTTATTAATTTCACTTTAAACTAGGGGTTCTCAACGTGAGGTACGCGGTAAAATTTTTTCGTGGTACGCCTTGAGAGCCAAAAGTCGCTAGATCTAGTAACTAAGTTTCATTCCCATTGTTATACTATAACTATAGTTTTACCTAATAAAAAGGGGCGGGGGTGGCTCAGTCGGTAGCGCGCCAGGCTCGTAATCTGTAGTTCCCAGATTCGAGTCCCAGCTGGGTCAGCGTTGAGATTTATCTCCGCAAAAATTCCCCCGCTCTGCCCACGGTCAGTAGGGGACACCGATGGGCTTGGAAAGGCCGCCGTCCGTCGGATGGGACGTTAAGCCGTGACCGCGTGTGCGGGAGAGCCATACCCTGTGCACATTAAAGAACACGCTGGATGGCCTTGACGGGAGGCTACCATCTATCTCCCAACATCTGTTCCAGTGGGTCCTCTCCCCCAACCTTCTCTGAGCCTTCGGGGTCCATGTGACCTGGCCATTTAGCTCATGGTGTGCAAAAAAGTGCTGCTCAGAGGTAAAATCAACCCAACCTAATAAGTATATATATATACATATAAATAATTAATAAATATTTAATTATTATATTGAGAAATAAATAATTTTATTTAATAATTTTTTTGTACCTTTAGAATTTTTATGCACCTCAGAACATAATTAATTTTCTTTTACTATAAAGTTACATATTGTATGCCTGGCAAATTGTATCCGAGGAACTCTGGTGGGTAAGAAGCGATTTGAAAGTTCGATTATCTGAGATAGGAAATTCCGGTTTTTGGTTCAGAAACTTCTGACGTGGGGAGGATTATGGGTAAGTCGAACTATGTCCATTTCTTTCCTCCCCTAAAAGAGAGGGAGAAAATTTTAACCGGAGGGGGAGGGGGGTTGGGTTACCTCTGAGCGGCACTTTTTTGCACAAAATGGGCTTAATGGCCAGATCACAAGGACCCCGAAGGCCCGAAGGTTGGGGGACCCCTCCCCCAATCTTCTGAGCTCTTAATTGAAAACCCATTGGAACAGCTGTTGGGAGACAGACGGCAGTCTCCTGCCAAGTGTGTGCCATCCAGTGTGTTCAACGTGCACAGGGTATGGCACTCCCACACACGGAGCCACAGCTTAACATCCCATTCAATGGACGGCGGTCTTTCCAAGCCCATCTGTGTCCCCTACTGACCGTGGGCAAAGGCAGGGAATTTTGCGGAGATAAATCTCAACGCTGACCCAGCTGGGACTCGAACCTGGGAACTACAGATTACGAGCCTGGCGCGCTACCGACTGAGCCACCCCCGCCCCTTGTGGCGAAAACTAATTACAGAGTGAACAGTTTAGCGACCTCTAGCGGTTAGTGAGACAAGTATGATATAATGCTAAAAAACGACAAGTTGAATCCACAAAAATTTCTGCTGGTTGAATATGGAAAACGGGACTTCCATTGTACGCAATGCAGTAGTGATGAAGAGAAGTTCTTCATACACTCCTAGAGGTCCTGTGTAGTCAGAAGCTGGCTATCTCGGTGATTGACTACCATTGGCTGATTCAGTCACGTGGTTTATGGGCGCCATATTTTGCCATACCATGAGACGAAAGCCTACGAGTTAGTGTGTTTACATCAGTGATTCCCTTTTCTGGACCATCGCCCCCTTTAGAAGAGAACAAAAATTTCAACGCCCTCCTAGTCCATAATAGTTAATTTTATATGAAATATTAAAATATTGTTGCATATTATCTGTACCTAATTTATCTGTTTATTTATCTATTAAAAATCATAAAGCAGAAATTAATAAAACAACAACCAAATGTACAATAAAATTGTTTATTAAAATTTTAAAAATAAACACAGAATCAATAAGAAATAAAAAATAATGAGATAAACACAAAATTAATAATAAATAAAAAAATTAATGAAATGGTTGAGGCTTGTGGAGTGTTAACAATCTGTTAATGTCGGGTTCCAATTTCGTTAACATCAATCGCAGATCGTCACGTTCAGTGATGTGTAGTCTGTTCCTCTTCTTTGACAGTAAATTAGCTACTGCACTGAATCCACGCTCAGCCATATAGGACGAAGGAAATGCGATTAAAAACTTCTGTACTATTGCCCACAATCCAGGGTAGAGAACTGGTATTGATTTTGAAGCCAGAACTCTTGGTATCCATGTTTGAATTTTACTTTGAGTCCTTCGTTAGTCGTGAGTTCTAAGAGTTCCTCTTCCAAATTTGATGATTCTTCAGTATCTGTGTTTGCGAAAGGATCTAAAACCCAACTCGGTATATTCGTGTTTAAAATATCTTGGAAACTCTCCGTAAAATCAACATGAAGAACTTCCAAGTGTTGGCAATAAGTAAGTAAATCTTCCGGTTTTGCAGAGACTGCTGATAATGTGGGAAAGTGGTTGTATTCACCTCTACCTAGATTTCGTTTGAATAGAAGAAGTTTTCCCGCAAAAGCAGCTATGACGTTTTCTTGTTTTAATTAAATTCAACTCATCACCTTGCAATTGTAAATTAACTTGATTAAATATTTTAAACAGGTCTGTCAAATAAGCGATGTCATTTTTTAACGTAATCAGGTTTTCGCGCAATTTTTCGTCTTTGTCTTCAAGAAAGTCCAGTACTGAGTCAAATAGATTGAAAAAACGATTCAGACAAACACCTTTAGAGAGCCAACATACTTCTGTGTGCAGCAGCAAGTGATTGTAATCTTCATCATTTTCATTACAAAGCCTACCAAATAATCGGTCATTCAATGAATTGCTTCTAATCTTATTGATTGCTTTAATAACGTAATGGAGCGACGTATGCAGACGTTCATTCAAGTTTTTTGCAACCAAATGCTGACGATGAATAATACAATGTACAGCGAGTACATTTGGTACTGCTTGTTTCAAATGCGCTATGAAACCCTTATGACGCCCTGTCATTGCTGGAGCACCATCAGTAGCAGCAGACAAAATATTGCAAATAGGAATTTCTTTCTCTTGAAAAAACTTTTGCATGGTATTAAATATAGATTCTCCCTTTGTATCAGATTCCAAATTTTTAGCAAATAATAACTCTTCATGAATTTTTTCTTCTTTTATAAATCGTACGTATGATAAGAGTAGAGCTTCGTTATTTGGTAGAGTTGATTCATCGAGTTGAATGGAAAATTTGCAAGTGTTTAAGTAATCACATAATGATATTTCAACGTCTTTTGCCATTTCATCTATTCTTCTTTGCACTGAATTATTACTGAGATGAATTTTTTTGATGATATCTGACGGTGTCTTATGATGAAGAACAGTTTTTAATATCTCTTTGACTGTCGGCAAAATTAATTCCTCGCCAATTGTGTGTGGTTTTCCTGCTTTTGCGATTAACAATAAAACGTTATATGAGGCTCGTAAGTCCATCATCATCTTGTTTAGAAGGCGACGTAAAAAGGTTTGACATAGTTAGCTGTTTTAAATATTGCTTTTCCAGTTCTTGAAAATAGGATAAATCTTTGTTCTTCTGATCAGCATGCATTTTATTTAAATGCTCTTGTAGCCTAGAAGGTTTCATAGCTTCATTTGAAAAAACCTTTCGGCAAATTAAACACATAGGTAATGATTGGTTTGTAGGAGAGTACGTAAATCCATATTTCAAATACTCAATACTATACTGCCAGCATTTCTTTTTAGATGTAGATTCAGACATTTTCAAATACAAATTAACTTCTCTACAGATTTATAGATAGTTATAAAAATAATGTTTATAATGACTTCTAACACTTATCACTCACGTCTATTTATCACGGCGAAGCACATAAAAATAATAAAACATTCCTAGAGCTTTCGCTTTTATAGATTTGATTTTGTGCACGCATTAACTAGTATGTTTCCGATGCCGGCGCACTTGCTCCGTAAACAAGTCATTTCAAGCTCCCATATTCTTGTCGAAACATGTTAAATTGCATGAACCGCATGCCTACCAACTTGCAAGGACTTGTCACCGTCAATCTATTCTAAACTAAAACAAATTAGGTATAAGTATACCTAACGCTAATTTAAAAATGCTTATTAACGCGATAACAATAAGATAATTTACATAGCTAGATAAAATATTTATTCATGAAAACAGGTATTGTCAAAGTATTTTATTATATTAAAAATAATTATAAAAATATTAAAATAATAAATTTATTATTATTATATTATTATTGCATCAAGGTTGATTTGCCTATCAGGACGGGCACACATGTCCAACATAATAAGCCTGATATAGTAGTGCATGTTAAGATATTGAATGAGATTACAATTATTGAAGTAGGAATAACATCTCAGGATAACTTGCAGACAGTAGAGGTTGAAAAGAAGAGGAAGTATGATCTCTCGGCTAATGAGTTGAGCCTAATTCACAAGTGTAATGTTAAAATTATACCTTATGTTCTGACGTGGGATGGTATTGTAACTACGTACCATAAAGTATACTCAAAGCGACTTGGAGTGGGAAAACATATTGAAGCTTATATCCAATCTGTGATCTTGAAGAGAACTTTTGAGAGCATCTCAGTCGACTTCAGACGTACCAGTACGCTAGTAGGCGGTAGCAGGGAACTTATTGTCCAAGCTGCAATTGAAAAGCTGTGTGGCCGAGTGGTTAGCACGCTTGGCTACTGATCTAAGGGACCTGGGTTCGAGCCCCGGAATTAGGCATGGATGTGTGTGTCGTTTTTCTGCTGAGGTCTTGCCATCCTCTCAGATCTCCTACTGCGTTAGTTTATATGACAGGAGACTGTCATATAAACTGACAGTCTCCTGTCAGACCTCTGTGGCAAGCAGCTGCTTGAGGGGGTATTTATTTTTTTTATACATGACGGATGAGGTAGTGGATGACCAGAATCACCAGGAAGACACCACAGAATAGAAGAGATAAAATGGTTGTCACAGAAAGTTCCATTAAATTTATTTATTTATTTCACCGCCCCTCTTGACTGCCTCAACGCCCCCCATTTGCCTCTGGATCCGCTACCGCCCCCATGGAAGGCTCCAGCGCCCACTGGGGGGCGGTATCGCCCCCGTTGGGAATCTATGGTTTACATAGTTAAAACTTCTGTTGTAATTTTATACATTTCTACCACTTTTTTTGGTCAATAAAAGATTCCACATTTTATCAATGCCTCACTGCGCATATTTGGGTATAAATTTTCCACTCATAGAAATAAATTAATGAATTTTTTTCCAAGAAACTCCGTCAGAAGACGGCAATCGACTCCAAAAGTGAAACGAGTTAACTTAAAACCAACAAATAATTTATTTTAATGTTCGTTTGAAAAACGAGCTGTTTCCACTTTGTCGCTTGCTTATACCAATATTTGTCCGTCTCTCTCTGTTAACTGTTGTGTGTCCGTCTGTCTTTCCACCTGTCTGTCCGTCTATAGACAATCAACTGCTTTACTTGTAGAGAAAAATTCTTTTTGGGTTGGATAGGTGTCGAAGAAATATTGCGATTTGCAATTTTGAAATATTTTAATAGCTTTAATAGGGCCCTCTAGCGGTGGGAAATGATACAAAATGCTAAAATTTCAAACGAATATTATAAACTATATTGCTCACAAAAATTAGGGGATATATTATCGCTTCATATTCATTTTGAAATATCCCCTAATTTTTGTGAGCAGTATATTTACACTAGAAATCTTGGTAGTAGAGTGTTGTGGTTAGAAGGTTTAAAATGGCAACAAGGCTTTACTCTCTTAGCCAAAAGGAGGTGCGAAAATAAAACTTTTTTTTAAGAGATAAACGAAACAATCTCCCTTTTAGTTTATAGGTACTAACAAAATATTAATGTTCACATTTTCAGAATCCTCATTAGTTAGAATAGAAAGTGCCAAAGGCGGTAAATAAAAACTCGAAAGGCGATCTCTAGCGGCTGAAAAAAGGTGGAAATACCAAATATTTAAACGAATATTGCAAACTATCTATTTATGATAGAAACTTAAATTTTTGGTCATAGTGTAATGGACAAGTGATTTACACTAATAGTAATAATTTGTCACGTTAATAATTTATCACAACTTTTTTGCTTTAAGCGATAAATAAAAAACATTTTTTGTGTTTACAGGTAAAATATTAAGTTTTTTGTGCTACTAATAAAATATTAAGTTTATTTTACCAATTATGCAGTAGTTCGAATTTTCGCTGTCAGAAGGAACTGAATGTGTAAAATGACTGGAATGCATATCGCCTCTGGCGCATATGGGAATCTCGTTTTCAAAGAGAATGACGTTCTTCCTTTGCCTACTTTTTTACTCCTTAAAAGTTTAATTATGGATGTCGTGTTGTTTTTCTGCTGAGGTCCCGCCATCCCCACGAATCTTCTACTATGATTTATAAACTAAAACGCTCCCGTCAGACCTCTGTGGCAAGCAGCTGTTTGAGGAGTTACTTTTCTTTAATGTACGGTGGGTTGGGTTGTTTTACCTCTGAGCGGCACTTTTTTGCACACCATGGGCTAAATGGCCAGGTTACATGGATTCCGAAGACTCGGAGGTTAGGGAAGGGGACCCACTAGAACAGCTGTTGGGAGACAGATGGTAGCCTCCCGTCAAGGCCATCTAGCGTGTTCTTTAACGTGCATAGGGTATGGCTCTCCCGTACACGAGGCCACAACTTAACGTCCCATCGGACGGACGGTGGCATTTCCAAACCTATTGGTGTCCCCTACTGACCGTGGGCAGGGCGGGGAATTTTGCGGATAAATATCAACGCTGACCCAACTGGGACTCGAACCTGGGATCTACAGATTAAGAGCCTCGCGGGCTACCGACTGAGCCACCCCCGCCCCTATGTACGGTGGGGGGGAAATTAGTAATTATACAACATAAAAAGCATTTGCCTTTTCGTTCTTAAATTAAAAAAGTTTTTTTTTCTCCCACCCCTCTGAAAATAGTGGGCAGATTATTGCTGTCAGTGGAATTTCTGCCATAACAGAACTCTACCACCGAAATTTCTATCATAAACAGATCACTTGAAACATTCGTTAAAAGTTTGGACGTTTTAGTGATCATGAATTAAAACTACCTTTGAAAATGCGAATTTTATTTCATTAGTACCAACTAAAAAATATATTTCCAATTATCTGTTAAAGCAAAACCGTTGTTTCTTACCTACCTTGGGCGAAGAGATCAACTCATTCTTGTCAATGGAATCTTCCAAACTGTCTCATTCTACGATCAAAATTTCTAGCATAACTATATATTTTGCAATATTCGTTTTAAATTTTGAGATTTTTCGATTTTTTCCACCGTTAGAGGGCGCAATTATAGCTTTTGGGAGATTCGAAAAATGCATATTGTAATATTTCGTTAATATCTGTCCAACCCAAAAAGAATTTTTCTCTAAAAACATACAATTTTCTGTGTTAAAACAAAAAGTTGTATTAACCTCCCCCGGTCTAAAGGGTCAAGTGATTGTTGTCAATGCTAACTTCGTAACCTTCACATTTCGACACCAAAATTTCAAACTTCTAATTATATCGTTTGGAATATTCATTTGATATTTTGGTATTTTCAATTTTTACCACTGTTAGAGGGCGCAGTTATGACTTTTAGGAGATTCGAAATTGCAAATCGTAATTTCATTAATACTTATCCAACACAAAAAGTTCGATGTCTACAGACAACAAAGCGAAATTATCTTTTTTTTAAAAAAAGCCCTAAAATTTACTTTTTTTAGCCGTTTTCTAAAGTGCTTCCAATCGTGAGCACCGAAATCTGTATCAAAATTACCCTACCCTTTTCCGGAATCCATTAATATTCGTTGGGTTGGGCTGTTTTACCTCTGAGCGGCACTTTTTTGCACACCATGGGCTAAATGGCCAGGTCACATGGACCCCGAAGGCTCAGAGAAGGTTGGGGGAGGGGACCCACTGGAACAGCTATTGGGAGACAGATGGTAGCCTCCCGTCAAGACCATCCAGCGTGTTCTTTAACGTGCACAGGGTATGGCTCTCCTGCACACGAGCCACGGCTTAACGTCCCATCCGACGGACGGCGGCCTTTCCAAGCCCATCGGTGTCCCCTACTGACCGTGGGCAGTGCGGGGAATTTTGCGGAGATAAATCTCAACGCTGACCCAGCTTGGACTCGAACCTGGGAACTACAGATTACGAGCCTGGCGCGCTACCGACTGAGCCCCCCCCCCCTCCGCCCCCCATTAGTATTCGTACAATACCATTTAGCTTTGCACGCCAAACAATCCGAGCGACGACAAAAGATGACGTCCAATTTTCCGATGGCCAACTTCTATCTATATAGAACCTCTAATACACTCCTAGCTCAACTAGTATGAGCTAGAAGTATATCAACTCGAATATTTTCAAATGTAAAATTTATGTTAGGAAAAACTTACAAAAGTTAAGAAAAACTTTTTTTTTTACAGCCAATAGTTCTTCTGTACTTAAGACTGTTACATAACCAGATTTCAGCAGGTCAATGAAAGATCACAGGTAGTAGGACGCATTTTGCAGACTACCCTACATTTTGCCAAGTAACCTCGATTTGGCAAAGTACCATTGATTATGCAAACTCGACTTAATTTCACAAAACCAATCCCAATTTTCACAACTCGCCTACATTTTACTAAGTGGCTAAGAATTTTCCCAACTGCCCTAGATTTAACAAAGTCCAGTAGATTTTGCCAAGTTGTCTCGATTTTGACAACTCGCCATAATTTTATAGAAAAAACTCCCTGAATTTGCCAACTTGCCATAATTTTACACAAAAAAATCCCAATTTTTATATCTCCCCTGAATTTTTACCAAGTGGATTCGAATTTTGCCAAGTTGTCCCGATTTTTCCAACTCTCCTTAATTTCACAAAACCAATCCAAATTTTCACATTTCGCCTGTATTTTACTAAGTGGATTCGAATTTTACCAACTGCCCTAGATTTTGCGAAGTTGCCTCGATTTTGCTAACCCCTCTTAATTTTTGCAAAAAAAAAAATCAATTTTCAGAATTCACCTGAATTTTTACAACGTTGCTGCGAATTTTGCCAACTCCGATTAACTTTGGAGGGAGCCTCTTCCTCCCCCCCCCCATAGCTACGCCCCTGGGCACAGATGCATAGTGCTTGGATGGCTATTCCACAATCAAACCTTTTTTTTCCATGCCTCGCCGTGTACAGCATGTCATACAAAGAGTGGAAACAGTCATTATTAAACAATTCAGCTGGTAACTCTCCAATTACCTCCATATTGTAATCATTTATGAGTGCACTAAAGCTACACTGAACCCCCATATACGAGCTTGTTCTGATTAGCCATTCTTGGTGTTCCGATTTTTATGAACTCTTGTGTATTTGAAATTTCCAAATTACCCTTTCGCTCAAATTTTTATCATTAGGAAAATGACAAACTTTGTTCTTTTAAAACGAGCATCCCCTATTCATCAGAAGCATTGTTATTACAGTTATTTTCCTTTAAATACAAAAGACAAAAGGATAAATTTCTCTCGTGACATTTCCAACAGCTCCTTTGCATTAAACAACTGCCTTACAGTGGCGGCATATCCTTTACATTTCAAATTTTTTATACTTAGAAACAGAAAATTGTCAATACTAAGGAAACATTTCTGAAAATAAAAATCTATGGTATTTTAATCGTCCTTTTCTATTTGAAGGCCAATATTAGTGTTTTTAAGTTTGTTATTAAAGATGATCTAGTTGAAATTTCTGAACCCAAATTGGTTTTACAACTATAGAGCCAAGTTAGAAGAGAAAAAAATGACAATTTCAAAGTATAGAAATGCAGATGATAAACACTGTACTTTAAATTTTATTGCAATCTTTAATTCAAATTCTTTGATGACAAAAGCTCAATGATATTTGAGTAAATATTAGAATTTGTAAAAACTAAATCTCTCAGTAAGATCAGTACAAATGCTATGGGCGATTTGTTAATGTGGAAGTACCAACTTATACTTTTTACAAAAGGCAAATTTTGAAACAATTTTAGTAAAATAAACACTTCAAACCATATTCTTTGGAATATTTCCATGACTGACAAAGTATGCTGATTTAAACATCAGTAAAGAAGTTTGCAGAGAGTGCAGCCTCTATGATGGCAATTTTTTTTTGGTCAACATATAGTAGTTTTTCTCTACTCAATTTGCTAACCAACTTTATAATTATTAGAAAAATTTCCATTAAATGGAATTTACCTTTGTTGCAAATACATTTAAGTAGAAATTTTAAGGAATCATTAAAAATGTGATCTTCTAAAATGTGTCTGCGAGGAAGGAATATAACAAGTAATGAATTCAGCATCTCTACACAATCCAAATTGCTCTACCAAAAGTTTTAAGCAGCCATTTATGCCACTGCTTACAAAATGCAGCCTTGTATATGACTGTGGGGCAGTGAGCCATATCTAATGTGAACATTTTTCTTTGATGAAAAAGCAGTACTTTCTACAAGACACACACAAAAAAATTGGAATATGTGATCATCTTAGTTTTGATCTGTTTTTCAATGTCAGATGAGCCACTATGACCAATGCAGAATAGTGAATGCCATTTTTAACAGTACACTTAACTGTCTAGTTTCGATTTGCTAAGAAATTTAATTTTTTTCTGTCTCAGTATTAAAAATATACTTTTATTTTTGTCTACTCGGCAAAATTCGACAACTTGGCAACTTAGTAAAACTTCAGGGGAGATATAAAAATTGGGATTTCAAGACTCCGCACAAAAATAATAACTTATTAACACATTAAATAATAACGTTCAAAGATAAAAAAAAAACTTATCAATGTTTAGGCTCACACATAGCCACACTATTTTGAGTTATCGATTTGTGTGCATATAAGCACCCCTAAACCATATGTGCAGGTCTGAATAAACTATCACAATGCAAAATAAGCAGTGAGATAATTTAATTAAAATATTAAAAATTCAGGAAAACTGTTTTATCCACAATAAGTTTTACAAATTTTAATTCTTTTCCTGCCTCTTTTTACCACTCTAGCCGACCTGGCAGTGTTTTAATATTTTACAA
This sequence comes from Ryuthela nishihirai, assembly GCA_038380435.1. Taxonomy (NCBI): domain Eukaryota; kingdom Metazoa; phylum Arthropoda; class Arachnida; order Araneae; family Heptathelidae; genus Ryuthela; species Ryuthela nishihirai. The sequence continues at coordinate 36,504,448 of JAWZYU010000030.1, forward strand.
CACAATATCATAATTTCATAGATTTACTCTCTCTGGCATATTATTTCAAAGTAGGGCAAAAGAGGGACATTTTGATATCTTGAAGCTTTTCCAAGAAAAGTAGAGTATTGACCGAAAATTCATAATATTATGGGTGACTTTAGCCATGCTACACTTTTGGTTTTTGAAGAACTTGAATAACAAAAACAAAAGGAAAAAATATTTCACTTTTCAGCATGAATAATTTATGGAGGGAAATATAACCATTATAATAGTGTTCTCTTCAGCTACGTTTTGTAACTAAGTTTAATAAAGATAGTATTTCATTTAGCATGGCAGTTTCCCTCCCTCCCTAAATGTGAATATGAACACAGCCACAAATGTTTTAAGTTTGGAAAGTTATTTTTGAATGCAGAAAATTTAAAATGACTACAGTTTAATGTAATAATCATTCTATGACAGAAATTTTAATATTAAGATCATGCCAACCCTCAAAACGTTTACCATCTTTGAAATGTTACTTTTCTTGAATTTGAAATACTAAAATTTGATCTTATCACTGCATATTTTCTTAAAAAGCTGAAGGTTGATATGAATTCTATAATTGCACCTTTAATGGTGGAAAAAATTTAAAATTCCAAATATTTTAATGGATGTTGCAAACAAAATGTTTATATTAGAAATTTTGGTGGTGGAATTATGAAGTTTGTACTGACTACAATTACTTTCATCTTTACCACCAAAGGGGGTGGGAAATTGCAATTTTTGTGTTTTAAGTGAAAAATTGTTTATTTTTAGAGATAAATTGAAAATTCTTTTTGGGTTGAATAGGTATTGATAAATATTAATTTACATGTTCTGATTCACATTTTTTTAAAATTATACAATGTTTAAATTTCTATCTTTGATGGCCCCTAAATTTGGAAAATGGTTACACTTTAAACGAATTTTGTTAACAGATCATTTAAGCTAAAAACATTTCGAAAATTTGGTGATATATTGAGGTTTAGAAAGGACAACGTTTTTGTTTTGGGAGAGAAATAAAAAATTCTTGATTGGATATAAAGAAAAAAAAATATTACTATGTGTGTTTTCAGAATCATCCATTAGTTCTAAATTCCACCTGTAAAGAGCCCTACAGTTAGAAATTTACAAAAAGTATTTGAAAAGTGCCTTTCTTATACTCTTATTAGAACACTGATAATATCCCTAGTGCTTTAGTTCTGTACATTTTTATTGCATTTTACACTCTGACAGTTTGAATTGACATTTATTGACAATTCTACTAACTTTGACATCTATATACATTTTTTACATGCATTTGAATAAATGGAAATAAGGTATCAATGTTTATAAATGAGATGCATGACATTGACTACAGGATACTTATAACACGCCTACTTTTGGGTTCAGTACTGTATCACCATGGCATGCAGATAGTTTCATTGGTAACATTTGCTTGGAAGAACAAGGCAGAGCACGATTCAGTTGCATTATGTCTTTGATTCCACCATTGTTCTTTTCAGAGGTTTTAAAAGATGTGAGGATTGGTGTTGATGAAACTGAAGATGATGCTACAGATATTTCTTTGGAAGACACTACACTCTCTGAGATAGATGGATATAAAGGATATGATACAGGTGGAGCATGTAAAACTTCTGATGTGTCACTAATTCTTTGTGACCATGAATGTTCTTCTGGATCAACATGCCAACTCATTGGCCTATGGCCCATGGAAGACAAGTCATTGCTCAAAATTCTTTGGTCACCACACACAGGGGGGCTAACAGCACTACAAGAAAACCTTCTTATATCTTTGCCCATGTGGCGCTGTCTTGAACATGTTGGAACAGTCTTTGGTAACATTAATAGGGAACGGTCATTACAAAGTGCAGAAATCAAAGGTAAGTCCATATCTCTACTTTTCTGCCTTAGCTGCTGAAGATCCAGAGAGTTGGAAGATGTACTCATGTTACCATCTATTGCTGAATCTCCTACCGAAAGAGGAAGCACTGGGAGACTTCCTAATCTCATACGAGATCCATAAGATATCTCAGAGTTCATACTGCTGTCATTCTCTTCAACCTGTTCGGAAGAAATAGGCAAGAATCAAAATTGGTGGGGAAAATATATTTTTGGACAATGATGACAAAACTTTTCTTAACAGTGGAACATCAATTTTGAGAATTTATTACTATAGTTAGATTTATGAATACAAATTGCATTTAGTGTTTAAAAATACACATTGAGAAAGTTAAAATTTGGCTGGTCCACTGGACTGAAGTGCAATTAGCAACTAATTCAAAGGTCAAGTCTGATCCATAGTCTGTAGTTTTGTCATTACTGACCTTCAACTACTATTATTTACTCGTATAATTTATCTTTTTTTGTTTCATTTGAACACAACAAAAGCCATTTTTACCTCAGAAATAATCCCATAGTAACATTTTTTTTGGAACACAATACATATAAAAGCACTTTTCCAAAAAAAAAAAAACCATGAACCCATTTAATGACAGTGACAAAAATTGGAATTCCTAATAAAATTGTACATTTGGTAAAATGATTTTAATGATAACCTTAAATTTGTATTATATTCATTCCAAGTGCTGACTTACATAATTAATTGTTAAAGGTAATTGAAATTAAAAAAAAATCTATAAATTCGATTATTAAAGTTGTTTTAAGCCTTGTTTATAGGAATACCACAAATAGTTGAATACACACTGACATCCTGAAAAAGCTACTATATTTTGGGTCAACATAAAAAAAATTGTATTAGTCTAGGTAAATAGTATTAGTGTAAGTAGTAATTATTAAAATAAGTATGCTTCTAAGCATGTTTTATTTTATGAAAAACTTGCATATTTGTTATTGATATAAAAAACTATCATATGAATTAAAAGAATTAAATTGTTTTTAATCACTATCTTCTTTTCTGTGCTATTGGCCGAGAGATACCATACTTCAGTAATAAAGTATCACAGGAAAAAGTGCTGTAGACAAGAAACACTTGAAATAATTTGGTTATCCTGACTGGGACAGCCACCATATTTGATGGTGGTAATATCTATCAAATGTGATGGTCTATCCCCTGATAATAGATGCGCCACTTGCGAATTACCAAAAAATTGCGGGAATACATAAAATGTAGCTTCTGATGGTTCAGAAGTTAGGATACCTGGCATGGTTGGGAAGCATGGGTTCAAGTCCCACTGAGGACAACCAATTTTTTTTTATCTAATGAATTTTATACTTTTTCTAAAATATAATATATATAAGTGTATATATAATATGCAAGCATATATTCGTATTCTAATCATTAAACCACTTCTGTAGCTGTGGTTTGATCTGCCCCAGGTAAAGCCTGGTTGTTTGCATTGTCTTTCTCTTGAGGTCTCTCCTCACAGATCTTCTCTATGGCATATTAAACTGACAGCCTTTTGTCACACTTCTGTAGAAAGAATTGCATGAGGTGTAATATATATATATTCACATTTATTCTTTAAAAATAGCAGATAAAAAAACAGCCTGTTGCAAGAAAAATTGAATATGGGCATTAATACTGTCAAAATGGGCATGATTACTCCCAGTTAAATATCATAAAATCCTGATATTCAATTATCATGCTCAAGCAGATAAGGGCTAATCCTACAAAATGGCAGAAAGTTGGTTGATTAGAGTTTTATGACAAGAGCATCTAAGGCTATATTACATCAAAAAAAGATAAAATTCACTGAACCTTAAGCCAAAAATCCAAAGACAGTAAAAGCAATAATAACAATTGTAACATATTTATAAAAAAATAAGAATGCAGAAATTTTAAAATATAAAAAAGGACTACTTTTGCTTTTGAATGACATATTTTTTAGATGTCATTACTTATGTTACATTCAGATATATTTTATAAAATAACTTCTTTTTAGACATTGGTTTTAAAATTTCTTTGATATTTTAAGTGAATTTAATGTTTAAACAGGTTTCATTTGATAAAGGTGTCTGAGTGTAAGGCAAATCATGGCAGCAAAAAAATATATATCATTCAAAAATAAAAGCAGTACAATCAACTGAAATGTTAAACAATTAAAATTATATCACAAAACTCGAACACTGTTTCCTTCAACTGATGACGAATCTGTGTGATAGAAATCCATGATTCATGTAGATCTAGTAAGAACAAAGGCCTCATCAAGATCAAAGTTTGTAGCAAGCTGAGTTGGTGTAAAGCACACATAACAATGCCTAGACATGTGATCTGCATGATTCAAGGCAAGTGCGATAGCATATGTTGGTTGGTTGTTTTGGGTTTAATGGCGCATTAGCATCTCAGGCTATAATGCGCCAAACGAATGTCTAAATAAATGCTAAAAGTCATAAGACCCACAACCAAATTTAAAAATCGACTATACATGCATACAAAAAATGTAAAACAAGAAAAGGAAACATAGTTAACAAGAAACAAATGTATAAATGTATAATAAATATAAAAAACACCCAGGTGTAAGCGACCTGGGTTATACATTCGAATAAAACTATAGACGAGTAAAATAACCAGTATATTTTAAAAATTGAAAAACAGCGTTAAAACAACAATGATCAGATAAAAGATGTCCGAGTGTAAGTGGCTCAGACGTAAAATCGTGAAAGTTAAAATAGAGGCGACGTTCGAAGTTAAAAGCGGGACATGAAAGTAAAATATGTTTGATCGTTAAAATGGTGTCACAAAACTCGCACTTAGGTTCAGCGTCCGCCTTGAGAAGAAATGAATGAGTTATAAACGAATGACCTAAGCGGAGCCGAGCAAGGACAACTTCCTCCTTACGATTCCTGCGAAAACAAGACTGCCACGGTTTGACAATGGGCTTGATCTCGAAGAGCTTGTTAGCAATCTGTTCAGACCAAGATCTCTGCCACTGTGCCTGGAGCTCGATGGTGAAACGCTGCCGGAAATCCACATATGGAACCGGCAATGGAGTGTCGGACAGGGGCATGGCTGACCTGGCAGCAGAATCTGCCAAATCATTGCCCCTGATTCCGACGTGACCGGGCACCCAACAGAAGAGGATCGTGGTGGTGGCTGCCAGACGATGGAGCTGCTGGCGGATCTTGGAGAGAACAGGGTGAGGCCGATACCTCACCGAGATCAAAGCCTGTAGCGAGCTAAGCGAGTCGGTGTAAAGCACACACCGATGATGATGCTTAGCTGCTACATGGTCCAAGGCAATGCTGATAGCATGCAACTCTGCAGTGAAGATGGAACACTGCAGTGGGATCTGGTCTGCAATGATTACATCACAGCAGACCATGGCCGATCCCACTGATGTGCCGGACTTCGAGCCATCTGTGAAGACAGGCAAGAAGTCCGGAGATAGCATATAACTCTGCTATTACGATGAAACAATAACGTGGGATATGGTTGACTGTGATGGCAGATTCTACTGAATTCTCCAATTCCAAGCAATCTGTGAATACAGGCACAAAGTCAAGGTGTGCAGCACAATGGCTGGCAAAGAGCTGCTGGTAAATGCAGTCAGGTGGCAAATGCCTTCCCTCTTCTGCAAGCAAAAATCACAAGGGAAAGAATGGGCCATGGTAATCGAGTCTCCTGGCAGTCAATGTCTTGGAGATAGCAATGTATATGTAAATCAAAATGACTAATGACCATTAGGTGATTAATATATAGTCTCCCATTTTAGTTTTAAAAAAAGTCTCCAAGTCTAACATTAGTTCAGTAGAAATTCTGAGCAAGATTAGTAGATGCCATGAACAGACAATAAAATGTGAACCATGAATTAACATTAAAGTGAAGATGCTGTAAGAGAAAGGTGTTCTGAAGACTGTTTTTCATCCTAGAAAGATAGAATATAAAAACATTTCCAAGTCAGCCATAGAAGTAAACATTGCTATCATTATGACACATTAAAATTTTAACACTTCATAAAAATTATATAACAGAATATTTTACACCTACAGTCTCACATGTTACCTCTCGATGCTTTAAACAGCTGGATTTATTTCAGCTATTTAAAATTTATTTTTGATTCTTACTAGAATTGCATTTGGGCAGCAATTTTCAATCCCAAAGTTACTGAGCCTAGGCCTGCCCAAGCCTGGTTAGAGGAAAATATTATTTGACACATTGTAAATCTCGCACATATAGAAATGTATATTGCTAACCATTTTTTTAATTCAGTGATTTGAAGATAATATTAAAATGTTAATTGAAATGAAAATTACTAGAAATGAAGGTTGAATTTATTGAAACTGAAAAATCTTGAGCAACAACATTATAAATGCCAACAATGATACATTAAAAAATGAGAAAATTTCTACATAATAATCAAAGGATGATTGATGATTAATTAATTAGTTTCAATTATCAAAAATATTAAAAGTTTGAAATTATAACTAAAGAGAAAATGTATTTTTTTTTACTAATCTGTTTTTTTTTTGCAATTACAAGAAATATTAGAAAGTTAAATTCTGTCAGCCAGAATTTCTCTGTCTGGGCCCAAACTTATCTCTAACATTTTTCTACATTATACTGAGAATTTTATATAATGTTCAGTAACAAATTCATATTCTTATATTGAAGTTATATATAGTTCGTACTTTTTTACATTCTTAGAATTGGCATGGGGCAAACAAATGTGTTTATTGATCATGATACACTTATTTGAAAAATTAAATTTCAGTCTGGTTGGCCCTCTTGCAACCTATGACTGTTTGAACATTATGTGTGTTGTATAAAATATGTCGATCCCAGTAGATGAGTGGTATCCTGGCTTATAATCAATATCTGATCATGGTGATAATTTATAATTCTCTGCTTGAACACTATCTTCACAGTAATTTAGCAGTATTTGCTACCTAGACTCAATTTGGGTATTAAAGAAAAATTAAACTAGTCTTCTTGTAACCAGATTTAATTACTGTTACATTTGATCATCCCCTTTGTGTTGTTATGGGAATGATTTTTTTTTTTTGATACGCTGCTGCTGGCATAAATTTTACCCAGCTGTTCTGGCCTACACTTGTATGCACCACCATTGAACCAAACCAATAAAACAAAAACATCAGGTGATAATTTGAGTAATTTAATAAAAATTATAAAAAAATACTAACTTTAAAATGACATATGCACTTAAAGTATTTCACTCACACTTGGGCTCCTTTGAAGTAAATGTCTGAGGATGCTCATGTGTGGGCAAAACAAGTTATGCATGTCATTTTAAATTTTGTGAATTTTAAAATATTTTAATGTTTTTTTAACTATTATTAAATATATTGAATGAAATTACCACCTTTTTTTCACCAATTTCAACAATGGTGCATATATAGTCTTATCAGAATAATATGATGACCTACCAGAGTATATGTATGGTAGGTGGTCTTATCATTCTGATATGACTGTAAGTGTAGACCAGAACTGCCAGATAATAATTATGACAGCAGCAGCTTATCAAAGAAATATATCATTCCCATAAACAATGCAAAGGGGATGATCAAATGTGATAGTGATTAAACCTGGCTGCAAAATGGAGAGTTCAATTTTTTTGGTTTTTATTATTTCCTGAATTAGGATTAGGTAGAAAATACTGCTAAATTACTCTGAAGTGTTCAAGCAGGGTATCCTTGGCTACTGATCAAAACAGGGTTACCACCTGGGAGACCAGAAAATTTGGGATATTGTCCAGAATGACATTGAAGAATTTGGAACCTTTATAGAATTATACACCAAAACTTGGGTCATTTTTCAATAGACCTATTTTGGGTTCAAAAGAATTCCAAACATTTTTTTAACCTCTAAAAACCACGAAATTTTAAATGACCTTCCTTCAGATTTGCTTGCATGGTGCACCACATATGAACTCAACATGGATGAGGATAGCTTTCCATTGTCACATTTCATGCTAACTTTCATATTGAGACCTTTCCTTGCAAAAGCAAGCTTAAAATTATTAATTTATGTTTATAAAGCAATTGAAAAACTCAAATCTGCAAACCAAAGTCCATCATTTAACCTCTACACAGAAATATTGATAACTTTGCTTGTAGCCACCTTTTCATTTCTGTTCCTCAAAACAGAAGCTTCATGTTTTTCATATTCAACATATATTTTTCCACTCTACGCCTTTTCAGAATATATCACTTTTGAAAAGAACTAAAAGAATCAATTTCCAATCAGAGTTCAACAGAGTATTACTATATTTTCAGTTTTATAATTTTTAAAACAAATTGAAAAATGCAATATTGGAGACATTTTATACCCCAAACATTATGAGTGTGTGTGTGACACTGGGCAAAAATTTAAATTCAATATAAATGGCAACCCTGGATCAAAGGAGCCTAGGTTTGAGCCCTGGGTAAGGAATGGATGTTTCTTTCAGTATTGTGTTTCTGCCAAGGCCTTACTTTCCTCACAGATCTGCTCTATAGTGTCTTAAACTGACAGGTTCCTGTTAGAAGTCTGTAATAAACAGATGTTTGAGGGGTAATTTTCTTTTGTAAAATATATTAGCATAAAAGTATTTTTTTAGCCATGACCCCATGTACAAGAGAGCCATAAGCTGTGCATGTTAAAGAATGCACTGGATGGCCTTGGCAGAAGGCTTCCATTTATCTCCTAACAGTTGTCCAGTGGATCCCCTTCCCTCAATCTTCTCTAAGCCCTTGAAGTTTTTATGACCTGGCCATTCAGCCCATTGGGTGCAAAAAAAGTGCCACTTGAAGATAAAACACATTTTTTTAAAATAATTTATTCTATTTTTCATTATTACTTTGAAAACTTATTTATATAGATTTTAAATAGTACAAACTCACCTGATTATTTATTTGGCCTCTTTCACATTTTGAATAAAAGGATTCACTGGCGTAGGTCATAGATGGTGTAGGAACTATAGAAAATCTATTTTTTCCACACTGAAGGGGTTCCGAGAGATTCCTTGAATTTAATGTATTTACACCTTTATTCAATTCATCATATTGCTTATCCTTTGGTTGGGCAATAGAATTATTAATATGAGAATATTCTGCTAAATTGCTCTGAATGTTAATATGTGTCAGTGGTAGTGAAGATAGCCCAGCTTGAAGCAAAGTCCTCTGTGGCAAATTATTATATGCTACAGAGTTGTAAAGCGAAGGCTCAGAGCTAGCTGCTCCAATAGCATGATTTCCAAACAGGCTGACTGGAAAACCATGAACACGGGTCAATGACGAAACACCTATTCTTGTAGCTGTTCGACCATGATGATGGGGGACAGATGAGCTTTGGTTTAAATAATAATTAGGTAATGTTGGCAATGGCGAACTCAAGCACCTTGTTTCTCTCCCTGATACAGTTTCATTTTTTGAACAGTCACCATTACACATCTTAAGTTCCATGCCATGATAGCAATTATTATAAATACCATGGGATTTAAGTGAATTACACTTATTTCCTGCTGGGCAGAGTTCAGAAGATATGTGACTAGATTTCATGGCAATCATCCATTCTTTGTGTTTGCGAGCATCATTTGTCTCTTTGCACCTTTGGCAGCAGTCAGAGTTCCTCTGTATACCTGAATATTTTGCAAATGAACCTTTAGCTTGTAGCTTTAAATGCTGCTCATTATGACAATAACCTTTGCAACCATTAGTATGATAGTGAGAGTCACCACTATAGTTTTTCAAATGTGCATTTTCTCTTACATCAGTAGGTTGCTGTTTAAGTAGACTAGTAACTGGAAGTGAAGAAGAAACCATGTCACTGTTGAAAGAGGTAGCTGCATTTGTGAAAGTGACTGGTTCACTATGACACCTGTTTCTTCTGCAGTTGCAGTCATGTCCATCATTCTCAACTGATTTATCTACAATAAAAGGGAAAAATTGTTTCAATGCTTTAGATAAATTTTAGACAGGTAAAAACAATGGTATCCTAAGGTTTATCATGGGCCATTTGTAATTTTTTTTATAATATTGCAATAGGCCATATACAAATTCCTACACTAACCTCCATCATGCTTGTTTCATATCCTTCAACTATTTTTACCATATTCATTAAGCATTTTATTAGTAATAATATTTTATATAAATATATCGTTACAGTTATTGCCTTCAAAAATAAGTTAACACTGAAATCATTTCAATTAAAATGATCGTAAAAAAATATTTTTATTATAGATTAATATATATATATTTGTAGCATGGATATATAGTAAAGAGGTAATAATAAAGCACCATAAAACACTGATACAATAATAGTCCAATATCCTATACAATGTAGATTAATGTTCTTGTTGATATAAGTGCAATGTTAAAAAAGTCAATGAAGATAAAAGAATAAATTCCATAACTTTTTTGCATAAAATAGTTATAATAATAATATTTCATTATACTATAAGAAAAATAATAAAAATTATACATTACTTGAGTAACATTTGAAATATAATCAGTACATACAGATATTATAAAATTATATTTTCTTTGGATAAGTTACATCACTTACAATATTTAAAATTAGAATAACATTTTCCCAAAGTTTTCTGCTTTAGTCGTTCTTTAATAATTTCTACCATTGATACATCTGCTATAGTTTCTTTCTCTACACTTATCAGCATAAATGCAACAGGCTAGCAACACAAAAACTGTAATTTTCCAATGATTTGCACTGGCAACTTCTTTGGAGTATTGTTACAAGCAATTTGAGCGATATTGTTTTGTTTTGATCTTAGATTATTCTGAGAGTTTTGTTTAATTGTTTATTACTCCATTACTCATAGTTACCAAGGGAATTTTGTGAATCTTCAAAGATTTATTTTCTAGGAATAAATTTTGCTTATTTTAGAATAGAATCTTGATTGTGATATCAAGCTTACCTTGGCCAACATCCAATATGGATTCCATTTGTATTAAAACTGTGGCGTCTGGTAGATAATCATTTATTATGCAGTGATATATATATATGTGACAGAATTACACTAGCATATTAATGAAAAATATACTATGGCATATCTGCTCATTGCATAAGTTATTAATATTACGAAGTTAAATAATTTGAAAATTGCAATAATGGCAGCAACCCATAGTATAGGCAAATTTGGTAATGCCAATTTGGCTAGAACACAAGTTGTCTAATACAGTATATATTATTATATAATCACACAATATTAATAAAACTTTTGTGATTATTAAACAGTAATGTGTTTAATTGAAGTCATTACTTCAGTAATATTCATGGAAAATATTTATGGAAAAATTAAGTCTCAGGAATTAAGTTTCTGGGATTATGTTTTAGTATTTCAGACAACAGCTACTAATAAGACAATCACGTTAAACGTTTATTAGTGGTGTAAGAAGAATATGGTGCTAGTATCACTTTCATTTTGACATGCAAAGTTTACTTTCAGTAGGGCATATAACAATTTATTAGAATTCATAATATTGTAATAGAAATTTTTAAAGTAACTCTGCTAATAAAATAAACCCTGAATGCTAGATGAATGTAAAATATTTCAATATCAAATGTTAGTAATAAGATGAGCCCTTGTCAATCTCCTCAAAAGTTTACATTTGGTTTTTCGTTACAATCTAAGAAATGTTCATTAATAAGTTTTTTCTTTTTTAACTTCCAACTTACAGATAGGCAAAATTTCTTCAATATTTGCATATTCTGGTAATGCATGGAACTTTCAAAGAATTTATCAAATGTTATTTTTTGTAAATCAGTCTTTATTTTGCTGTAAAAATTCTTTTGTCTCCCATTCATTCAGAAAGATTCGAATAAATATTTTTTTTTCTTTAATGAATAGGCGAATAATTTCAATGCTGATAAAATGTTATCAGTTTAAATAAAATCTTTCAACTTCTATAGCCTTATTAAAAATAAATAATTTTTATTGTTAAATAGTTTCACTGCTAGCTTATTTTCTAACTGCTTGCATACAGTTAACTTTACATTTTTAGGCATGCTTTGCTTATAATTTGTAAACCTTTCCTGAATATTCTTTCCCTTATATGATTTCAAAAACTCAGTTTGTAAGTAGAGCTCCTATTTTAAAGATTTTCAATTTTATCACATATAATGTAATGTAATTCTGTCTGAATATTCTTCCACTGCATAAAAACTACTCACCAGACTTCATCTATTCTGCAAGATTTTTTGTGAGGCATAAAAGAGAAAAATGGTTCTGTTTTGCTTTTCTGGCAAAATATAAGAAACATTTTATCTATGGTAAGGGACGGAAGCACAATTTCATAGTTCAAAATTTAAATAATTTTACAATTAGTATTCATAAAAATAATTTGGTTCCAAATTCCAGCGAAGTTGGATAAATTTCCTCCTTCTCCTCCCTCTTGATGTGTTTCAACTATCTCACTTTAATTTTTATCCCATGGAGAGTAAGGCTTGCAAAGCAAGCTGTTCTTTTATCATAAAGAGTATGCATTTGGGCAATGATGTATTTCAAGAGGGAGCCTTGAACCTTCCCCATTGGGAAAATTTTATTTCTTAATAAATTTCCCTCCAGTGGCATATTCAAAGAAGGCAGATAAGAGACAGTATGAGTTATACTCTCTAGCTTGAGGGTTTGAATAACATATTTTTGAAAGAAGGCTGTTAAAATCAAAGCTGCATGCACCTCAACTCAATCATGCTCTTCCCTTCCCCCCCCCCCCAAGCATCTAATTGAGAGATTTTAGATGCAATAATGGTGTTTCATAAATTTGCATTAAAATGTTAAGATTTAACTTTCCCTTTCCAAAAACATGATTACCTTACTCCTTCTGAACAAGCTGGCTGAATATTCAATGGCCATTTTGTTTAAAACAGGTTCACTTTAATTGAAATTCTTCATTTGAATTAAGAATCAGAGGCCCTTCATAAATCAGGTTATTTTCAATGAAAAATTAAGCTAAAGAAAATTAAATATCTCAATCTCTATCATCTATCTTGAATATCAACAATATCCATTTGCTGTTTAGAGGTATGGAACTAGAATATTTACTGTCATTGATGGCATTTAAATTAATTTGAAAGGTTGATACAAACATATTAAAACACAAGTAGTATAAATTATATTAAACTGCAGTAAAATATATAAGTGTATTTTTTAAGCAGAGTACAACATTTTCAATTTCAACCAATTTTGAATGCTTTCTTGTAATCTCAACTGCTTTTACCACGTTTTCAAAAGTAGAGATAAAAAAAATCCTTGTGACTCTGAACTATGTCTAGATTTGGGGGAAAAAAATCGAGAAGGGGGCCATGGGGCACATTCAAGCCGAAAAAAATGTAGGGGGTGGAGTGACTGTATTTACAATGCCTTATAAGATTTCTCCTTCATATTACAGCTTTTCAAAAAATTTCTTGAAAAATGCATGAAATATAAATAAGTTTTAATAATTTTTCCCTCTATTATCATTATCAGCATTCTGAGATGAGGGTGTAACAACAATGGTTGGGCTCCAAATGTGACATCTTCTCCATAAATCTCTTCAAATATCTCATATAAACCCCCCCTCAAATAAACTCTCTATAAACCCTCTGTAAATCTCTTCATCTCCTCCTTATAAATTCCTCCAAATCTCTGGCTAATCATCTGCAAGGGCCTCTACAGGTCAGGAAAATCTCAGAGGAACAATATCATCACTGATGAGGGCACATGGTTACGTTGTGAAGTAAAAAGGAATCATCTGAAGATTGTAACCTTACTATTTCTATTTTGGTCACATGCTTGATACTGTCCTCTTTTTCATTTACAAGGTGAATTCTTTATATACGATCTTAATTTGTGCTGCCATCTAGGCGTAGAGTAGGGAACCAACATCTGATTTCAATTCATTAATTTTTATCTAATTCTCACATCATGAGAGAAATCTTTCCAAATCTCTGAACATCACTGCTTATCAGTCAAATCAGACTTAGGCTGCTCTGCTCAGAGAACGCATCATACTGATACGAGGTTTTCCACAGCTGGGATCGAACTTGGGACCCCAAGGGAAGTCAACAAAGCACTGCTGAGAGGTGATGACTTAATCCCCAATGCCAAGAGGGTGTCATTATGATTAAGTACATATGCGTTCTCATCATAAAGAAGAACCATTAGGGGGCATTGTCTCTTTGCTCTGAACCAAGAATTTGTTCCTAATTAAGTGGCCACTGAGTCTTATATTCCTGTATTTTTGACCATTTCTAATTTTGAGCCAGAATATTAAAATTCATGAAGTCCAAAATGCATACAAGGTGACTAAAAAGTCACACAGCTCATAAAGATGATGCTGATTCCTAGCTAGGCACAAAATATATCCATACTGCACCTTAGTACCACAGCACATAATCAAACTTTACTTAATCTTACTAGCATCTGTTATTTCAGAATAGAAGCAATTTTTTTTAAAAGTACAAGGTTTGTTTCTCATTGAACATTTTTTAATGTCAAATTTAATTGCCATGATCTTTAGCTGTTATTACATTCTAAAAACCAAAATATTCCTGAAATGGTCACTAATATCAACTTTTACTTCATTATCAGAAGTATATTGCCTCCTGTGCAACATCCCTGATTATCACTTTATGCTCCTTTTGTACTTTAAATCTTTACCCACAAAGGCGATGAAGTATAAGAAAAAAGTTATTACCAGTTCTGAATATTGTAGACAGCTGGCACAGATGCTAGATGCCTTCGGATGTTAATCCTCTTGATTTAGTGATATTACTTTTCACCTTCTGAAGTTGACATCCTCTTTGACATCCTGGCATTAGATTTACCAGTCCTTGTGCATTTTAGTTGTTCCTCAGCTGGTGGTTTGCTGGTTATCTGGTTGTTGCACTTGATGATCATCATTGTTGACTTGTGCACTCACTTAATTCTAAGTCCATTTCGGAAAGGCTAAGGCGACTTTGTTCACACTCAGGAACATTTAAATTTTAAAACTAACTCCAAAGAGTTTAATAATGCATATTCAATTGAAATTAACATTAAAATGTTAAAACATTTTAAAAACGCAATAATTTATGATGCATTTTGCCCCCCTCCTTTATCAGGGTTTCCTTGGGTGCGATTGCAGCACGTTGTTAACTGCTTCAGATTTTATACTCATCTCTCTACTCATTTTTGTTGGACTGCGCAATTTGAGTCAGTTGCTCACACAGCAGAAGATTCCATGCTGTGGGAAGGAATTTTGATTTTTAGAGTGTAATAAAAGTTAAAGATTGTGGCAATTAAATTTGATATATATAGCTGTGCTTGCAATTAATTTATCTATTTTTAATGTCTTATTCATATATATATTAACAGTGGGTTTATGCAATCATTTCCTCTTTCAAATTTCTAAACCTCAAACTTTGTGGGTACCTTGAAATATGCTGAAAAGAATTCAATCAGTAAAGGTCTTCTCCAATATTTTAATTTTATTTTGTACTTTGTCATACTGTAATGACTTAAACCTTTAGTTCTAATGGATTTGCATCACTTTTTAATTACTCTATATTTTGACTAAGAAATGGATCTTCAGAGATGTTCAAATATAAACCAAACTGTCTCTAAAAAATTTTGAAACTTTTTCATCAAAAACTATATTTTATCTTTTTACTCTTTGCACTAGAAGGTTTTTTCATTATAGGAAAGTAGCAACTCGAAGCTTTTTTGCTAAAAAGTTGAAATTTTTTACAACTAACATAAATTAACGGATAGAACTATTTTATTTCAATATTTCATGAATTTTTATATTATACAAGACCTAATGTTGAATAACAAGCTTTGCAATTTTGCCTCATGTGATATTTTAGGAAGCACTCGCCAAGATGCATTCTCGGTTTGTCAGGACAAGTGTTACAAACGTGTCGAAAATCACCTCTTAGTTGATCGACCAGTGATTTAATGTATTTCAAATGACTAAACAGAAGTTCATTTCTTTGCTTTTATACAAGTTTATATAAGATGTAGGAATTAAACATCTAAAATATAAAGAGGATAGATATCTATTTATAAAACAGTTATTGTTGCCTCTCAGTCGCCATTCAAGTTGCTGCATCAAACCAAGTGATAACTGAAAGTCGCCTCTCAAGTGAAAAGGGTTAACATATTATCCTGCACCTCTACACACCATCGCCATAGCTCAGGTAACTTCAGCATACCCCTCTCAAAGAAGCGGTGTGGTTGCTTGTTAAGTCATCATTGCATGAATTAAAATGTTAATATTTTACTGCATGAAAAGTTCAACTTCATCATAAGTGAAAAATCTTTTTTCTCCTAGAGCTGGTTTGAGAGAACTGAACAAGAGAACATCACCTCGTCCTATATCAGGGTTACAGACAGAATGTGGCAGTACTTCCCAATGCATTTTCTCTGTTTTTGTCACCACAGTGGAGGTGAGATTGAATTGGAGAAGCTTCACATGTTACATGTTTTAAACTTCTGTCCAACCTTCTTTAAACGATTTACTCCATTCAAACAGCTAGGTCTTTGAGAGCATTTATCACTGAACTGTGATCTGAGTCTGTTAAAAGTTCAGTAGGTTTCATGGTTTCATTGGTAAGAAATTTCAAATAATGCAATATGCTAGCCAAAGGAACCACTTATTTACTCATCATGATTACTACTGACAAAATGTGGGTAAATATGCAAAGACAGTACACCCTTCCTACTATCAATGAAGCAATTTCGCTTTACATGCGATAGTCTGCATTACAGAACAAAAATTTGATTTATATGTTAATCCCCTTTTTCTTGCATCTTTCCCATTTAACACAATTCATTTACAGGATCATTGAAATTAGACATAGTGAAAAGAGGCAGTTTGCCCAAAGTGTGTGTGGGACTTATAACATTTGGTCCCTTTCTTAACCCATTTCTTCCCAGTGTTGCATACACGCAAACTTCTGTGTTGCGTACACGCAACACTGGGAAGAAATGGGTTAAGGTCCGGATAATTTATAGTGCATAAGACAGTCTTTGAAACCGGAGGTCCTAGCACAATAATCATTTATTCCTAACTTTAAATGTAGTTTTCTGAGAACGTTATTGATTGGAAGAGTGAAGTTCATATACAATTAGTGTCCAATAACCTCAAATGCATAACTCTTGTATAGTTTATAAACATCCAATTTTTATCAACAAAATCTTGATAAGTATATTGATGATGTTATGAGTTTGAATATTTTTGTATTTCAATTGATGCAGCTCTGACTCTGAAATAGGTATTAAGGTACAAGTGAAATTTTACTCAAAATTTTGATTATGTTAAACAAACACGAGATTACAGAAAACAAGTGAAAAATGTACAGTAAATTTTGTTTCCAAAAAAATGCATTATTCTAATATTAAAAACCACACTAAATGGTATCTGTTACATTTTAAATTCAAAAACAAGTTTTATAATTATCAACAATTTTGCATTATCTACTCTAGTTATTGCACACAATCTAATGTACTTACATTTTATTTAAAACTGGCAGTGATTTAACGTATTTCAAATGACACATTAGTGACATCAAACATGATTTCTGTTGTCTCAAGTACAGTTGCTGCAGTGTGCGGGTATCAATGCAATTTTTTGCAACACAAAAAAATTGCATTCCTATTGCTCTCAAATTCAGGTTGCATTGCTGTTGTAAATTGCTGTGGTGTGCACCCTCCCTAAATGTTGTTGATTAATATAATCTTTAATCATTTAGCATTATTTTCAACTTCAAATATGATTTTTCATGTTACTTGTGCATATAATGTGGCACGAGCTGAAAATATGTTTTATACACTATTGATACAACAAACTATATACTGCATGTTACTAAAATACTTTTCCTTATGTTACCTTAATTGCATTGTGTTAAAAATTCGAATCTCTAGCTATAATAGAACCTGATTTCAAGTTTGACTGCCAGAGGAGAAATTCATTCCCATCTCACCAAATTTTTGGTGAGTGATATGCAAATACAAATATTTGCAAAATGACTGATGCTACAATGAGAATGACTAAAAAAGATATTTCTCAATTTATCAAACTAGGTTGAAGTAGTAATGTAGAACTGTAGATCTGAACTGTAGGTTGAAGTAGTAATGTAGATCACAACATTACAAGTGAACAGTATTAACATTAGTGTGAAACTGTAAAAGTTGCACAGAAGGTACACTGATACATATAAACTGTATATGTTAGAAAATTTTCATTCTATCATGTTGCTTTTAAATTTTGCTATTATGTTTGCTACTTTAACTTTGCATTTATCTTGACTGGCCCTTAGAGTAGCAGCCACCAGTGAACCTTATGACCAGTCTATCACTGAGGATGGATGATGTCAAAAAAAGCAAACGAAAGATGTTTATATCAGTGGTTTCCATACTTTTAAGAGAGAATGCCCCCTTTTGCATTATTTTTGTAATTTTCCCCTTCATCAAAAGCTATGTTAATCTATGAAGTATCCAATATTATGTTTGATCTATTAACACAAAAAAAAATTCCTCAAGAAAGTGCCCCCACAAATTTCTAAAACACCCCCTAAGGGGTGGTCATATTCCTTTGGGACCACTGATCCCCTGATTTACATACATTTAGGTTTATTAATAACACTCATATCCCTGATTATAATTTTTAAATGCATTTCTAATTAGAGGCATATCTTAGAAAATTAATTTTTAATAACAAAAGGTTTTAAATTCCAACACATTGAGAAAAGAAACAAAACAGTAATAAGAGTGGGCAAAAGCCTTTATAATACTAATTTTTCAGTTTCTTTACATTTGAAAAACTATGTTTGTTTAATCTTTTTTAAATTACATATTTGATACATCTGAAAATTATATAATGGCTTTCACTTATTTATAGTATTTAGGCAAATTTTTCTGTTTAATTTTAGATTGCAGTATAAAATTTAAATTTGGGTTTTATCCACACAATTCAAAACATTACTAAAAGTTATTCTTCCTAAACTTTAGAAAGTTTTTTGTAAAATTTTGATCAACACTATATTAAATATTAATAACAGAATATGTCAAAGTTAATGGTGGTTATTTGGGGTTTTATTGCACAAGAGCAATGTAGGCTATATTATCCCAAATAAGATAAGAAAAGTTATAAAAGTAACTAAATCCACAACCAAAGTTAAAAATCTAAAGATAAAGAATGCATTAGCAATAATAAAAACAGTATTAATAGAAGACACGAACTATGATTGTATGGGACCCATCAACAGGCAAAAAACATAATTTCTGACCTTAACATTCAGTGATCCAACAATGGCACCCAGACTACCAAAGTTTTCAGAAAAATGGATTTCCTTCTCTCCCCCTCACTTTAATCTTCTTCAATGCCTTTGCCCCCAGCCAATTTAAACGTGCCTTTTTCTACTCTGCATTTTACCTTGCTTTGTGAGCCTGTGACTAACCGGCCAACCCTCAAAATGAAATAAACTTTATCTTTGCCTCTGTGCACAATGCCTGGATACACACATGCCTTTATCAACAGAATTCTTCATAAAATTACACATAAATTTTGTAATCTTCTCCCACCCCCTTGATAATCCACCCCCCAATCCTCCACAACTGCACCCCTTATTGGCTACTTAAAACACTTCAATTTAAAAGTTATTTTCAAAACACTAACCAATATAATATTCCTAAGCATGACAGATTCCTTTGACCCTCACTGACAAAGGGTGGACCTACTTCATTTCCCTAACCATTCCCCATTTGATATCCCCTCTTTCTATATCAGCTGCACTACATACACCCTAAAACAGAGGACTGCTGAGCATTATTGGAATATTAAAAACAAAATTCCATGTTCAATTTTATATTCATCATTATCTTCACAATTAAAAGGACCTTCTTTATTCAGAAATTAATTAAATATAAAATTCTCTGTCATTGAGCAATAAAATTTTAAAGTTTATCCTTCAAACAATTTGCATGTTAAAAATTTTTAGGAGAAAACTCAAAAGCTTTTCGGAGCAAGGACAGTACTCTGCCTTCAGTGAAGTGACACTATGTGGCAATGTTAGGGCTGTTTAGAGCTTCTTTCCACATGTTGTGAAGGGTGACTCCAGTGTCCCGGTTGCAGGGGGGATGGGGGAGGTCATTATTTCAATAGACTCACGGACTATAGTTCTGTAGAAAGTGGATGCATGTGCAAGCAGTGTGGCATGCTCCCAGTCTATTGTTGCTGTGTGTTGTACTGCTAGCTTGGCAGCAGCCATTATTAGCTTGTTTTGGCTGACATCTGTTTAATGCTCTGTGAACCTCTGTTGTAGAAAATGTATGGTTTTTCCGATGTAGTACACAATGGAATTATCCAGCAAATGTTAGATAATAACATTCAGCAAATATTGGCAAAAATCAGGCATAGACTCGATTTTTGAAGTAGGCTAAATTTGTCCCTATCTCTTTTAATAATTTTCTTCAGATTTGGAGCTGGGATGAAAACAATTTTGATATTTCAGGCTCTGAAAAATTTGTGGACTGTTTCGCATAGGACAGGAACATAAGATAGTCAACCGGCAAAGGTTGCACATTCCGAGTCAGTGATTGGGAGCAGAGCCAATCGATATAGAAGAGATTTGGCTCTGTTGTCTTCCATTGCTGCATCCCATGGCTTTCACCCAATGACAATAGAAAAGTTAATCATAAATATAGAAACAAAAACAGAACAGATTCAGCTCTGCTCCCAATCACAGACTTGGAAAATGCAACTTTTGGCAGACCTATATTTTATGTTCCTGTCCTGCGAATCAGTCCACAAATTACTCAGATCCCAAAATATCAAAATTTTCAGCCCAGCTCCAAATCTGAAGAAAATTATCAAAAGGGACAGACAAATTTAACCTACTTCAGAAATTGGGCATATACCGATTTCCCCTACATATGCCAGATAATTCCGTTGTGTATTACATTGGAAAAACCATACATTCTCTACAACAGAGGTTCACCATTAAACAGATGTCAGCCAAAACAAACTAATGGTGGCCGCTGCCGAGCTAGCTGTATATAACATGTGGCAACAATAGACTGGGAGCACACCACACTGCTTGCACATGCATCCACCTTCTATATAACCATAGTCTGCGAGGCTATTGAAATAATGACCTCGCCCGTCCCCACATGCAACTGAGACACTGGAGCCGCACTTCACGACACGTGGAAAGAAGCTCTAAACAGCCGTAACATCACCACAGTGTCATTTCACTGAAGATGGAGTGCTGTCCTTGCTCCAAAAAGCTTTTGAGTTTTCCTAAAAAAGTTTTCCTTTTGAGTTTTCCTCCTAAAAAATTTTAACATGCAAATTGTTTGAAGGATAAACTTTAAAATTTTATTGCTCAATGACAGAGAATTTAAAGCTACATTTAATCATTATCTCCCCTCATATGAAACTTGAGTTGATTTTTGATAATCCCTCCAAATTTTCTCCTTCAGAGACAGATGCCACTTTAACAATTTTCACACATCCTGCTATGTGAGATTCCACCCCCTTCCACCAGCCAACCAAGCTTCCCCTCCTCAGGCATAACACCTCAGCCCAATAATGAAGTGCTCCCCTTAACCACTTCACTAGAGCATAACGGACTGTCAGTTGTATGGCTTTCTGCTCTTTGATTTGCATTTAATATAATTATTTCCACAATACCTCTAAGGGCTTCTGGCAATGGACTGATGATCTCCGCAATCTAGGAGCAGCGTTCTCTGTGATTCTTGGAATCTCTCTTTCATCTTGGAAATAAAAATTTTCTGGAATGAAGTGGGTTGCAACATAAAAATGCTGCAACACACTTGCACTTCAGAACTTTTTTTTCAATTCCAAGTGCAAATTCTGTTTTGTCTTTTGAACTACATCCTTAACTCTCCTGGTATTACACATTTATTCTTCTCTCTGCTTTGTGCTAAAGCAACAGTTCTGTGGTAGTGCTGCCACATCAGTAGAGGGACACTTAGCTATAGTGAGAACACATTCCAACTACCTAGAGGGTTAATGAACTGCTTCCCTAAGGAACTCTGTGTTACCCTTATGACCACCAAGGCAGTCGAAAATGCTTAGCACATAGTATCCTGCACCAAGCATATTTTTGTGCTTTAGTTAACTATATATTATTAAATCTGTCAAAAACATTTCCTCTGATATACATTAAAAATCAGTTCTAAAATAAAAAGATAATCTGTTTGAAATATACAAGAAATTTCAAAAGCTCAAAAACAGGTTCTGAAAATGAGCATTAGATAAAAGATATTCAAAAGTATAGGAAACTCTGAGTTAATAATTTGAAATATTATATGAATTTGGAAAAGTGCTTATCCAGAGTTAAATCAATGCTAAATTTCTAAATTACACTAAATAAATACCTAAATTATCTGCAGATGTTGACAGACAGGAGCAGTGATACAGTTCACTGTCTTCATGAAACATTTCATTATTTCTGGATTGTGATGCTCTATTTGATGCATGTGAACTAACTAATTCAAGATCCAAATCATCTGAAAGATTAAATTTACGAGTTATTACCATAACAACTTATACAATCATATATTAATAATAAAAACACAGATTTATAATATATCATAATTCATGACATGATAGCTTTATACATTAGCAAAGTGAAAGTTTCTTTGTATTTACTTCTCATATTACAGATGATTCCAAATAAATAAGGTCTAAGATAACAATTTTAGTTATGTTTAGAAAAATGTCTAATAATTATAAATGTTAGCATTTGATGCAAGAATTGTTCAATAAACAACAACAAATCTGCATTTCTTTCACATTGAGAATAATTTAGTACCTAATAACTAAAACTCTAAGCAAAGTACCAATACATTAAAATATAACAGCATAAAAATTGGTAAATTTAAATTTGCACAGAACCTGCCAAAAAAACGAAATGGACCATGCTATCAATCACATATATTTGCTCATATTGTAAAACTAATGTCACTTAAATCACTTGAAATTTAGAATTTGAATAATGATATATTGACTGGTCATAAAAGAAATTTGGAATATACCATCAATAGATTTATTAACTAAAAATTACCAATTTTTTTCTACTTTTTTCTTTCTTTTACTTTTTAATTCTCTCTACTAGTTTGGAGTAAAAAAACTGGTTTCAATTTCAAATTTTATAAGTAATCCAATATGAAGATACATTCTGCACAAAGGTTGTATTATCTTTTTGAATGCACCATTTAGGCCAGTGGTTCCCAGTGCATGCTTACGTGGTTTACCTAGTCTAGTGGTTAGTGTACCTGACTACTAAGACCAGTGGGGGTATGTCCTTGTTAAGTGTTGTTTATGTTGTATGAGAAACCAGGACAAGCCTAAACATAGCTGTTAGGTTATCTGTCTTTTGTGTAGTGAAATTACCTTCTTTTCAAAAAAAATTAAATTCTTTTGGGTTCATTAAAATTTTCTTCACTTGTTCATGCAACTGATCTAAGAAAGAAAAAAAACACTAATGCGATTGTAAAGAAATTGTTGTATAGTAGATGGGACATTAAACCATAGCCCACATCGATAACTTTGAAAAGAGTTTCTTCATCAGCCATTAACAGCTGAGCAATAGATCTCCTTTCTGAATTTGGCTTTAAAACTTGGAATCCTTGTTACCTAACAAGGATTCCAAGTTTTAATCCATTGTGCACTAAACAACAATAAATCAATCCAAGTTTTGGATTCATGAAGAGTTTCTAACAGTGGCAAAATATCTATCAAAACAAG
This sequence comes from Ryuthela nishihirai, assembly GCA_038380435.1. Lineage (NCBI taxonomy): Eukaryota > Metazoa > Arthropoda > Arachnida > Araneae > Heptathelidae > Ryuthela > Ryuthela nishihirai. The sequence goes on from JAWZYU010000030.1 coordinate 36,528,103, forward strand.
GGAAGAACAGCTTTCCTCATAATTCTTATCATTAATAAAAAAAATACATTAAATATAAATGAAAAGATATAATATGCATAAATCATAATATTTTAATGCTCTATAATGTCATTCTAAAACAACTTTTATTTGTATTACAGACCCCAGTGTATAAAAAAATCACCAGCCACTAATTTAGTAAAGTTGGACATCTGCAGATCAACTTTAAGCTTTGCAGGTCATCTGTAAAGATAAAATTTACTTGTACTACGATCAAAGAATAATAAAAATAAAATGAGAAATTTCTTTCCCAACTGTTACAACCCTCATTAAGAGATAATGCATAATATAGAACTGTACTTTGCTATTCACTGATTTTTTTTATTGTTGATTTACTTATATCTCATTATTCATTGTTGATGCTTTAAACATCTGTTGCTCCAACATGTGCTAACAGAAACTTCCTGAGCTTCCCAACTAAAGCATGGCTAGTGTTCTGCAGACTAACACTACTGTATATGCAAACACTCAGTGTTATATTAAATAGAATTAATGAATGTGCATATGTAATCAGATGTTTACAATATACCTGTAATATTTCAACAATGTGCTTCTTACTACAATAAAAAAGCCCATCTTAACTCCATTGTAAAAAAAACACAAAAATATTGCAAAATATTAAAATAAATATTTAACTAATAGTAGTGTACAGTTCACCAAACTCCAACTATGGGAAACTACATCACCATTAACACAACTTTTATTCATCCTAAAATTAAATTGAAACACAATAAACTACATTTTTTATTTCAATTTCTTGCTGTGTTGTTTTAATACACTGTTATCAAGGAAAGGACAGATATATTAAAAAAACTGTATACTGTTGTGTGTAACAGTGCTATGGAACCTACTCCCCCCCCCCCCAAATGCATTACAAATAATAAATCAATGAATATTACAGAAATCATTCACATAAGGATTAATGTAAATTAATCCTTATGTGAATAATTTCTGTAATATTCATTGATTCATTATTTGTTGTGCTTTTGAAGTACATAACCTCATGAATAACAGGGTTATGATATATTCAGAACATGCTCCTGACTACTGGCAAATTTCAGAGCTTACCTGATAGAGGTGACATTAATGTACAGTTCCTTAAGAGTGATCACTGTTTATTGATATTATGAGCATTATCATCTTAAAACATTCTTGGGATATTTTGGGTAAAACTAAATGCTTCAGTGCACAATTTATTTGTAACAATACTTTAGTGATTTATAAAAAAAAAAGTCTTGTTTTGAAACATTACTTAATCTTTTGTAATTTTTTCATTTGATCAGAAGCTAGTTCAAGCTCTCTAAAAGGGAAATTTCCATTTGAAAAATATGAACAAAAAATAAGCATGGTATAAAGTAGATAAGACAAAAACATGCTTGAGCAAATGTACTAAATACACATTAACTGCAAATATGCTACGCATGTTGTGTTTGCTCTCATCAATGCAATTATAGCTCAACGTACTAGAGTTGATTTTTGAAACTATTTCAAAATTAAGGTAAATATCTTTTACTTTTTAGGTTATAGGAAATTTATAAGTTCAGAAACACTGCTAATAAGTTTAGGAATGTATATGCTAATAATGAGGCCAAAAATCATGGATATTTTATTAAGCAAAAAATATGATATAGTTAGCAAAATTTACAGATGGAAACATTAAATGCTGGAATCCTAAAGTAACAGTTACTTTGACGTTCCAATGTTTAGAATATAAAGATAATATTACTGCACAAAAAAGTGCCACAATGCTGCACCATGGTGACCCGGCACCTGACATTTTTCAAGTTTTGAACAACAGTATGTACATACTGAGTGATCACTGAATTATGACCACCATGTTATGGCAATGGAATACTAATTTGGAAGCTCTATAACTTTTGAAAAAAAAGTTTTATGGGAAAATGTGACTAAAGATAAAGAACTCAATGAATTCTGTCAAACTATCAATTTTCAACATTTAAACAGGTGTAGATGTTTTAACATTTTAAAGGGATGTGTTCTACAGAATTTATAAAAAAATTAAAGAAATATTGAAGGAATTAGTTACACACCCTTTTAAAATATGCAGTGATTTATGAAATTTTTTGAAGTAATACTTATTTCAGTTCAAATTAATTTCTATTACCTAAGTAATTTCAAAGGTAATTTTTTTGGTTTACTATTCCTGTTGTTAAATGTTTAAACTTCCCCAAATCTTTAAATATTGAAGGAATAGTGTTGAAAATCGATATTTTGACAGAATTGAGATTGTTAATTTACATTAAGTCACATTTATCCATAAAACTTATTTTAAAAGTTAGCATCCCATTGACATAATACATTATATATTACTCATTTGGAGATCATTTCAGGGGGTCATAATTAAATGATCACTCAGTGTGTTTATATATTTGTTACCGCAAAGTGTGAAATTAGGCATTGTATAGAATGCCTAGCATTCTATAGAATGTTGAAAGTGGGATGTCAAAGTATGAAACGCTTAGATTTTAACACATTTCCTGGGCATTCTATAGAATGCCAAAAGCAAATCAGCAAAGTATAAAATACTCCCGGCAGTGACGTTTAATGTCACAAGGCGAGTCACATGACTTTCAACGCTCACCTCAAACAGAGAGCCAGAGCACTCAGTCCAATCCAAAGTGACCAGTAGATGTTCCCCTGGGTCGCCTATAGGCCCACCCCAATTGCCAGATCCACCAGTCCCTAGTTTTGGTAAAAAAGAGTGTTTACTTACCAAAGTTGGTCACTTTGGACACCAAAAAGACACCCTTCCAGTTGTTAAAGCGCCCACTAGCATTGGAAGAGTGTAAAAGAGAGTTGCCCCAATGGGACCCTAAAGTTTGAGAACCCTAGCTGTCATAGAAAGAGAGTTAAGGTCAAAAAACAGATTAAAAAAGTCATCAAAAAACGACATATCACAAGCATCTCAGAACTCCACTGAAATAGATTTGACAAATAGTAAAGTAAAATACTAGTATCCTAACTCAAATTGCAAACTTCAAATATTCAACACTTTACTGATTCGTTCTCACTTGGTTTCACCTCATTTGGGGCGTTTTTTATAATGCGGATGACAGATTCATTACAGGTTATGATGATAATATTTTGTGTACTCTTTGCTTCAATATTGAGAATGTTGTCGAAGGTAAAATTCGATCTAAATTGAATCTGGAAATACAGGCCAAAAATATGAAAATGGATTCAGACAAAAAATTTCCTCCTGCACCTTTGGGGGCCACTGTACGAGTTCCTATCCCAGATGTCAACAAGGATGGGGCGACTCATGCAATCTGCTGGCAGTAGTTCAGCACTGGTCTTTTTCTCTTTTTTGTAGAAAAATCCCGTATCTTATATTTTGTACTTACATTTTCACATGCATCTTTTCAATAACAGCCTTTTTCATATTTTGCCGAAATAGTATTTGTCATTCTATAGAATGCCTAGGTATTCTATACAATGCCTAGGGAAAGTATGTAAAATATTAAAATAAAGCAGACATTTCATACTTTGCCTAAAAACGTCACACATTCTATAGAATGCCTAGGCATTCTATACGCCTGCTTTTCACACTTTGCCGGTAACATATACAAGTCATTCAAATGAAAAGTGGCCAAGTCAAAAATAAAGGGGTAAATCATTTATTGATAAGTTTAAATTCACCATAGCTTTTGAGACATTTACCCCAATGTTAAACCCTCTTTTCTGAGAGTGACTGGTTGTTGCATAGGAAGTCTGTGACAATGCACTGTACCACTTTATCTGATGTCAACTTCCTTATTTTTATGGCATTTTTATAGGCCAAGAAATATGAAAATGTCAGGACTAGAGGGAGGCTGTTTCATGCATTCCCTACAATGCTTGTCAAACACTGCTTTTCTTACTAAGTAGTATGTTACATTACCTAAGTAATGATTAAGCTTATAATGCAACAACCTTCTTACTCAAAAGTCTTGGATGATTTAACTTTATTGCCTGCCTTCAAATGCCCAGTTTCATAATCTCATTGTGAGTTGATGGTTTCACCAGTCCAAATCCCTGAGAGTCAGATTAAAATGTCAGTGTACTTACACATTGTTGAACTTTGGATGCTTCCATGCAAGAATTGCCTGGAATTCGCACAGCATTTATCATGTTCAAACCAATACTTGCCACTGAATCTGGTTTTTATGAGTTCCTTCTATGTATCCCATTTCTTTATGTAAGAGTACAAAGATCACTCAGTAATTACCAGATATAGGGATTGTCCTATCATATTTTCATTTCAATTACCTTTATATATTAGATACTGTTCCCAATTACCATCTTGGTGGCTTGGGTTGTTTTACCTCTGAGCAGCACTTTTTTGCACACAAGCTAAATGGCCAGGTCATATGGACCCCAAGGGCTCAGAGAGGTTAGGTTGTTTTACCTCTGAGTGGCACTTTTTGCATACAATGGGTTAAATCATCAGGTCACAAGGACCTCAAGGACTCAGAGAAGGTTGGGAGGGGACCCACTAGAATAGCTGTTGGGAGACAGATGGTAGCCTCTTGTCAACACCATCCAGCATGTTCTTTAAAGTGCACAGGTATGACTCTCCCACACACAGAGCCATGGTTTAATATCCCATCCGATGGACGGCAGCCTTTTCAATCCCATCAGTGTCCCCTACTGACTGTGGGCAGGGCGAGGAATTTTGTAGAGATAAATCTCAATGCTGACCCAGCTGGGACTTGAACTTGGGAACTACAGATTACGAGCCTGGCAAGCTACTGACTGAGCTATCCCCGCCAATGCTCAGAGAGGGTTGGGGGGAGAGGACCTACTAGATGGATGGTAGCCTCCTGTAAAAGCCATCCAAGCATGTTCTTTAACATGCACAGGGTATGGTTTTACATCCCATTCAACAGATGGCAGCCTTTCCAAGCCCATTAGTTCCCTTACTGACCAAGGGCATAGAGGGAAGTTTTACAAGGATAAATCTCAATGTTGGTCCAGTTGGCACTCAAACTGGGAACAAGAAGATTACAAGACGGGGTGCTACCAACTGAGCCACCCCTCTGCATCTTGGTGGCCTAATGATATCAGTGGTGTACTCAAATGAAACATTTTATTAATTCCACCTTGAAATTTTGAATAACCTATATTTTCAGCCTCCAAAATTAGAGGCTCATTCATGTCAATCAATGTCAACCCCATTATCACTTTTTGGGTATACCATTAAATGATATAATAATTCGAAAGTGCATTGGACTGACTTCTGACATAACCCATAGGTCTGTATTTAGATGCCCAGATTAATCAATGGTATAGAAGCCAACTGATTTTTCATAAGTGTTTATTTCAATTTTGATATTCACAGAAAATATTAATTTTTCAACTTTCACATTTTTGAAAAATATAAATGGAAACATTTTCACAGTGATTTAGTTGCAATTGGATTTTTTAACCTGGCAGAAATCAATGTTTTAATCTTATACATTTTTATAATGGTTATCAAATATGTTTCAGAAAGCTAGAAATCAAAACAGTGGATTTTACCTTCACTTTCATCATGGCTGTGCATTTTGTCAGAAACAATCCCAGAAGTTGTGTTGGATGATGCATTGCTGATGACTGAAACACATTGATCGCTGCCACTACTACCTCCTTTCTTCAATGGAGAAATGGTAAATAGCCCATTGTGAGCAGAGTCTCCTTTCCTTTGTCCTTCCTCCCATGCTAGATCAAGGCTATCACTATAGATATATGATTCTCTATAATGCTTTGTATCTAAAATGAGAAAACTTTAAATTTAGAGAAGGAGCAGTTTTCTTAGCAGTAATAAATAACATATCTTTTGTATATATATATAACTATATTATATAATTTTTGAGCAGCAGTATTTGGTGAATATAGGAAACTAATTTATATGTGAAAACGTATAAAAAAAACTTATTCTTCATTACATTTGCATTTTATGCACATTTAATATATGAGTTATAATAATACCAGATTTTTTCCTTTTTTCAAATAAAAATAAACAACATTTAATCTTATTTTTGATACCTTTATATACAATTAAAATAATTTATATTTTATTGCTACAACAAATATGTTAAGTATAGTGCAAAAGTTAAACAAAAGAAAACAAATTTCTTAATACAGTATAAAGTGATTTGTATGAATATTTCAACATAGACTCCCCAGTAATTGTGAGAGAGGAGAATACAATAAGACTAAGCAATGGTATCAGAATATTCCCCCTGCACTCCATCCTTCAGAGCAGAGTAAAACTGAATATTGACTATAGATTGGAGCATATTAAGTTGTCAGGATAAAGGAACTTGGACTTCTACTGCACATAAAAATGATTTGCAAAATTTTTACACTAACCTACACATTAATGTGTTTCTTAACCTACAGTACATGTTAACATACATTCTACACATCTTTATTAAAAATATAAAGTACTGAAGCTGTTTTTGCTTCTCTAATAACAACTCTGAAAAACAGTGTTGTTACCAATTGGATTTATCTGTTGATACAATTAAAATTTGGTCTACTTGTCTGCAGAAGTTGCATTCTTAACCCATTTTTTTCAAAATTATATCAATTTTTTAGTACTCTTTGCATCTTTTTATATGCAAAGTTTTTTAATACATTTTTACTTTCTCACTTTTTGTTCTTCCTTCTGATCTTCAGTTAACTTTTAATGTATTTTCTTAACTAATATAATGCTAGATTCATCATTTTCATTGGAACTTCTCTAGTATTTTATAAGTTTGATGGTATTTTTTTTCATTGCTTATTCTACAAGGTATCCTTATTTTGTATTATGTAAAGTGCAAAGTACCAATCTTAAATTTAAACTTTTTTCAATGCCAGATATAAATTAGGGTGCCAAGCAATAATTCACTCAATTGCCAAAAAGATCTAATTCATCCACCAGATATAATTTTGAGTTTTAACCTACAAATGAGATTTGTCCATAGAGGACCTAATTACTCCTAAGTCAATTTAATTGAAATGCTTATGAAATTGACAAAGTCAAATGCAATACAAAAATAAAGGTTTATTACTCACCGAGACTTCAAAGAAACAAGTGCTAGATAGACAAATAGTACTAGATTCAAATGACAGTTACTCACTAGATCAGGGGTTCTCAACGTGGGGTATGCAATAAAAAATTTTTGGGGGATGCCATGAGAGCTCAAAATTCGCTAATCTAGTAATAAAGTCACTAAGTTAGCATTAATATACTACTAGCTGAACATACCTAGCACTGCCCAGGTGTAACTTGTAATCTGTATATTCTTATTTTCACTGCAGTAAAGGTAAATTTTGTAAGTCCTCCTAACACTTTAGCACAGATTTTAAACAGAAAGAAATTTGCCCAGTGTTGGCTTGGATCGTTGTCGACATCAGAGAGCTCTCTCATAGCCCATGGTTTAGTTTCTGTTTAAGTTATCGAGATTTTTATTTCCATTATCACAGAATTTGCCACCCTATGGTTCCCATGATATTTGTCCGCACGGTCCAAATTTCTTGCACAGTGTTCCCCATGTGTCCTAGTGATTGGTTTAAAAATCAGGTTCCCACTTGGCCCATGGCTTCATTTCTACACAAATAGTGACAGCTCATGTCTCACTTTTAATCTGCATATTCTGTTGTTTCTTGCACTAAAGGTTTTAGTATCCCCCCCCCATTTTATCACAGTTTGAACAAGACGAATTTCCCGGTGTTGGAAAGGCCATTGCTGACTCAGCATGCACTCTCAGAGCCCATCGCAAATGATCAAGATATTTATTTTGTCAGATTTTGGCATTCTGTAATTCCCGATGTACTTCACCGAAAGGTGAGTATTATAGTAGGTAGGTTCCCTGCCCAACCCCATGTTTGGTTAGAAAATCAGGGCCCTAGCTGCAATGGAATGCTTTAATAATGCCTTTGGTAATGTGGGGAATCTGGCAACTGAAGCAGATTTGCAGCAGAAGATTTAAATGCTATTTTAACTCTTTACATTCACAGTTAGGGAGAAGTAAATGGCAACAATAAATTTAACAGCGATTCTCATTTACCATAGGAATAGCATGGTAAATATTTTTGTTTCTAGGAAGCCCCCCTTTTGGGATGGGATGGGATGTTTTACCTCTGAGCGGCACTTTTTTGCACACCATGGGCTAAATGGCCAGGTCACATGAACCCCGAAGGCTCAGAGAAGGTTGTGGGAGGGGACCCACTGGAACAGCTGTTGGGAGACAGATGGTAGTCCCCCGTCAAGGCCATCCAGCGTGTTCTTTAACGTGCACAGGGTATGGCTCTCCCGCACACGGGGCCACGGCTTAACGTCCCATCCGACGGACGGCGGCCTTTCCAAGCCCATCGGTGTCCCCTACTGACCGTGGGCAGGGCGAGGAGTTTTGCGGAGATAAATCTCAATGCTGACCCAGCTGGGACTCGAACCTGGGAACTACAGATTACGAGCCTGGCGCGCTACCGACTGACCCCCCCCCCCCCACCTTTTGGACTTTCAATCTGAAATTGGCACTGCAATCTGGATCACAACCTGAAACATGTACATTGATTTCCCGATGAGTTATGGCTGCAACAGACAGACAAACTTCTTTTATTATATAGATAACTATGATTTTATCTATCTATATAAGGGGTATGCCAGTTACATACACATTTCCAGGGGGTACATGAAACATAAAAGGTTGAAAACCACTGCACTAGATTAGAGACAAACACTACTCAAACTGTACTATGCTACAACTCTCTCCATGTTGTTTGCATAGTTAGTGCAGAAGCACTTCTGATACATAATACATTAACATACTGCATTGGCACAATGCAATGGCATAATCACTCTAATGTCCTTGAACCCACTTGTGGATGCGATGATGATGCAAGAGACAAAAACTTGCTTTTCTGTAACAAGTCACATGGGGATCTAAATGAAAGATTTACACGATTAAGGAATTGAAAGCTAAGGTAATAAAAAGAAACTGGTTAGAAAAATAAAATTTTGAATATGATCCTCACATTTCAACACCAAGCCTTGCCATTGTATATAATTTAAGTTCTCATTCAATGTCATGATGGCTTTAATGCAGTCCCTTATGTATAAATAAATAAATAAATAAATATTTTGCTCATTTCAAATTTCAAATACTATGTCAATAAACTTTTTAAAAAAATTAATATTTTACTATTTAACATTTTATTAGTTAATTGTAACAATTGAGTTCATAATTGTCTTTTTATCTAATTATTCCTATGGAGGAGTGGAAGACTGGAAAGCTTAAAATATACAAAAGGATTCAAAGGGTGGAAAACCCTGCTGTATAAGTTACCTATATATATATACAACACATACACACATTACCTCCTCAAGCAACTGTTTGCCATTTTATCAGATTCATAGAAAAAAAACGGTGAAGAAGGTGAGACCTCATTAAAAATACAACATTTGGAAAAAACATCCTGTTTTACCCAGAGTTCAAATCTTCCTATCCACAATCAAGCATATTAACCATTAGGCCACTTGGTTGGGCTGTTTTACCTCTGAGTGGTACTTTTTTGCACACAATGGGCTAAAGTGCTAGGTCACAAGGACTCTGCCAGGAGTTAGAAGGTTGAGGAGAGAGGACCCACTGGACAACTGTTAGGAGAAAGATGGTAGCCTCTGTCAAGCCATCCAGCATGTTCTTTAACATGCACAGGATATGGATCTCTAGCAGATGAGGCCACGGTTTAACATCACCTCCGATGGACAGTGGCCTTTCCCAGTCCATTGATGTCCCCTACTGACCAAGGGCAGGAAGTTTTGCAAAGATAAATCTCAACACTGGCCCAGGTGGAACTCATACTTAGGAACTGTTGATTACAAGTCTGATGAGCTATCAACTGAGCCACACCCATTCCTCAGGCCATGGAAGATGCACACACTTAAAGAGTCAAAGTATATCTCTAAAGCAATAAAGGGTGCTGTACATCACTGAAAGCTAAATAGTGTCAAATTACCTCAAATGTAGTATGATTTAAAACTTCATCACACACTTCAGCTAATGCATTTGAACTATTTAACTAACTACAAGTAGCTGGTTAATTTTCAAAACAAACACAAATTTCTGTGATTAGAAATAATAACTCCTCACTTTTAAAATTGAAATGATTGCTTTAAACTTACCTCCAGAATCTCTCCTTTGTAATTCTTTCGCTTGTGGTTGAATAAACATATTGAACTGATGAGTTGTTCGACAAAGCCAGAGGAGATGTTTTGAGAGCTCATCATTATTTGTATAATACGTAAATTTTCGTGGTTCTGGACAACCACCAGATCGAATTTCAAATTTCTTCTTCTGCAATAAGACATGAAACTAAAATGTAACAATTTAGTAAATTGGAAAGAACAACAAGGCCAGAGATGAAGAACTTGTGGCCTTTTGCTCACTTGTTTAAATATACTCAAAATTGATATGATTTTAGTAAAATATAATTGTTCATAACATTATTATATTAAAAGGTTTTCAGGAGGTTTAATATGCAAATGGTTTGAAGGGTAAGCTTTTAAAATATTATTGCTCAATGACAGAGGACATTTAAAATTATTACAATCCAAGTATTTTCTGAGCAAGACTGTCTATTAAATTGGAATTAACAGTAGTATACCAGTTCTAAGAAACCTATACAAAACTTGTGATGGTTACCCATTCACTTTTACTTTTCATTAACCAGTTTTCATTTATTTACATTATAATTATTATTCTGGGGCTTTACTTTCAATCATAAATGCAACTTCATTTTGATTGATGGCTGCTAACTGTGCTGAGCAAAGCCACACCCACTTTTACCATCATCATCAGTGTCCAATCATGGTATGCAAATATGGCTTCCCCACATGATGTCACATGTGCCATGTTAGCTTGCCAGACTGTTTTTAAGTGGTCAGAGTCATGGTAGAGTTAGAGAGAGATAGTGTAGGAAAGGAGTTGAAGTTGTGTTGTAGTAGAGGAGAGTGACTTGTAGTTGCACTTTTTGAGCGTGTTTATTGGTGAATCTAGAATTCAATAAATTTGTTTATTTTATGAAATTTGATTTTGACTTTTTACTTCTCTTGAGCAGAGTTTTGTTAAAATATTGAGTTAATTTCAACTTAATTGGGCATTCCAACTTTAAGTTCTTTTGGGGTCTAAAGCCCTTTGAAAAAAAAACCTTGTTTAATTTCTTGGCAAGATTAATTGCCTGGCACCCAAAAATATCAGCTGCCCAGCAAAGTAAAAATTAAGTTACTTTGGAGTGTTACAGAATAGTAGGAGAAAGTGGCATCCTGTGAACAGGGACTTGTATACAGTACTGTGCAAATTAGTTGGGACAATAGGAAAATGTAGTAACAAAGACACAACTAAAATATTTATTTGTTTAATAGTGTAGTTAATAGTGAATGTGATCCCCTTTAGCTTTAATTACTTCTTTCACCCTCTCAACCATTGATACCACTAGCTTTCCACACATCTCCTTCACTTCAGGGTTGTGGTACCACACTTTCATGACACTTTCTATCATTTTGGTTTTGGTCATGCAATCCATCTTAGATATGTGTGCTTTAATAATGGCACAAAATTTCAATGGGGTTTAGATTGGGTGAATTTCCTGGCCACTCCAATACCTTGGTAAAGAAGCTCTTAGCAAGCTTAGAATTGTGGCACGGAGCCAGATCCTGTTGAAATACCCCATCGCCATTAGGAAACAGCTTCTGCAATGTTGGGACCATTTTCGCCTCCAGAATGCCTATGTACTTTTTGCTGTCCATCATTCCTTCAATGGGGTGAAGCATCTGTGGCCCGGAACATGTGAAACATCCCCAAAACATGACCTTGGGTGGGTGGGGGATTGCTGGATGTGGCAGGATCGAAGCGGTTCTCCAGGCTTCGCTTGTCCCAACTAATTTGCACATTACTGTATATATGTGCATACTATTTAATGAGTGTGACTGGTTTAGCCTGGAACTGAGTCTTTCTTTGTCATCACTACTGATCACTATGAAGAAACATCTTTTTCAAGATGCCAAAATCTTCCACATTTCAGCATCATGGAAGATGCTGAAATGTAACATGTCTTTTTTTTTTTCACTTTGAAACTGATTTTCTTGATGTAAAGAAGAAGGTATTTGTCTTATGACAAAGAAATTCAGTTGGAACAGCCCAGAAGATACACAGGTCTTTTATGATAATTCTTCTAGACAGTGACAAAGTTGCTGACAAACTTCTAGCATGGGAAGAAGATACACTAGAAATAATAATCCTATCAAATCTGTCACTCTAGCAAAAATGCCATTTTCCATTCTGAACTCCAATGTGGCTACAACTCTGAGCCAACTAAGGCAAATTTATATCAATATCTGAAGAGACTTATTCTGAAGACATGGTAAACATTAAAATGGGCTCCAGAATGGTAAAAATGAAGCAAGGTATTCCCAATTTTATTAGAATTGGGTCCTTCACTGCTACAATTAATTACAGAGGTCTAAAGGAGTTTGCCATCAACAGGGGCACTTCACTGCAAAATGCCTAAGAGGTGAAAGAAAAACAGACAACAAAATTAAAATAACATTCTTCACAAAAGTAATTCAAGAAGCAATAAATGAAGCCGTTACTCTAAAAAATGAGCAAGACTGAATAATATTATCAACCCAAACTGAAAAAGAAACAAAGAAAAAAAGCGAGATGACATCACCAGAAAATTCATGCAGAAAGCTTCAAAGAGTACTCAATGATGAATCAGAAGACTAAGACAAAAATGATAATACTGAATATGAAGGCAAAACCGTCTATACACCTAACAAACTTAGAATATCTCTTAAACAAAACAGAAGTCAAAACCATCTCAGGGTATAATTGCCTTGAGGACTTCCTCATACATATTTGTGAAAACTCTCCAAAAAAAAAAATGGCACTTGCAATTTAACAAATTAAAAAAAAATCTAGGCTCACTTTCATACATGCTTTAGTAAAGAAAAAAAAGACCATATAGCCATGAGCATTGTAAATGCCTTGGATCATATCTGACTGACTTCAGAACGAATTGTAGCATTCTGAGATAATGTGTTCTTGCTTTTTTTTGCCTTCATTTTGCACTTGGCCCCTGCTGAACATTTTGGCTTTTTGCTTTTCTGAATAATGGTTTTCTTATCGGTATTGCTATTGAGAGTTGTGTATGTGTGGGGGAGGGGTGCATTAATCGTCAATTTTAGGAGGCATTATGGAAGTGTTCTAAAGGGGTTTGGTAGGTGTGCATTAGTGCAGGTGGCAGATGGGGATCGGCGATGAGAGAGGAGAGTGTTCAAATTCAAAGGGGGCGTGGAATTTCCGAGGTGTATGTTACATCCCCTAAGGATCCAACGCCACACTGCAGATGACATAAAGCAGGCATGACCTTCCTCAGTGAGGTTAGTGGCCTTCAAACAAAATGCAGTTGAATAATCAGCTCCATTGTGATTGATGTATTGAAATGTCAATAGTGTGGAAAATTTATGATTCCAAAGAAACATAAAAAAAATAATAATTACAGCATAAATAAATTTAAAACTGCTTAAAGAAATGAAACATAAAAAAGACATAAAAAATGAAACACAATGTCTCTCATACATATATATATTTACATAAATTTCAAGAGATTCAGTTACCTAATATTTAAAAATTTACTTGCATAATAAAAAATTATATTCCAATACTTACATCAAAATATAACTTAGAAATATCTGACCACAGAAATAATGAAAGGTGCTTCTTTGTACAATTTCCATTCTCCTGAAAAAATATAATACTATTGATAACACAGGATATTCATTATACATATAAGAAATTAGATTTAGAAAAAGTAAAATAGCATATAAACTTAGTAACTATTTTAAAAGGTTAAAATAAATTATATGAAAATAAATATTTTAATTAAACTGCCTTTACTAAGAGTGTTCAGTACACACACAAAAACATACTATCATGCTCATTGATTATGTGAGCATTTAAATTGTTCATATTTTAAATCAAGCACAGCCTTCATAAAATTCAAGCAAGCCTTCAGTGCTTTGGTAAAACACTTTCAAAAATATGATTATCCTTTGGCTTATGTAAACTGGCTAAAAGAATAATTCATAACATTCATTTTATCTACTATATTGAGTTAATGACAATTAGCCTGGATCTATCAACCACTAATGTAGTCTTTAATAACTGAAGGTTTAAGTTCAAAAAGGAGACTGTTTGAATTTTTTTCCCCATACAATCAAAAAACAGTTTTAAAAACAAAGTGTTGAACAAAAAAAACTATTAAAATTATTTTGTAAAGTGCAAAGTGTTGAACAAAAAAACTATTAAAATTATTTTTTTTTTGTAGAGTGCATATTTATAATTTAAGCCATCCCGTGGCCAAGTAGTTAGGATGGATGGACACTATCAAAAATATTACTAAGTTTGCAGATGAATAAATTGGCTACTGATCTAAGGGACCTGGGTTCGAGCCCCAGATAAGGCATGGTTGTATCTGTTGTTTTTCTGCTGAGGTCCTGCCATCCTCTCAGACCTTCTACTGTGGCATATAAACTGACAGGCTCCTGTCAGACCTCTGTGGCAAGCAGCTGCTTGAGGGGGGGTATTTATTTTTTTATATTTATAATTTAGTGCTATATTGTTTAATAATTTTTGGTAGGTTTCTAAGTCATGCAAATTAAAACTACTGTTTAAAAACTGAAGTTAGTTTTTTTTTTATTTGGGTACAGCATAACTTTTATAATTTATTAAACAGACTTAATAAAACAATTTCTAAATAAAGTAATGGGAAATACATTTCAATGTTACAATCTAATAAGTTATTGTTGTTTGTCACAGAATATTAGTATTTATCACATTTATGAATTTGAAAACAGCATTTTACATCAATAACCCACATTTCAAGTTGGATTGGGTTGTTTTACCTCTGAGCAGCACTTTTTTGCACACCATGGGCTAAATGGCCTGGTCACAAGGATCCCGAAGGCTGGAGGAGGGGACCCACTGGAACAGCTGCTGGGAGACAGATGGTAGCCTCTCATCAAGGTCATCCAGCATGTTTCTTTAACATGCATAGAGTATGGCTCTCCCACACACAGGGCCATGACTTAACATCTCATCTGACAGAGTGATCTTTTCAAGCCCATCAGTGTGCCTATTGATCGTGAGCAGGGCAGGGAGTTTGCAGAGATGCACGTTTCAAATAACTTCATCTTCAGTTTTTTCTGCCACATTGCATTTTTCATTTGCCTTTTATGAATCATAAGAACATTCTATACAATCTTGTTACAACTATGGTATGTACTCTTTTTAAATACCACTCCTCATTTTATTACAGAAGTATGGGAAACTAGTAGCCTGTCTAAAGATAGTGATGCAAATAACATTAGTTTTCTTTCACGATCCTTTGGAATACATTTTTCCACTTTTTTTTTGCAAATGAACATTTTAAGTATTTTGGGAAATTATGGGTAAAAGCTAGAATTATGGTTTTAACCAGAAGGCCAAGATGGGAAGTGGTAATCTCAAAGAACTCTTCTCCTGAAGACTATCTACTACGAAATTCTCCTTCCTGTGTATGAAACAAGTTGGGGAGCTGTCAGTGCTCATGACAGCTGACATTTAAAGCCAGTTACTGATCTTCTTCAGATACTGTCTGTTTGGGAATGCTGTATTGGTCTTATAGCAACATCAACTGTATCCTGAAATTATCTCCAGAGCCTAGTGACAACCATTTGAGACATTAAAAATTTACTTCACTTCACAATTTCACTGTATAAAAGTCTAAAATAAACATTTGCTCTCAATAAGTCATGCTTGCAAAGGTGACTACTAGATATCAATTTTGAAATCTGGCAAAAGTTCCAAGCTTTTTCTTGTAGCTTCTGATTTCTACACTTAAAAATCAGAAGTTACAAAGAAAAGCTTGGAACTTTTGCCAGACGACAAAATTGATATCTAGTAGCAACCTCTGGAAGCATCAACTTATTGAGAGTAAATGTTTATTTTAAACTTTTATACAGTGAAATTGTGAGATGAATTTTTCACCGTGTCCTTAAATTTCATTTGAGACACATTCATCCATTTGCCTGAAACAGGCCAACCTATATTCTTCCAATGCCACGTCACCTTAATGAGCTATGTCTTTGGGACATTTTGAATAAAATGGCAATCACCAGTTCACAATTTGTGGGTAAACAATAAATAGTGTACAGTACATACCTGTCAGCATTTTTTGTGCTTATGTTTGCAAGTTTGGAACTTTTGAAGCAATTTTACCACTGATTTACATACTTCATCCCATAGCATCACATAACTCAATTTTTTATTTTTTATTTCATATAGCTCAAAATATTATAGAAATACTGATAACTTTTGCTCTTACTATTTAGGAAAAGCTGTTCACACATTTTTAAGGAGACTTTTCTGCAGGGAAGAAAGTTTGAAGGAACTCCCATTTGAAATAAATTTGCTATGCTTGGTAGCCATAGTTGCAAGGAAGGTTGGATTGTTTTACCTCTGAGCGGCACTTTTTTGCACACCATGGGCTAAATGGCCAGGTCACATGGACCCCGAAGGCTCAGAGAAGGTTGGGGGAGGGGACCCACTGGAACAGCTGTTGGGAGACAGATGGTAGCCTCCCGTCAAGGCCATCCAGCGTGTTCTTTAACGTGCACAGGGTATGACTCTCCCGCACACGGGACCACGGTTTAACGTCCCATCCGAAGGACGGCAGCCTTTCCAAGCCCATCGGTGTCCCCTACTGACCGTGGGCAGGGCGGGGAATTTTGCGGAGATAAATCTCAACGCTGACCCAGCTGGGACTCAAACCTGGGAACTACAGATTACGAGCCTGGCGCGCTACAGACTGAGCCACCCACGCCCCTTGCAAGGAAGGAAGTATGGGAAGTCAATTCCTTTCTTTTTTGGGGGAGGGAGCAACAATTGAGGTCAAAATCTTACATTGCTTTAGTTATGATAAAGATATTGTAAACCAATTTTGGTTATCCTCTCATTCTATCATTTACCATTTAGGATTAAATCATCATTCTATCATTTACCATGTTTGCTCCGAATCAACAGAAGCAAATAAACAAAGGGATGGATGGACACTAACTATCAAAAATATTACTAAGTTTGCAGATGAAGGAAATAAATTCCCTTAATATAACAAATGGTAACAACAGACACTATTTGGAAATTTTATTTCATGATTAAAAAAATAGCTGTCAAGATTTTCCAAAAAATGGCACATTTTCATGTACTATATACCACTCTATAGAACCTTTTTTTTTGGGGGGGAGGGGGTTAAAATAATGAACATCTGTAATGGTGCTGCTGGGTTGTTGCTGACACTTATTGCACATATGCAGAGTTTACATTGATCTTGTGTTTTGCAGTTGTGAGAGGGTGTCGCCATGGTAAGTGGTGTCATTTGGTTATTGATGAAAACTTACTCTTGCGTAAAGTGCACGTTACATGGTCACTAAATGAGTTCTAAATGACTTCTGGAATGAACCAAATGTTTAAATTTAATATTTTCATGCATTACACCTATCAACATCAAAAAAACACAATTGAATAGTCCACTAAAAAAACTGTCCATCCCTGATGCAAAAATTGACTGAAATTCAACATGCTATTACAGCAATAAATTGGGTTTCCTTATTTTTATGTCATAAAAATTATATATATATACCTCATAAATATGAATTCCTTGGTAGCAGATACCTAACCAAACAGTTGAAACTTCTTTAGACTTTTTCCTGTGTAATCTATAAAGATGTAAGTTATGTGGAGCTATGGTAGCTGATGATTCCTTCAAAAAAAGTATTTGGGCTTCACCTCGGCTGAATCCAAAATTATCCTTATGCATAGATGGTGTATGTGCAACTATATAATCTATTCCTACTTTGTCAACGATCTGAAAAAATATTTAAAAATTTCTTATTCATTTATATTCTATAATTAATGAAAACAATATAAATGAGTTTAACAAAAACAAAGTAGAAACAGTTATGAGCTGTTCTCTAAACACTATCTGAAAACTAATGTGCAAGTTAACAGTTAGCAGTAAGCATCTAATGATTTACTTTATTAATGAACTAGAAGAACACATATAGCCTCTGGTGCATATGGAAATCTTGTTTTCAAAGAGAATAAAATTTTTTGATTACCTAATTTTTCACCTTAAAAGTTTTAATTTGAGTTAATGAATGATGAGGAAAATGCAAATAGCAGTATTTTATTAGTAATTATACAATATAAAAAGTATTTGTCTTCTAAATATAATTTAATGTCAGTGTAAATTCACTGTAATCACTGTAAATTCCACAATTTCAATGTGGATTTGTTTTTTAAAACCAATTCTACTGATCTAAAACTTTTGAAGCACTTAGTTCACAGGGGTGCCAATTTATTATTAATTGGTCAGGGATCAAGTGTTCGATTTAGAATTGTTTTTTCAACTTGCTTGATGGGGTTGTAATTGGCAGCTTCTCGTTTTTCAGAACATGGTTACAAGCTTGTAAAAATCCTTATGGTTTCTGCAAAGGTGGTTACTGGTTTCTATTTTTTCTGTTTATCACTAAAAAACCACAGCATCTCACATCTTTGACGTTGATAAATCAATAAATATTTTGCGGAAAAAATTCGCTGACATATGAGCCTTGAACACGCATTTCTCCAGAAACATGCCAGCTATGTTTAAATCATTAATAGCGCTCAATAGCATGATGAGACTTATTTATTTCCATCTTGCTCAGTGCAATATAGGGGGTAATGGTTGCCACCCAGGGTCATGGATGACACCAATAGTTGGCCCGAAAATCTCGGTGAAGAGTTTAGTCTTAAATTAACGGAAAAAAGACAGAGCTGGCATTAGTTCAATGGTAGAATATTCTGGCATGTTTCTGGAGAGATGCAGGTTCAAGTCCCATATGTCAGCGAAATTTTTTCTGCAAAATATTTATTGATTTATCATTGTCAAAGGGTCAGCAGGTGACGTTGTGATTGTCATCTATGTTTATCTCACATCTTGTGACCCTATAAGTTAATTAATGAACTGTCACCATGCCTCTACATCCCCACCAAAACTGCCTCCCTCACAACAAGGGCATCTTACTCAACACCATCTCCCCTTCTTGTTACCCCATGAAAGCACCAACATACTGCAACTTTGGAAACATGCAACAACAGAAACCACCGAAGTGTCAGCAGTTAACAAGAGTGCATATGACCTGGCTATATAATCTACTCCTACTTTGTCAATTATCTGAAAAAATATAAAAAAAATTCTTCAACCCCACAAGCTTCAACTGAAGTGATGTTCACAGAATTATATATTATCAGGACTAGCTAAAGATCACAGGGAGACACTAAAGAAAACTAATGTGAAAAAAGCTCTTAACTTTTATTAATGAACTGTAAACTAAATGGCAAACTCCATACTCAATTAAACAGCCAAGTCCTCAGAGCACACCATCATCGACCATTCAACAGGTGATAGACACCAAAAATAGAAACCAACTTTGCAGAAACTGAAAGATTTTACAAGTCTGAAACCTGGTACCACACTCTGAAAAACCAGAAGCTGCCAATTGCAACCCCATCACATATGTTGAAAAACTAACCCTAAATCGAACACTTGACAAGACTCCTGACCAATTAATAAATCAGCACCCTGTGAACTATGTGCACTCAAATGCTAGAATTAGCTCAATGCTGCGAACTATGTGCACTCAAAACAACTAGAATTAGTTTTAAAAACCAAATCCACATTGAAATTGTAGACATTAAATTATATTTAATTGATATAGCACTGTGTTTTAAGATCCCTGTGTCTTTTATTCTTTATATTTAAAAGTTGCCTTTCTCACACTCCTCTGAGAAAAGGGAGAAGAATGTTGCTATCATGGGAATATCTCTTGAAACTCCAACTGAAATTCTACCATAAACAGATCACTTGCAATATTCATTAAATTTAAGTTTTGCACTTTCCATGTTTAGTGATCTCTAATGATATAAATTAATACTACCTAAGGATTTAAAAAATGTATATTATATTTCATTAACACCAATCCACCAAAAGCTTTTCCAATTATCTCTCAAAACAAAACAGTTGTTTTTCCCATCCTAAGCATAAGGGTTAACTCATTGCTGCCAGTGAAAACTTCATGACTTGCACATTCCACAACCAGAATTTCTAGCATAAATACATTGCTTGCTACATTCAATTAAAACTTTTTCTACCATTAGAACTTTTGAGGGATTCAAAAAGTGTGTAATATTTCATCGATACCTATCCAACAAAAAAAAAGGAATTTTTATTTTAACTCCATAAACAAAATAAAGTTTGATGTTACAGACTGACAGACAACAAAATTAACACATTATCTTGTTTTTTGAAAACGAGATATAAGAATTTTTTTTTATTTCAGAATGAAGCAAAACAATATCAAAAATGTGATAAATTTAGCATCCATACTAAAGCATATATCACAATAACATCAACAGTAAATACACATAATTGCCTGTTGACATAGAATCCAATAAATAATTTAGTGGGAAAAATTCGTTTTGGCAATGAGTGTTCATCAGCGAAACTCATTTTTTTCCTGAAAAATTATCTCTTGCATATATTACTTTGTATTAAGTATTATTAAAGTGGTGACACTATAGAGAAAACTAAATTTTGATTTGCAAAAAAAATCTTGATAAAAAAATGACTTGTTACAAAAATACAATTAAACCTTGAATATGAATTTCCACTTTTATTTTAGGTTAACTCTATAAACACTGTAGGTGCTACAGCATGCCACAGTAGATGGCACGAAATGTGTCATAATGCCTGATCACCAACATCCTGTATAGGCAACCAGCTCAGTGCACTAATAGGAGCATGAAGTTTAGAATGATATGACTCATACCATAGAGGCAGCAAAGTGCAACGCCACTGCACTTAAGAACTATCACCAAGTGAGGAGTAACAATACCACACCTGTGAAAATATCAGCTACCAAAAATAGCACACAACCCGAAATTGTCCTCCTTGAACAACCAACAAAGCTACCTCTGAAGAACGAAGATAATGCAGGTATGACTAACCTAAACTTCACTGCACCACTCTATGACCATCAATTACCACATTAGTGTCAATAAGCCGAATGTTTGTCACAATAACATGTGACTAGTCCAGCCCCTAGTGTTTATAGAGTTAATTTAATCTATCTTTAATTCAGCACACTGTGTTTTACCCTTTATATTTACAAAACTGCAATATTACATCCTGCTCATATATTTTAATTGCACCTTTAAACAATAATTATCAGATGAAATTTAGAAAAACTACACAAATATGAGTGGCAGAACAAAATGAGCAATTTTCTATTCAGTTAGGAGAAAGTCAAATTCAGTTTTATAACTTCAAAAAAAAAGTGATAAAATTTCACCTGAAAAAGATTTCAAAAAATATGACAAATAATTTTGTTTCTAAAACTAATGTTTGCATTAAATGTAAGCTTGTTGTCCTAATTCTGTAAAAGTGTTTTTTTTTTATGGATATGCCGATTCTCAAAAAACTTTTTTGCCAACATTTTTCATGGAGATATATTAAGGAAGATATCACTCTGAATTTAACATCGATCAATTTTAGAGGAAAAATTGTCTTTAGCCAGTGGGATATGAACCCAAGACCTCCTGATAATGTGTTAGGTGCTCTGGACCACTGAGCTTCTGGCTGCTGATCAAGCTTCTGGCTCCTAACTGATGCTATGAACTTTCTACCAATAGTACACAATTCTCCATGTCTCATGAAGATATTGTCCCAGCACTCTCAGTCTCAAGAAACAATAACAAACATGTCATGAAGATGGCAAGTATATTCTGAGTATACAATTGTTTAGATTGAAGAGATTTTTTTTCAATGTATTTATTTATATATTAAGAAAGATATCAGTCTGAATATTATCAGACATGTTATCCTGACATGTTATCAGCAGGTCATGGGTTCCATATCCCACCCAGAAGAAAGAATCAAGACAATTTTTTCCTCTAAAATTGATCGATGTTAAATTCAGAGTGATATCTTCCTTAATATATGAATAAATACATTGAAAAAAATCTCTTCAATCTAAGATTCATGAAGATATTTACATATTATAAAAGTGTTCTTAGATACTATTGTCCAATATATTTTTCACTATAAAATATGCTTCAAATTGCCTGTAAATAATTTTAATAATTATAATTCTGTACTGTTAGATATAATTTTACTTCACTAATAAAAATCTCTGAAACCACATTTCATTAATTTTTATTATATAACTGTTTAATCACTTATATTATCATATTAATAATTACATTAATTATATTATTATTTTCATTTTATTTTGTTTGAGGAAATATGATCAAACCCACTTATGACAAAATTAGTAATAACAAAATTATGAACATTATTATGCAAAATTCATTCATTTTCAATTTGAGGTTTCACAACTTTATTATATCTTAACACTTTGTATTACAATTTTTTTTTTGTTCTTTACACATATAATGTTAATGAACCTTTTCATTCTTAACCCTTCCAGTGTCCACGTCGTCTGTGTTCAGAGAATCTGAATTGAGAGGCCAAGGACATATGTATACATTTATAGTACTGTAAATGGTAGCTGGGTAATCACTGGAAGGAGAGCTATGCACCAATCCCCTGTGATGATGCATAGAACCGGCCAGACCTAGCACCTAATGTCTTTCTCGTGGTGCAGACAGTTATTACCTTTCAAAAGAGATACTCTCTTGCACAAGTGAATGGAAGGGGAGGGCTGCCAGATTAGTGTGGCCTACTGATCTGGACAACTCTGGCTACTTTTTTTTCTACCCTGCTGAGGAGTCGTCAACCACACAGGGTCCTGGTGCTGACTATATAAACCCACTGGACTGAATTATGGCTCTGAGCTTGATTATGGATCCTGAATTTGCTGCATTGGGTTGGGTTGTTTTACCTCTGAGCGGCACTTTTTTGCACACCATGGGCTAAATGGCCAGGTCACATGGACCCCGAAGGCTCAGAGAAGGTTGGGGGAGGTGACCCACTGGAACAGCTGTTGGGAGACAGATGGTAGCCTCCCGTCATGGCCATCCAGCGTGTTCTTTAACGTGCACAGGGTATGGCTCTCCCACACATGGGGCCACAGCTTAACGTCCCATCCGACAGACAGCGCCCTTTTCAAGCCCATCGGTATCCCCTACTGACCATGGGTAGGGCGGGGAATTTTGCGGAGATAAATCTCAACGCTGACCCAGCTGGGGCTCAAACCTGGGAACTACAGATTACGAGCCTGGCACGCTACCAACTGAGCCACCCCAGCCCCTGAATTTGCTGCACTGGTGGGCTTTTGTGGAGGGAAAACTTCTGCTGTGTTTTCTTTGTTTGTGGGTTGACAGCCCCAAGTGAATAGATTCACAGGATATGTTTATCAGCTGGTGGATAATCCTGAGCAGAGGTCATCGCAGGCACCTGAACTCTTTGCTTCTACTGGCATCGTCAAATTCTACATTGGGGGAAGACTTCCAGTGTAGATGGCTTCAGCCTTTAGTGGTGGGGGAACGGGTCTTTGCCCCATGTCTGCGATTAGGGGGCTGTTTCATATTGTCACCATTTCCTCTCTAAATATTCTCTCTCAATATTCTTTAAACATCCCACTAACCATTTTCTCTCCATAGGTAGTTGGAATGTGAGGACTCTACACAGAGCTTTTTCTCTTGATGTCCTCACACAAGAATTTTTAAAAATAATCTTAAATTTCTCTTTTCAGGGAGGAATGATAATAAACATCACCAAGGCGTGGGTCTGCGTCTTAGCAGACACACTAGTGATGCTCTTCTAGGATACGAGTTCATTAATGAAAGGTTTCTTACAGCAAAATTTCATACAAGCATTAAAGACTTGAATGTTATCTGCTGTTATGCTCCCACTAAGGATGCCGATGAGGATGAGAAGGATAGGTTTTATGGATAACTTCAGGATATTTTGAATTCTGTCAAGAAAGGAGATATTACCCTTGTTCTTGGTGACTTCAATGCCAAAGTTGGTACTGACTCTGACCTTTGGGGAGAGGTGATAGGTCCTTTTGGTATTGGTAGCTGCAATGGCAATGGGCAACGTCTCCTACAGGTAAGTAAACTCAATGGTTTCAGAATAACTAACACTTATTACAAACACCACGACATACATAAGTTCACATAGTGTGATGCCCCCTCATTCACTTTTACTTTACCTTAACCAGTTTTGCCTAATTTACGTTATATTTATCATTTTTGGCATCACAGTGCTCGTTTCCAAGAGCATAGGAGTTGCGCATGTGCAACTCCGAACTTTCGATTGTCACCCGCTAAAGCACGCATGTACGAGGACACACCTCCTCTTGCATCATAGCTTGTGCACTCGTCATTTTATGCAAATGTTTTTACCGGTGCAACATCCAAGTGTTGCCGAGCCTGTACGCTTGATATAACTGTGACATGTAGTCACTAAGGGGAGTTGAAAGTTAGTAGTTGTCAGTAGTAAGAGTTGTAGTCAGAGTGAGTTGATGTTGTGAACAGAAGTTAGTTGGTGTTAGTCACAGAGTAGAAGTTAGATAGTGATGATGTAGACAACGTTTTCATTTGCAGTTGGTGAGTGTTTAAAATAATTTTTTGGAAATAAACTTGTTTGTTATAGAAACTTTTGAATATTTGCTATTTTTTCTCTTGAGCAACGCGAGTTAATTTTTGATATATTAGAAATTGACAATCATTTAATTTTTGAATTCTTACTCACTAAGTAATGCCCGCTGGTATTCGAACCCTAATTGAACTTTATTTGGCAATTTGTTAACTGGCGCCCGACTTTAGCTATCCGGAGCTTAAATAAATATTGGATCAAAGGGTCCAAATGTTTAAAAGTATTATAAATCTTTGGAGCATTACAATGGGTTTCACCTGATGGGCTGCATAAGAATATAATTAATTATATATTAACAGCAAATGGGCTAGTTCTGTTAGGAATACCAGGTCATATAGGGGAGCTGAAATTGGATCTGACCATTACCTTGTTAAAAGTGTCTTGCAACTTAAACTTAAAAAGTGTCGTGCTAAGGTTAAAAGTTTTACCTTTAATATTGAAGCTCTCAAAGACCCAGTTATAGCTAAAGCTTACCATGATAGGTTACTTAGTCATTATGACAGTCATGGTATTCTTACTACTGAAGTTGAGGAAGAATTGGACCATTTTAAACAGGCTTTTTTTAAAACTAACAGTACTCTTTTAGGGAGAAAGAAGCAGAAGGGGCAGAATTATTTGAGTGATAAGGCACTTGAGCTTATTTCAGAAAGAAAGAACTGCAGGAATGTCCTTAATGAATATCCTACTAGTCCTAAATTAAAGCATTACAGAGAGCTTAATAAACGTGTAAAGGATCAGTTAGCTGCTGATAAGAATCTTTGGCTTGATGGCTTGGCTGACAAAGCCAAGGAAGCAGTTTGGTACAGCTCTCTGCTGTTGTGCTATCTGATAGTTAATGTTTTGTGTGGTAAAAAACAGACAAGTATACAGGGATTGAAGGATAAACAAGGCAAGGTTATAGAAGGTGAGGATTCTGTCATGGCTAGGTGGGCTGAGCATTTCAGTGATGTTCTAAACGATGTGGGTAGTTCTACTCCCATTGTTTGCAATGATGATAGATGCATTGGTGGCTTTAATGTTGGGCCTATAACACAATCTGGTTATTTTGGCTGTTTCTAAACTTAAAATAAATACCCCCTCAAGCAGCTGTTTGCCACAGAGGTCTGATAGGAGCCTGTCAGTTTATATGCCAAAGTAGAAGGTCTGAGAGGATGGCAGGCTCTCAGCAGAAAAACGAAACAAACACCCATGCCTTACCCAGGGCTCGAACCCAGGTCCCTTAATCAGTAGCCAAGCATGCTAACCACTCGGCCATCCCCAGGTGTAGATGAAATTACTACAGAAATGCTTAGAGCTGGGAATGTTTCTGTTACCACTTGGATGACTGAAATTTTGAATATCTTTTATGATAAAGGCATTGTTCCTAAAGATTTTACCAGAGCTATTATTATACCTATTTTCAAAAAAGGTGATCACAGTTCTGTGATAACTATAGGGGTATCAGCCTACTCTCTGTTCCAGGAAAAGTTCTTTCCATGATTGTGCTTAATAGAATTAAGAATCTGGTTGACAGGCAATTGCGTGATGAGCAATGTGGATTCAGAAGTGGTAGGGGATGTGTGGATCAGATATTTTCACTTAGGCAGATTCTTGAGAAATGTTTAGAGTTTCAGAAACCTTTGGTTGCTAGCTTTGCTGATTTCAAAAAGGCTTTTGACTCTATTGATCGTCATAATTTGTGGTTGATTGTGAGATCATATGGTATAACAGACAAGTTAGTTAACATAATGAAAGCTCTCTATAATAACACTGAGTTGTGTGTGAGAGTTGGGAAGGCTTGTAGCAATTGGATTAGCATTACTTCTAGTGTTTGACAAGGGTGCATTTGTCTCCTTTTCTCTTTAGTTTGGTTATTAATTATGTTATGCAAAATTCACTTCAAAGGAAAGATTTTGGCCTTAAATGGGCTGGAGATACGAAAATTTCTGATTTAGATTATGTTGCTGATTTAGCCCTTTTGGCAAATGATGTTGATGAGATGAACTCTTTCATTTGAGCTGTTGATGAGACTGGTAGTAGAGTAGGTTTGGTTATAAACAGAGAGAAAACTAAAGTGATGAAAATTGGTCAGGCAGGCTGTGATTCAGTTAATCTGAATGGTTGCAGTCTTGAGCAGGTGTTACAATTTAATTATCTAGGGAGCTATGTAACAGATTCTGGTGATGTGCGGCATGAGATTAACAGATGAATAGGGATTGCTGCCAGGACTTTTAAGAATCTATGGAGAGTGTGGAGAAATAGGCGTATACACCTAAAGACTAAAATTAGACTCTATAATAGTTTGGTTCTTTCTAGGGTTAGTTATGGTAGTGAAACTTGGACACTTTGTAAACAAGATAACAGGAAACTAGATGCCTTTGATTCTAGATGCTTACGCAGTATCTTGGGTATTAGGTGGTTCAACTTTGTAACTAATGATGAGGTTAGGCAAAGGAGTCAGCAACCTCCTTTAAGCAGCATATTGTGGAGAGAGAGACTGTTGGTTTGGCCATGTTGCCCGTATGGATAATTATAGATTGGCGAATAGGGTTATGAACAGTGTGCCTAAGGGTTCAGAAGAAGGGGGAGACCAAGGATGCGGTGTGCAGACAATGTCAAATAGGACTTTATTAGAATTGGTGTGCAGTGGCTGGATGCAGCAGATGTAGCTCAGGACAGATATGCTTGGAGAATTAAACTGCACGGTCTGGTTGGACCACCGTAGCCCATGGCTGCTTGAGGATGATGATGATGTCAATATGAAACCTCAGTGATTGTCAACATGCAGTTTATGAGAGTGTCGTATCTTTACGTAATATTTATCTATGCGTATATTCAAGTCCCAACAGCCTGGGTTTAGATTTATCTCATCAGACCCTCACCCTGCACTAGGTCGGAAATGGTACACCATTGGCTTTGCTTTTGCTTGTTACACTTTAAAATACTTTATATTACTGTTAATGCTTTCTACCATGAGTGAAAGTGGCTTTGACTTGGAAGAGAAACATACATGAATGAAGTCAAACATTGTGCTCAAACACAATAAAATTAATTACAGATTATCACAATTATACTGTGTGCTACCCACCCATGAAGGAAAATATTTTCGAGGGTCAAAGTATCCAGACTGATGCTTCTCTATGTTATAGTTTCCCAGATCAGCTTGTAATGCATGTGCAGCAAGCAGAAATGCTCTTTCTTCACTTAAAGCTTGGTTATAAGTGACTAAATTTTCTCTCAATTGAAGATAGTAGTGATGCCTTGCAATTCTGTCACTAAACAAGATTACATAAATAAATGATTATACTGCTGTAAATATCATAAATAAATGATTATACTGCTGTAAATATAAGATAAAAAAAAGTATATTTTATTTAACAAAATATAATAGCATATATAAAAAAAATCTGGATGGCTGGCCTTGTAAAGCTATAATATTTTTACACACAATTCCAAACATGATGTTGCCTATTGAAGCAAATTATTCAACTGTTGCCAAAGCAGTCTCTGCTGATGGAAATGTTATGAGCTTTTTTTCTCCCCAACATTTTGTACATTTTTCAGGATACAGATTATTTCAATCATTAAAATCTTTAAAATATAAATATATTAAAAATTTTTAAAAATACCTGTTTTCCTATATGGGACCTAAAAAGTAGAAAATAAACCTAAAGCATGTCGATAGTGCAATCAGTCACCAAGTTCATATCCACTTCATAGGAAGATAGAGCACTGGCATTCTTGTTGTATAGGTAAATCAGTGCCCTATTTTCCTTTGAAGTAAATACGAACTCAGTGACTGATTGCACCATCAATATGCTTTAAATTTATTTCCTACTATTATTTATTCCTATTTAATATAATTATATAAATATTTAAAATTATAATTTATTATAATTTATTCCTATTTAGGGTCCATATAGGAAGATATAAATAAATCAAAAAACTTAAAAATGCCTATTTTTTTTCTTTATCACTAAAAACACCTACCTTCAAAAACTTTCATTTGATATATGACTCAAACATCGACCATGCTTTCCCTCCCTTTTGAAGTTGTGTTTGAGGTAGACCATGATAGAGATGTCACAAGATTTAATTTGAGATATGACTCATTAAAATCAAACCCCGTGAAAATCCCTCCCTTTTATCAGAGGGAGAGGAGAATAGTGGGGACAAAGTTAGAAATAGTTTACCATGGTCATTATATGAGCTTACATTTGGCACCTAACTCGTAACCATAACTTATTATATGAGCTTACATTTGGCACCTAACTCGGCACCTAGCACCTAACTCGTTATAACATGCTCGGAAGTTATAGAATAAACTTTCATGTTTCCCTTTTTAGTGGGGAAAAAACAGGGGTGGAATTTTTAACTTTTAACATTTCCAATATCACAAGCTTTCATTTGACATGCAGCTTGTTACTTTTAGCCCTTACATTTGAAAGATATAGCAGAAAAATCGTTTTCATTATCCCCATTTTAGGGGGGAAGAAAACATGAGAGGTCAATGTTTTACAACTTATGACATTCCCCCCACACACACAAGCTTTCATTTAACGTATAGCTTGTTACTTTTGGAACTTGCATTCTGAAGACAGAACAAGTTTTCATATTTCCTCTTTTTTAGGGGGAAGAAAGTATGGGAGAACGGTTGTATCTTTATAGCCTATGACACTCCCTGCATCACAAGCTTTCATTTAACACTAAATCATGAAATTTTTCCATCTTTTGTGAAAGATATGGTGAACCAACTATTTTGACAAACTGAAAAATCAACAAATGTCAAAGCGAAAAACAATAGGAAGATGGGTAAAATAATAATCTTTATTGAGATATACAAAATATATATTTTTTAAATAATAATAAATACAGATTGCAACTAGGAGAATAGTATATTGCCTATGGTAAATATGTGATGCTCATTTAAAAGAAAATTTTTTTTATTTTCCACCTTTAGTAACCTCTAACAGTGAAGTTCAAACTGAGTGATTTGGTAAATGCAAATAGTAGTATTTTATATCTCCTAAAATGAATAAGTTATGCCATGCACACATATGGTTAAAGAGGAAAATCATTGCTCTCAATAAAAACCTTGACTCTAACACTTCAACACCAAAATTTCAAATTTCCAGTGTAAATAGATTGTTCACAATATTCATTTAAAATTTTAGCATTTCTCACAATTAGAGGCTGCTATTAAAATGTCAGGTTTCTCACAATGCAGGTAATTGTGGCCAAAATAACAGTTAACTTTTTTCCAGCAGAAAAACTGAACTTCAGAACTTTATCATGCAGTGACTAACAGATATAAGTCATGTTACATACCAAATGAAAGAATATTTCATTCTGAATAAAAAAATAGAACAATTAAAACAGAATATAAATTAAAATGAAAGCTATTAAACCTAATTTTAAAAAATGGCAAACCCTCTTTTGGACATTCAAAGGGTATTAAAACCAAGTCAACAACAATGAGAGAAATTTATATTGATAAATCAGATGAATGGTAATTATGAATATCAGTATTGTTGATAAGGCACAGTTTATTTTTTTTAACACCAAGAAATTTTCAAACATTATTCATTAAGCTCTCAGATACAGAATTAAACAGATTATGGGTAATCATTTATTTTTACAGTTTCTACCATTTGTGACTCAATTTACCAGATATCTCCTATAATTGATTTCCTTCTATTTGTTCGGCCAACAAGTTAATAGAAAATTGTGTTACTTGCATTTGAAGTTAAAAAAGAACAAACCTCATATTCTTAAGGTCTTTCCATAAAAGAAATCATGGTCATTACAATTTTTATTTGAAGTTAGTGATGACAAAATTTTAATTTCGTACATAGCATGTGTATTTATTCTGATAAAGTAGTAATGAATATTTGCAGCACATAAAATTGACATTCTTGAAATGCTTAAACAGCAAGAATAATTTTTTACATGTGTAAAATGCAAAGATCTGGAACATATGTGAATTTTGAAAACAATAAAGGTGTTTAATTTATTTTTAGAGTTTAAGTTGAAAATATTCCCAAATCCAGAAAGACCAATGTTCAGAGTTATTATTTTTTAATATTTGATACATTATCAACTTTAAAAATAACTTAAAATTCTCTATCGTTGAAGGATTAAAATTTTATTGCTCAAACTATTTGCATGTTAAAAGTTTTCTAACATTCCTGTCCTATGTGAATCAGTCTGCAAATTACTCAGAGCCCAAAATATCAAAGTTGTTTTCAGCCCAGCTCCAAATTTGAAGAAATTAATCAAAAGGGACAGGGACAAATTTAGCCTACTTCAAAAATCGGGTGTATACCGATTTCCCCTACATTTGCCGGATAATTCAGTTGTTTATTACACCAGCAAAACCATGCGCTCTTTACAAGAGAGGTTCGCTGAGCACCAAACTGATGTCAGCCAAAAGAAGCTAATGAAGACTGCTGCCAAGCTAGCAGTAGAACACATGGCAACAACAGACTGGGAGCACGCCAAACTGCTTGCACATGCGTCCACTTTCTACGGAACCATAGTCCACGAGGCTATTGAAATAATGACCTCGTTCTACCCCACCTTCAACTGAGACACTGGAATCGCCCTTCAGACATGTGGAAAGAAGCTCTTTGTCTAAGCAGACCTAACATTACCACATAGCATCACTTCACTGAAGACGGAGCGCTGTCTTTGCTCCGAAAAGCAGAGTTTTCTCCTAAAAACTTTTTACATGCAAATAGTTTGAAGGATAAACTTTAAAATTTTATTGCTCAATGACAGAAAATTTTAAGTTATTTTTTAATTAATTTCTGAGCAAGAAGGTCCTTTTAATTGTGTGCTTAATTATTAACATTATGATTAATGATTTTTTTTTATCTCATTATTTCTCTGTTGAAAATATCTGGGGTTTTCCTCTCATTATAAAAAGCAATTTAATAATTGCATAGATCAATGTTCAGACTTCTAAGTAATAAATTTCTTACCTTATAAGAAGATGGCAATCAATATAAAACTGAACCCTGAAATGAAATGTTAAAGATGGGACTCCAGCTGCATTTAAGCCCTGCAAAAAAGTAAATAATTGATTCATCTGAAATAACTATGAAAAAACAAAAATTAATTTAAGATTGCAAATAGTTATTATTAGCTGGATGTCATTTCCCCTTACAGTACTTAATGGGTGATCACTGAAAATGTCTATATTCATCAATTACATAAATATGTAATTAGTATTACAATATATTCAGGAATTCTTGCTTCCAATGAATTATTCTAATCAAGTATGTGATGATACATACAATTTAGATCCTCATGACCAAATCTGGTGAAGCTACAATGAATTACGTGAGAGAATTTGGAAAAGCTATAATGAATTATGGAATATTTCTGTATTTTTAAGATATATACTCTGCACCACTCCACATTCAGGAATTTGGCAAATAAGCGAGTCCACAGAACACAATGCTTCTTCTTACGGAGAATAGTCTTTTAATCTAATTAGATATGAGGTTAAGCATTAGCATCAATTTTATATAAAACAATATGGAGAACAGGAAACTCTGAACCGAGATTCCTTATTTTCATTGTACATATTATTAATTTACAAATGAGGGCTATTCACTTGTTACCTTCAAAGAAGCAAACTTCTGTTAAACAGTAAAATAATTATGTTGTTTGTCAGTAAAAAAATTGTCACACTGAAATGACAATGCAGATGCGAGATGTGCATTGCAATTATACAAATGCATCATTAGTTAAAAGATTGTAGAAGTAAACCGAAAATGATAGGTTGCATCAGTATAACTTTTCTCCTTGGTCCACTCTAGATGTCCTTTCCAAATAGACATGGACTTTGCATCTCAATTTTTTTTAGCATGAATTGTGTGTGTGGTCATTCCCAAAAGTAATGATCATGATCAGGCCATGTATGCTATGGTAGAGTATATGTATAGAAATTTTAATTAGGGAACACAAATTAAGCTAGAGAAGTAGCAAAGTATATTATTAATCAATCAAATAATCCAAAACTCAGTAGCGAAATATTTCAAACATTTAGGAATTTTATATCTTGTTTCTAATTATTCAGACACATTAGCAACAGTCAATCACTGCCTAATTTAGACTTCGTTTCAAGCTATAAGTAAGGTTTGCCAACTTTCCCATATTACTGAATATTTTTCATTTTGGAAAAAAAAATGATTATGCATTAACATTAATTCTTTTCTACATTAACATTTGGCTATTCAAAATAAAATTGCAACAAAAATTATTATGGGATTATATACAATTATTTTATATATACATAATCATTGTCACTTTTTTTAATAAATTGTGCTTTGTTTCCTGTCTAGCTAATTAGCTTGGAACATGTGTTACACTGGAATTATGTTGCAATTTCCGTTTACACAATACCAATAACTGTCACTAGTGGTGAAAAAAGTTTTTCGAAACAGAAACTTATAAAAAAAAACTACTACAAGTCAAGAATAAATAGTAAACTTGGCAAAGTTGGCAATCAAATATGATATCAGAAATTCCTTTGATTATTTTAATGCTATCAATGAATTCACTCAGTTAAAAGCCCGCCAAATATGTATTGTATATAAAATGCTGAATATGTATAGTAAAACGTAATTAATTATTATATGACATAATACTTATTTGTAGTTTTATTTTTCGGGTATATGTTATGTGCACTAAAAAAAATTTTTTGTCTGATATAATTTTGAATAAGGTAGATGAAACCAAGCATTTTCATACATATATTTTTCTATTGCTCATTGAGAGTATATGTACCAGATGACTTGTGATATATTACAATTATGTGATTGAAAAATGTTTAATTCATTATATATTACTGCAACCGAAATAACTTTAGGTTATGGGGAAAAATGAGGCAATCTTTACCATGACTCAAGCACCAAAATGTCCTCAGCTCAGCCCTGACCTTCCTTGAGAGTTGAAAAGGTCAAGAAATTTTTCTAATTTATTCAATTGTATACTCATAACATAGTTGTATGACCAAGAGTGGGTTATATGAATCAATAAAGAATAATAAAATTTGAATATACAAAACTTACATTTCCATTTAAGGATTTCCATGTTTTAGGAGCATATTTTGACAATCGCAGTTGCAAGTCAAGGAAATGATAATCACTATCTAGAACAAGAAATATTAAAAAGTACATTTCAATGAAAAAATTATTACTAAATATATTTCAACAAAATTACAATTTGAATTATATAATAAAACTAAACTTAGCTATATTTTTAGCATTCATCAATATATATATATGTTAATCTCAAAACAGCAAATCACTTTTACCTTTTTTAATACACCATTCAAAACAATAACTAGTCAATAGGTAATAGCACATGAAATTTCATCACATTGCACTGGCACTTATACAAGAGTTTTGTCAAGCACATGATACCTAACATGAATTAAGGAGAGCAATTTTAATCATTTGGCAGAACAACTGTGCTTGGTGTAGTTATTAACATAATTTACTGAAAGAAAAGGGCAATTATGATTCTTTGGGGGGAAGAGGGTTTGTGGAGATTCTCACTAAGTAGAACAAACTTGGGCCATCTTATATTAATTTCAATTGCCTATGACTTGTGCATGGTCAGAAAAGGAATCTTCTGTGGAAGTCTG
Organism: Ryuthela nishihirai; assembly: GCA_038380435.1. NCBI lineage: Eukaryota > Metazoa > Arthropoda > Arachnida > Araneae > Heptathelidae > Ryuthela > Ryuthela nishihirai. The sequence continues at coordinate 36,562,511 of JAWZYU010000030.1, forward strand.
ATTTGTTCAGTTTTAACTACAGGTAGTGGACAGTATTTTTAATATCTTTATCAATTTATTCTTAGTTGACATTGAATGTGGGCTTTATTTTATATGTATAATGGCATGGTGTATAAACTGACACACTCCTGTCAGACCTCTGTGGTTGGGTTGGATTGTTTTACCTCTGAGTGGCATTATTTTGCACACAATGGGCTAAATTGCCAGGTCACAAGGACCCCAAAGGTTCACAGAAGGTTGGGGGAGGGGACCCACTGGAACAGCTTTCGGGAGAATGATGGTAGCCTCCTGTCAAGGCCACCCAGTGTGTTCTTTAACATGCACAGTGTATGGCTCTCCCGCATATGGGGTCACGGCTTAATGCTCCATTCGACAGATGGGAACCTTTCCAAGCCCATCAGTGTACACTACTGATCTGGGCAGGACAGGGAGTTTTACGAAGATAAATCTAAATGCTGGCCCAGTGGGGACTCGAACCTGGGAACTACAGATTACGAACCTGGCATGCAACTGACTGAGCCACCCTCATCCCCAACCTCTGTAGCAAGCAGCTACCTGAGGACATATATTTTTTTATGTGTATAATCAATATTTTTATGTAAAATTTGAGAGAAGAAGTTGGATTGCTTTACCTCTAAGCAGCACTTTTGTGCCCACAATAGGCTTTTTATAAGATTTGAAAACTATGAATTATATTTCCCTAGTACTTTCAACTCAAAATTTTTTTTTATTAGTCTCTTAAAATAAAGAGTTGTTTTACCCACCCTCCTGCATGCATTAAAGGACATGCTGAATGGCCTTGACGGGAGGCTACCTTCTGTCTCCCAACAGCCATCCAGTGGGTTCCCTCCCCCAATTCTTCTGAGTCCTTGGGGTTCTTGTTACCTGGCCATTTGGCCCATTGTGTGACCCAACCCAAAGCCATCTAAGCAGAGAACAGAGAAAGAACATCTGATAAAGTAATTAATTTGGATCAATTAACATTGGAAGTATGAGAAAAATCCATCTGAATGTCCAAACATCATTTCTTTTCAGCCAAATCTGACTAGCTCTGCTTGAAGAGAAGGCACTGTGCCAAGATGAGGCTTCCTTACCTAGAATTGAACTCTCAATCCAGGGAAGTTGGGAAATAAAACTGAAAGAGGTGATGTCCCTCTCAAGGCAGTGTAAGGTACATATGAATTCTCCATGTTATTATCTATCATAACATTGAACTGTTACATAAATCCCAACTTTGTCTGAATTGAGAATTTTGTTTGCTGGTCACATTCTGCCATTGGTGAGAAAGAGGACACTCTTCTCACTGGAAAGGCCACTGTGCATCAGATAGGACCTCAAAGACTTGTTCTGTGCACATTAACCCTTTGCACTCAAAGGTTTTTTCACTATAGGGAAGTAGCAACTAAAAGTTTTTTTGCTAAAAAGTTGATGAAATTTTTTACAACTAACATAAAAAAAAATCATACATAAACAAAGTAAAATCAAACTCATCTTCACTGTTACTAATTTCATCATTTGGCTCCATTTTTATAACCACTAAAAACAGACTTAAAATAATAATTTTAATTAAACACAATACTGTACTATGAAGTGCACATAAACAATAGATTTACACATCTAAAATGTAAAGAGGAAAGATATCTGTTTATAAAACAGTTGTCGTCTATCAGTCATCATTCGAATTGCTGCATCAAACCAAGTGGTGACTGAGGGTCACCTCTTGAGTGCAAAGGGTTAAAAAGACAATAGAAAAAATTTCCATCTTGCCAAAAATTTCCATTCTTGTCAGGCCATAGATAGCCCTGACAAGATGATTTCATTTTTCTCCTAGCATTAGTCCAGTGGATCTTCTTCCCAGACTTTCTCTGAATGCTTGAAGTCCTTGTAGCCTGGCCATTTGGATTTTTAAAAAAAGGCCACCCAGAGGTAAAACAATCCAAATGTTTGGGATCACAAACTATCTGGTAAGGCTGATGGCACTAAGGACAAATTTCTCCAAAAGTGTTAAAATAAAACAGGTATACTCAATTATTATTTTATTATAGTTAAAAAGACAAAAAGGAGTATGTACAGTTCTGCATTGATCTCGCAACTTATAATTTAACTAGTTTCTTTGTACATAATTTAAATATTAACTATGAAATCACTAAACAGGTGAGAGAGGTAGTAAATCAATGTTTGCATAGGATGGCTTGAACTCAACTAAATCATAATAGTGGCATAAATAGGATTAACTAGAATATTTGAAAGTTGGGGATGAAAATATTTGTTAAATTGTTCACTTGTCTGCCTAGACTTTGAAGACATTACACTTTTGGATTTTAGATATAATCTTTTAGGGTTGCATAAATCCTAATGGAATATTAATATTTGGATTTTCTGAATTTCTCAAACTTCTCAACTTTTAGAGGGCATTAAAATTTGGAAAATAGCAAAATTTTAAATAACTGTTGTAAACAATCTATTTATGCCAGAAATCTGAAATTTGGTTCAAATAGCGTAGTGGTCAAGGGGGATTTTGATGGCAGCAATTTGCCTCTTTACCATCAGGTTGGGTGGAAAAAATGCAGTTTTTAAATTTTAAAAAGTAAATGAAAAATTTTCTTTCTGCTGGATAAGTTCTAATGGAATAGTATTATTTCTATGCTCCATTAGCTAGAATTTCCATCATTAGAGTAAGAAATAAGAAGGAAGATATAAATTGTAATTTGTGTGGAATGTTTATATTTCAGCCTTATCTAAAAAAAAATTCATTTTATGAAAATCAGTACTTTATTTCTTTTAAATTAAAATAAACAAATTTTATTTTTTTAAGTGCACTTTTTGCCTCAATTAGACTGATATAAAATGGTAAAAAAAAGTCTGTCTTAATTTATGTCATTTCATGAAAAATAATAATTGCGTTATAATTACCTATAACAAGAGCAAGTCCAAATAACTTTGCATCGTTTAATTTTATTGATTCACAAACTTGATCAAAGAGTTCTTGGCCTGTGACTTTTACCTGAAATAACACAAAATCAATCAAATTATGAAATAACATAAATTTATGAGTTAAGGTTCTTTTAGTAAAAGTCCTGACTAAGGATCCGAATGTGACACTCCTAATTCTGAAATATCTCACAGTAATTTTTAACAAAAGGCCCAAAATCTTACATAAAATTTAACATGAGAAACTAACTACATCATTCAAATAATATATAGTGTAGAAAAACAATACCCATGAACATTTTTGAACCATGCAATTCTTTGCATGGTGCAAAAACTCTATATCATAGCTCTATATAATCAAAATAAGTCTTTTCCTTGCAATGAATTCATAGCAAGATTGATATCTAAACCAAAAAAAGTGGCAAAATTTGAACTATAGTAAAATCAGTCACCACAATAAACCAATCACTGCAAGCTTTACTAACTTTCCCACATAACTCAGTGCAATTATAGAGAATCACATTAAGATAGCTAATTTTTCAGTTAAGCCATAAGATTTTATGATCAACTATATATTATGCTTGTCAATAGAGTCAAAAGACTTTCTGAAATCTACAAACCTAATAAATATATGTTTTCGATATCTAAACATTTCTTAAGAATCATGTTTATCCCAAAGTTGTCTACCAGCCAAATGATTAATTCTGTTAAGCACAATAATGCAAAGAACTTTACCTGAAACAGAAAGTTGACCTAGTGCTCCTATAAATATAACATGAATTATAATCATTTTATTTTGAAAAACAGGGATAAATATCTTTAGTAAATTCAAAAGAAATAACACCTTTATCATGAACTTGTTGATGTTGAAAATATTGTATGGTTAGAGCAATGCTTAATATTTCTTTTAAACATTTAAATTATTTTAATTACTATTTTTCCAGTTGAGTTATTTTGATTTTACTCCAATGAACTGATTGAATTCTGAATATCTAATTTTATGGCTGAACCCTGAAGACCTTGCTGAAGATCATTCATTGAGTACACTGAAAGATCTTCAACAGAGAGAAGTGTAGTATTACAGATTCATATATTAAATATTTGTATATATATTCGGCAATTCTTCAAAAATTCATTTCTTACTACCATCCTGAATTCTGTATGCAGAAATAGCTACAGCACACAATCAATATTTTGTGAGCAAGGTTATTTATTTAAGGTGAGGACTCAGTCAGTGAAATTTCAAGAATATTCTGTAAAATACAGTTAATTCTGCTTGCACTATTTACAATGGAGATAAATGTATTAGTGGTTGTGGTACTGTTTTAAATCATGATCTCTTAATGATATAGTATGATAATATAATGGGTTGGGTTGTTTTACCTCTGAGCAGCACTTTTTTGCACACCATGGGCTAAATGGCCAGGTCACATGGACCCCAAAGGCTCAAAGAAGGTTGGGGGAGGGGACCCACTGGAACAGCTGTTGGGAGACAGATGATAGCCTCCCATCAAGGCCATCCAGCGTGTTCTTTAACGTGCACAGGGTATGGCTCTCCCGCACACAGGGCTACGGCTTAACGTCCCATCCGACGGACGGTGGCCTTTCCAAGCCCATCGGTGTCCCCTACTGACCGTGGGCAGGGCGGGGAATTTATAATATAATGATCAACTATCTAACATTTTCTAATAATATGGTTAGTTTAATTATGCTTCCACACCACCATCATATGTGAGGATGAACTGACACAGAACCTAAAAAATATACATGCCTCTAAAACCAGGCATCTAATCTTCTATTCCATTAACCCTTACCATGCCAGGCCTGAAAAACTGAACTGTGCCTGTGGTCAGGCTTTTTTCTGTGTTCAGGCAAAAAATGAACTTTAGAACTTTTTTTTTGCCAAAAAGAAACTGAAAGAATTATGCCATGTTTTATGCTAAATTAATCAACATTTAATTCTGGATTTTTTTAAATGAAATATTTAACAAAAAAGTTTTGTTTTAAAAGAGCTTTTTTACAGACATGTAGTAAAAAATGCATCTGGCAATACAAATAAAAATTTATTTAAAAAAAACAGTACACAAAAATGATTTCAATACGAAAGGCTATTTGTTTATGCATAAGGGGAAAACAATTTTTTTTTATATGAAGAAAATTACTGTTTTGGCTGAATTTCTGACGAAAAAAAGTCTGCTTTTCACCAGCTGTGACCAGTCAAATAAACAAATCAATTTTAGAATTTTTTTAAAATAACAAATGAATAGAAATAGGTCATGGTGTAAACTGAAAGAAAGAACATTTAATTGGGATTAAATAAATAAAAAAAATAAATACCTACCCCCCCCCCCCCCCCTCAAGCAGCTGCTTGCCACAGAGGTCTGACAGGGATCTGTCAGTTTATATGCCTGTCAGTTATAAGTGGAAGATCTGAGAGGATGGCAGGACCTCAGTAGAAAAACGACACACTTTTTTTTAATTGGGATTAAGTGAAAAAAAATAAAAAAAAGACAGGTAAAATTTTATAAGCATATTTTTAAGAAAACTAAAAAGTTTTTTACTATATTTTTTGCATTTTAAATTCAGTAAAAAAAAATTAAAACTAATTTTGCTATATTTCTGTGGTGTTTCACTACCTTAATATATATATAATTCATAATATTTCTCTCATTACTTAAATATTTCATTTCATTTTTTCAAAATTATTTTGTGGTTTATGTAAACAATGTACAAGGCGATTTTTTTCCGATCGGCAGACTCCAAGACTAAGTAGCAGTGTTACAAAGATTTATTTTGCTTTAAAGCAAGATTTAAATAAAAACTGAAAAGTAAGTTGGGAATCGTGAGTCTCCAGACTCACGATTTTCCTGTTGAACTAATTTAATATCCATATGTCATAAAATATTTGTGCATCACTATTTTTTAAACTATAAAGAAAACGCAAAAACCCTTCGGTACTTTCTGAAAATCCAATGTGTACATCTTAATATGCGCATTGTTTGAAATAAAACCTGATATTTGCCGATCAATATCACGCTCTTACAATATAAAGTTACCGATCACATGTAATCGACATGGGCAAAGTTCGCGCATGACAAGCACAGTACCGGGCTAAGATAGTACACACCTGTATGATCTGATACATTTAGGAAAATGGCAAGAATGGAAATTAAACGGCAAAGCCATGGCAGAGACTGCCATTGACCCGACTGAATTATGACCTAGGACAGAACCTCGGGTGAGAAACGCCAAATGAAATCGGGAAGGGCGGGGGGAGTAGAACTGGGGCTAAAGAAGGGGATGGGAGTTAAGAGGGCATTAGGAGAGAGAAGAGAAAGTACGGAAAAATTGAAGGATGCCCAATTATTCCCTTTCTTGGGGACTGGGGGTGGGGCAATAGGTTAGGCGGGTAGTGGAATGGGCGGGCAAAAGCAATTTCGATTAGGCCCAAGAGGGGAAAAAGTTGCCTATAATGAAACATGGAGAAAGTTCAATGGTGAAGGACGCCCAAGAAATTGGGGAAAACGGATCCATTGCTTAGGTAGGAAAAAGCTAGATCCTATAGGACATATAAACAACAAAAAACTTGTAATAAATGTGAGTCCAAGTTATCTGTCAATCTGAGCAGTAATTATCGCCATTTTTATAGCTCGTTAATTTTCGGAACAAGGCGATTTCTTACTGATTCACTCTCGTTGACCATATATTTTTTGGTGGCTTTTTCTATAATGCGGTCAACGGATTCATTTGAAGTGGGAATTCTACTTTGAATAGCATGAAAATTTACCAATCTGCTTATTTGCGCTGGCTGGTAATTCTCGCCATTTCTATACGTAGTTTTGACAATGGCGATCTGGAATGTGCAACGTTTGTATTAATAAGATTATATTAAAATTTCATAAATATTTAATCGTGTGGTCGTGAATTCTCGTTTCATGAACTTTTGAATATTCATCGTAAAATAATTATAAAAAAAAAATAGAAAAAAAAAATCATTAAAAAGCTTGCTCGCCCTGGCTAGTAACGATCACCATTTTTATCGGTCGTTTTGGGTTGGGTTGTTTTACCTCTGAGGGCACTTTTTTGTACATCATGGGCTAAATGGCCAGGTCACATGGACCCCGAAGGCTCAGAGAAGGTTGGGGGAAGGGACCCACTGGAACAGCTGTTGGGAGACAGATGGTAGCCTCCCGTCAAGGCCATCCAGCGTGTTCTTTAACCTGCACAGGGTATGGCTCTCCTGCACACGAATTCTAGTTCCATATAAACGATATCTCGTTCCATATAAACAGTCACGAATTCTCGTTCCATATAAATCAGTCGGCCACATTATAAAAAAAAAAAAGTCAAAAAAAAATAAAGTCGTAGAGGAAATGAATCAGTAAAGTGTGGAATTAGAAACTCACTCATAATCTCGTTACCGAATGTTTTCGGAAAATCGATCATGCGGAACAAAAGCGCAAAAGTATGCCAAAACACAGTTTATTTTAACCTCTGAAATTTGAGATCGCACCCTTTCAGATCAATCTGCATTACACACTGATTACTACGAAAAAGTTACGAAAACTTTATGCAAATTTGATATTCAGATAAATTTTGCGATAATGCACTATTAAAGCTTTAGGGCAGTTTAAAGGTATACAACTGCATTGATTAGATACAAGATTATAAATACCTTTATACACTGTTTTGGGATATTGCCAAAATCCAGTTCTTCAGAGCAGAGTTGCTCCCAAATGCGAAATTTATCACAGCACTGGTTTAGTTCTTTGATTCGCGTGTATTATAAGTTCACTTTTTCACAGGTAGTCCGGTTGGGTGATTGGCGCTTCCTTTTTTTATTATTCGAGAACTACAATTTTCTTTAAGCACCGTGCAGTTTTTTAAGTATAAGCAATTTTTTACATTTACTATTATTTTAAGTTTTAGATTAACGTTTACTGTTTTAATTCACAGTAGCTCTTCCTAACTGGCTGTTTTTACAATATTCCTAAGTGTGCTTACCGGTTTCAACCATCGGTGTGGTCATCATCGTCATAAGCACTGGTTGTTGCCAGTTATAGGAGACTATATAGTATGGGTATTTGCAGCGCATGCGTGTGTATTTCTTCTGCTGCTGCGTTGACGGAGTTTTCATTGCTTTGTGGTGAGGTTGGGCTGTCGTCTGACTTGACTTAGAAATTACAAATTTTAAGGCTAATTATGAAATTACTTCAATGTAATTAAAAATAGTACTAAAAAGTCCTATTATTTAAAAAAAAAATTTTGTAATAAAGTCCTACTAATCAGATGCCCCTCCTAAAGTAGCTACCATTTTAAGTCACGTTGCCTAATGATTTAATTTCTTTCAAGCTTCAAATAATTATTTTTTCGAATTGCAGTACATATTTGAGAAGAAATATAAATAATTCTAGAAACTCATATCCCCTTTCAGAATCTGCGAAAAGTCAGAATTTATCAATCAATCTCAGAGTCAATGAAATATTGTTGTTTAGAAAAAACACGATTTCCCTGTTGAACTAATATCCAATATGATTAATATTCATATGTTATAAAATATTTATCCATTATTATTTTTAAACTATATTTCATCATTAGAGGAAAACGCAAAAACTCTTCGGTATTTTCTGAAATATCCAATCTGAAAATCTTAACATGCGCACTTAGTCTGAAATCAAAACCAGATGTTTGCCGATCATCAATATGATCCTACAATATGAAGTTGCCGATCACATGATCAAAGATATATCGACTTTTCTCTTCGTATGCCTTTCGTAAAGGTCCGATAATTGATAAAATAATTTAGAAACGCTGTTTCTAATAGAAAAAATATACTAAAATGATGCAAAAATGTATATGGTTGTCTTTTCGTGCAAATCACTGTAAACCTCCAATAAAATCAGAAGTATGAAACCATTTTTCATGGCTATAATTTCTAAGAATATGTTAATGATCATAAACTACTGCTTTGAAAAATTATGCTGTTTAAAGAACGGTTTTTAGTAATGTAGCGGAAGAGTTTAAACATATATATGAATGTAGTTGAACACATTGCTTTCTGTTCTGCACATTTTGTTTAAAATGTTCTAGCCAAAAACATCCAATTCCAATCTTTGCACCTTTGGCTGCTTTTGTCGATTTATCAATCGCAAACTTGCCCAGTTTCATCTTTTTATATTTTTGCAGTTGCTAGTACAGGATCTCTGCCAGAGCATTTCCGTACCTTTTTAGTGGCTAGAGCAGTTTTTGAACTCACCAGAAAGGATATCAAGGGTTCCTTTACTCCAGGATGGTGTGAAGACATCCAGTAGGTCATTTGGACATGAATGGTATTTCATGTGTGATATGAAGCTGTGTAGTCCATGGGAAGAAAAGAAAGTGAACTTCCACGACAAGGACTCTTTCTAGGGAACAGAGCCATTGCCAAAGGATTAAATATTATTCCCACAATTTTCATCTCTTGATATATTTTGACAGTGGCCGAGTGGTTAGCATATTTGGCTACTGATTAAAGGAAACCGTGTTCCAGCCCCACAATATGGTTACTTCTGCTGTGGTTTTGCATTATTAAACTAAGAGACTCCTGTCAGCCCTCTGTGGCAAGCAACTGCTTGAGGGGTATTTTTAATAGTAAAGTAGCAGATCTTTGAGAGGGTATTTTTTTTTTAATAAAGTAAGCACTAATTAAGTGCCGTCCCATGGCACGCTTGGCTACTGATCTAAGGGACCTGGGTTCGAGCCCCGGGTAAGGCATGGCTGTTGTGTCGTTTTTCTGCTGAGGTCCTGCCATCCTCTCAGACCTTCTACTGTGGCATATAAACTGATAGGCTCCTGTCAGACCTCTGTGGCAAGCAGCTGCTTGAGGGGGTATTTTTTTTTATTTTAAGCACTAATATTTTAGTATACAAAAAATAAAACATTTATAGTGCGTGATGCAATTAGCTAAGGTGTTATTACAATTAGTGAAATTATTTACGATACTTACATCCACTACAAAGTAGACAGTGTCACCTGAAAGAAACTGCACAGCCACATATTTCTGACCCACAGGCAGAGGTTTATCACAACCTGCCACTGTGCTATGAACGGACTGCCGCATTGCCAAGGCAGGGTCCTTCACACCTGAAATAAAAATGGGATAAAAAAAAAAGCTGATACTTTGTAAACAATAGCATAAGCACAAACATTTTTAAAAAATACCATGTTTCAAAAATAATGAAATATAAATTTTTATTTTAAATAGTTTAAAATTTTCAATTTTTTTATTCAACCCTACAAGTATTTAATATCAAAATTTTTTACCGAATATAATTTTCTGTAGTGGCTGTGTTAAAACTGGTGATATTTATTAAAATTGCACAAACTGACCATTGGTCAGTAATCTGTTGGGAAATTATGGTAATGGGATATATCGAATATGTTGCCCATAAGCATGTTTGTTAGAATCTGACTTTTATGTTTTTTTTCGAATGACACTCATTTAAAGCTGCCACTTGTATGTTTAAAAATAGGTTAAAATATTTATGTTTGATAGATTGCTGCTCAATTCTTAGTACGAGTTTTAG